>OX376185.1:12689535-13934047 GCA_947363905.1 Lithophane semibrunnea
CCTTTATGTCCCTTATGCCCCTTTTCTCCGTGTTCATGGTGATGGTGTGCGTGATGCTCCTTGCCACCGCCTTCTTCGTGATGGTGGCCGTGGTGGCTGGCCGCGGCGACCAGGTCTCCCTGCTCCTCTTCTCGTCCAGAACACGCCACTACGACACATCCTAGCACGGCAAGGGCGACTAGCGACCTCATTGTTATTGTTTTACTTCACTATTTGTTCTGTATTTGACTACTTGGACTGAACTGCCCGTAAACCGCCTGTGACAGCATTTTATATCATTAGATTTGCGGGTTGCAGTCGGTGAAACCATCGGCAAGGACGCCACGCCGACCAGCTCGGAACGCGTTACGCCTTACCATTGCGACATGTCTAAATGCCTACGCAAAAAATAATACAGATACCTTATTATCAGTTAATTCATAAACAATCAATGTGCTCACTGAAACTGTGCTGAAGGTAGGTATTTCATAGCAATTCAGTTTTTATTACCAAATTAGTTCTTTTGATTTGTACCTAAAAACTAAAGAAGCTAATTCGATGTTTTTTATCTATTATTGCCTAATCATCTAATCATGATTAGGTATGTCTATTGGTTTGACTAAAGTGGTGCACAAGTGCGACTGTGAAGCGTAGAGTACAGAGGTCGATTCCCGGGTTGAGCAAGCTGTTACCTACCTACTGGGTTTGGGTTTTCCATTGGGAATTCTATGTATCAACCATTAACTCGGGCACATAGCCAGAATACGGCCACTATAGCAATAGCCTCACCACCGTTACATGGGACTTTCAAAAATAACTGGCGAAACTATTGGAGGTCTGTTAGCTATCGGGGGCTGTTGGAATTTCTGTGTACCTCTTTGAGTAATATAGGTGAGATGTTAGGGTATTATTGGGTTTTTCCATCTCGAATTTCTCAGTGGCAGCCCGGAGTCTGGATTTGGGTCGGGTTGATGGCAACAGGGTCCCTATACATTGGACTTAAACATAACTGGCGAAATGTGGGTGTACTTGTACACTTCTGCCCAATCCTTCGGAGAATACAGGCGTGATGTAATGTTATGTTAGGGTTATGTACTTAGGTTTAACCGCTCGTTTCCCGGATAGATACCGAACCTATCAAATGAACATTGGATTTTGAGGTAATTTACGTCAACATGTGATACCTACACGTGGTACTTAAGTAGGTACTTATGTAAGTAGTATAGGTAGGTACTTATTATAGGTGCTTGCCGGCTCTATAACTCATCCGTAGTTTTCAGAAAGGAGGCATCCAATCCAACATACTTTCACCAGTCTGACTCTGTATGTTGTGTTTGACATAATGATTATAATTAGATACCATTTTTTTCATAAAATGAAATGAAATAAGTTAATTTAAAAAAACCGCCAAAAGCATGTTACGTCGTGCTTGAATGCAAAATAAATAACTTACTTGCGTAATTCTAATAAGGTAAGTATTCTTATTTATTTATTTATTATAGAGCTTAGAGCTTAGGAGCTCGTGGCTAAGTAATAACAGCCTCACGGTCGATCCGTCAGGTTAAGCTACGCTTGCCGGAGTTGGTCCGTGGATGGGTGACCATCTTTACATACCGAGATTCCTCCGTGCCCCGAAAGCACGTTAAGCCGTTGGTCCTGGCTGTCATTTGTGGATCTTTGAGAGTCGTTACGGGTCAGAAGCTCGAAAGTCTGACAACCAGTCTTACCAAGGGGTATCGTATTATCCAGTCACTGGGTTGTAGAGGTCAGATAGGCAGTCGCTCCATGTAAAATAATGGTATTCAGCTGCATCCGGTTAGACTGGAAGCCGACCTAGTTGGGAAAAGGCTAGGCAGATTGATTGATTGAGAGCTTAGAGCTATAAACTCAAGTATGAATATCGATTGTAACCAGACTATTTATCTATAGATACGAGTAAACTGTAAGTTTTTAAGACCCTTTAATTAGTAGGTACCTAACTACCTATAGTCAATAGAGATTTTAATTATGGAAAACAAAATCATTTGTGTATGTAAGTATATCTCTTACATCATTATAATTATTGACTTCTTATCCACATCTTAATTGAAAATGTCTGCCTCGTTGTTGGTCACAAGCGCGACTGCTAAGCATGTAGTCCTCGTTAAAACCTCTTAGCGACTGGGTGGCACATCCGCAGACCAAATATTACGATACAGGTATCTACATTAACGTACCTACGTTGACCGCCGTAATTCCCAGGTCGGGCAGTGGGTTTTTCCATCCCCGCCGTCCACGGCGCCCATGACCCCGGCGTCTGGATTTGCGACAAGTTGTACGAGTTGGTGTACGAGTACCATACACCTCTGCCTAATGTTGGTGTACGAGTACCATACACCTCTGCCTAATGTTGGTATACGAGTACCATACACCTCTGCCTAATGTTCGGGGAATACAGTCGTGAACTCGTGATGTTATGTATGCTTTTTGGGAATAAAATAGAGCCATATAAGTAAACATAAGCTTAACGTATTGTTACATTCGCGTTAGCGGATTTACTGAATTTACTTCCATGGCATCGGCATGAGCTTTTCTCATAACTTTAACTAGCTACCTATAAATAGATATGAGAAAGTCTGTCCAGGACCAAAGCGTGCGATAAAGGTAAGGTACCATTAATCTTCAGTCGCGTGGAGACTCTTTTCATTAAGTCGCTTTTATTAGCTTGACCTGTAAGTATCTATATCTGTCTATCTATGTAACGGAATCTTTCAACGTAAATTCACACCAACTTCAAGAAGTACGATTAAACTTGAAAATTTGCACATGTATCAAGTACCGATGACAATACAATAATTATTTGCAGAGGCACACACCTAAAAAGGGGCTTTTTGATTTAATCATTGGATTTAAAAGAAGTGACAAGCTGCTTAGGTACTTAGGTATAACGTAACTAAAACAAGTAAATTAAATTATTTTATAATTTTTAAAATGCTTGTAAAAAACGTTTTTTTAATTTAGCTCCCAATACAACACATTGCCTGAATAGCTTTCGGGTGTATTTCGTTTGGATGTAGCATGATAGCTCATTTCAATCTCACTTCACCTAAGTTTTCAACTTTTCACGGTGAGATTTTTACAGTTGTAATTTGTTACGATCGATCGAAAATTCAGCACGCTTGGCATGATCACAATAGAAACGTGTTTTGTCAACGGAAGTATAGATAAAATGACAGATAAACAATCACAATCTGTCATTTTGTTTATCTTCCGGCGACAAAACCCTTATAAAACCCGTTTCTATAGTTGTCATGCTACGCGTGCTGATGACGTCGATTCCACGCGCCATTGGAACTTGTTGACCTTCTGTATGTTCTAACAAAAGTCGTTGCCTGCAGCGTGAATACGATCGAGTAGGCATCGGGAAATTACCAGAAAAAATAGATAGGTACTGTTTAGTACCTAATCGCAGTGCCTTTGTTTTTCATCGTATGAGTGATGATGCGGCTGATGGATAGGTACTTCCCTTTCCTTTGATATTAGGTCTTATATCAAAAGGAGGGGTAGCTGCATCATCATAAATTAGGTACTTGTCTATGCTTAAGGTAAGAAACGTAAAAATAAGAGAGTATTAGGTAGGTAATAGGTAATATCACCCATTACGTAACTAGCTCGCCTCGTAATCGGTCGCCCAGGTACATACTAATCATTATGATAAATCCTACCATTAAATCGAAGAACAGCTTTATGGTATATTTTATTATTAAAATAGCATCCGACACTAGTCCGCACGGTTTTTACGACTGGACAAAACATCGAGTTTTCTTTATTGTAAGGCGTTTACGCAGCACGATGCTGTGCTATTATACGCCGCATACACCTTCCGGAGTAAATTATCAAGTGTTTGTAAGTAAAACCCGCAACTCAAAATGAGGAGAAGAACGTGTTACACAGACGGACACGAAAACTGACTTTTTTATAATAATTATGGATAGATGTATATTAGGTATTTTTCTTCTTCTTGATTTTTATCAGTGTCCTAATGCTACAAATGTTCATTTGGATAAATATTAGGTACTTACCTACAGCAAAATACTCTCAAAACGGTGAAGGAAAACATCGTGAGGAAATCGGCAAGTCTTAGAACCAAAAATTCGAAGACATGTGACATCTAACAACCCGCACTGGGCCCGCGTGGTGGACTACGGCCCACCCCCCTCACAGAGATGAGGCCTGTGCCCCAGCAGTGGGAACATTATAGGCTGATTATGCTGCTTATGCTATAGCAAAATGAATGGGAAGAATTCAAGACGATTACCTAGGTAAGGAAACTGCCTTAAAACTGTTACACAATCGCTCGCTAATGGATAATTAGTTATTAGTACCTACTACCTAACACATTACATTTAGCTATTGATTGTCTTGACCTTTCTTAAAGCATCTAGTTACCAAAGCATCGTATTTGTCTCAAGACCGAAAAATGAGGCGAGAGAGAAAACAATAGTTTAGTGAAAAATTATTTAATTTGTATAAAAATAAAAACAACAACAATAACAACTTCCATTCTTAACAATAGTAATTCATAACAATCAGGATACATAGTGGTATCAGTGCTTGCCGTGATGGAAGCCCCAGTGTTTGTGGTCTTCGTGCTCGCCCTTCTTGCCGTGGTCGTGGTGGTGGTGGTGGTGTCCTTCGTGTCCGTGGTGCCCCTTGTGTCCCTTGTGGTCCTCGTCGTAGTGGTGCTTGTCGTGGTGACCGTGTTTGCCATGATGTCCCTCGTGGTGACCGGAGTGATGATGACCGCCCTTCTTGTGATGTCCGCCATCTTTCTCGTGGTGTCCGTGGTGGTGATGGTGCTTGTGGTGTTTGCCTTCGTGATGGTGGCCGTCGTGGAAGTGGTGGTCCTTGTGGAAGTGATCCTTGTGGTGCTTCTTGTGGTAGCCGTCGACGTGTTCGCCCTTGTCGTGATGCTCCTTGTGTCCATGCTTGCCACCCTTGTGGTGGTGTCCGTGCTCGTGGTGTTCACCATGGTGATCGTGCTCATCCCAGTGCTTTTTGTGGCCGCCACCGTGCTCATGGTGGTGTTCTGCGTGATGATGCTTGCCATGATCACCGTGGTCGCCCTTGTGGTGGTGGTGATGGCCCTTGTGTCCTTTGTGTCCATGGCCGCCGTGGTCGTGGTGATGGTGCGCATGGTGTTCGTGCCCGCCGCCATGCTCGTGGTGGTGTCCGGACGCTGCCACCGCTTGGTCGTCGCGGTCGGCCTCGGTTCCGGAGCACAATGCCGCCAGGCACAGCACACCAAGTACTAAAAGCACCCTCATGTTATATTAGTGTTGTACTTCCTCGGTAGGTAAGTCCTGAGAGGAAGTCCGGTTGTAACTGACCTGTGATACATTGATTGCCTATTTATATCGGTGAGTAGTAGAGCACCGTCTACAGCGGTGGAGAAATTATTCCGCAAGCGTCCGTACTAGTTCATGGACAAATTAAAAAAGGCAGCGGACATTTTGTTAGTTGTTTTAGATTATCTGTAGCAAATCATTTGAACAAGATGATCTAGTCACTAATTATAGATACCGAGTGCTTATAGTACTTAAAATTAATAAAAATAATACCGGGACGTTGTAAGTCCGTGTAAGAGATGAAAGGTTGTGAAGTGCTTACTATCTGCATGTTTCTGTGGAGCCGTAATTATGACGTTTCTGGTTAGTAATGAGAATGTACTTATTATTTGCTTGCCTATTAGGTAAGTAATTAATGCTTAAATGCTTGTTTTCTATCCTATACAATCCAAAAATTCTCACTTTTGGGGTCAACTCTTGGGTCACTTTTGGGGTCTTTACAGCATAACATTATACCTATTACTAAATACTAAGAGGAACCTAGCTTGAGTGTAGAGATTGTTGTATGTTAGACTAGCTAGATAAATACCGATTTTATAATATTAGGTACCTACCAAATATCATTTCCGTCAAAAATAGGTAAGTATGATGAAAATTCTTTATTAAAAATCTAAGTATTTGGGGGCCATATCTGGTAAGAAACGGATCTAATTTGGATATTTCGGGGTTTAATTAAAAACGTTGCAATGATTAGCGACTGTATAACCATACATTTTTGACGTTTGAAAACTAAGGGGTTTTTTTTTATAAACTTGTAAGTGATTACAAGTTTATTAAAAAAAACCCCTTAGTTACGAAGTTCGCAGTCTGACAACTCCATAGACTCGTGCTGTTGAACAAAAGTATTATCACTATCACTACATAGTATTAAACAAAGTCGCTTTCTCTGTCCCTATATCCCTATGTATGCTTGAATCTTTAAAACTACGCAACGGATTTTGATGCGGTTTTCACTAATGGATAGAGTGGTTCTCGAGGAAGGTTTTAGTATATATATGACGCGGGCGAAGCCGCGGGCATCAGCTAGTATTATTAATAAATTATAAATAATATAATTTGCCTATCTACCATTATTTTGTTTGATGGCTATTTTTTATTTTTGACTACTTAACTGTATGTTAACAATAAACAAACTAGTAATTACAAGTATATTTTAGGAATGGAGAAATGGGTCAATTGTCTAAAGTTGTAAGTAAAGTTATTCCTGTGAAGATTTTATAATGAAACAGCAGAATTCAGGCGAAGACTAAATTTATTATTTTTAACCCAAAGATATCAACACACTCATACTCATACTCATTTTGTTACATGCCATAAACATCAACACTCCCACTTAACAAAATAAGTTTAATAAAGTATAAAAACAACAAAATAACTTAATTATCTTTTCTTAATTAATACCTAAACCAAACATGGTTAAAAATCTGTAGTGTTTTTTTTACACAAAATCTGCACAGCAGTAGAAGGTTATATAGAATTTTGACAATTTCGCTAACAACTTTCTCTCTATAGAAATGATATCGCACGTCCGTAAGTATACAGCCTCTTTACAACGATATGCCCATGTACTCAGTTTCTGTAGACGCTGCTGGATAGAGCCACAGTAGCCGGCTTCTTGGTTTCCCATCAAATAGCACAATTTGACGAACTGTAGAAGAATCCACTATAATATCTGCAATGTCAAAGACGCTACTGATCTGGCCCAGTCTGCATTTACGAATGCAAACTCATTCTCCATTCAACACTTCTTCAAGAGATATATAACTAGCACTTACTTCACTGCTTACGCACACATTACTGTAGCCGTACCGCTCAGGATGTTTACGAATACGTTTTAAGGGCAGCACTGAAGAAACCTCAGGTCTTGTTACAGACTTATTTCCTTCCAGACATTCGGCCCTTGTCAACGGTTCAGCCGCTGTCATATCTGAAGAATCCTGAAAATCTTCCACAGAGCTTGAACTTTCCTCTTCTGTGTTCGGTGCCACTGCCTTCTGCTTCTGCTCCAGTATTCTTGTGTCATTTATGTCTCCCACTTCTTGGGTAGTTTCTCCTATTTCTATGAAAACATCACCTTCATTTGTATTCTTGTGTACTTATTGCATCTTTTTTCTGCTCAATCCCCTCAATCACAACAATATCTCTGGCTATTGTTACACTGTCATTGTTGGGATTGTATATGCGGTAACCCTTTACATTGTCTAGGTATTACAAGAATACCCTCACTTGCTTTTTTATCCCACTTAAGTCGTCTTTCTTTTGGGATATGCACCATGGTCTTACTCCCAAATACACGTAGATTACTGACATCTGGCTTGGCGCCGGTCCAAATCTCAAAGGGTGTTCTGTTGTTCAGTCCTGATGCTATTGACCTGTTCCTTAGATAAACCGCAGTGTTCACTGCCTCTGCCCAAAAACGTTTTGGTAGTCCTGCATCATACAACAAACATCTGGCTTTTCCAACCACAGTTCGGTTAACCGAACTGTGGTTGGAAAAGCCAGATGTCCTTAACACTTTCAGCTTTTTGCCTGTCTGGTTCTCCACTAGTGTTTTGTAAGACTTAAAAAATGAAAAAACTTTATCTTTAGTTTTCAGAAAGTAAACATATGCCATTCGACTCGATTCTTTTATTATTTTTAACCCAAAGATATCAACACACTCATACTCATTTTGTTACATACCATAAACATCAACAGATTTGGCTCTTACTAGGTAGGTACTTTGAAAGGTTGAACCCCAACCCTATTGGTAGTTAATTTATAATATCCCACTTATAAAAACTTTTTTTTTCGTCTTTGCTTTTCAATTTTCGTTTTTTGCCACCGACTTCCGAAATTAAAGTAATTTTTCACTTTTATAGTGTTTTTTTGGATTTTCACTTTTTAGTTGTGGTACCTACCCCACACAAATTCGAATACCACTACCTGCTATGTAAATAACAGTGAATGACGGAGTCAAATAATTATATCGTCTACATAGACTAAGTGGGAAAAATTCGTAATATTGAAGCTAACTCAAAAACTACGCAAGTAAAGTTAATAAAATTTATATGGTGGTCCCCTTTCGAACTGAAAAAGATTTTTTAAATCGGTTCACAATTGGCGAAAATATCGAAGAAAATACACAAAAAAAAAAAAAAAACATACAGACGAACATTAGAACCTTCTCCTTTATGAAGAAGTCAGTTAAAAAGGGTATTTCATTTCTCCGTACGTATTATGTAGGTGCCCGATTAATCGAGAAGGGGTTTATTAGATTATTTTCCTGATGTCCTAATATTATTAATTAATATTAGAATTGCAAAGCCTTAAAGAAATATCTTATTTTAGCAAGTTCGATAGATAACAACTCAAGAAAGCTCCTTAATTAAGTACTTATAAGATTTTTTCTTTTGAACTTAATTTAATAATATTAGGTATGTGAGTGTAACATGTCACAATGTTCTATGCCCTCATCTCGCTCTGCTGGGCGCTCGCCCGAGGCACAGATTACCACGCTACCTTACGTCACGATCACCCCTGCATGCAGAGATACAAGGTGTTCATTAATAAACTCACTGCACCCCAAATATATGCAAGTTGTTAATTAATTAATTATCCTGTTAGTAACGACGATTTCGACGCTTAAAGGGCTGCCCACTCAAATTAATATTGTTGTTTTTTCATTTAAGTCTCTCAATTTCCATAATAGCGGAACAGTCGTAAAATAAAATTTACAAACACCCTGAACTGCCCCGCAGCTTAATGTAACTAAAATAAGTATTCTACCTACAAACAGGTCGTGATTATTATCCATACTTTCAGGTACACGATTATGAGTAAATGTTCATATTTTACGAGTAACTGCCGGTCGAGCGAGTGCGTGGCTAACGTAGACTCAAGTTGAATAGGTCTCGACATCAATGGCGGCATTGTGAATCTCACCACGTAGAAATCTTCATTCAACATAACACACAGTTGATTGACGGTTCATAAGCTGGAGTCTATCGAAAATTATCTGCTTAGTGGGTCTTTTCGCGTTCCGTTCGCCGCTATTTGGATAGCGTTAAACAATTCTTCCGAGTGACTAAGCACTGTTAATCCTCGCCCTTGTTGGTCCATGTCCGGATCTTTACAACATAATGCAGATCTGTTTGAGTATTCAGTTTGATTATACACGCTTATGAGTTTGAGTTCATCACGGTCTTTTGTAAACATTCGTAACTATTATACATAAATATATCGGCATGTATTTTATGTGGGTAGAAGTAGGTGGATAGGTACCTACCTATTATGTTTTTAAAATATATTTTGTTCATGACATTTTTCCGCGAATTTATTCCATAATCGTTAATATTTATAAGTATTAGAAAGAAGAAAGAAAATAAATTTTATTTGACCCAGATGAATTAACTACTTAACTAAATTCGTACAAATAGATTGAAAAGTAGTTTTACCTATTATACAAGTTTACAACACGTGCTATTTGTAAAACTTGCGAGAGTATTCGCTGAATTAAATTCAACTTTGCAAATGGTCAATTTCATCAAACTCTATAAGTAATTAAATATCATGCTAATTAAGTCGAGTCGTCTCGCACAGTGAGACAGTACGGGATAATAAAATCTCTAAAAACACTTTAAGCAATAAGAAGGTATTGCAAGAGCACAGTTTGCAAGAGATGTTGAGCTCTTTCAATTAAGAATGGTGCAGGTCAACAATTCTTTGTAATAAACTAGATTCATTAGAAATGGGTTGCTTGTACATAACATTTACATAAATTGTTAGACATTTTACATTATATTTATGTTACACTTACTTATTTTGTTTATCTTGGTGAGCGATTTTTTTTCATAATTAGGAATGTACCTACATTCCTAATTATGAAAAAAAATCGCTAATTAACTAATATTCCTATCGACTACCTATTTCCTTATATTTGGACTCTATCATCATTATCAAGAAGACAGAAAGTTTTTGCAGCTACGAAAAATATTGAGTAAGCACTAGCTATGCCCACGGCTTCGCTCTCGTGACTGTGTACATATTCTATTGGTATTACTTATTGGAAACGTGAAGTCATATAGTATACCTGTGTTCGTTATATCTTTAGGTAGGTATTAATTCCATTATATTATTATAATAAAATACTTAGGTATTATGAATATATAAAATAAGTAAAAACATGTATCTTGCGCAAATTTATTATGAGCTCTAAGTTCATGATCGTCACGGTCTATTGAGCCTTTTCTAAAGGTCCGCTTGCAAAAGAGCCCCGAGTTTTCAAGGCCGCCGCCAGTGGCCTTCTAAAGTACTTTCGCTTGCAATGGAAGAATTATCTAAACATTATGTGGCTACAATGTGGCAATTATCTAAACATTATCTAAACATTATGTGGCTTCAGTAGAATATGTGCAGAATATGTAGGTCTCTTAAGCGTTATCTTATGTAATAAATCGACCTTGCGATTTGAGTATTAAACCCCATACTTACTTAGATAAAAAGTATGCCTGGGAATCTGGGATGCTTAGCATATTTTCCAAATAAAATTTCGTCTAAGTTGAAAAATAAAATTAGTTTATGTGTTAGTCTATCACCACTGGTGGTGCTGTTTACAATCTAGGTACGTTTAGCATATTTAGGTATAATAATGCCATTAACAAGAAATTGTAAGATATTAATTACTAGAATTAAATCTGTCAGGTGGATAGCAATAATATACATATAACAAAATGTTATATTACCTACTAGGTATCTACCTAGTAATCCAATTGACTACTAAAGTAGGTTGACAGCCGTTTGCAAAATATAATAATTACATTCACCATTTGTAACAAGTTAAATATGTTAAAAAAATTGAATCTACTATCTGGGTCTCTATGGCACGGGTTTGGCTTCGGTATCGGACCGACACCGCCGCACACAGCTACAGACCGCACTACACACTTTAGGTCAGTCGTCTTGTGGTAGGAACTAAGCCGGCCCATCCCTCCGCCTTTTAATTTTCCTTCAATACTTTAAGAGCGTTTATTCTAAAATTGGGAACGTCGCAAATATCTGTGAAATATTTACCTGTTTTGATTCATTTGGCAATATTACTGTATGGAAATATGAAATATCGCTAACTAGTGAACTAGAATATTAAAAACGAATTGCAATTATAATACTGAATTTGATGTTGTTTACGGTTTTAGGTGTAAAAAAGACATTTGGAAAGTTTCCAAATACTTTTTTAACATCTAAAACTAAATCTTCGGTGTTACGGTATCATAATAATTATTGCATTTCATAATCAATATGTTAGTTCACTAGTTCTAGCCATATTTCATAATTATTTCCGTACAGTAATATTTCCTAATTAATCAAAACAGTGAAATATTTGACATCTATTTGCGACGTTGCTCACTTTTAACACGAATGCACGCTCTTAACGCCGGCAAAGTTCTCTATTTAATAACTTCATAACATAGCGTTGGGTATAATGTCATAACTTGCTAGTAATATATTAAATTCAGTGTTACATCACAATTGAAGAAAATCACTTGAATTTCGGTATGTGACCGACCATGCGTAGACCGTAGCTTGTAGCTGTAAAATCAGTGTAGCACTTTCGTAGCCGTAGCACATGCTCGTAGCCGATAGACATGTGTGAGTGTGTAGCAATCAAAAATGTTTCCTTCATAGAAAAGACATCTATTTATTTCTCGATGTCAAATAGTAATTTTTATGAGAATTATATTTGTACTGTGTTCTTACTTATGTGTCCTTTGTTATGTGTGTGAACGTTACGTAACCACTATTGTGCAAATAAGTACATGGTTTTAAGTTTTAAATGTTTTACCGTCGGTAAAAAACGAATTTTATACGTTTTCTTGTTTTTTTACTGGATATCGTTTTATGCGTTTACATTAAGAAAGTAGGCCTGGAAAACATAATATTATAATTGAAAATAGGGTGTTTTGTTAGTTGTTTACTCGTTTAAGATACATACTCATTTTTCATAAGCTTATTAAGCAGGAACTTATTACTCTTAAATCTCTATAAAGAAATCGTATACTCAAGCCAGAGCCCTATTTCCAGTAAGTCACAAGACTCTAATGCTCTTAGTGCATCCAGGGCGCCGTACTTAAGGGCATTAGGCGCTAAGAAGCCTAGCCCTACATCACTCAATCTTGTTAGCGCGTGTTTTGCTAACACTGTTATTACTGTAACATTATATTCTTAGGATTAAAATAATATTTAGATATAGGTGAGTAGAATACTGTGAGAAGGGTTCGTAGGAGTAGTTAGGAGTCAGTGTGGGTAGGTGTTGTGCTTGTATCTTTTAAATTAAGAATATCTTCGCTCACTAACTTTCGAATGTGCCATAATATGTTAAATTATTAAGAACTGATCCAAAGTTATTCAACATGAAAGAGTGTAACCCGTTTTTAAATTTTTTTCTTTTGTTTTTTGTGTAGACAAACCAGTTCGTCGAATGATTTTAATGAATTAGTTAGTCGATTTCAGGTGGTTCATGATAAACAAAAACTACTACCAAAAGGTAGTTACTTTTACTATGATAAATACTCCTTTCAAATGGGACTTAAACATAACTGGTGAAATGTGGGTGTACTAAGACACGTCTGCCAAACCGGGGAAATCGGGCGTGAGATGCTCACCGTTTAAACCTGAAGGAAGTATCACATTTTCTCAATATAATATAATAATGTTATTAAAGAAAGAAACGAATATCATACACATCTGTAATTATTTTTTATAGGTAAATATGGAAGTACCAAACAACCATCACGGATTTATATGATTGCATTGAGTGTAGTTTAAAAATGCATGTGTATACCGATACCCATATAATATTTACAGCATGGCGAACGTGGTTTGAACAACACATTGTTAGCAATCCGGAGGTTAGCCCCGGATAATCCGAGCTATTGTTAGCTATTTTAATGCTTATGCCCTTTGTGTGTGTCGTGTATTAACTCATACGCGGATAATCGCCGTATTATATAGAGTTAATTTTCCATTGGCTCGTATCAGAGGGATTGGCAGCTGCTTATACTGTCGCGGCGACATCTACGCAGTCCGCCGAAATGTGGGTATTATTGACATGTATTATGTTGTCCCACGTAGCATTCGTTAATTTTGACAACATTAATGCCGAATCGATATTTTATTCAACTATACATCACCGGATGTTATGATTCGGTTATTAAATATTTATGATGTGTTAATATGTGTTCCCACATTGAAGTTGGTGTTGTATATTCATCTGACAGTTGACGCATAACCTAGTACATGTAACTTGCTCAACCAGTACTCATATTTTACCCAAGTAGAGAATAAGAATTTTCGATTGTTGTTTTAACAACTGCGCTACTAAGCTTCTGTTTACTTCTGTCGTTTCGAAAACGAATATTAAATTGTTTACATTCATCTGGTAGAAAAAAATGCCTTGATTTTACAGGTAATCTTGACTTACCGTCACGCATCGTCGAGTGACCAATATTTGTCGGAATAGAACACCGTAAAGATGTTTCCGGTTCGTAAAAGTATCATATTAACTGTTCAAACATTGGATCGGAGGTTTTATCGTTGGCAGCTGGGCGACACGACTAATTACATCAATTACAGGCAAACAGACCCCGCTCGGGTTTCGCTCCCACCTTTGTCAATATTTGGCGAGCGGCCGCGGCCGCCTCCTCGCCCCGAATGGACACTCGGCTACGCAGCGTCACACAGCCGCGGACATTATTAATGCACAAGGTCATCCTCATACATACATCACTAATGGGTAACTTTTCTTTTCCAAACTGACTCAAACGACTCGAACAATATACATTATACGTACCAATATACCATATGCCATGCTCGAAAGCGAGACTCTATAATAATGGAACTCATGTGACTCTACTTATATTCACGAATTTTTTTGTTTGTTTATTTGTTAGACTTGAATCGTGCATATTTATTTATTTTAACTCAATGTTCTTTTCACGACGCTTTGTATCTAATATCACCCATTTAATTTCTTTTACATCCAGAGATTGACAAGAACCTTTTTTTACCCTTTATCCGTATAATACAAGATGCCATGTGTGTTAGTGTGAGAGTATTAGGTATTGTTATACGATTCTCATAAGCTGCAAAAAGGCGAACACGTCGTGAACGCCGCGGGCGCAACTTTCGACAAAACAACTTATTCAATTTGTTCGCTGTTAGGTACCTACAAGTTGTAATCCCTCACGTCTCCACAATTGTCACAAAAAGGCTGAGTCGTAATCATGTTCTTACCCCGTATTCCTCGGAAGTGGAGGAGGTATTATATCTGTATATAACAGGTACCTACAGTCCACACATTTAAAATGAGTGAGAATAAAGTAGGTAACAGATGTTTGAGACTGGCTGGAGACGTCGCATTTAGGCTGGTGCGAAGGGTAGGTACAGTGCTGCATCTTATACCTATCAGTATATATGATTTGTTTTAGTTAGAGGTTGGTACCTATCTACCTATGGTATGGTATTGGATGCTTGTGTGCCTTCAACAATTGTTGTCATCATAGCCCACAAATATCGAAGCACTCAGTTTTTGATAAATTTGAATCAGCTAATATAGGATAGATTTACTTAAGTTAAAATTGCATAGACAGCAAGTATCAGAAAGTTGTGGTCATATTCAAAGTTGTGGTACCTACAAACCATCAAACTGAACCACTTTTTCCATGGGACCAACATCGTAATCGCAAAAAATAATCAACTGCACATTTGTGTCGAGTAGGTATTGAAGTTTTGTTTTCGGCTTTGCGGCACGTAGGCTCACTTCGGGGCCCGTAGGAGCTTTGCCGCAGCGGTTATGTCTGGCTTAATCTACACTACATCACTGCCACATAAGTAAAGGCCTAACATACAGACCTACTGAGCAAACAATATTTTTATAACAGTGCCGGCAGCGGCAGTTCTGATCATTGTTAATGATAATATCTATGTGTGTTACCACGTATTACATGAGCGTGGACGCTATGCCTGTCCAGCGAGCGCGATGCGACGCGTTATCTGCACATTAAACCTACGCGTTTCATTATAACAGATTACAAATTACGGAGAGGGATACACAGATTACTATTATATCACCTGTTTGGGAGCGGCGGCGTCGTATTGTCACATCCATTAAGCTGTACTTGGGGCGGGGCCAGAGGCGCCACGCCTCTGTCCGCCCCCCGCCCGCCCCGGCTCTGCTCACCCCACACACGGCGCGCCCGGCATTCGCGCAGCGCCCGCTCTTACTCACTAAAACGATTTGCTCGCAATCGCATCACTCGAGCATTATCCCATCATCACATCAAAAATAAACGCTTTTCCGGTTTTGAGGCTAATAGTTAATTCTACCGCTGATAGTGATTACAAATAATTAACGTATTTTAATTGGACAAAGTGTAGAAAAAGTAAAAGCGAGTGTCGGAAATGTTTGTAAAAACTTTTTTAAGTTCGTTATGATGTGGTGTCTTGTGTCGCGTGGGAGTCGGTGAGGGTCGTGGCGGTGGTAGGCGCCGTGGCGACACAGGGCGCGTGCGGTGGCGAGGGCGGCATGGGCGGCGCGGGCGGCGGCTGGGCGCGCGAGTCTCCGGCTCTGCTGAGCACGGCGCTGCTGCTGGGAGGCGCGCTGCCCGAGCGCCCGCCCGCGCCGCTTTTCACCATTGACAGCATCCTGGCGCCGCGCCCGCACCCGCCGCTGCCGCCGCTGCAGCTCCAGCACCTGACGCACTCGCCGTTCCATAGAGCTCATGACCTCTTTGGTACGTTTGCCAACAGCTTAGGTAAACACCCTTGAAATTCATATTATACTAAGAATTCAATAAATGTGTCTAGCCTTTTTCAAACTATGTTGGGGTCGGTTACCAGTCTAGGATGCAGCTGAATACCTGTATTTTACATGGAGCGACTGCCTACGTATCTGATCTCCACAACCCACTTACTGGCTATCAAGCTACCCCTCGGTAAGACTGTTTGTCAGACCTTTAGGCTTCTGACTACGCGTAACGACTGTCGAAGATCTACACACTACACACAACAGCCGGGACCAAAGGCTTAACGTGTTTTTCGAGGCGAGGAGGGGTCTCGATATGTAATGGATAGTCACCCATCCATATTTTACTAATAATTAAGGAGCCTAATTCTGTTTTTGCTGACATACCTTGCTAGTAAAAAAATAAAAGTAAAAAAACTAAGTCAACTACATAAGTCAGTAAAGTCAACTAAAAAGGTATTAACAAAACATTACAGACAGACAAATTAAAACTTAACAACACCCTTACGGATCGGACAGGGTTTTTTTTACACGCTGTATGTAAAAGGTATAACCAAGCTCGCTAGACACGGTTCCTAACTTTTAATATTTTGAACCACTCGAAATAGGCCGTAGATGAACTGAATCAGTAATAATTGATCCTAACAACGTGTATAATTTCTATTATTTCTTCTCATATTCAAAACTTAATCTATATTATACTTAACTCAACTTAACGTTGATTTCCAAATCATTGACAGTCTTACGATATCGAAATAAAAATTATTGGAAATTACAAAATGATGGACATGATGGTGAAATAAAAAAGATTACTACTTATAAAAAGATACTTATACCTTTATGTGCTACGCGCTACGCTTGCTACGAGTTACTACGACACTTCTACGGTATAGATATTTATTTTGCTACAATAGCAGTGTTTTGTACCAAACATGCAAATAAAACGGGTGCTAATTAACGCAGCTTCTTTATAATGTCATTCTCGTCTTTAAATATATTTAGTTGCCTAATTAATTAATAGGTCAGCGACAAACTTTGAGCGTCTAATAAATGTTTTTCAAGCGACCATATATTGTAAAACAAGCTACTGTAAATATTTTATGACTCAGCATGGTGATAATTGTTAAGCAATTAAATTTGTGATATGTCTACGCATTGCCAGCTTCTAATAAGTGCATGAACTGCATCTATAAAATAATTTCAACGTACTCTAATTGAACATAAAATGACATAAGGTAATTTTATGTTGTTTATGTAATTTTTGTATTGTCATCAAATAATGGTAAATGAAAGCTTTAATTTCATGTAGTCACCTATCTATTTATAATGTAACCATAAGTAATTGATGACTTGACTATTCTAACTAACCCTAATTGGGTTCCCTATCCATTTGCATAAAATTTTAAGACACAATGTATCATGAAATTCATGACATACTTTTCTTTACATGTGATAGAATTTGTAATGACGTAATCACTATTTGATGGTATTTCTTTTTATTGGTTTTTAATGAAAACTAAATATTTTTAAATTATGACGTACAAAATACAATAGACGCAGATATATTTAGTAACCTATTCCGCTTGACTATTCTTCAAGAGTCATAAAAACCCTGTAAGAAATCACCCAAATAGGCACTATGCTGGGTGACACCACCTTCCGGCTCGCTACTTGTCTGCGTCTGGGCGCTCCTTGCGTGGCTCCGCATCGCTGCCAATGCGGTGTCTAGAAGCTTAGGCCGGATAGCACGGCACGACAGCATCAATGATGTCATCCGTCGTGCTCTTGTCACCACCGGGGTGCCAGCTGTTTTAGAACCACGGCCACGGCCACGTAGTATGGAAATGCTGCCAGCCTTTTTTTGGGCACGTTTCCTGCTGACAGCGATGCGGACCAATTTTTTGATGCACTATAGTGATTATTTCCACCCCTTTTTTATAAAATAAATAATAATATATTATTATTATTTTAGTGTTAGATGTATATTATTGAATTACTGTAAATTAAGATATCAATAAAAACCAGTGCCTAATTGAACTCTGCGAGAACTGATAACTACAATAAGTGAGTGTGATGATTTAAAACAAAGCTGGTCCTGATGGACTGCGTCCTGTTTCTTTGACCTCACCGTAGGTGACACGACGTTCAGCAAACTGGGCCCTCAGATGAAGCCGGCCTGGATAGCATCACAGGCAAGACATAGTTCCAAGTTATGTGGCTGGTAAAACGAAGCGACTAAAAACTAAAAACAATAATAAAGGCTAAAAACGGCCTAATCAACTCGTCTTACACCTATGACAAATAAGAAAGGTTTAAGACCAGAGAATAGACTAAAGCTACCGTTGAGAGAAGGGTGAGGAACCTTACCATTGAATACGTACCATTAGACGGCAAAATCTTACACCATTTGTAACAGATCCGCAGAATTCAATAACGGTAGGATATATCTTAATATTAGTTAGATGCGAAAGTGAGTTTGTTTGTAAGTTTGCTTTCACTCTATAACGGCTGAACGGATTTCGATGACATGGGTAGACCATGACCTGGAAAAGGAAATAGGCTACTTTTTAGATCGCAGACGAAGTCGCGGGCAAACCTGGTAATATAATAGATTTTATTATTGATGCAATTTCAAATTGTTTAAGTCCACAATTTATTTTATCGACTAGATTTACGTAATTTCGTATGGTCCGTGACTGATTTTTTTCTATTAAAAAATTAACAACTTTTATAAATGATATTCAAATTAAAAAACCGGCCAATTGCGTGTCGGACTACGCACAATGAAGATGCGCAATGATGACACGCGAAATGATGTACAATGTTATTTTGAGATCATAGACTTTTCCTGTAATTTAAGAGTAAAGAACCATTCATTGTTTTTTTTTTGGGCTCAGTAGTTTCGGAGATTGGAATGGTCAATTTCCATCAATTTTCTTAAATATCTTATAAAGTACTAATTAAAAAATTATTTAAAAAAAACCTATAAGGGTTTTTCTTTTTGGAACCCTGATTATCAGAAAAAGAAAGGCCAGCTGGAAAAAGAAAAACTATTGGTTTAAATCGCAGAGGTCACGCTGTACTATATATATACCTACCTACCTGTTATGATAAACTCGCTAAAGTCATGTCAGTAAGTGAGTATAGTGTACCGGTTTTTATCAGTATTAGTCATAAACTTATGAAACTTTACCCGTCTATGTACTTGAGCGGTTAAGTGCAAGACATCGGCGGAGTGAGCCCCAGGCGATCCCTCGAATACACGCCAAACCGCATCGAGGGTGAAGACGGCTTATCTCAATTAAAATCTTTTTTCCTCTTAGCCAAGCGAACATTTTTAAAATTTCAAAATATCCCCAGGGTTCGGTGAATCGTTGCCATAACAAAAACAAGCTTTTATTTTCTTTTATTGAGTTCGCAAGTAATTTTGGATGTTTAGACTAAATATCTGCTCTAAATACCTCAATCAAAATCTTATTGAAGGTATATGTATAGTAAATAGCCGATAATTAGCCGTTTAGATAATAAGTAAATACAAACTGTAAACTATGATATCCAATATTATCCATACTACCGTTATAAATGCGAAAGTAATTACTCTATCTGGTATCATTTCACGTCTAAACGCGCTAAAGCTAGTATTTACATACATATTCTAGTAATTACATACAGTTTTTGGTCTCACAATGTGGCAGGTTTTCCTAATTAATTAACAGGGTTCAACGGTTTGCTCTCAATTCTCATCCAAGACTTTCATAATTTCGATAAAAGCTGCAATATAGGGGTTTACGGGGGGAAATCGATCTAGCTATATGGGAAATAGTTTTCTCTATTTTCACACGAGCAGAGCTCGGTCGCCCTGAGTTTAGAACAAGATGGCTACCTTGGAATATTGACATGTAATTAGTATGAACTATCCTATACTATTTAATGAGCATTCTCCTCTATTTTCACCAAAGCAATAGCCTAAAATAATAGCCAATTTCTTATAAAACTTCCCTATTTATTATGTTTGTAGTTTTAGTCCCAGCAGCCAATGTTTAAAGAGAGTTTGGTAGCGACGTACAGTTGTCCGTGTGAGAAGCAGCTCATGGATCGACACACGCTGCCGTCAGTTGCAATTTCGCATTGCTTGCAAAGTTTTTCGTTTTTAGTGAATTAATGAACGCCTGCGTTCTTGCTTATAGAACCTAATGGTACAACACTGATACACTGATACATTCTTACAGATTATACCTGACACAGTCACGTAAATATTATTTTTTATTGTAACCATAGATAACAGAAGAGGCCTAATAGCCTTAGAGCCTAAATTTTCTGCTATGTACTTTCTACGAACTATGACATATTACAAGTACAAAATGAAAAAAAATTAAGCATAAAATATACAACTGTTGGGAATCAAAGTTAGGTTTGCAAAGCAGTTTCAGAACCGCTAAGCTTTTGCTTTTGCTTTGATGAAAGTTGACTAATATAACCGTTCTTATATATTTCATGATTGACTGCGTAAAAGGTATGATAATCAATATGATACCTAATCATTATAAAAAGTAAAATCTGTAACTATCTGCTATATTAACCTTTTGGCTCGTCTTATTACCTGACTTGCCAAGGGCTATGTTTTTCGCCCGTATCTTGTATGTATGTATATTTGTTTGCACTTTATTACCTCGGTATCTTCCAAACGGCTGGATGGATTTCGACAATTAAGGTATCGTTATAAACCAATAACCTGGGTAGGTATAAATTTTGTTTGTCGGGGGTCTGCGATACCAAAATTATATAAATAATACTTAATGTTTGTTTTTCTCTTTTCAATTATGTGTTTTTGCAGTCGGATTTTTTAGTTTTTTACAATTTGCGGTAAACTATAGAATAATAGAAGAATACGAACATAATGCAATATTGCTCATCCCTCATAGCAAATAGCGTGATGATTTATCATATACATTGACCAGACTTATAAGGAACAAATCTATCCATTGATCCTATTAATCTATGTATTTGCCTGATGCTGGAACATACATTTAGAAAAACAGACAAAAAATCTAAAATCTGTATAAAAATATAGAAAATGAAGTTTTTTAGTTTCTTTTTTTTAAATATTCATTTTACAATTTGACTTCGTTACAATTTTAGTAAATGTATAGATTAACCTTCTTTCATAACTTTATTTAGAACTAGCTGTGCCCCGCGGTTTCACCCGCGTAGGTCTCGATCCCGTGGGAATCTATACTTAATATTATAAAGCGGAAGAGTTTGTTTGTTTCTTTGTTTGTTTGTTTGAACGCGCTAATCTCAGGAACTACTGGTTGGAGTTGAAAAATTATTTTTGTGTTAGATAGTACATTTATCGAGGAAGGCTATAGACTATATAACATCACGCTACAACCAATAGGAGCGGAGCATAAATGAAATATGTTGCAAAATCGGGAAAAAATATTCCTTTTTACAAGATTTTTACAAGCTTTATTATTCGTCATCAATTTTTCAAGCACTTCCTGACATCCGATTGAGCTGAAACTTGGCATACTCATATAACTACCGAGACATTTTGAAAAAATGATACCATGGAGCTGGTCTGATGATGGAGCCGGAAGTAAGGCATAGGAACTCCTCAATCAAACAAGATAGCACCATCGTGTTTGGACTCATTGGTCATGTATTAACAAGTGCTTTAACACTCGGTGGTGTTTAGGGTCTGATGATGGAGCCGGAAGTTGGCCATAGGAACTGCTCAATCAAAAAAGGTAGCACCATCGTGTTTGGACTCGTTGGTCATGTATTAACAAGTGCTTTGACACTAGGTGGTGTTCAGGGTCTGATGATGGAGCCGGAAGGTGGCCATGGGAACTCCTCAATCAAACACACGAGTATAAAAATAAAATACGCGAACCGCTGGCGCCGCGACGTTCCCTACTCTATAGAGGAGAGGATGGGCAATGGGCACACGGGTAGACCATGACCTGGAATAGGATATAGGATACGTTTTATCCCTATATTCCCACGGGATCGAGACCTACGCGGGTGAAACCGCGGGGCACAGCTAGTATAGGAATAAAACGAATCCTATGTCCTATTCCAGTTCATGGTCTACCCGTGTGCCCATCCTCTCCTCTCTAGAGTAGGGAACGTCGGGAACGCCGACGTCGAACGGTTCGCGTATTGCATTTTTATATTCATGATTACTTCGAAATTATATGTCCGATTCGAATGAATTAAAAAGTATTTTGCTGCTACATAAATATCCTTGATGTTAGAACTATTTATTTGAATAAGAATTAATATTATGTTGATAAAACTCCTTCGCAAATAATGCATTAGTTTAGAACAAATTTGATTACCATAAAAAATGGTTATAGTGAGTCAATCTAAAAAGATAGACATATGCTGTCGTGGACTTTTTTTAGAACTTTTAAAGAGGAACAATTCTATCATACATGATATTTGCGTAACTTAAACCGTTTTCACAGCGCACGCAACGGAAGCTCTCAAAAAGGTATAATTTTTCCCGGTTTTTGCAACTATTTTCATTAATGCTCCACTCCTATTGGTCGTAGCCTGATGTTATATAGCCTATATCCTTCTTAGATAAATGGACTATCCAACACAAAAAGAATTTTTGTTGTGTGAGATGTTCCTGAGATTAGCGCGTTCAAACAAACAAAGAAACAAACTCTTTAGCTTTATAATATTAGCATAGAAGTTTAGATTGAGAATTCCTAATGAGACACAATTTAGTGTCATGTGGCCATCTTTACATACCGAGACTCCACCGTGCTCGGAAAGCACGTTAAGCCGTTGGTCCCGGCTGTCATTCGCGAATCTTTGACAGTCGTTACGGGTCGTAAGAAACCCGAAAGTCTGACCACCAGTCTTACCAAGGAGTATCGTGTTACCCAGTTACTGGGTTGTGGAGGTCAGATAGGCAGTCGCTCCTTGTTAAATACTGGTATTCAGCTGCATCCGGTTAGACTGGAAGCCGACCCCAACGTAGTTGGGAAAAGGCAAGGTAGATTGATTGTCATTTAACCCTAACCTTCTGTTTGTTAATTCTATTATGTAGGTACTTTGACACTACAACTAATTTGAATTGCTCCCTTAGCCAACCCTCTTTGAGGGTGCTTCTCAAATTATTTTACAATTAGGGGTCAAAACATTAATTGCTCAATATTATGTCAGTTGGAATGTTATAGTAATAAAGGAAAGTTCAAAACGTAAATTTTAATTTTATTTAAAAGTTTAGCACAAGTAATGACAACAATGACTTGTGAATTGCCTTCTTACATTGTTCAAATCACACAGTCCGGACCGCTACCTCATAACATGACTGAAATTTCCTCGTAGCATAGGATTTTATTGTATTCAAAATCGATAGGGCTTAGGCGGGCGGAGCGCTGCCGCGCTGCGGTGGCGCGTGTGGAATACTGCCGATAGCGCCTTAGCAACGTGCCGCCGGCCTTAAAAGCTTTTATATTCCTTTAAGAAATAATACAGTGTAATGCCTCTCGCGTTTCCGGCACTGTATAAAAATATTCAATTTTATTCTTGGCGCTAATATTTTGAACGATTCGCTTTGGAGTGCGGCCCGGGGGAGCTCATGGGGCTCTAAGCTCAGATCTTTACGCACCGCCTACTCGAACGCGTATTAACACTGATACATGGTGACGCATCCTATATTTAAGTTCCTTTTTAAAATATTCCTATTTGAAAATGCAGATGTAGATGTAGATGTTATAATGTTAATACAGTATTAATTTTAACTGTAACAATTTTACAGAAACGTTCCGGTTGTCTTTTTCTAGCCTTAGATACACTTTCCATTAAGTTTTATGACAATATCGTAGATAATCTTCGTTTTCGATATAGTTTCCAAACATGTATACAAATACTTATATTTTGGAAAAACGATTTTATTACCCATACAAATATATCACATATATCTCATTTGTTATAATTATAATCTTGTAAGTAGTGTAAATTTCATGGAATTGCAAATTATTAAAGTAGGTAGTGCTGTATTCTTGAATTGTACTAATACGGACTAAGTGGCCTGAAAAAAAGTTTTTTTTAAATGGCTTGGATTCGATTTTAATTCAATATTTTCTTTACATGTATTGGCTTTTAATAATATACATTATTATACATCTAACACTACAATACTAATAATATATACAAGTATGTAAAAAGGGGGAGGAAATAATCAATAAACTGCATAAAAAAATTCGTCCGCATCGCTGTCAGCAGGAAACGTGCCCAAAAGGCTGGCAGCATTGCCACGTTGTATGGCAATGCTGATTCTTTGGCTGAAGAAAAGGCCAGCCCTCTGGTCACGTGAAGAGTCAACCAACCGCTTTGCGATGTCTTGATATAATAAGTGAGCACTCGGGCCCCATGGCCCTAGGGTTTCAACCCCAAACGGCTAAAACATATACGACCCAATAAGATTGGAGTATTTGCGCCGTTTGAGGTTTTCCGCACCTGCAGCTGCAGCCCCAGCACAGCCCGCCGTACTAGGAAGATGGGATGGCGCAAGGGTGTCGACACACGTTGCATCCCACACCAAAAGGCTACCTACCTTTCAAGGCATTATGGTAATTCCGACTGGTCTCTTCCCATCGTCGCGTGCCAAGCCATTGGGTTCTAAAACAGCTGGCACCCCGACGGTGACAAGAGCACGACGGAAGATGTCATTGATGCTTGCGTGTCGTGCTATCCGGCCTGCGCTTCTACTGTAGGATAGGCCATGGTGACCGAGGCAGTCGACACCTTCACCGCATTGGCAGCGATGCGGAGCCACGCAAGGAGCGCCCAGACGCAGACAAGTAGCGAGCTGGAAGGTGGTGTCACCCAGCATAGAGCCTATGTTGGGTGACGGTAGTGCCTGAAGCCAGAGGTCCGACTCCCATTCACCCACAGCCAGTAGGCGGGCACGCTCAGCAGTATAGGTGGACGTATTAATAAGATTATTCCGTACCAACCTGCAGAGCGGCTCATCCCACTGCCTCTGTGAAAATGGGTTCACGGGCCGATCTGTACCTGGGCAAGCCACTTTCTAGGCGTTCTCTGCATCGGTCAAGCACGGCTCTTCAGGGTCAACCAGGCAGGGGGCTAAAATTTTCCCGTTCAACTTTTCAGTGCTGTGGACAAAGGACAGGAACTAAGGACGTAAGCTAATACTAGTAATTTTGTGGACGCCAAGGCCACCAAAACGGATGGGTAGTGTGGCTTGCAGCCACGCTCGGTCGTCCGGCCACGTTTAAAATGGATGTTAGTGTGCTGCGAATAATTTGATCAATTTTGTCCAAGAGGTGTGACTGCTTCCATAAAGGGGAAGAGCGTAGAAAATATATAAAATTTGGACCAAAACAACAGTATCTAATCAAGGTGAATGCCGAATGTAAATTAATTTTGGAGAGTCTGTCCGAAATGTCGTTGAAGTTTTTGATTTTTTCGTCGATGAAAGGAGAAAAGCTGTCTTCTAAAATTGGGGAGCCCAGGAGGTGCAGTGAACTTTTTTCTAAAATTTTGATTTGTGGGGCTATTGCATTAAATTTCTCAAGGGTCGGTTGTCTGTCGGTCGTGTCAGAAAGGTAAATTTCGCATTTTGATGGGTTAAGGTCCAGGCCAATAGATTTAAATTGTGTTTTGAGGAGTTTTTAGTCTTTCAAAACGGTATCTACATCACCTCCTAGCGTTCCATCATCTAAATACCACACGTTAAATTTTGAATTTAGTTTCTGAATGATTGGATGAATAGCCAAGCTGAAAATGACTGGCCCGAGAGGATCACCTTGTTGGCATCCTACTGCAGATTCCAATACATTGTCCTTGTATAGTAATTTAGAGGGGTACCTGTGAAACTGCCACAAAAAACCATAAATTTCGGGTAATTCTTTTTTGACTTCAGCCAACAAGGTTTCCCTGTTCACAGAGTTAAAGACGTTCTTAACGTCAACCTTGAAGATAACCTCACCTTTGTTGAAATTCAAAAAGGTGGACAGGGCGTGCACGGCAGCCTCACAGCCCCCTCTCGAGCCGAAACCGAGCTGCAGTGGCTGAAACTTAGCTGTAAGGGATTCGCTGTACAGCTTACAGCATATTTTGGCTGCCGTACGCCTGTAGGTGCATCCAACGGCGATGGGACGAATGCCGCCGTCCTTCTTGCGCAGGGCACATTTTTTAAATACATAAGTGTAAAGTTTCTTTTATGCTCTACAACTTCAAACATTTTTATGACTTTTCTAGTATCTAGTTCTAAGTAGTAATTCTGAAATCAACTTAATATTGCACTAGGCCACTAGCATAAAGTTAATATTCCTTTAACTGGAATAACATCAATTGGAAACAAGGATATGAATAAACTTTGAACGGCAGCAGCTTTTATCGATTGGTGTAGAAACAAAAATCCGTGTCTCCCGGTTATCAGTATATCTCCGTAGCAATAATACCATAAACCAATAGTCAATGGGGAGTTATTCTGTAAGAGTGAACTATAACGCGGCGCCATTGTAAACAGTATGTCTGTACTCTGTCTTCATGCTCAGATCCGGCAGACAATATTTCTTACTGAATTAGTCAGAAAACGGTTGCTCAAAACAAAGATTTAATGTTCCGGGGTTACCTTGAACCTAAAACCTAAAATTCCATTTCGTTTCTTGATAATTTCCAATAATGCTTTCATGTGCAGGGGTGAGCGGCGTCAGCAGCGCGGTGTCGGGCGGCGGCTACGCGGGGCTTTACGGCGGGTACGCGGCGGCCGCGCTGGCTGGGCTCGCGGGCCCGCCGCCCAAGCGCAAGCGCCGCCATCGCACCATCTTCACGGAGGAGCAGCTCGAACAGCTCGAGAGCACCTTCGACAAGACGCACTACCCCGACGTTGTTCTAAGAGAACAGCTCGCGTTGCGGGTCGACTTGAAAGAAGAGAGGGTGGAGGTATGGTTTTGACATCTTAATTCTTTTAATTCCGGGAATTGACATTTTCTTTCTTAATTTCGCATAAAGGAGGCACCTGCGTAGCCGGATCTTTATCTATTCGAATCAATTATCGCCATTGCTTTAGGAAGTTCTAGCGCCGAAATTAGTATTAAGACTGCTGCTATGCACTATTTCGGTTGGTAGTACCAGTCGTACGTAAGTCATATGAAACGTCTCTCCTGCAGAAGAAAAGTGTCTAAATACATTCAAAAATAAATTCGTGTGGTACTTATCGATTTTCGTGATCCCAGTTTTATTCGCCGATTTTACATACAATAAGCTTATATCGAATGTTGGAACTGTGAAATGTTCAATTGTTTCACTATTTTCCTCCGAACAAAGTTAAATAGGAAATCTACTTAGTTCATAATACCAGCAGAAAACCGTATTTTTTTTCTTTTGTTGTGTAAGGCTTCACGTTAAAATGTTAAGTAATAAAGAGATATATTTTTTGTTACTGGTAACTACGCGTGTTTGACATTTTCCTTTCATTGAATTTTCAGAAAAACAATTCTTCATTTACTTATTTACTAACTTTTGTATTTTATGAAAGGAATCGGAACATTTAGGTAGTAGATTACCTGCGTTAAATCTTGTTCGTCGAATATCATTGAATAGGCAAGACTAATTAATTAACAAAATACGTTTTCAAACAACATCAAATATTGTAAGGAGACTTGGACTGCACCCTAATTGCGTAATACACTATCCATCACAATCCGAATCGTCTTTAAATAAATTGCTATCCATTGCTCCATAAGTTTAAAACAAAAATTTGCCCAACAACTTAATATCGCAATGAATGTTCTTGAACTGTCAAAATGAAATTGATTAGTTGCTTACGAATATGTGTTACGCAATTAGATAGCTATACCTACCTATTGTCTTCCTTATTTATTTTAATATTACCCCATGCACGCTCTCCATGACATTTACAATCAATATTATACTTAACTAGCTAAATTATATACTAAAACCTTCCTCGAGAACCACTCTAACCATTGGTGAAAACTGCATGGAAATCGGTACAGTAATTTTTGAGTTTATCGCTAACAGGTCGACAGACAGACGCGGCGGAGGACATTGTTTTATAATATGAAAGGATGTGGCAGTGATTATTTTTAGCTGGAATATACAAAACAAAGCGAATAATGATATTGAAAAGATTTCTGTTAGGGATATACTGGTGGGTAGGTATACTACCTATTATAAATTGTTTTATTGAAATAATTGATTTACATAAATATTTACAAAATAGGGCCTGCCCAGTTAATGGTACCTTTATAGTAGGTAGCTCTTCTATAAAGCTATCATTTACCGGGTTCGTCTTTTATTGACTTGAATGTGCCCTGCCGGCAGAGAGTATGTCATGCTCACTCAAATGTCTCGCTGCTGGTGGCGTGTGTTGGATCATTAAGTTCCCTTCAAAATGGTTGTGCTGCTGGATGTGCTGATCCAAGCGTCATGTCCGAGAACGGACGCCGTGAGTAGAGACTGGTTATCTCTTAGCTCATATATATAAATTTTTGAATTGTTTTTTTTTTACGAACACTTTTACGTGCACGTCTTTCTATATTGTTCTCACATTTCTTTTTCCAACATGAATGATGTAACCAATTTTGTAACAATATTTTGATTTAAAAGAGTGACCGTGGAGTTTCTTGCCCGTTCTTCTCCATAGGAACCTGGCTTCATCTTTCAAATGGGCTGTGTTTTTTCCCGTATTCCTTCAGTTGCCTGTAACTTTCCAGAGCCCTTGATAATTCACAAGTGCCTATAATTGGTTTGAAATATAAGTATTTGAAATAAATCCTTTGAGTTTGAGTTTATGATTATTTTTTATTCATTAATCATGTTTTACTAAACACGCATGAACTAAAGTGTTCAATATAGTTATCTATAAGATTTAACGTCAGTCGTTACATCATAATCATAAGATATAAAAAAACTATTATTTACAAAAAATAATGTAAATACACTTTTGCTTTGCCTAATCCTTCCCCGAACCAAAAAAAACTGTAGTTGGGTGCCCGTGGGTTGGTATGTGACGACGAGTGACAAGATTAACGGGGCGTAACGTTTTGTAGTAGCGAAGAGCCAACGAGTCAACAATGCTGACGTGACGTATTCTACGACACCATGTGGGTGGTCGGCTGTTATGAAACGCGTCAAAAACTGAACATGCTTTCTCTAGAACCAAAAATATGACTGCTGAAACGCATGGACTCTTTGACAAAAGTCTTGATGAGATATCGGTTTATGCACAGCTTTTTTAAATGAATAATGAGGACGAATTGAGTTTTGTTATTGTCTACTGAAATCTTCCTATGTCTAAACTCTCTTTATTACCAATCCATATCTGCACCGCTGGTCATATTTGTTCCTCCCTAAATATACCAGTAACAATTTGGCGCCCCCAATAAATCATTCGAGGTTTCATCGCTGCTTTGCAAGATTAGCCCGAGCATCACCGAGATAGGTAATAGATCACTAAGTGCTCTTAATAGAATTTGTGATGTTGAAAGTAAGCCGGGATATGTTTGTGGGCTGACGGTCGGCTACCGGTGTTGCGGCATGCGTGCGTGTGTGCATGTGTGCCGACCACTCGACAGCGTGCCACCCAGCCGGACGGCTCTGTTTACACGACCACTCATCCTATCCGGCCACGGACTGCGCAAATCCAAATGACATTCTGTAGTTCTTAACTTTCGAAGGTTTAATGAAATTCATTATCAAGTGTTGGCTCGACATTATGTACGTATGTAGGTATGACACGGATAATATAACTCATTATAAGCTATTTACCTGAAAAATATTTAAAACGGCGTTTTTAACTTCATGTGAATTCACGTCGAGTCATACCTTAATTAATTATAGGTATCACCCAATTCGTTAATAAACATTTAATAGATACTAGCATAAGTAGTAGTTGAATTTCTTACTCAATTTAGAAACCGCTGGTCATTTATTACAAGGATTCAAAGAGTCGTATTTTCTCATAGCTTACATCGATCTGCAGTTTTAATGTTTCAGCAATATACATTTTTAACGACTTGTCGAAGTTCATTAATTTTTCGTCTTAATTGGTAAAATGAAGCCCGATGTTAAAAGTTAACCAAGTTAAAAGATCAGTACGTCTACGTAATATAAATAAGTAATTTAAATGACTTCTATGGCTTGTCTGGCTGAGAGCAACGGTCTACATGTGAAATTTGCTTTAGTGTAAACTTTTTATTAAGGAATCCATAGTAAATCACCGCGGGCGGGTAGAGTTTTCAACCGAGTAGAATTTTGCCTCAGGGCAAATAAAAAGGGACGCCCGACGCGGTGAGACGGGCGCCGCGAAAATTAATCTGAGTTAATTAAATTTGATTTATTTATGCTGCTCCGGCCGGAGCGAAGGGAACGATAAAAGCACAACAATACGACTAATGAGGGTCACTTTTACGGCTTTTTCCCGGATAACAGAGTTTTTCCGATTTGCGTAACTTACAACTTGAGCAATCAACCAAAGTTATTCTTTATGCGAAGCTGTTGTTTTCATTAATCACTGGGCAGGTTTAGGTTGTTGAAGGTTAAATTGTTTTCATTTTCAAACTTTTACCATGAAGCCGTGGATGTGCAGGAGTAAGTTGCTATTGTATTAGCTGAACAATGATGCTTACGAATTAAATAAGCTGCGATAAGTTTTTTTTTTCCAATGTGATAATGATAATGTAGGTGCATAAATATTTTAACTCAGTAACTATCGTGTGATTCTTCTAAACTTGTATGCCCAAATTTTTTTGATTGTTTTCATCCAGTGAGTTCTAAGGTATTATATAGCTTACAATTTTGAATAGATGAACCTTTATTCCTACCAACAATTTTCCGATTCAATTTTCAATTAACATTTTACCACTTTGTCAATTTCATTCGTCCAAAATGTCCAACTTGTGCGTGTCGCAATTTCCACACTTTCTTCTGGGTCTACCGTGTCCCCTTCTGGCTTTCAGATTCCCTTTTATTATATTCGTTACTAAGTTTAAAGTTATCGCATCGAATCGTGTCGACGGGCTTTTTTTCACTTACGACTGTATATTTTCACAAATCCGTAAAAAAACACACTCTATGTAATGCCTTGTAATGCCCGTTGAACCACCTCCAGAGAATTCAGGCTAACTTATTTAGCTGATAATTTAATTTTCATATGTGCGAAATACTTCTCTCCTAAAATATCAGAAAGTATCAAAGATGGAACATAGTATAACGGCTGTAAAAAGATGCTTGACGAAGCCGATAGTCACTTGTTATTCTCGTTATTGTGTTTTTTTTTGTTGTTCTGGACCATGGCCACTACCTGGTAACCTTCTGGTCCACCTTTTTCAGTAGTTTTTTAAAGAAAACAAGTTTTAATTATTATAACTTAATTTTGTAATAACCCCGCAAACCCCTCCGGGTTTGCGGGGTTATTGGTGCCGTTGTATGCACCCATAAACACAATGATTTGCGTGCGTAACGTTGCGCATTACCGTACACAGCGATTTTTCACACCATTAATAAAAGTCGTGTCCCAGCAATTATTTTTGTGCAATGTTACTTAATTTGATATACAAAATGGGTATTTGACGGCTATGTGATGGGTCTTTTTACACCCTGTATGTATACTATATTCCAGCTTTGACTCTTTCTGATATTTTTCATGGAATGTTCATAATAATTGAAATAATCAGCTAAATTAGTTAGCCGGAATTGCTCTGGAAGGCTAGAGTGAGAAAAACAGTTTTTTTTTAATATCATTTACCACCGTGTTTACCACACTAGACAGAACACCCTCGGAATAGACTATGCCGTGAGGACATCTTACATTTCCGTGGCTAAACTTACTTAAATAAGCACGCAACATCAAAAACCTGCTCGTTATAACCTCTTTAAAAGAACATTCGAAACGTTTTATAATTTAGCAGTGGCTGGTTGTGTGGAGGAGGTACATTGTAGATACAACAAAAGTGTGAGTTGTTGAGGCAATACACTCGGCTTCGTCGTTGCCCCCGTTATTTGCGCAGCGGCAATTGGAAATTGCATTATTAAAACGTTTTTGTTTAGGCATCACAACACTTGCTCAAAATCGAGCGCCCGCTAAAACTCAAAGCTATTGCTTTGTTTCTGAATTGGGTACAACTTTTTTGATTGTAGTATTAACGAATGCAGTGAGCTTGGTAAAGTTTACTAATGAAAATAAATAATTTTAATAGATAACTATAAAAAATAGATATTTTGGAGATTTAAAAAAATATCCAGCATATAATACCCATCGACGTGAAAAAATCCGAGCAAATAAAAACAGTTTTTCTATGAAGATATTAGGTACCTACCATAGGTATCAATCATAATACCGTGTAACATCTTCACTGCGAAAAGACACTCATCATCCTTTGTAAAAGAGAAGTCGGACACACCTACGCCGTGCTACGCTGTGCTACGCCGTGCTACGACGTGCTACGCCGGCTAGCTACGCCATGAAATCGACAATTCATGTAATAATTACGTTGTTTCTCGTTTCGGATTACTATGTCGTGCTGAAATGAGTAGCCCGTCAGTATGAGAAGCGCAGTCTAATGGAGGTGCGCCACACGTTTACAAGTATAGTCAACTATAAGGGTTTCTCGCATTTAGAATGTATTTCCGCGTCCTGACTTATCATTTCAATTGATTTATATAAAACTGAATGTATTATGCAGAACAAAGAAACAATGAATATAAAAAAGTAGACAAGTAGTTGTTGGCATGAACATTAATCAAATGCAATCTTGGCTTGATCAGAGACATCTTTCTGGTAGGTTTGGTGGATAAAAACTCACTGTGTCAATATTGTACGAAGAACGACGGCTGAGTAAACGAAAAGACAATGAAGGGTGGTTCGCAATCTTCCATTGTACGATAGACATTCAACTCTTTGCACAAATTAATTATTAAGTGAGGTGTAATCTAGTTGTCTCCTAGAGTGCTCGTTGGCGCCCGCGCCGCCGCGGGCTCTCGCCCACAATGTTGATCTTACGCCACCACTGTCTGATTAACTGAATGGCTTATATTCACTTATAACTCCACGACTTATGTTTTCTAACGATATTCATAATTAAACAAACCATAATAATGTCCCCACACTAGTGTGCTCTTTCGATTATAATCGTAATATTATCTTAATGTTGCGTGTGTATGTGAAAATAATGTATCCCCTATCCACTTACTAGTAGACACTTGCGTATCTAATCTTAACAATTTAAAGTTTTTAATTTAATGTTCTGCCACGCAATCGTTGGTGAAACATTATTCACATGTGTTTAAGTTTCTTAAGAACAGTTTGGCAGTTAATTCAATTGTTATTTGAAGTCATTTAATAATGAAAACCTTTGTCCATTTGAAAAAATCATTCATTGAAGAAACAACTGAAGAAGCAACTCTGTCGACGACAGACGTAAGATACCAACCTAATTTTGGTATAGTTTCATCATTTCTTCTGAAAAATGAAATCAGAGTGTGATTTCATGTTTCAGAAGATACAATTGCAGAATTGTAGGTAAATGTAGTAACATTGGCAGTGCGGATTGTAATTAAAGAAATAAAGAATAACGTTTATTTGGACACAGTTCATGAAACACAAAATACAAATAACAAAATAAAGAATAAAAACAATGCTTTAACAACAATAGTGTGTGCCTCACTGCTGCGCCAAAAAGGTAGAGGTATTCAGTAGAGCGTATTCAGGCCGGCCACGCTTCATTGCACAAATATATTACCTACTGTGAATTCGGATGGTGGCAATCTGTTTCATCATGAAAATAATGCAACTAGGTATTTAATATCAGTCGGTGTCTATAAGTATACATATTATAAATTAAAGTCGCATTCCATGTCTGGTCTGTTCGACCGCGTTGCAACGGGTTTTGCTGCATCACTAGCATTTAGAGAATTTATTCTAGTTCACGCACTCAGGTTTGTTTGCACCGCCAACGAAATCATTTATTTCATGGCGGATTTTCTTTGCCCGTCCATGTTAAAGACTGAACTGAAGGCAGAGCGATCCCGCAAAGAACGTGTTCGTGTACAAATGTACCTACTGCACAGCACATTTACATAAAAACTTTTTACAAAAATAAAACCGATTTCCGAAAAAACTAACTAATAAGTGAAAAATAACTTTAATTATAATTAAATTATACATAAAAAAACTAATTTTTCACTTTTTAGTTGTGGTACCTACCCCACACAAATTCGAATACCACTACCTGCTATGTTAATAACAGTGAAGGAGTAAATTCAGATATCGTCTAGATAAACTAAGTGGGAAAAAAATACGTAATATTGAAGCTAACTCAAAAAATACGCAAGCAAAGTTAATAAAATTTATATGGGACCACACGGGAGGCACCAGCTTTCAAATAAAAAATTATCATCAAAATCGGTTCCCCCACTCGAAAATTACGAGGGAACAAACATTAAAAAAAAAAACTGACGAATTGATATCCTCCTCCTTTTTTATAAGTTGGTTAAAAAAAAGTGACGCACTGTTTTGCCGATGCAGACAGATCAATTACATCTATAGCTCAACTACACGCACTGCTGGGGTTCTGTACAAAATGTTTGCCAACAAATGTGCTGGACACTATTTTGGTAGTATATATAATAGGTGATACCTTTAGAGTCGAATCCCCCGTAACATCGGCCGAAACTACGGAGTTCATGCTTAGGGTGTAGACCTCCAGTACAATCTAGTGTCTATAGGCCCTAGTAAAAGACTGTATTTCATGCAAAAATGGTTGCTTAAACCAAAAAGTCCGTTGGCTAAAGTTGCATTTCCCTGGAAACACCTGAGCAAAAATATACACTCTATGCAAGTCTGCCCCTTATTAACTCTGAGTAGACAGAAATTCATAATTGTATCGAAGTTGAGAAACAGCATTCATTATGATATTGGCGTAGTGACGCTCGGCGCTCATGTGCGAGCAAATGACACAAATGGAGGAACATCCCTACACACAGCGATGAACAAGAAAAAGTGGGCGTGGCGCTCCGCCCAGCCGTCAGCTCACGGCGCTTTCTTGTGATCTGCAGCCTCCCCCCGGCAGGACTTATCTCCTAATAGGTAGCTACAATAAAACAGATACGCTAGCAATGTGTTACTAAGTAATAAAGCGGCGCCATTTTGTCCTGCGCTTCCGTGTCGCCTGAAAGCAATAACGCCTTTATGATCTGAGCAGCGATCCGGCATCAAGTGATCAAAGAGCTCGTCCTGTTTCATTTTACGCTTGTTGCTCTTCTTTCATTGTCAAACGAAACGGTGATAACACAATCTTTCAATTCTTTTTTCTATACACAGTTCAAATAACGACGAATTGATTTGTTCATGTTTGTTGGCAATTATTTTTTTATATTTAGGCTGTGTATGTCTATGTAGACATAATCTTGGAAATATGTTTTAGAGACATGCTGTAGAAAATGCTGTAAATCACGCTTTTGAAGAAGCCTGATGCACAAAACACTGAGAGGAACTGTTAAAAAACATTGCAACTATAGGTACACAAGCAGGCAAAAATTATACTAGATACTACCAGCAGTTACTGAAAATAAACCTTGTGACGGACAGACATCATAAGCTCAGGAATAGGGTGCCGGTGACACACTAGTGGTGAAAAAACGTAATACGTAAAACGTCATTCCTAAAAAGGTTTGATGATTTTTTCGATAAATAAAAATATTTCAATAAGCAATATACTTATTTTCAACGCACTTGCTCGAAAAGTGGCTCACCGCTTTTCGGTTTACAATGCAGTGTTTTAAACACGCGTGCTTCTTATACATACTTCGTGAGATATAAACAATATTACCTAAACGTGAATCTCGATGATTTTTCAAGTTGTATAAAACGTGCGAACCACGGGCGGGTCGCTATGTGCCGTTCAAATGAGAAAAACGTAACGAAACTTAAAGTGCATTAAAATTATTAAAGTGCCGGTCTAAAAATTAAGAGAAAAACGTACTCTTTCCGAATATAGCTTTTTTTTGTTTGGCACTTTCACATTTAGCCCAAAAATGTAATGGACGGTGAATGATCTCCTTTAATAGTGTTCTCAAAATAAAAATATTCTGGCTTTTTTATTTTTTAACATTAGGGGGTTTGGCTGCTTCGGGTCAGTGCCTTTCCTTCAAAATGCGAAGGTATGGCCCACGAAAACAAAATTCCAATAAAACCAACAAAGGTATCATAAATATCTTAATTAAAGATTCTAGAAAAAAAAATAGGTTTTGGGTTTAGGTTTTTAGGTTATTCTACCTAATACTCACATACCTACTATTATATGCCAATTAATAATTCTAAATTATGTATTTTATTGTATATAAATCAACAATTAACAAGTATCCTAAGTAGTCCTAATTTAAAGTATATTAAAAAATATAAAAATAAAAATCCACAAAAGTAAAAGAAATTTAAAAAAACTAACTTTGGGATGATTGTTTGCAGAAATAACAGCAAGTGTTTAAGTTACAGTTTCACATTCATAGTATTTTTTATTTGAGTGTTTTATGTTTTCCAAGTTAAGTGATTCATAAATAAATAGTACAAAAGGTGTTAAGCAAAATGTAAGAACTTGTAATTGGAGTTGTGCTTGACTGTACTAATTTTTAAATTTCGGAGGCAATCGAGAATTAATGTATGTACGTACTTATACAGTATCGTTTAATTTTCGGGGGGAAACAAGAACGAACCCGAGCATTTGTCATTGCACTCTCGCCTCTATTACGCCCTCACTCGAGAAACGGGTTGCACTTGCATCAAAATGTACTATTTCAATTCTGTGCGTAGGTAGGTTTACTTATTCATGCGAAGGTAGGCAACTCTATCTAAGTAACTACATAAATTGAATATTACCATAAAATAATATCATGACGCAATTAGGTCTAATAAATGATTCAACGCATAAAATTGTCCCTAAAACTGTTATCAATTAAATTTTTATTTTGAGCTCGTTGAATGTAACTAGCGCGGTGAGCGGTCACATCAGTGAGTGAAGTATCACTTTATTATTTATAGACGCGTTCGATACGCAATACAAATTATTGTTTTCAAAGTATAACGTTTAGGGGAACGTTGTTTGTAGAACGACCCTCAGGGACTCCCTACGGGCAAACGCGGCTCAACGAATTTGACATTTACTTATGTAGCTTTAAGTGTTATTTTGTAAGGCTATCGCGGGAATGAAATACTTTTTCGCTTTGTGATGGTATTGTAGTACTATTAAAGCAATCTTTTGACAATTGAATTTCGGTTGGAGTGGCGCATGGAGCGCAGATACGACTTTCCGTCACAGAGCGATGCATGGGTGTTTGCGTGCGGTAATTGATACGAAGTGACAGACACGAGGGGATACTTTTTCAGCCTCCGGCCGTAGAGAGGAGTAATGTTTTGACATGAACCGAAAAGAGATGGGTGTGATTTGAAGTGCCCTTTGTGGAATTATAGTCGCGGATGGCGTCTTTAATATTGACTAATGCATTTCGTTGCTAATGGGGAAATGGAATACGACAGGTGCGAGGTTTATAACGACGCTCGGGATTAAAAAAACAACGACTTTAATTACTCTGTTTGATTGTTGAGAATTGTTTGATGTGTGACATTTCACGGGTAGATAGTCGTAACTTTTTAATTAATTGGGGGGAGCAGTGACAATTTAATTAGTTAATTTTTTAAGGTATAGATAGATATACCTATCCAGATTTCTGACATCAGACATTCTTCATGTATGAATTTTAGGTGCAACTGGAGTTGGCAGGTCTATAGTCATGAAAGCAATATTAAATGCGAATATATTCCTACGGGTATCCTATCCTATTATAGCAGATAAGTTCACTTAGTACTTGAAGAAGAAGTCGCCAATAGTTAATAACTAGCTAAAGTTTCTTTCAATAATCACCTGGATCTTAAACACAAGCATCTACTTACATAAATATGCAAATTAAATCGACATTAAAGTATCAAGGGCGGATCAGGCGGTCCATTAATAAATCAGTTCGCTAAAACCGTAATTGTAATCTCAAACAAGGCGGAGGGAGCGCGGTGTTTGTTCTAACAACATTATTACAATAAGTTTGGGTTCGGTTCGCCGCCGCTCCGCCGCCGCGCCCGCCCCGCGCCGCGTCCGCTTCGAACCCCATCCGCGCGGTTCACACGATGGTTTGCCGTTGCAAACGTTAAACATACATTAGGTACATATTTATATCACTAAACAACGTTTACTGTGCTGTCAGTCGCTTTTTATGTTCTTCATTCACGAATTTTGAAGTCAGAAATAAAATCCTGAATAACAGAGACAAATTGTAGAAGTAAAACAAAACTCTAAATGCAAATTATCTACTAACGGGCGGGTAAAAATGTTGTACTTACGTTAGATGCCCCGTTTTTGTATTTACGACTTCTTGTACACATGGCTACACATCAAGCTATACATTTCCAGTTCGATCTCGCATTGTATAATATTTCCGTAAAATGCGAAGTCAGCTTATACTGGAAATGTATAGCTTGATGTATAGCCGTGGGTACTTTTGTTTTTCTTGCCAATCCATTTTGCGGGTACTGATTGCGATTTTTTTTTGGATGATGAAAATTCGCGTGTGGACCAATGTACCTACAGTTCCGTACATTAACATACAACAAACATTGTACTTAAAAACATACCTCCAACAAATATTTATTTGTTGGCTGCAAAGTTGTTTTTTGGCGCGAGTACTTGTATTGAAACCTGAACAAGCGAAGGATTCTAGGATTGAATCATGACCGAAACGAATGGTTCAAATATGGAATCCTGAGCGTTGCGAGGTTTTCAAAAGTACGAGACGAACAATAACTTTACTGCCGAAACACACAACTTTTCACCTCACTATAGCGAGGCAAAATGCTAGGTGCATTGCATTGAACAAATATTGTACGCTTTTATGTACTTTTCACGCAATTTTTCCGGAACAAAGCTCAATTCGAGATTACATGTACCGCTTGCACTAACTCCGCACTGCTAGAAGAAGAAAATTATATAAAGTTTTTTCAAGTGAAAACTTCTGTAGGCGCGTTGAACTATTTTTTTCGTGCTGGCCAGTGCGATTATTCTAAAAATGAGGTTGTCGCACTGACATGAAATAAGTATTCATGCATTATCAGTGGATAGCTCGCTAGCGGATAAAATGCACTTTTCCACTCAGATTTCGAATGATAAACAGACTCTTTTCGAGCTGGTGAGGTGAAAAAAAAATTGTTATGTGGGAAAACTACAGATTAACGATTTTCGAACTTTTTCTTTTGTGCCATGGCACCTTGCTTCCCTATAGGTTTTGATTTTTTTGAGCGTATGAAAATTATATCGCATAATAGGCCATACTTTTTTTATTGCGTTGACTTAGAAGCTTGATTCTTATGAATTTCTAGTTGATACCTCCGCGCGTTACTGAGAAAAAGGATCTTGACAGGCTGACAGACAGACAGATGGATAACGAAGTAATCCTATAAGGGTTCAGTTTTTCTTTTCGAGGTACGGAACCCTAAAAACAATCGGAATTGGGACATTTTAAAACTATTCGGGGAAAACTTACTAGTTTTAATTTTGTTTAATTGTAATCTCATAGAGATAGTTTAGAAAGAGAAAGTACCATATTTTTAACTTGCACTGACGTAGCCAGACCTAAGGGGCCCGAATAAAACAAAAAATTTGGGCCCCTTTTTACCCTATTAGTTCTAAAGGAGGGTATTGTATTTTTACATTACTGAATAAATAAAATAGTGTTCTGACTCAGAAGTTTAAGCTGTCGTTGTAATCTTGCTAAGAAAATCCAAGAGCGAGCGAAGCGAGCTAAAAAACTGGAGAATCCTGCGTTTTGTGATTTTACTAAGAGAATGCAAGAACTCCAAATATCGAACTCGCTCGATAATTGGAGCATCATGACCAACACCCTTATTGCATAACATACAATCAATCACAAACTTTTTCATTTTGACAGTTCAACAACATTCATTGCGCTATTTACGTTATTGAGCAGACAAATTCGAACATATGAAGCAATGGATTAGTAATCTCTTTCAAAATGATTCAGATTATGATTGATCATGTGTTTCGCAATTAGGGTACAGAGATCGGAATAGGTAGAGTATATTAACCTAATGTCGAGAAAGTAAGTAACATAGAATGGATAATATCTCCTCTAAAATCCCGGAAACATCTCTTTATCTACTTACTTTCCTATCGCAGGTGTGCTGGAAGAGAATTCATTAGAAATAAGCATCACCTTTGTATGTATTCTTCTGTTCCTTTCTTCATGTCTATTTTTGGGTGTGTTCATTAATTGTTAAATAAATAGGAATATAAATTCTTGAATAGTTGGTTATATTGCGATAGAAAGAGTAATTTAAAAACTAAAAAGTAAAATATCTAATCAAATCAATAGGTATATATTTACATACAATTACAAAACTTTCTTGTTAACACCACACAAAGAACCAGAGTAAATTAGTTACATACCCTTAAAAATGATAGAATAAAAAATTAACCCTGTTTTGCTGTCGGGCCGTCCAGTGGGTAAAAAAATACAAATATTATAAATGTGAAAGTTTGTGTGTTTGGATGTTTGTTACTCAATCACCCAAAAATGGCTGAATGGATTTGGATGAAATTTGGTAAACAGATAGTTTATAACCTGGATTAACACATAGGATACTTTTTATCCCGATATTCCCACGGTTGTTTGAGGTTGTATAACATTTTGCGAATTTTCGATCAGGGACCCGTATCATTGAGACGGCGCGGCGGTAGCTATGCCCCTGTTAGCTTTGTTAGCTTGTCACTAGCTGATGCCGATTAAACGTTTCTATTAGGTGAAGACACAGAAGTGCGCCTCGTAATAGGAAGACTACTAAAAGATTGCGAGATGAGCCTTAGACCAAATAAATGAGCTCACAAAGAATTGTATTTGTATCAGAGGGTTCAGGGAATAAGGCAGTAGCGTGTTTATTATGAAATTGATTCTATGTAGCAATTTTCTGTGTTGCAAGAGTGCAAACCATTGCCAACAAATGCCTCATGCGCGTATCAATATCGAACGACGGTTTTCAACACACTGTCGAGGTAAATAAATAAAATTGTATAAACATAACATTTTGTGAAAAATGAGTCACGAATATTTTTTTCATGTCTTCTCGTTTTGTAAGAAAGCCATACAGCTTAAGACTGTTTGATGGTTTGACGGCTTCGAGTCAGTGCCTTTTTAGGGTAGTAAAAAGAACTGATTTAAGTTGTTGACAAAATAATAATTTTATGAATTTAGTAAAAATTTAAGTAACATTATTATTTATTTACACAGTTTAGATATTCACAAAATGTTCAATTTTTACGGTTTCTCACTAAAAGGGTGTCGCCGGGACCCTATTTCTGAGCTTACGCGTGTCTATCTGACAGTCTCTTAAACTGAAAGATGGTAGGTCTAGTATAATTATAGCCTGCTTGAGTATAATTGCAATGTGTTGTAAGAGTTCCACGCACAGTGTCTTGTGCTGTCAGGCACGAATGTTATTGAATAAGTGATTATTGAAAAAGGCTTCAAAGCTTGTTTTATAGCGTGTTCATGAACTTTAACGTCAAATTAAAGTTTATTACAGACAGAAGAAGAAGTGGTAGGAAGTTTTTCAGTACTGAAAACCATAATGGCAACGCTAATCACATCAAGTCACGCGATACTTCCACGAATCGTCCAACAATAGGAAATTAATTGTGTCTCATTTATTTAAAGTTTTATAAACTAACCTTGTAGGTACAAATTACAGCTTTTAGATTTAAATTTTCTCACATCGAGAAACCAGCATGAGATCAACCGACATGAGAGCGGTATCAGCTCTACATTAACTGATAAACAAAGCTTTTGAAAACACTTAAAATCATCATTTCTTGCCCTTACCCCAATTTATTTGGGATCGGCGGAACATATCTTTTTCTTCCATACTTTTCTATTAGTCGACATTTCGGTAGACATTTTCAGTATGCTTCAGTAGTACGTGACGGGGATCTAAGATTTTTTTTAAATAAGTATGATTCATGTTCTACGAAATCAAAACATTACCAATGACCCACGACCCCTATTAAAGGTACTATATTACGTATATAATTCACAAAAGTAATCGTTTCATCACTGTTAATTCGATTTGTTTTATTGTTTTGTATGTGTTTCCGGTTACTGTTTTTGTCATATTTTTTTTTATAAAGACACTGAATTTGCAAGGCTGGTTGTATTTCAAATTCAATGTCTTGATTGAAATCAAACAACAAAATATTAAGTATGTAATTCATTGGCTTCATTGGCTTTGGTGCAATTTTGCAAGCAAATTACCAATATTAAGCAAGACAGTCTTTGAGAAAAAACCGGCCAAGTGCGTATTGGACCACGCCCAATGAATTGTTACGTAGTTGGGATGAATTTATCCCAAGAACAAACTTAATATAATAGTTGGAAAACATGTTCTCCTATACATTCCAACTGCAAATGTAAGTTTGTACGCACAATATTGAGATTTGTTAGTTTAAGACTTCTTATAGGTTTTCTTGTAATCTATCAGTAAAGAGCCAATCTCTGTATTTTATCAAAATTTAGGCTAAGTAGTAGCGGAGATAAGGGGGCATTAATTTGGAAATGGTCATCTTATTGACTTAAATACCTATCTTTATATTCAAAATTGTTTTATATCATTTATTTACGTTACACGGCCGTGTTTGGACAGAAATACGTAATGTGTACCTTTCAACTTAATTGGTCCATTAGATTCGGAGCAAATTGGCTGTAACAGACGGAGAAATAGCCAGCCAGATATAGGACTGATCCTTTAAGAGTTCTGTTTTTCCTTATGAGGTACGGAACCCTAAAAACGAAAGGTATCCTGGGGAACCCTAAAATACACAAAATGATTCAATGGTTATATATTCTGGCATATCAATCCTAACTTATATATATAATTATATATATAATAATATAAATGTGAAAGTGAGTTTGTTTGTTTATTTGTTTGTTTGTTACGCTTTCACGCTAAAACGGCTGAATGGATTTGGATGAAATTTGGCACAGGGGTAGACCATGACATGGAATAGGACATTGGATACCTTTTATGCCGATATTCCCGCGGGATCGAGACTTACGCGGGTGAAACCGCGGGGTGCAGCTAGTACGTTATAAACGTAGACGTTGTCACTACTATAGTGGGACACATACAAAGGATTTACTTATTAATCAGAACATATTAAGTAGTAGATGCCTCTTACTGCAATTTTCATGATAAATTCAGCAAAATATTGAGTTCAGGTGTTGTTGTAGTGACTCTATCAAGTTATAGTTATGTTTAAGCTACTGTCCCGTTAAGTAGCTAGTGTTTGGGGTGCGTGGGGTGGGCAGGCGTCGAGGCGTGGTGCACATCGCCCCGGGCATGCGCCCCGCCCTACTCTGTCTCATCTGTTTGTCTTCCCACACGACACATCCTACCAGCGCTGCACCGCACCGTCCTAATAAACGTATAAACTTATTTATTTATTTTAATTAAAGCGTATATTTAATATTCCAGGGCGAGAGTTTTCTTGACATGACTTTGTTGAACATATTCAAAATCGTGTTTATACAACCATCTGTCTTAAGGGCCATATCTCGTTAGGTCGCGCTGCCAACTAAATGTATAGAGCTATATACTTAGTGGGTTGTCACCCTGGCGTCCGAATGTTACGCAACCAACCATACATCTCATCTTGTTGGCGGCGCTGCTGGCGTCGCTGCCATGGCCCTAATGAGATATGGCCCTAAGTATAATAATTATTCGCCTTTATTTATGAACATTGCATACACTTACAAGACGTTTAAACGTCAAAACATGTATGGCTAAGCAAGCAAACGTTAATCATTACTTAACATCGTTTATAAATAACCTCCTAATGTCATACTAGCTGTTGCCTGCAATTTCATTCGCACACAAAATACAACCTAAGGATAGGAACAAATTTTCTTGTAAACTTGTTTTATCGTAAGCAGTCAGAACTATGCATCCATCAGAAATATCACGGAACTATAAACGCGTAATATCTATCTATAGTTTTAATAAGTAATCAGCACACGCCACACATCATTCACCAGCCAAAAGAAACTTCTCTGCTATTCCCAAACGTCCTTTCTTTGGTATTGTTCGTCGGGTCGTTGGTTCTGAGTTGAGCTCCATTATTACTGACAAATGCTTGCACTGACTGGACGGTCCACTCAAATCTGTGTGGTTCTTTCCTCAAAAGACCATTTCAGACTCTCATCTACATGGTCCTCATATGGCCTGACCAAGATTATGTCTGGACTTTAAAGGAGACGGTGACCTCTGAGTTTGTTTCGGCCTTTCTTCTCAGAGTAGTCAGATAGGAAACGCCGACCTCATCTAGCTTATTTTTACAACTTTTTAATATGACGTGTAAAAGTGATTCCAATATCCTATTTACAGAATAAACAATTTCATTTTATTTCATTCATGAACAAGGGATCCTTTGCGATCATTATCAAAACGTGGCAGTGGGTTAGACAAAGTTCGTAGCAAGTTCGGAAGCAAGATAGACCTATTTACAAGGTCTGTTTTATACCATACCTTATCCTACCATTGCCTTATTAATAGAGCCACATTTAAATAGGGATTACATGCTTGGAACTCTATAATAGGATACCTGCTTGATTACATAAACGAACTATTAACATTAAAATGTTTCACCTATAATAGTATGATTACGTTATATCCTCATAGTTTAGCTCTTCAATACCGTGTTTGTTTTCAGCAGAATGAACATTAGGTACCGCATTGAAATTATGCATGCATGATGCCAGTGTGCTGCAGCGGTGGCGTACAATAGAATTTGGGAATTCTCCACGCTCTCAATGGAATTAAAACAATGGGGAATATCAAACTTCCAATGAAAGCTGTGCCTATAAGCTTCGGAGAGTTCAGAGGTCGCTTAATGAAGCTAATCTATTTTAATTTAGGTACCCGTATCAACAATAGGTCTCTGGTGAATGAAAAGCTCCGATTTATGGAACACTGCGGTGAATGTGATCCTAATAATATACATACATATATTATTGGGATAAGTACGTAGTAGTTAAACTTTTCTGATTCGTAACGTGGAAATCGTCAGAAAAGGACATTATAGGAATTTAGAGTGACTTAGTTCCTATAATGTTCTTAACTCTATATCTGCTATACAGCGAGCTATGCACTGTATAGCAGATTTATAGACTTACAATGATTTTGTTTTTTCAAATCTGGCTCAGAATACATTTCTTCACACTCGTGCTCATGCACTTGGAATTATTATTGGGTACCTACCCTTTTGGGAGACTATTCAAAGAACATTCAACTTCTTCTTTCCGGTTTTTAAAGAATCCATCCAATTTTACCCGCTACTTCCTTCGTAGGCTTGCACGACCTTCTTGCTGTCTAAGGGCACCATTGCAGTTTGACTAAGTATTGTGCTATTCGGGGAACCGGATCAACTGTGAGCCCAAATAGCTATCGCATGTCGCTTATCGATCATGAATGCAGCCCCAATCTTTAGTGGAGGCTTCTGAAATAAATGTCCAATTTTGTCAATTGCAATGTTTGTTTGTATATCTCACAAACAGATAAGTAGTACCTAACGCACTTAACCATACGCAGGAAACAGGGGTGCTTTTATTGCAGAAAATGAACTCATCGACGGCAATGAAAACAGCAAACGAGTTAAACCAAACACAATCAGTAGTACACAAAAGAACATCGGGCTAATCTTATTGTGGGTGAGGAATGACAAAGGAGTCGGGCGCGAACAGTGCGAGCGGGTGTAAGGAGCTGGCGAGTGCGGAGCCCCGGAGTCTGGCGGCGGCAGGGGCCATATTTGCCGCTCGAGTGGCGCCCAATGAGCGGAGGGGCGCGGGCGGGCGCCCAACGCGAAAACCCCGTCACTCTTTCATCGAAAGTTAATGGGGCCTTTGTCGGCCGCCGAACGACTCTTGTAATGCAATTAACTCCGACAATGGTGCTATCGTTAACGAATTAATTTTAAAGGTTCCTACTGAATAAGCTCAGGGTGCCCCTTTTAAAATGTAGATTTTGTATGGTATAGTATCCGGTGACAGTCAACTACGTGTCTTATCTTTTGGAAAAAGGTCGCGGAACATAATTGTTTTATTAGAGCTTGAAAACGTTTTATACTTTTCATGAATTTATTATCAATGAAAACTGTTAATTAACTGTCTTTTCTGGCATAAAAAGCTAGGCACTTTTTAAACTCATGGTTATAGAGACTACAATTTCTTCTCAGATGTAAATAAATTACATTCTTAAAAAAATCTTATGAACAAAAATATTTTGACCCAGTTAATAATTTTTTTATCATCGATATATTCATGAATATATATACACTATAAAGAGAGTATAGAGTACTATAAAGAATATATATAGTATTAGTATATTATAATACTAAATCAGAATCTGTTTCACTATTTAATGTAGGTACGTCAGTTTTGTAAATAAAATCAGAGATTACAAATAAATTCGTGTGCATTGATTGGAAAGGAAAGGAGGCTGGTCCAGTGTTGTGACGGCGAGGTGCTACAATGGCTCGCCAGCCGGACAGTCGGCGTCGGCGACCACCCGCGGTCTGGGAACATCTCACACTTGTGCCTGCCCACTCGAGTGTGCGCACGGCCGCGCAGCCCCTCTCTACCGGGAAATATCAATGATACCTCAACAACAATACTCGCTTTGAGGTTTTTTTGCTATTATGTAGTTCAGTAGCTCGGTCAATGTTTGCTACAAAATTGGGTCGTTTCAATTGTCCGTAGATAACACGGTGTATAACAATCTATTGATCGCTTACAAGAGATCGGTTCGGCTCGTATTAGCTACCGTACTGAATTATTCCATATATATGAAGAAAGTTTCTTCTTTGAGTTATGATATTGATAATAAATATATTTGGATGTAAATATGAAACTTCTGTAAGATTTCACTGTACCGGAAATTTGGTTCTTGTCAGGAATTATACAGGCTGTAAGGGTAAACAGTCTTGTCATTCAAACCATGGGTAGTTGACTTAAATATAAAAATAAATGACCGAACACAACAAAAAAAAAACGTCATTTTCATTAAAAGATTTTAAAAAGTTTCTATCCGACACCGTGCTCTCTAGTGAAACAGCTGACTGACTGAGGGAGGGGTCGCGCTCGCGGCCGGTCAGTTCACATCCCGTACCCCCCGCCCGTGTTGAGACGCAAGTTCGTTGCCCTAGCGCATACGACAACGAACTTGCGTCTCTTGTGGTAAAATGTAGAATTAAAAAAAAGAAAAAAAAAGTTGTAATTTTCCATTGATTTTACGTTCTATAAATGAAACCAAACCACTGGTTGCAAGGATAACGGTGTTTACCCTAACACCCTGTAGATAGCTTAGATATTAGCTACCTGCTGAAAATATTTAAAATCATTGTTCTTATATCTACGTAAAATTAATACATCATTCATCGTTGTTATTTTCTAGTCATCATATCGTAGTCATGCATGTCTTCATGGACTTAAAAGGTCTTGAAAAGTGCAGCGTATGATGTCCTAGCATGATCTATGAGTCACCCTCACCTAGAACTTTCCACCAATTTTAAAAACAAGTTCATTGAAATTATTTTCCTTCGTAGGTCTGGTTCAAGAACCGTCGCGCGAAATGGCGTAAGCAGAAGCGCGAGGAGCAGGAGCGGCTGCGCAAGCTGCAGGAGGAGCGCGCGTGCGGGCGCGCGCCGCTGCTTGCGCGGGGGCCGCTGTCGCCGGCGCGCTCGCCTGCGCACGCACCGCCCGCGCCGCCCACGCCGCGCCCCTACACCGACGACTCCGACTCTGACCTAGAAGTCGCCTAAACACTAAACTTCCAAACACCAGAACATTCGTGAACAACGCTATCTACACTGACTCATGAACTATCAAGTACTGTTCACTAGACAAGTGTTTAAAGGTGCCATCTCAAGTGTTTTTGTTACTTCTAAACTTAGTGCGAGGACGACAGTGAACTATGTGTTGTGAAATTATTCTGACTGGTAGATATCAAAATTGTGAATTATATTATAACTCAACTTACTTGATACATGGTAAAATTATAACTTATCATGTATGTATTAAGAATGTACCTATAAATGTTTAGAGGCATAATATATTATGTACGTATGTAGAGTATTGAATCAGCGCTTATCGACTTCCTCTTCGACTAAACGTTTCATTTTACTTTAGAAAATAACCCTTTTCCTATACTAAATGTAGATAGATGTATAATATCAACGCATATTAAAATAAAATACAAGATCTTTCCCTTGATGTAAATTACAAGTAAGTATCGACAAAATAGAAAATATTAACATCAGTATAAGAAATTCCGCTTTCTGAAAATTCAGTACCTATAAATGTTCTAGCACCGTGTATTAGACCTAAATATAATAAAAGTACTTAAATCATCCATGCAACAATATCGCCTGTTACACTTTGAAACTCGTTTACATTATAAGAATACTGAAATTTAGAGGAGATAGGTAGAGAAACTTCATACACGCTTGAGATGTAACCAACCAGAGTCGGGAAACGCAAACGTAGCTAGCAGACTTTTTTTACCTACACTATACAACTTTTTATTTTGAGCAAGTGCCTACTTATGGCCTGGCATTATCTTCAACATCAAAAAGTAATGGCTCATCTTGTGCTCTCTCTTGCTGTCTAGTTAGCTGACCATCTGCTTACTACAAACCATCCTGTATAGATTATACTAGACAGTAGCAATTATAAAGGCTTAGTCAATGTATTTATTTCTGACTATGATAACCAGGCTCTAGCATCAATAGATCTTATAAAGACTAACAAAAAATATGGTAGTATGCTTTACCATATGGTTCCAAACTTAGGTGGCTCCTGTAACACAGGTGTTTTTACCTAGCGCAGGAGGCTGGGCTTCACTTTATTTGTACCTACACATTTTTTATGCCAATAAAGAATTTATTTATTATTATTATATTTGTTATTCTTCTACTGTAAACAAGACAGCTTTAGAAACCATTTAAGAGTCCTCTCATTGTATAATATATTATGTACCGCAGTTTCTAGAACCGCCAAGGACGAACTCTATTATGATTTTAGCTTTAGAGTTTTTAATGAAATGATACATGTTGTTCTTTCACCTTGTTATGTATTTATTTGAGGTGGAAACAGGTGCGACAAATTAGAAAACGAACTGTCTTGTCTATTTTAATATTTTGCTTCGTGACAGATTTATTGCAATAATACTTAATTAGATGTGTGGTTCATATAGATAAAAAAGTAATTAAATCCATAATTACATAATATACCTAATCACATCTGCGTTTTCTTACGAACGAACGATATTACAAAAAAAACTTTAGGTACACCTACTACCTACAAATGATGCCCTGTGGATGTGCATGGCCTTTTTTTTTTGAGTTTCGGCACCCGTGTTCCTTCAGTTGCCCTTGCTTTTGCCAAGGTCCCGGTATCCCTTTCGGACTTTCCCGCAACCCTGGCAAGCATCGATCTTAACGGACCCCGTCAAGTGTGCTGACATCTCTTTGAAGCGCGCGTGGAACACGACGCGCCGTCGACCCGGGCATGGTCCTTATCGGACGGCGAGCTACCCTTTGCTAAATGTCCGCAAGCCCGCGCCTACGCTGCCCGGGAATGGATGTGCCTGGCCTGAGCTCTGCCCCTTGAATCTCTAGTAGTTTTTGCGTCAATCCGGGACATAAATCCAGACAAACGGACAAAAATATTAAAAACTATATTTTAGGCATCAGAATCTTTCCCACACTTCGCAGCAACAGCTAAGCAGATTACTATGTTTAGTTATAGTGTGCCAGTTTTCCACCATTGCAGTGTCTTCCATAGAATATTATGCTAACATATACACAGCTACGTACCTAATACCTGCCTCCTAATATGTTCACACTTTTTAATCTATAACACCACGGCATTTTCCTTGATTGATGACAAACCGTGATAACGTTAATGGAGTTCCCAAAGGCGGATTAGGTGTCATTGTGTTGTCAAAGGATGGGCTATTGCACCGGCATACAAATGAGCATGAGCAGTATGAGGACTGATGTAAGTGTAGCCTTGTAGTGCCACCATTATTATGTCATTGACTATGTCATCCCGATTAATACCACGAGTACCTAGGTAGGTACTGTGCACGCGTGTTGACATGTGTGTGACTGTGGTCAATGATATGACCGTACTGATCATCGGAGACTTCAGTTCAAGTTCAGTTAAGTACCTTTGTAAACTGTGTCGGTGGTTCAGGTACCTATCTGTAGCGAAAGACTATCTGTAATATTTACTTAGCTAACTTGAACTAATTTAATTATTGACGGCACGCGGCCCAGAGTAATTCGTCAACTTGTCCTACATGCCTACAGCCCATTTAGGACGTTCTTTTGATTTTTTGCAGTCGTCCTAAATGGGCCGTAGGCATGTCAGATGAGTTGACGAATTACTCGCGGCCCTCTTCAGCTTCAGCCCGAATCAGGCCGTGATTACCTAGTTCAAACTAGTTTCTTGTTTACTATCAATTTTTCTATAGCTGAAAATGTACCTACATGCTTTTGAAGAGACAGTATATTACTAAGCATATCACGCCTATTTACTAAATAAATATGAAATAATCCTCAAGGATGCTGATCAGACAGAGCGCGCGGTTAGATACCTACTTACAGAAACATTTCACCCATAGGTAATAATAAAGTACCTACCTACAGTACCTACTGCTACATGCTGAAAACGTTTAATTCTTTAATGGTCCAATTCAAACAATAGGTACCTGCTTTACAGACGGAGTTATTAGTTATTATACCTATACGTCCACGACTCATCTATATTTAATTAGAGCCATTCATAGTTTAACATATTTAGTAGGTAGCGGCACCATCACCATTCATGTATAAAATATGCGTCATTTAGCAGCTAGGAATAATTGTTGTTGATTTGCTGAAACAATATTGCATTAGGTACTATCGAGGTACATGGGCGTACCCAGCTTCTGGCCAAGTCAGATTTTTTAGGTCGGATTGTCCGCGCCTGTTTTGTCATACACACTACACAAACACACCTACATGAAACATTAGGTATATGTAGTGTAGTGTGCCATCGTAGCGCGCGGTTTTTTGGCTATTGCACCGTGCATTTTGCCAGTGGTCCCGATTCTCTTGTCACAAATTCTCTAAACTAAACTAAAAATCACTAAAATTTCGTTTATTCCTGTCAAACGACGATTTCCCATTCTGAAAATAGACTAAAGTGACACAACTTAACTATAATTTAGTTTGACAGCACTAAGATGGCACTGAGTTTTAATTTAGTGAAAATGCTATTCTGAATTTGACTTCTAAACCAAAATTTTTGTTCTATATCTAAAATCCTCTAACTAACTCTGACTATTTTTAATCACGATTAAAAATGTGTGGAATAAAATTAGATGTCATGAACTAAAATTCAAACCAACACCTCGAATTCTGTTGCAAAACGGTACTGTATCTTTTTTATTTTCTTTTGCTTATATCTCGAAAATGGTGTGTCCTATCGCAAAAATAATGACAATTTTGACGCCCTTTGTAACCCGCAAACCCGTAATACCCAACATGTTGGTAATATTTTTTTTTGGTTTTCTTCCAAAAAGTGAAAAATTCCATATAAAAATACGTCGAGACGGCCACATCGCGCGTCTCCGGCTCAACAAAAATCACGTGATAGGCAAACAAGTAGGTACCATGTGGAGTCGCGATTGTCAAATTCGATTTTAGTTGTGTAAAAATATTTTTTAAATTTAGAGATTTTTTTTGGCAGAATAGCTCTAATATTCTCATAGTAATAAAACAAATCATTTAAAAAACAAAAAACCCGACTGCAAAGACCCAAAGACCTATAACCGAAAAGAGAAAAATCAAGTAATAAAAACTAAAACCCAACTACGACTTAAAAGGTATAAACAAGACACCACAGACAGACAAATTAAAAATCCGGAGTCACACGTGTTAGGGTATAAATCGAACAGATTACGTGTGACTCCGGATTTTTAATTTGTCTGTCTGTGGTATCTTGTTTATACCTTTTAAGTCGTAGTTGGGTTTTAGTTTTTATTACATGTTTTTTTTTTTAATTCTTTTGGGGTTATAATATATATATATTTTTGAAATGTGCTCATTAAGCCCTTTCATTTGATACCCAACATGGTACGATTAAACCATTTTTTTTTTAAAGTTCCTCACTTTATGTTCTCTAGAAGGCGCCATTTTTAATTTAATGTGACTTCACGTAGCCTATAACCAGCGGACAATCACGACGCTTCTAACGATACCTCATTTGTCAAATTGTGATAAGTGGTTTGGAAGATAGGAGGGAACAGATGAACATACATACATACATACATACCGGTCAAAATCATAACCCTCCTTTTTTCTTCGCCGTAGTCGGGTAAAAAGTAAGGAATTTTAGTGATAGTTTAGTTAGTTTAGTTCGGTGTACAAGAGAATCGGCACCAATGTCTACTGCGCGGTTTATTTAAAAGTTAGAGCATAAGGCCCCGTTTACACTTTGATTAGTAATTAAGCGAGTTCATAGATGTTCTGCGAGATTTCCAGGGGGGGCAGCTGCCCCCCCCTGGGTACGCCCATGATTAGGTACAATGGATTACCTATTGTTTACTTTTTGAAACTCCTAGTCCAATAACCTGTCTTACTATAATATAATTGTACCAACCATTGATAAAGTTTAAAGTTCCACACAAAAAGACACGTGAGACGAGTTGCAGAATGAAAATAATAATATGATTTATCTTGATTTTCTGCAAGTCGTCCTAAATGGGCCGTATATGTAGGACGAGTTGATACATTACTCCTAGTCCAATTTTAGAATGTAAATCACAAGTCATGTATATTACCTACTAGGTATGTATAGGTACCTACATGATAGGTATTACTTAAATACTTATGTTTCGCTTGCAACTTGTGTTGGATACCTACAGTTGACGGTGCATAGGTGCATACATGAGTAGATCTGAAACTCCTGATATGTGTAAGATTATGCAGAGAGCATGTGATGCTGATCTAAATAGTAGTAATGTATTTTTTTTAATTATGTTATGAACCTATTGAATCGCAAAAAGCGATGCGGGTTACTGCTGCCTATGGACATTTGTGGTAGGTACCAGTGGCATCGCAGATGTGTTGCCATACAGAGCTGAAATATCGAATGTTCGTATAATTACACCGGTACCCATACCTACCCTTCAAACGAGATGCGCTTCCCTGGTGCGTTTCTCCAAAATTATACTGCAGTGTATCGCGAGCAGACTGGACTGTATGTGTGTGAATTGCTGCTGCAAGCTTTCCACATCCGTATTGAGCTTGTAGCAGCTAGCAGGGATTCTCATATCTATTAGGCAGTGTGTGTGTAGGTTAAGTTTACTAAGATAGTTATTAAGAAATATTGATACTTACATAATATTGAGTCCTCATCATCATCTGCCTAGCCTTTTCCCAACTATGTTGGGGTCGGCTTCCAGTCTAACCGGATGCAGCTGAATACCAGTATTTTATATGGAGCGACTGCCTATCTGACCTCCACAACCCAGTAACTGGGTAATACGATACCCCTTGGTTAGACTGATATAATATTGAGTCCTGTTACTTGTTAATTAAATATAAATAAACTGGAACACAGCAACGCTGCCTGGACGCAGAAATAAGTATGTTGTACTTGGCCAGACGAGCTTCTTCACAAAGAGCTCTACCTTCACAAATAGCTGTAGGTAACAAAGAGTTAACCAAAAATGGTATGAAGTGATTAGTCACGCAGGAACTATTTGAAGCTCTGCTTAGACAGATAAATAACTAAACAAATTCAGGAAAAAATACAAGGGTCAATTCAGTATAGATACATTTATTCAAAATAATACTTCAGACTTACAATATTATCAGTTATCATTATCACACATTCACCATTAAAAAAAAAACTGATTATTAACAACTCATGGTATAATTTATCGTATGTTTATATCGTGAGAACAGCTGCGCGTCACTTTGGTGGGTAGGGGTGGTAACATTTAGTGCTAGTAGTAGGCTAGCGGGTAGCTGTAGGTGTAGGCGTAAGGATAGGAGTAGGTGTACGCCAAGGGACTGTAGGCATAGGCGGGGTAGCTGTAGCCGTAGTCCAGCAGCACCTGAGGTTTAGCCACTGCAGGGCTCACCATCAGCGACGCGGCGAAGGCGATCAGCATTAACTGATAGATAAAATAATCGAATTAGAAATTGTTTACTTAAACTTTAGGAACCTTCTTTTCATGAAGAAACCTACTACTAATATGATTTAATATGCAGTTAAGTTTCCCTATTAGTAGGTACTAGGTGCCCAACAGTCAACTCATTAGTCAAATTCTGTGAGCAATCGAGCCCATTGTACAAATACACACCACGGAACATCTAATAATCGCTTATCGTGAATTGTCCGGAGGGGTAGGTACTTGGAATTGTTAGGTAGAGCTGGAAAAAAATAACTACTACATACATAATAAACGTACTTCACCAGCTGATCCCTTATGTAGCTTATTGGAGAGGAGCGGTACATATATATACCTACCTATATGTCATATAATTTAAATGTTATAAACGTCCATTTCACACCTGAACCTGGGAATCGTACCCTCGATACACGATAAGCTATTTCTAATCAGAAAATTAAGGAGGAAAATATCTAAAATCACCTTTGCTTTTTCCTTTATGAAACAATCAGGAAATGGCACACCAATTAAATAGTAAAGATATGTATTATTTTTAAAACTCACCAATTTGAACATGTTTGTAAATCCTCCTCAAAGACACAGCACCAAACAAAATCTAGTAGACACTAGACAGGACTGTAGTCGATGGATGTGACGACTGATATCATCTTGTCCTACGCTCCAGCTTATATACGGAGCCCAGAGTCGCGCGTCCCGTCCGTGATTGGAAAAACTAATGATCCGCCGACCGTCCTCAACATACTGCTTATAGGATGTAAAAAATGTTATACACAATGTCGCATTAACAGTTAATAGTACTTCATTTCCATATCGAACCCGGATCATAGCGTGACAATGGACGCGTAGAAGATTCGACGCCAGATTAATGGCAGCAAAAAATATAGACAGTCACACATGTAACATTTTAAGTTGGATCTACATAAGTGTACGGAATAGTTACTGACACCTATAAATATAGTTATAAAAATAGTTTAAGAAAAGTTAATTTAAGTTTAGTTAAAGTTTTATGTCTTTTAACGAAAACAAGTTCTAAATGTTATTAAAGCATAACTTTTAAGACTTCCACGATCCTGTACCGTTTCATGTATCCATAAGCACAATTTTGTGTGGGCGTTACGTTATTGTAACACCGCTGCACCGGCAGAAACTACAGAACGCCACTTGCTCTGACCCTTACATACCTACCTACTCCAAAAAGACATGCCTCCCCTCTATAAGTTTCTCTTTAATGATAAGGTGCTTCAAAGGATTTTCCAGTACTTAACGGTTTATATTTTTATAACGTTCTTTTAATCTTTATAAGTATTAAGGCTCCTGCAAACTGGCGTGATATCGCGGGCGCTACAGGCGGCCCTTTGTCTCGCCCGCGGTATCGCGCCTGTTTGTGGGAGCCTTTATAATATAATAAATAAAACTGTAGTAAGTGGGTGCTAGTCCATGATAATAAATCAAGGTGGCTTGTTTGTTTATATGAATTTTAACAAGATTATAATAAGTTCAGATTACGCTTTGTAATTGGTCTTATTCTGCATAATAACACGATTAGCAACTATTCTCATTTGTATGCAAAATAAGTTCAATACATAATAATCATCACACAGCGGACATTTGTGGGACGTGTAAGGACGTACAGCCCGCGCGGCGGTCGCGAGATTTCATTCTTGACTGTCAGTTTCATACACTAACGAAAAAAGTGTTTTGCAAATCTATTAAGCCTAATTTACATTACGAAACTAGTTGCACGAACTTAGTCAAATAATTATATATTTACATCAATGAATAACTAAGTTCGTGCAACTAGTTTCGTAATGTAAAAAAAATCAAGTAACAAAAACTAAAACCCAACTACGACTTAAAAGGTATAAACAAGACACCACAGACAGACAAATTAAAAATCCGGAGTCACACGTGTTAGGGCATAAATCGAACAGATTACGTGTGACTCCGGATTTTTAATTTGTCTGTCTGTGGTGTCTTGTTTATACCTTTTAAGTCGTAGTTGGGTTTTAGTTTTTGTTACTTGATTTTTTTTTTAAAATTCTTTTGGGGTTATAATATATATATTTTTGAAATGTGCTCATTAAGCCCTTTCATTTGATACCCAACATGGTACGATAAAACCATTTTTTTTTTAAGTTCCTCATTTTATGTCCTCTAGAGGGCGCCATTTTTATTTATTTATTTATTTACAACAACACAAACTATCTTTACAGGTTAACCTAAAGTGATAGAGTGGTACAGAACACAATAAAACTAAGATATAATCTTAAAACTAGGTACTTAAATCTAACTATACATGCAGATCAGAATAACACAATACTCTAGTGGTCTCCAGAGTAAAATCGTTCAGTGCACAAGAGAACAGGTCCAAGCTCATAGCTACCGCGTTGAGAGTGCACAGCGCACGTGTAAACGGGGCACGGCGGAGAAGGTTGGTGCGCGCTTTCGGTACCCCCAGCAGCCGCGGCCGCCGGCGCCTGTTTACGTAATCGTCAGGTACCCACAGCTTAATTGTCTGTAAAATGTCAGGATTGCAAATTTTTCCCCTTATTACTTTAAATAAGTATGTGGCTAATGCAAGCTCCCTCTTTACTTCTAATCCTAGTATAACCTACCATGCCTAATACAAACAAGGTAGGATACAGCAGTGGGTATCCCGGATACACTCCATACATCTTATGGTACATAAACCTGATATATTTGTTTTGTATCCGCTCTAACATTGTATTGTATTTGGCTTCGCTAGGACTCCAAATAGCTGCATTGTACTGTAGTTGTTGTTTAATTTAATGTGACTTCACATAGCCTATAACCAGCGGACAATCACGACGCTTCTAACGATACCTCATTTGTCAAATTGTGATAAGTGGTTTGGAAGATAGGAGGGAACAGATGAACATACATACATACATACATACATACCGGTCAAAATCATAACCCTCCTTTTTTCTTCGCCGTAGTCGGGTAAAAATAGGCTTTACTATTACCTGAAATTGTCCAACTGACAGATGTCAGGAACGCATTCTCTCGAGGGCCGGATTGTAGAGCTACTGAAAAATAAGAAAACGATGACACTTTCTTTCGGACATTCAGTTTGAACGATCATTGCTCCGAAAACTGACAAAGCATGGATAATTCAGACAATTATTTTTAATTTTGCTTGCGGTGTCAATAACTGAAACTACTTAGTCGTTTGTTACTACATGCACTTCTAAAATGGTGTCTTAGTGTTATCCACACTACCGTACACTATGCTAATGATTATTTAGTTTTAATATTTTCTTTTTCATCAAGGTAGGTTATATTACAATTTATAAGCTACGAGTATTTCAACAAAAAATGATATCATGATCACCTTCGGTTTCGACGGACTCATTTTTCTGCGCTTACCTATTCGAACCTACGTCTTTATCGTTCGTATACATAGTTAGGTAGCTATAGATATCTGCTTTAAGGCTCGTGCAAACTGGCGCGATATCGCGGGCGCGCCAGGCAGCGCGACCGTTGTCGCGCCCGTTTGTGGGAGACTTTACTTCCAGCTGTAATTTCAGTATCAAGTTAAGTAGGTACTTCCTTTCCAGCTTTATCATTTTTAGGGTTCCGTGCCTACCTATCTGAAAAGGAAAAAACGGAAACCTTATAGGATCACTCGTGTATCTGCCTGTTGTTTGGTACAATATGAATTTCTGCCCAAACACGGACTGTTTGGGTCACAGAAATTGTGTCACATGTAACGTAAATAAATCATCATTCTCCTGCCCTTATCCCAATTTATTTGGGGTCGGCGCAACATGTCCCTTTCTTCCATACTTCCCTATTAGCCGTCATCTCGATAGTCACCCCCTTTCTAGCCATATCATCTTTCACACAGTCCATCCATCGTTTCTTTGGTCTTCCCCTACTCTTATAGCCATCGACATTCATACCCAAAACTTTCCTCACAACATTTTCCTCATTCCTTCGCATCACGTGCCCATACCATGACAACCGATTTCCGCACAATTTTTCAGTCACCGGTGCCACTTTCAGACTTCCTCTTATGTACTCATTTCTTATTCTATCCATTCGTGTAACACCACACATCCCTCTTAACATTCTCATCTCAGCTGCATGCAATTGCCTTTCATTCATCCCTTTTGTGGCCCAACATTCTGATCCATACAAGACAGCAGGTCTAACTATTGTTTTATATATCTTCCCCTTAAGTTTAAGGGGAATGCGGGAGTCGCAGATTGTTCCGGTGACCTGCCGCCATTTCATCCATCCAGTGTTAATTCTGTGCTTAACCGCCCGATCTACTTCGCCGTCGCTTTGCACGAGTGAACCGAGATACCGAAAGTCGGAGCAGACTGGGAGAAGTGCGCCATCAAGCGTTATGGCTCCAGAACTGGAGAGACCGCCGAAATCGTAGAACATATGCTCAGTTTTGGTTCTGCTGATTTTCAAGCCAACATTCTCCAGCTTCTGTTGCCATTTCTCCAATCTGCTCTGGATCTCAGGTTCATCTTCACCGACAAGAACAATGTCATCGGCAAACAGCATGCACCAGGGTGCCTCTTCCTGTATGTCCGACGTCAGAGCGTCCATAATCAACAGGAAGAGGTAAGGACTTAAAGCCGACCCTTGGTGCAAGCCTACAGCCACACTGAACTCGTCGGTATTGCCAACAGCCGACCGGACGTAGGTACGAGATTGACTGTACATAGCACGAATTAACTCTACATACTTCCCGGGCAAACCTTTCTCTTTCAAGGCCCACCACAACACATCCCGAGGTACCCTATCATACGCTTTTTCCAGATCAATGAACACCATGTGCAAGTTCTTGTGCGCACGTCTGTACTTCTCGCACACTTGGCGGAGTACAAAGGTGGCGTCCATTGTTCCTCGACCTGGCATAAACCCAAACTGATTTGGGGTTATCTCACTCTCCTCTCGCAGTCTTTTCTCTATTACTTTCTCCCATACCTTCATACTATGTGACATGAGCTTTATCCCTCGATAGTTGTTGCAGACCTGTACATCACCTTTATTTTTGAAGATGGGCACTAGCGAACTATTGCACCATTCTTGTGGGATCCCTCCTTCATGCAACAACTTATTGAAGAATAAAGTCAGCCACATACATCCATCTTCTTTTAAACACTTCCATACTTCTACTGGTATATCATCTGGGCCCATAGCCTTTCCATTATTCATACTTTGAACTGCCTTTCTTACTTCATCTATGCTAATTTCCCTCACCAAACCCATATTGACTTGTACCTCTTTGAGCACACCATTCCATATATTCTCTTCATTCATTAGCTTTTCAAAATAAATCTTCCATCGTTCTTTTATTTCGTCATCTTTGGACAGAACCTTACCGGCGTCGTCTTTTATACATTTAATATGAATTATATCTCTCGTTCTCCTTTCTCTTTCTTTTGTAATCCGGTAGAGCTCCTTCTGGCCTCTAGGGCTGTCCAGTGAGTCATACAACTTCTCCTGCGCCATAGCCCTCGAAACTGCTACCGCCTTTTTTGCCTTTCTCTTCCATTCTTTATAGATCTTCTTCTTATCATCTTTCAAACTCTCATTCCCGTTTTCCACACCTTGCCATTCTTTAAACGCAATTTTCTTTTCTTTAAGCATATTTTGCACGTCTTCATTCCACCACCATGTATCCCTTTCTATCACACCTTTCCCTTTCGATTCTCCAAACACATCTTTTGCTACTCTCCTTATACAATCCGCCATCTCCTTCCAACATTCATTCACAGATTTTCCTTCCATATCCTTCATTTTAATCATCTTATCTACCACTTGGCTCTTAAACATACTGGCGCATTCTTCTTTTTCTATCATACGCCACCTGGTTTTGGGTGGGGGCCGTTCCTTGTTGTTACTGGACGAGACAATGACTTTCACCTCCATTAATAGGAGTCCATGTTGTGGGACTAAGTCGTCACCTGGGAGCACTTTACAGTTTTTGACACTTTTAAGGCTGTTCCGTCTTACCAGCAAGAAGTCAATTTGTGTCGCGTGGCGGCCACTTTTATATGTTATAAGATGTTCATTTTGTTTTTCGAACCACGTATTTGTTATTGCCAGGTCGAAGGCCAAAGCAGCTTGCAGCAGTGTTTCGCCGTCAGTGTTACGGTCTCCGTATCCCCAACCGCCATGCACTCTCTCATAGCCATCCTTCTGTCTTCCTACATGCCCGTTAAAATCACCCCCCACATACACTTCTTCACTATCTTGCACTTCCATCATAATCCGATCGAAATCCTTCCAAAACTTCTCTTTTATTTACGTTATTTACGTTATGTAACGTAAATAAATGAATTTTGAATATGGGGGTTACTTTACGGGGAAAAATTGGAAAAAAAAAGTTTTGCAAACTGTAAGTAGGTACCTATATATTTTTTAATATATAATTTTAAAATAAATACAATAGGCAAGTACATTTTATAATAAGATTAGAGAAAATATTCAATAAAATAAAATTTCATGTAACCCCCGGTTTCTGAGGTTTCTTGACCGGAATTTATCTATTCGATTGTGCTATTGGATCGATATCTTGTTTCTGCCACTGAATTTTGCTTCAATTGTTATAACTTTGTCGCTTGAAAAACGATTGAGAGTTCATACCGAGCTCCTGCTCCAAACCACGCAGGCATAATAAGTCATCAATTCATCATACAGCATACTCATCACGGCTCTATCACATGTCTCAAATATTGTCTAGGTACACTAACACACCATGTCAATCGGTTACCTTAGGTATATACTGTTCAGTTTTCGAAGCCCTACTTGATTTTAAGATTTGAGGCAGCAATGGTCATACCACCTGCTACTCAATGTTGGTAGTAATTCTAGGTAGATACATACATAGGATAGGTACCTATCTAAAATCAAACACAATTTATTATAGGTACCTGCCATCCTACGGATATTAAAAGAATGTAGCATTAAAGCAGTCAGATTAGTATGTATTTTGAAAAACACTATTGACTGATCCTGGTTCCTGCTGACGTGTTTGCATCAATAAAAATATCACCGTGTATTGAATACAAAATAAAGACTTTTTGTGTTGTAGAATTTTTGTGTTTGTGTTGTGTAATGTTTTTGGGAATAACTCATTTGTATCATTCTTCGTATCAAGCTTGTGAAGAATAATCCAGATTCATTATCCAAGTTCTTAAAAAGGTAGATACCTACCTACTCAAAATAATTCCATCTACCAACTAAGAATTACACACCCACACACAATCTGCAAACAATATTGGTAGGTACACACGGCTACACATCAAGCTATACATTTCCAGTATAAGCTGACCTCGCACTGTACGGAAATCCTATACAATGCGAGATCAGCATAAACTGGAAATGTATAGCTTGATGTGTAGCCGTGTGTACCTACAGCTACAGGCTGCACGCCTGCACGTTACTGGTAACAAAGACAGTATAGGCCGGCCAAGTATTCTATTGAAACTCTGTAGAGATAGTTTATTATAAAACTGCACGCTCCTCCACAAAAACTTCTATATGTAGATTTAACAAACATTTGAAAAGTGTATGCAACAAGCACTGGCTGGCGAGCCGTGTAATTTTAAAGTAAGTACCTACCTAAGCGACCTCTACTACGCTAGGCGTAAGTTGACGTGTGGTCGACTGTACGTCCCAAGCATAGAGATAATTATATCTATATGGTCCTAAGGAAGGAACATATACTCACCTAGTAGGTACGTCCGCGCCGCGCCGCCCGCGTGACTCCTTTATTGACACGAATATAAAAAAAAAATCAAGTAATAAAAATTAAAATTCAACTACGACTTAAAAGGTATAAACAAGACACCACAGACAGACAAATTAAAAATCCGGAGTCACACGTGTTAGGGAATAAATCGAACAGATTACGTGTGACTCCGGATTTTTAATTTGTCTGTCTGTGGTGTCTTGTTTATACCTTTTAAGTCTTAGTTGGGTTTTAGTTTTTATTACTTCTTTTGGGGTTATAATATATATTTTTTTGAAATGTGCTAAGCCCTTTCATTTGATACCCAACATGGTACGATTAAACCATTTTTTTTAAGTTCCTCACTTTATGTCCTCTAGAGGGCGCCATTTTTAATTTAATGTGACTTCACATAGCCTATAACCAGCGGACGGCTTCTAACGATACCTCATTTGTCTAATTGTGATAAGTGGTTTGGAAGATAGGAGGGAACAGATGAACATACATACATACCGGTCAAAATCATAACCCTCCTTTTTTCTTCGCCGTAGTCGGGTAAAAATGAAACAAGAAACCAATTCATTCAATATTAAAATATCAGTTAAGTTACACAAACAAATTCCGAAGTCCTATACTTAAATCTTTCCTAAACACAAAGTACCTACTTATAAACATTTTTCAAATTAGGGGAACCCTTCTGTATCGAGGTGAAGACGTACAAACATGAGTACCTCCTACCTAATTACAACAAGTATGATTTCTATTTGCTTAACTTCTCATGTTCTGTGGAAGTTTACTTTCATTCCGATTTGTGTTGATAGCTCTAACTGCTACAGATAGCTACGTAGACGTACCACATACCTACCTAGCTGGGTGCTAGGTCTTATCTACATAGACAACCACATTGGTATCTCAATAAGAACATCCTATCTATTTTGATTTTGACATCCTACTACTTAAGTATCCTATCTGTTTAATTACCTCAGACCAAAATTGTTGGTGTGAGTTAATTACCAAATTATTATCCTAACTAATGCGAAAGTAAGTTTGTTTTTTTGTTACGCTTTCACGCTAAAACGGCTAAACAGATTTGAATGAAATTTGGCACATGGCTAGACAATGACCTTGGTTAGGACATGATATTTTGAATCCCGATTTTCCCACGAAAATCGAGACTTAATGCGGGTGAAACCGCAGGGGCGCAGCTAGTAAGTGAAGAAAAGGTAATTTAAAAAAATCAAGTAATAAAAACTAAAACCCAACTACGACTTAAAAGGTATAAACAAGACACCACAGACAGACAAATTAAAAATCCGGAGTCACACGTGTTAGGGCATAAATCGAACAGATTACGTGTGACTCCGGCTTTTTAATTTGTCTGTCTGTGGTGTTTTGTTTATACCTTTTAAGTCGTAGTTGGGTTTTAGTTTTTATTACTTGATTTTTTTTTAAATTCTTTTGGGGTTATAATATATATTTTTTAAATGTGCTCATTAAGCCCTTTCATTTGATACCCAACATGGTACGATTAAACCATTTTTTTTTTTAAGTTCCTCACTTTATGTCCTCTAGAGGGCGCCATTTTTAATTTAATGTGACTTCACATAGCCTATCACCAGCGGACAATCACGACGCTTCTAACGATACCTCATTTGTCAAATTGTGATAAGTGGTTTGGAAGATAGGAGGGAACAGATGAACATACATACATACCGGTCAAAATCATAACCCTCCTTTTTCTTCGCCGTAGTCGGGTAAAAATACCTAGTACCTGTTAGGTAGGCACTTAAATTATTTATTTATTTATAGGAGAACCAACAGCTATAACAGATGGATAACAATTAGATAAGAAACATAAACCTTTCCACATTATATCAACATTGATCATAGTGTCACAGTAATCTTGTGGCTAATCGTGTATCTTGTCTTGAATGACAATTGATTTCAGCCTATCAAAGCTATAAGTATGTACCTACATCGTGTACCTGCTACTTACGGATATCGATTTTCCTCGGGTCTCGAAGGTCGGAAGGATCAGTCAGGCTTTGACACGAAGTGTTTGGAGTGTGTGGTCAGTCTGCGTCAGAGAAAAGGAACCCCCCAAGACTTTTAAAGATTATCGCCCGTGTGACGGCGGGCGCGTCACGTGACTGGCCCCGAGCATCCATCGATCTCACTCAAATATTATTTGCGTGTTTTTATTAATATGGTATTTTGTCGGCTTCTGACCGAACCGTATACCAAGAATAACTTACAAAAAGACACTTTACGTGCGGTTGAGAACACGAACCCGCATCATCAGGCGCCAGCCGATAATCTAAACCGTGCCATACACCACTAGGCCATAGGCTCAGTTATCAATCACAACGAAAATTTGAATAGCATTACTCCATTCATCGAACAATGTTGATTTAAGTCTTATCTTCTAAACATTAAGGTTTATATTTCAACTTCCATCACGTGTGATACTTAACTCCTCAATTAACTAAAAGATAAGGTTGAAATTAGCATAGATTTTATGTTTGGTTGAATAGAATGTGCTTGATTCCGATTGTTGCACTACCGTCATTTTACTTCAGAAACTTAACTGCTGTATGAACTACGAGTTAAGGTTGAATTTAGAATACTTCTTCGCCTTATTTACTAAACTGTGATTGAGGGTATAATTACTTTTCAAATCGTTTCGTTTTCGTGTCGATCCGCTTGTGCGTAATATCTTCGTCGTAATATTATCCAATTTATTAAGTTTTTGAACAGTTGAATCTATTAACCGATATTATGGTTCGATTAACAACTTTTTTGAAGGCTAAAATTGTTGTTCTGTGGGAACAGGAACAAAGCATAAAGAAAATAGCACGGGATATGGGCATAACGGTAAGATTTACGTTACACACATAATATATTTTTGTTGTAATCATGTTGCACTATTACTTAAAAGTTGGATTTTTTAATTTATTTCTAATACATTATAATTTTCATTATAGAGAAAAACAGTGCGTAGATAGATACAAAGGTATCAAGCGACGGGTGATGTGAAATGTGATCGCCAAGGCCCTCGCCCAATTGCTTACACTGATGAATCGGAGCAACACCGTAATATTGTGGAAGTTCACGCAGTGGCACCCTTTAAAACGACCCGTTCAAGTGCTGAAACTTTTGGAGTGTCGCTTAGCACTGTTCGGCGACATCTACACGCTGCGAACATCCATAATTATAAACCAACCAGAAAAATTAAGCTTACTGACGATCACCGCACTAACAGAGTAAATTTTGCTACTCGTTATTTAAATTTCGACTGGAAAAACGAAATTGTTATATTTACCGACGAAAAGTGCTTTAAGTCAGATAAGGATGGAAGAAAAATTTTATGGAGAAGACCTGGGCAGAGGTTTAGCCCTAAAAAAGGTATTAGACTTGAGAACAAGTGGGCGGTTAACACTAGGTAAATAACATTGTTATTGAAATTATGTTTATTTCTAATTATTTTTGTTGACATTTACTTGGATTACATATTGCAACAGATATTAAAAGGTTGACTGTTTTAGGTTACTGGGGATGGATGTCTTCAATGGGTCCAGGCGAGCTTGTGGAAATAAGCGGCCGCATGAACAGTGAGCTATACCTTGAAGTGTTGAAGGAGGTAATGCTGCCATCAGTGCGGGTCGCATATCCAGAGTGTCAAATTTACCTGGTGCAGGATAATTCTTCGGTGCATCGGTCCCGTATCGAGCAAGACTGGCTGAAGGCCCAAGAAGACATAACGGTGTTTGAGTGGCCGGCTAAAAGTCCGGATCTAAATCCTATCAAAAACTTGTGGGGTCAGATGGTTTTGAACTGGGACTCCAGTGAAATAAAGTCCAAAAAAAAATTGGATGAAGAGGTAAACAAAACTTGGGAATTAATGCGAAATAGTGCTGCATGCTTCAATATGGTTTCGGGCATGAAAAGTCGACTTCAAGAAGTGATAGATAGTGACGGTCATCCTCTCCGTTATTTACTCAGCAGATTGATATTGTGTAACTTATCTGATAAAATTGCATTGGAACTTAAAAGCAAGTGTTAAAAATTCCCAATATTTGTGGGATCATTATCTCGTCGTTAATCAGAAATAAACAACCTTTATTATTATCAATCCAGTTACTCCTGTTTACAAGTAGTCTCGTCATATTTTTCTAATGTTGTGTTAAAAGGGTTATCAGAAAATGTGATAAAAGAGAAAGATGTATATTCCTATACTGTTATAGTTAAGCATGTTGGTTCTTCCTCTGTAATTCACAGGCACAAATAACAACATTTAATTTTCTAACCAGGCTTTTTTTGATAAGATCATACCGAGCATAAAAAAATAATGTTTTCACGACATTAAATAAATAAATATTGAAGTTATGTTTCTAGAAATATCTATAAACGAACCGTTATCTAATGTTAAACGTTGTAAACCTCACCCAGGGTATCTATTTTATGTTTAGTTAATAATCTAAGTAAATAACTCCAATTTTACACAGATAGAAAACTGTATACCTAACCAAGGAGTGGATTCCATGAAGTCCTAGAAATGTAATTAAAAAAATAAATAAATATTTTTTATGCAACATGCCTAGCTTTTCTTACAAACCTCATGCCTAATTTAACATTTGATTTCTTAAATAATAAATAACAATAAAATTAAATAATAATTAAATAGTAAATAATAATTAACGTAAACGTTAGAAACTAAAAAAGGAATAAGACCTTCTCATCCGCGGATTTGAACTCGTGACCAGAGCATTGGTGAGCCGCGGCCTTAAGCACTAGACCAACACGCCATTTAAGTTAAGTAACGAAAAACTAAAACGGTTTGATGTCATTACCGAAGGGGGTCCTTTTCTCTGAAGCTTACTGTACCTAAGGTAGATAACCAGACCCACTTACTACAACTTTTATATGTTTATTTAAATTGTGGAGCAAAAATGAAGGCTCCAACAAACAGGCGCGATAACGCGCCAGTTTGCACGAACCTTGAGTCGAGATTTCTTTGATATAGCTAGGTATCTACACAGTGCCGTCATTAGCCTTTTATGCGCCCGGTGCGAGCTGCTATAAAAATAAATAATAGGTATTTTGTGGCCCTGGTCTGTTTCTGCGCCCGGTGCCTGGGCACCGCTAGCACCGCCCTAGTTACGGCACTGTCTACACATGATCTACACCAACCACCACCTACCTAGCTATTGTAACAGGATTTTTGCATACCTAAGTGCCTCTAATCACGATTCACTAGGTGTTCGTACTCTACTCAAAAGTAAAGTGAAACGAGGGGGTGACTTTTAATATTTTACCTTTGGTCATTTATTCGAAATGGAAATGCTTTACTCAGTTTTACGCGTAAAATTGACAAAGCCAAAATTTTTTTTCTTCTACTATGTATTGGTATTTCAAGTCGTCAGGCTAATTATGAAAGTTTTAATTAGTGAGCAAAACTGCAGACGTGATGTGTTCATCGTTGTCTAAACGCACGATAAAATAAAAAAACCGGCCAAGTGCATATCGAGTTGAAAAACATGTTTTTGCAACTGCAATTTAAATTGGTCGATTATTACTGGGTAACTTGTGGAGCCTAGGTAGCGGTGATAGTTTTCCTTTTATTTTCGTTATATACTACTGCCGTAATTTTTTTCCCAGAACCCATACTCATTTCCCATACCCAGAACCAACCATTTAGCTGGCAGGGGGGGGACACTTGACTCTAACAAAAATTAGCACTTTATAGCTTAATATTTCGCAAAAGGATCCCTGAATCCAAAAATGGTTTCCACAAACTCACAATATTTTTGAACGACCGAGTAAAATTTTCAGCTTGAATTCATCCTAAGTGCTTTGTGTAAATAATTCGACTATTCAATGAAGTTATATTTTTAAATAGTAAACATTGTTATAACAGAAAAAACAAGAAAATTTGTTTTAAATTTATTTGAGAATGTTGTTTGGTCTTTATAAACAGGATTATCTATAGAACCCATTTAGATCTCAATTCTTTTGTCGGCGAAATCGATAACCGCACTTTGAATTTGGCTCCCATTTCACATTTATGTTTTTGGTTGGATATCATTACTTTTTGTAAATAAATTATTATTATTCGTCAACTAAAAGTGATCCGTAAAATATATTTTTCAAATATAAGTAGCAAGATTGTGTTAGAACGTATTTCTTTTGTAACTTAATTATTTACACTTATCCGCAGGGATATCAGATCGCCGAGCCCGGCGTTGTAGTTTGTGTTAATATTGGTTGTCGAAGTTCTATAAAAAATCGTGTGCCGTCGGGGAAACTCCGTCAGGAACAAGTTCAATTCAATTGAATTCAAATCTTTATTTTATATCTCATATGTCTACGAACTCTTAAAATGACGGTTCCTTCCCCACGTATGCTTTAATGAATTAATTTTTGCAGCCACTATTTTGCATATACATTTTGACCTCACTATCTGCTTTGACACACTCAAAAACATACGTAACGTATCGGTATAAGTACGAATTTTTATATTTTTGATTTATTTATGGGCTTCTAGCTACTGCGGAAAATGTATTCTATACATTGCTTATGTATTGTATAGAATACCTGAATTATACAGATTACCGGTAACATATATACGAATAAATATCAACCACATGACGCAAGGGCGTTATGCACCGGAACCTCACCGGTGCGGGCGGCGCCGCGCCGCGATTTTTTTCGTCTTGTGGTCCGGCTCTGGTGCAGCTCCGACATCATGTACAGGAAGCCTAAATGTCACCTCAAGATACGGACTATGACTATATTTCCAAACCCTGAAATCCTTGTGACCCCGGACGCGCCGCATTCCTCTTGTCCGCCTCGCGGAAAACTTAAACAGCCCATTGGCTGTTTAAGTTTTCCGCGACCAATAATTAATAATAATTGTTCATCATTATGAACAATTATTATTAATTATTGGTTGTCTAAATTATATTAAATAATCTAGTACCTAATATACAAAACGATAAAGGCGACTTTTTATAATGGAACCAATTCTCCTACAAAAGAAAATATTTTTGCTATTATAATTTCGAAAGGCGCTAGGTGTTAAAAATCGATTACATAAAATTTTTTTTTATCGTAAAAAAAATCTGTTTTCTGATTTTTTCCTTTGTATACACACAATTACCAAGCTGGACGCCAAATCTCAACTTTCTAGGTTATCTGGAAGTGGGTTAGGTTTTTGATCTATAGGTCAGTCAGTCAGTGATAAAAATGTCGATTTTCAGACGTTGATATCTCAACAACCGTTTGAGTTGTATTTATGAAATTTGGGGTTCTAGTTAATCTAGGGGGTATTAATAAATAAACCAAATTTCATGCGTGTATGTTAAATAGATTTTGAGTTATTGAGGGGTGAAAAGTAGCTCCAAATGGTTCGTGTAATATAACACATGGCTGCTGCGTCGCCAGTTCTTTTCTTGAACTTGGCTTGACACGCGGCCGCGTGTCTCGATGTATACCCATACTAAATTACAGACCGACAGATAGACGGACATGTCGAAACTATAAGGGTTCCTTGTAGACTACGGAACCCGAAAAATATATGATTTGATAAAAACATTTTTGGGAAGCCCGACCCCTTCGTTGGGTGCACTTGCTCCTACTGGTTAGTATAAGTTGAGAATTTTTTATTTTTTGTTGTTTTATCGTGTTTCGATATCGATAGCCATTTCGCAGGTGAAGTTTACAAAAAAAAAACTAGGTAGGTAATAGGTACTACGCAACTCCACGTCAAAGCGCGTATTTTGCGTACGGAAAAAAAATACTAATTAAGTTTTTATGTCAAAAATATCATCAAATCATTTTTTTGTTTGTTTTAGACACCAATACCCATCACGTCGGCGGAGTTTCCCTTAATAATTTAATTTGCACGAGCCTTCAAGCTTTTGAGCTATTAAAGTTAGTTCTCAGTGGACAAAACTAGATGCAATGAACATGCCACCAACACAGAATTTTCGTCGAAAATGCGTTCTAGATTAATTTATTTAATGGGTTTTTTTCTCTGAAACTAGCAATATACCTACTATTAATTAATAGTAGATTGCTGCATCGAGCGCAAAGTGAGTTATGATTGCACGAGGGTTATGTTGGTATGCACTAAATTAACAAGGTGCGTAATCTACTTTTCTTTCAACTACCAATGTACTCAACTCAAGTCAGGTCATTTTAAACGGTATTTATCCATTTGTATTAACCAGTCAGGTCAAGTCAGGTCAACTCAAGTCAACTCAACTTAACTCAGACAGAGCCGGAGAGACGAGCCTCAGTAACAGGGTCCTTTGTTTCCCTTTGGGTATGGAAACCTAAAAACAGTGCAGTAAAGTTGTATGAAATTTCATTGTTGTACTGAAAAACAGTGCAACAAAGAAAGTTTTTTTTTGTAAAGTTCATACAACTTTACTGCACTGTTTTGGTTCTACTAAGCAAAAAATACGTCCTTTGGGATCGGTGTTGTAGTGATTGTAGTGATAATGATAACATTACTATTATAAGTACTTAGTTGAAAGAAAAGTAACTTTTTAATTTTTTTTTTTCTAAAGACCGAGAGCATCATTCACATTATTCGAAAGATTTGAATTTCACTTAGTTCTATCACTTTTACTTCGATACGAAAAAAACGAGAGAGGTAAGGCAAGTCGATTCGAAGTTCGATTTTAATTTCGATATCTAGTAGGCCAACAATAAAACGTTCGGATACACCTATAACCGTAAAATTGCAAATCTGTTACTTAAGGTTTTAAATGTAATAATTTAACTTTTTTTTTATATTGTTCATTTTACTAATATACATGTGATTTAATGTTTACCATGTTTTACCTTTAGGTAATAATATGAGTTTAAAGGTGAACGCAGACTTGGCCGCACCGCACGCGCCGCAGTCTTCGCATTCGAATTCTTTATATGAAGTTCTATGCGACCTCGCACACCCACCCGCGTCGCAGTCGCCGCAGTCCCTGAAACGACCGAACTCCCCAAGCCGCAGCTGATGACGTCACCAACGCCGGACCGCACGCAGCGGACGCTGCGCCTAGCGCGGCGCGGATGACGTCATTCGCATCCATCCAATTTATATTACAAACTGAATGAGAGAAATCAAGTTCGATGTTGCTTGCTCCCGCCTCGAGAGCGAGCGCACGTGTCCCGCGTCAGTGTCGAGCCATTTGTCACCGAGTGTAATCGCGTACGCAACGTCTCTTAATATGTCTGTAGTGTGGGGGAAATGATACCATGCTGTCTCAATGTAATGGCATGTCTAATATGAGGACTATAGCGTTCCGTAGTATTGTATCCTGTTTGGCTATAGAAGGTCCGATCATTTGCAATAAAGTTTCAAAATCAGATGATGACATTCGAGTAAAATTTACAAACGATCCACCACCTTCATCGCATCCACCACCTCTTTTTCTTACGTTTCAACACACTCGATATAATTACTATGTACGCAGCACTAATAGCCACAAACTCCTCGGGCGACATTTCTATGAGCACTGACTAGTGTGGCCGGCAAAATGTTCCGCGCAAATTGTCTTGGGACACTTCACGTAGTTGTTGAGGGACATGTTCCGCAACATGTTTCTTCATTTGTCCCCTAGTGTATCCCAGGCTTCATACTTACTTTGCCGGCCGCATCGTCATTTGTTTTTGAACAGTACGGCAATTTCGATTTATCTCGAAGAAGGTTGTCAAAATAATGCTCGAATTTCAAAGCATGTTTGAGAAAAAATAATTTAGAACAGCGAGAGCATTCTGAATTTAAATTCAAATAAAGAAACTTTTCAGCGCGAAATTCAATTATACTATCTATCCCGGTTATTTATGTCCTGTCTGTAAAATAATTATAAAGGTTTCAATATAATGTCTGAAAAACGATCAAAATTACATTAGAAAAGTATAATTCATTATTATAGATAGTGCTTATTGTATTTAATGCCTAAAAAAATTTTATTTTAATTTCCAAGTATCGATTTTCGACATTTGACATATCAATAAACCGAGAAGAACGAAATTGAACAAAAAATCGTTTGGCATAATCGATTTCAGACATCAATACATTAAAAAAAAAAATGGTCGGCGATTTTGAAGCGTAGTTGTAGTGTTAATGAATAATACGTGTTATTGGACCTATGTTCGTATATTATGTTAAGATCTGGGCATTGTCTAGTTGTTTAGAATCACTCGCTACGCTCGTCATTCAATTATAGAATCCTTCGCTTGCTCGGGATTCAAAATCAACACTCGCAGCAAAAAACAACTTTGCTCTCTTGTTGCACAAATAACTATTTCCAGTATCGCCACAAGTCTGTCGAAGAATGAGAGACGACGGATGGAGAGAATGCGTAGGTACTTATTTCCACACAATAAAAACTGTATTGTATTACAGTATTTTGATTGTATATACACATTTAATTGGCATAAGTATTCAGTCATCATCTACTTTTTGACGCATATTTCTTTTGGAGTTATTGAACTTTCTTTTCTTGAACTCGACGGGTTCATCACCAAGTGACTCGACGCGCTTCTCCTTAAACTGAATGATTTCTGGCTGCACGATCACTGGTGGCGGCGGCAGCTCCTTTTCAGACTTCGGTAGCTGAAGATCGATGTGTTCTACAGGTCTGGAAAAAGATGTTAAAACTGTTTATTACTGTATGTTTTTAAACCTGACTCGTTGGTCTAGTGGTCGCAAACGCTACTGTCGAGCAGGATTTCGGGTTCGATTCACGAGTCGACCATTTTGTGTTATTGAGTTTTCCATCTAGAATTTCTCAGTATCAACCTGGAGTCTGCATTTGTGCCAGGTTGATGGCATTAGACTCACCCCCTATTACATGGGACTCAAACATACCCAGCGAAATATGGATGTACTATAGGTACACCTCTGCCAACCCATCGAGTAATAGGTAGGTACAGGTTTGATGTTTATGTAATGTAGGTATAGGTAGGTATTTAAAGTTGGCTGTAAATTGCGACATTTATTTTGGAAATATGGTTGGTGGTGGTATGGTGGTTAAAAATTGAAGAACTTATAGAAGATGTCTTCTATAAGTTCTTCAATTTTTATGATGATTTGCCACTTGTGTTCATTTTCTCATAATGGTGCCGATTCTCTTGTCACAAATTCTCTAAACTAAACTAAAAATCTAGTTCTAAAATTTAGTTTATTCCTGTCAAACGACAATTTCCTATTCTGAAAATAGACTAAAGTGACACAACTTAACTATAATTTAGTTTGACAGCACTAAGATGGCACTGAGTTTTAATTGAGTGAAAATGCTATTCTGAATTTGACGTTTTTTTGTTCTATATCTAAAATCCTCTAACTAACTCTGATTATTTTTAATCACGATTAAAAATGTGTGGAATAAAATTAGATGTCATGAACTAAAATTCAAACCGACACCTCGAATTCAGTTGCAAAACGTTACTGTATCTTTTTTTTTTTTTTCTTTTGCTTATATCTCGAAAACCGTGTGTCCTATCGCAAAAATAATGAAAATTTTGCCCCCCTTTGCAACCAGCAAACCCGTAATACTATACATGTTGGTGATTTAATTTTTTTGTTTTCTTCCAAAAAGTGAAAAATTCCATATAAAAATACGTCGAGACGGCCACATTGCGCGCCTGTCCGGCTCAAAAAAAATCACGTGGTAGGCAAACAAGTAGGTACCAAGTGGAGTCGCGATTGTCAAATTCGATTTTAGTTCTGTCAAAATAATTTTTAAATTTAGAGATTTTTTTTTGGCAGAATAGCTCTAAGATTCTCATAGTAAAAAGTAAGGAATTTTAGTGATAGTTTAGTTTGGTGTACAAGAGAATCGGCACCAATGTATTTCTTCTTCTAACTAGGCAACTAAATGGACAAAAGTCTTCCTTCTTTATCTCACCAATTTAATTTAAAAGAGAGTAGCAACGAACTGCATAAACATTCGACTTACTCATTCACTACTGGAGTCCAGGAACCATAGGGCTTGGTGGCACGTGGAGCTGGCCCATAGTCCACAAACTTTTTGATGGGGGGTGGGTCCTTGTTTACTGCCAACTCTCTCATTCTTTCTCTTGCTATGTGAGCGTTTACCTCCATATGCACATCTTTTTGGGCTTGCTTTTGTTGTTGTTTTCTGGAAATCAAAGAAATAAATATAATGTGAGTAAGTCGAAAGCTCATATTTTTAAACAAATATTAAACGGCCCACTTATGGTATTTATTTATTGGTTCACCAACAAATCTAAAACTATTATTGAAAACTCGCGACATCATAAATGTCTAATCCAAGTCGAGATGATATTTATAGATATTGGTTTTTAATTGGCTAAAAGAGTTAAAGTGGAGATCGATTATGTCGCTACAACCATTAACCACCTTGCAAAATCTCGCGTAAGGAGAATTGGAGCCTAAAACCGTTCTTCTTTGCGGTGGACGCAGTGGTGTTATCTGGCTGCGAGGGATTCTTGAAGGTGCACGGAAATTGAAAGTGCTCAGTATTTGTGAGCCATAACTTTGCACACAAACGTCGCGTCATTTAGACGTCGGCGCTTGTCTAGGGAAGTCATTTTGAAATGTCTCAGTCTATTGTTATAAGAACGTGTTTTCTTAGCTATGCCACTAGAAAACGCCAGATGCCACAGAAAACGCTTTTGAACACGTTCTAGACGCATGTGCAGCATAGTGCGGACGCCAAACCACACTACAATACTCCAATACGCTTCGAACTAAGCAATTGTAAAGCATTATTTTTGTATTACAACTTCTAAACTGTTTCGTATTTCTTAAGACAAAATCCAGCATTTTAGAAGACTTTTTTATAATACTGTCCACGTGTGGAATAAAAGTTAATTTCCTGTCAAGTGCAACGCCAAGGTCCCTTATTGTGTCCAGTTCATCAACTTTATCACCTTTAATATAATAGCATGTTCTACTAAAGTATGCTTTCTAGAGAATTTTACATGATAGCATTTTCGTGCATTAAGGTGCATTGCATTGTTATCGCACCATTGAACAAGCCTGTCTAGATCCCTCTGTAATTCATAGGCATCGTCTTTATTTTTAACAATTTTAACAAATTTTATATCATCGGCGTACATATAGATATTTGAATGTAGAAAACAGTAAGGAATATCATTGATGAAGTAATTAAATAGAACTGGACCCAAATGAGATCCTTGTGGTACGCCAGATGGGATATAACGCGATGTTGATTGAAATCCATTCACCACTACAAAGAAAGACCGATCCACAAGATACGAACTCAACCATGAAAGCAATGATCCACTGATACCGTAAGCTTGCAATTTTTTAATCAGTATGTTATGTGAGACTTTATCGAATGCCTTACTAAAATCTGTATATATTACATTAGCTTGGTAACCTGAATCTATTGCTTCTGCCAACAGCTCTGTAAACAGTACAAGATTAGTGCCTGTAGACCTTGATTCAACAAAACCATGTTGTGCTTCACTTAAGTACAGCTTTAGATGGCTTTGAATGTGCGGGCAGATGAGAGATTTAAAACAAGTACTAAAGATACTTTACATAGTTTCATTTTAACTGGCATATAAATTATTGTATTGTATGCTTCACTCACTTTAGTTTCTGCTTCTTTTTAACTTGTATTTCATCTTTTAATTTGTTCTTTTCTTGATCTGCCACTGACACATACTCATCAGGAGTATCCCAGGTGGTTTCTATAAAGCAAAAACACATAAATCTTTGTATATTTTATTACATCGAAATATAAGTTTTGCCCAGTTAGTAAATGGAAATTATTAATCTTATTTATCAATTATAAAATTAGGAATTTCTGTATTCAGTTTTTCATGTATGTGTAGTGATTATATTAATTCGAATTGTTAATTGTAATATGTATTCGAAGTAAATATTTGCAATTTTTTTTTAACTTAGTTTTTAAGATATAATTTAGCTTTGTTTTTGCTTGTCATTTAATTTAAGTAAACAAAAATTCGTATTTCTTATTTGTACGCCATAAACAGCAAAACATAGAGGTCTCTGTATATTATTCAAATTATGTATATTATCTATTACACCTATATTTACACCTATGTTTAACAAATAAAAACTTTAACTTTGACTTTCTGTGTCCTTTGTCTGTTCCAAAAGTATCTGATGAAAATGTTAACAAATGGCTGGAAATGTAACTATGGCTACCAATTTGTAGTGACATCTACAACATGAGTGCTTCTTTTTACATTACAATCACATGTAAACAGACTAAATTAAACCAACATCCAATACCATTTGTCACAGTATTCCAATAATAGGAGCTGCCATCCTCACTCTTGACTTCTTCCCAGGTAGGGGCTGCCTTGGATATGGGCGTTGTGCCAACAGCTATGGCAGTATCACTGCTACCGCTCTGATTTAGCAATTCATTAATGTTCTGAAAATGAAAAACAATGGATTAGAAAAATGGCAAGCCTTATTATTATGACTGTGTGTTATATAATACTCCTAATTATATTCACCATACAAATTACAGATATAAATGTAGGAATTTTACATAGGCTGGCACACTGGACGGGCTTATAACTAAAAGCATCTTTTAAAACCAACCTTTTCATAGGAGAAAGAGAGGCAATACTGTATGTACTCTGTGGTGTATTATTAAGTATTGTGGTATGTTCAAAATGTTATACCAAACTGTAATAGAAATCCATCAATCAAAGACCAACTTGACAGTTATACCACTTACAAATAGCCACAACCTAAGTGTTTTTACTTCAAAATAAATGCTACCTTGCCTGCCATACTACTTCCAATAAAATGACTACTGACACATTAATTACCATTTTAAATAAGTGTTAACTTATCAATTAATACCTGTGATGTGATGTCAGCGTTGTTCTTCACATCATTCAAGTAAGCAGCCATAGCGGCTGCTTCCATTTTTTTAATATCGTCATCAATCTTTTCTTTCTGCTTGAATTCTTTAGCACTCTTTTTACTGAGCTGTGATATGTGTTTTTGAACATTCTCCTTGTGACGCTTACCGTTTTCATGAAATGAAATTGACTGAAATGTTAAATTATAGTGAGTATCAGATGCTTAGGCTATGCCCATCAGATGGTTGTTTATGAAAATTTAAAATCAAATGTTCAGGTTTCATTTGGTTCAAAAATAGCTATGATTTGAGTCCTTACTACTTTGTTATCAGCAAACCAACACTTGCAAAAATCGCAATACTTTCGTGCTTGAGACTTCCAGTACTCCGTCCTGAAAAAATAATAATTAAATACGTATAAGTTTACGCTTTGTATGCGCCTATGGGTTTTGGGGCAGAATCTTTATATAAAATTGTAATCTGTGGGCAGAATTAGTCTGGAAAAATATTACTTACATTTTTCGGTGCAATGCTATTTGAATAAAAATTTAATCTGTAGAACATTAATTATATAATAACAACTTTTTATAGTGAACTATAAATTTAGAAATGCAACACAATAAATAGTTTCTTTGCACTAAACACGTCGCTGTTTTTCGTACACAAAATCCAACAACAAAACGTCAACGTCAACTTGCAGGAGTTGCAGGAAAATATCGATGTATCAATATATCGATATTTTTAGGCTATATTTATTATTTCGATATATCAATGTATCGATATAAAACATAGTCTTAAAACGTTATGAAATAACGATAAATACCGTTAAAATAACGTTACGTATACTTCCAATAACCATAATTTCTACCGTTCCACCCGGATGGTAACTAAATTAATAGTTGAAGATTTCGTTCCGATAGATTTTCGTTATATTGCGAAGAAATTCGTTCATAAACGGTTACTGGAACTATACGTAACACTATTACGTAACGTTATCGTACCTCTATTTTGAGTAACGTTTTAAGTCTCTGATATAAAATATCGAAAATGTATCAAATAAATACGATATATTACCAATAGCAACACCGTTGTCACCACTGAAATTCAGACAACAGCTGGAGTTCAGAGCCGTAAAAGTAGACATTTTTTCTTAGTTTGGTATCTAAATCAATAAAAAACGGGATCCTGCCGTTTTGCCGAAAAGATTTTGCCCATATTTCACTACCCAAACAAATTTTAGCAACCTTTTTTTATACCAATGCAATGGAATGATTTTAGTACGCACATTTTTACTTGGCAGAATATTTTCAAGGATAATGTCATTTAGGCATTTTGGTCTTTAATCAAATGATTTATTTATTACAGCAAACAATCTTTAGATAATAAACGTTTGGTCAAATGATTTGTTCGGTTAGGTTAGGTTAAAACTGTGACCTACTACGCGCGAGCCGAGCGAGCAAAGCGAGCGGTGCCGCGGCAGCGGCCGGCGAGTGCCAGAAACGACTAGATTATATAGAAAAAAAACAGGCTACCCGAAACTGACCATACTAAACATTTGGCAAATTTTATTTTGCGCCAACTGAAATATTTGACTACATAAAAATTGGTAAAAGTACTATTTGTTAAACAAGTTATTGTTTAAAGGTTCACTTGCCAAACATTAGGTTTGGGTTACAATTATTTGTGAAGAGATTTTTTGCTAAGTAATATTTTGGCAAATGAAATTATGCGGAAAATTGATTGGGAAGTGACAATTTGGCAATTTATTTTCGATGAAACAAGGGAGACCCATAAAAAACAATACAAGAACTTCACAAATATTTTTCTAATATGTTTATTATAAAAAAAATATTTAAATTTCACCGATATATCAATATTTTTTGTTCGATATATCAAAATCAATACATTTTTTTAAATATCGATACGATATATATTAATACATTTTGGCACTTCTTGCATCCCTAAATTCGCAATCGCATTCTCAATCAATCAATCATCGCGCAGAAGTGACATTTCTATGTATCGAAAATGTATCAAATATGATATTATTTCCAATAGCAACACCGTTGTCGCCACTCACAGCTGTAAAGTCGTACTTTACAGCTGTGAGTGGCGACAACGGTGATAGACGTGCGTACTTAAAGACCGCGTATTTTAAGTACGCAAGTTTATCACCCACTATAGACGTGTGTACTTACTCGCCTCGCCGTCGGTGACACACGTGAAGCTTGCTCAAAATTTAATTGTCAAATTGGCTCGAAACTCGCGGCGATGACAGATGGGCGAGTAAGCTCGCCGAGCCCTAAGTACGCGTACTTGCTCGCACGTCAATCACCCCGTTAAGGCAAACTGGGCATGTGCCTAGGGGCGCGAGGATACAAAGGGGCGAGCGCGAGGAGATTTTTAACAAAAAAAACATCTGTCAACACACAGTCAAACCGATCTGACTGATTTCCATGTTCGTTTGGTCCACAGACTACTTAGAGATACTACGTATGTTTGGTCCCTCTTGCTTTCGGGACTTTCATCACAATATTCCCGGCTTACTTATTATCCCTACTAATAATATAACTGCGAAAGTGTGTCTGTGGGTATAGCTATAGGTATATCTTACTTCTTCATGCACTATCCTACTATATAAAAGTACTCTGTGATCCTACTGAACCGATTGTGATGAAAAGATGAAACTTGGTATGTAGATCAAAAAGAAATTTGCTTAAGTCGTCAAGGACTTACTGACTACAATGTCTTTTGGCCCACGCACGGCCCGTGGCAAAAATAGTTAAACACATTGTAATGAAAGTTAGATGCAATTAAAACAATTAGATTCAAGTAAGTGGCACGAAATGGATGGTGGCACTGCTTGGAAAGAGTGCATCACCAGAAGTAACAAATAAGTCTTTAGCACATTTACTTTTAGTTCCATATTTCACCGCGTGCCAAAACTTCTGAAAGAGCCACGGAAATGGTATTTTAAATAGGTAGCTAGTACTAGCTAGTAAGAAACATACGTTATTGATCAAATGGCAACACTGTTTTGGTTACATTGTGATGTCGTCGTCGAGTATCGAGTGTCGTCGTCTTTTGTAGAATTTTATCAAGGTAATGTTTATTTATGAATTTTGCATGATTTATTTTTACTTCAATTATGTTTAAGTTAAAAATGGGGTATTATTTATCTACTTGGATAATTACAGCCGCTACAAACTTACTTGTCATTTATATATTTCTTGGCGGCCATATTAAAATTTGAAGATAAACTACGACTTTGTTTTATCCTGTATAATCTCTATCATCTTGTTCTGTTTGTGTTTAAATACTTAACAAATCACAATCAAATTGTATACTCTTTATTATATTTACATTAGTTATAGTAGGTATTTGTGTGCAAGACAGAATTTCCTGTTTTGTAATTTATTTGTACTTATTTTGGTGCTTGTTGACGCGTCTCGTAATCTCGTTTACCGATCTTGCTTCAGCGTAGTTAACTATACCTACTATTATATTAATTGATTATGGCCTATTTATTTTTCCAGATATCCCCGGACTAAGTTGGTGAACGTGATAAACTTCTAAATAGCTTATGTGTCGAAAAGTGACTTATCGTAAAATTTGTTTAGTGTCGGACTTGGACAAAGAATTGTGATTCTAAGTTTCTAATTTTAGTCGTATCCCTAGTGGGATTATTTGGCAAAATGATGACCGAAAATAGAATTAGTTCAAGTAATCACGTCGGAAATAGTATGACCAGTCAGAATAAGGGGTTCGTATCACTCTTTTTTGCTAATAATTTATCTAAAATGTATTTTATATAAATCGTTAATTCTTTTTCAGAGATGTCGATAAAAGTATCGATGACATCGGTTGGAAATCAAAATTAAAAATACCCCCGAAAGACAGGAGAATAAAGACTAGTGTAAGTTTTTCTAACCGTAAATACCCTCGTACTGTTATGATTTTTGTTACCACAATTTTGTGTTTATTATTCACAATAGCAAATAATTAGAATAACTTCCTCATTTAATTGCACAAGTAAGAAAACTACAAGGGTGGATTTGTAATCTTTTACTTTTAAACAGACTTCAAGAAAAGGACGATTTTTTTTTTCATCTAATTTTACGTTATTACTGATCCGATTTACGTGATTCTTTTTCATTTTGTAGAGGAAACTCACGAAGTGGTCCCATATAATTATCGTATTTTTAGGGTTCCGTACCCAAAGGGAAAAACAGGGACCCTATTACTAAGGCTCTGCTGTCTGTCTGTCTGTCCGTCTGTCACCAGGTTGTATCTCATGAACCGTGATAGTTAGACAGTTAAAATTTTCACAGATTATGTATTTCTGTTGCAGCTATACCAACAAATACTAAAAAACAGAATAAAATAAATATTTAAGGGGGCTCCTGTACAACAAACTTGATTTTTTTTTGCTTGTTTTTGTTCGATATTGATAACGCTTGTAAATATTAACAGAATATTTAGTTACATATTCACTTTATAAATAAATAATTAAATTAAAATAAAACAGATATTTAAGAGGGGCTTATAGATAATGGTACGGAACCCTTTGTGCGCGAGTCCGACTCGCACTTGGCCGGTTTTTTTCCACTTGTTTAAGTTATTGATGTTATATTAAATTCCTGTCAATGTTATTATTTACATAGCAAGTAGCTCAGACCAAATAACAATCAAGACAGAGCGCCGAGGTGTAGTTTTGGCATGCTTCACTGTATTGCAGCACTCTGTCTTGGTTTTTTATTTGGTCTGAGGCAAGTAGTGATGATATTTTTGTGGGTTAGGTACGGAACCACAACTAGAAAGTGAATATAAATCAACTTTTTTACAAAAAAGAAGCAACTAACGGAAAATAGTTTTAGTTAACTATTTTACTTAACTTTGAAAAAAAAACAGCATCAAGAATAGCTTAATATCTTCATAGTTATTTTCAGGAATTCAGTTGTCCCATGTTTAAATAAATAAAAGCCTGTAACTTTCCCTAATTATCTTAGCTCCTGCACTCCAATATCACTTCTCATAGTAATTATAAGTACCATGGTAAACATTATTGTCTTTTGGTTAGTGTTTAATACAATTTTTTTTATGTTTTTGGGTTATATATATATATTTTTTTTTAAACTATTGTATACAAAGATATATATTTAGGACAAACAATCAGTAGCTGCAAAGAACAAGACATTTGTGATCAATTATTATTATTCTATATTATTCTAAGCTTAGTTTTGGGACTGTCCCAAAACTAAGTAAATTTTGCAAGCGTTGCATTTGTTTGTTGTATTTTGAAGCTATCAATATGCTGCCAAAAGACCATGTTAGTCTTTTTTGTAAATCTCAATGAAGCTCATTGTGTTTTCTTGGATTTAAAGGATGTAACAGATACAAGAGGTAATGAGTTTGAAGAGTTTTGCCTAAAACGTGAGCTGCTGATGGGCATTTTTGAGAAAGGATGGGAAAAACCTTCCCCCATTCAAGAGGCTTCTATTCCTATCGCACTCAGTGGTAAAGATGTCCTTGCAAGAGCTAAAAATGGAACTGGCAAAACTGGCGCTTATTGTATTCCAGTTTTAGAACAGGTTTGATTCAATGTTATTACTTATTTATAGTTTGTTATTGTTGCATAATTATTGTCTAAATGACCTGGATGATGATATTTTTGGATTCCCCTTCACTTCTCTATAAGTGATAAAACCCGTATTTACTGATTGTTATTAATGCTTGCATACATGATCATGGGGAGTATTAGTACTTTATAAATATTTTTATTTTTCTATATTTAGGTGGATCCCAAAAAAGATGCTATTCAAGCTTTAATTGTGGTACCAACTAGGGAGTTAGCGCTCCAGACATCACAAATTTGCATTGAACTGGCAAAACACACAGATATCCGTGTAATGGTTACTACAGGAGGTACTAATCTCCGGGATGACATTATGCGTATTTATCAAAATGGTAAAGACCCTATTTTTTTATTTTATTTTCTGTAAATTAATATTTATATCTTTTATCTTATTTGTGTGTCATGTTTTTGTTTCAGTTCAAGTTATTATAGCTACGCCGGGTCGTATGATTGATCTCATGGATAAACAAGTTGCCAAGATGGACCAGTGCAGGATGCTGGTTCTTGATGAGGCAGATAAACTTCTTTCTCAAGACTTCAAAGGAATGCTGGATATGGTTATTTCACGGTTCGTAAAATTTGATAGTCTTAATTATCGTTTTATATTTCCTTGACTAATAGATATGTTTCCATAGGTTACCCAAAGAACGCCAGATCTTGCTGTTCTCTGCCACCTTCCCACTGAGTGTGAAACAATTCATGGAAAAGCACTTAAGAGAGCCATATGAGATTAATCTCATGGAGGAATTAACACTGAAGGGAGTTACACAGTACTATGCATTTGTACAAGAGAGACAGAAAGTGCATTGTTTAAATACACTTTTTTCAAAGGTCAGTGATGAGACTATCTTGTTCTTGCTATTAGTAAACAAATAAATAACATAATTTGCATAAATTTTATTCTCATTTTGTTACAGTTGCAAATAAACCAGTCCATAATATTCTGTAATTCGACTCAGCGTGTGGAGCTGCTTGCAAAGAAAATTACTGAGCTAGGTTACTGCTGTTACTACATACACGCGCGTATGGCGCAGGCACACCGCAATCGTGTATTCCACGACTTCCGCGCGGGACTGTGCCGCAATCTCGTGTGCTCAGATCTCTTTACTAGAGGTATCGACGTGCAAGCAGTCAACGTCGTCATCAACTTTGATTTCCCGCGTATGGCCGAAACTTACCTGCATCGCATCGGGCGCTCGGGACGCTTCGGCCACTTGGGTATCGCTATCAACCTAATCACGTACGAGGACCGTTTCGCTCTGCACCGCATCGAGCAGGAACTCGGCACGGAGATCAAGCCGATCCCGAAGGTGATCGATCCGGCGCTGTACGTAGCGCGCCCAGCGGACGATGACGACTCGGCCGATAAGTAACGCCGTGCCGCCGTCGCACCGCACGCGCGCATGCTCTACGCGCGCTTCGCAACTAACTGGACTTGCTGACTGGTGAAAGGAACTACATAGTTTAAATCTTTAAAAACAAAAAACTTATTTGTAAAAAAGTGTAATGAATTTATTGTAACAAAATGTGAGTGTAAATAGTTTATCGTGAGTAAGACTTTGACCTGAAATGGGTTACTTTTTTAAAGTGTAAATAAACCACACATCAGGACATAAACAAAAAGGTATCTTGTGTACTTTGTCCATATTGGATACTGTGTGCGAATTCCTACATTGTTAAAATATAAAAAATATTTATTTGAGGATCATCTGTGAGAGTCTACCTAGATTTGTCCATCATCTTACATAAATTGTGGTTGACTTTCTGCTGATATATCATGAATACCTACCCACACCATATATAAGTTTGAGCTAGCACCTGTTTTATTTTTAATTAAAAAACTTAAAATTCTGTGAGGTTGGGTAGGTAATTAGCCTAGCTCAAACAACATCTATTGTTAAATGAAGAAACATTTCTGTGTAACTCGCGTTGTTTCTGGCCGCTTGAAACAATGTTTGTCATCAAGCCGTATTTTATAAAAGGAAGGTCATCATGATACTTATCCTTTCAGACAAAATTTAAACTGATCTTAAAAACGGTATAATCAAAAGGAAAACAATTTTTCAGTTTTTTTTTGTCTAGGTGAAGTATCATTTTGACCTAGCTTTGAAGAATTATGTTATCATGTATTATTGATTTCATGTTATTGTTAAGCGGTTTTTGTCACAGAGTTAAGTAATTTACAGGATGATATAAGGCTATGGAGGACCTGGCTAAATCAGAAAACTTATTTAAAATAGTCCTTCAAATGTTCTGAATCACAAATCTCCTCTTTAATGGCAATAAATATAAATAGTATTCATATCTTATCAAGTCCTCCAGGTCTTATCTGGTAAGAAAATGGCATGTTGCTTTAAAAAAAACATAATATTTGCAAGGAACTGTGACTTTAAAGTTGAGCAATGAACCATTCTGTTACGGCTTGCAGTTATGGCACATTGCTCATACTGGGGAGTAAATTTGTTTAGAGGGCTTCGTTTTGGCGAACGGAACTAACATCTGCGCTCTGGGGATAAAAACAATTCGGGATGTCAAGTGAAGAGTTATTTGGTAAGGAGGCCTTACAGGAAGTATACAGTACAATCAAAGTGTGTCGAATATTTTATGTTGGTCTTATTAAATCTTTGTTTTGTAAATCATTACAGACTTAAATATCACTTATGTACATAATGTCCTCTGTCAATTTAAATACATATACATAATTATATTTGTTTCAAAGTCAAATTTTAACCTGATTAAAATTGCAAACAAACTTATTTTTACGAGCTAACGAAAATCCAAAAATTATAATTTCTATTGAAAACAGAATTCGGTGTTTCAGATTGATTAGATAAAAGTGTCAAGAATTGTTTATTTTATTAGCCTGTTAAATTTGACGTAGAAGAAAAAGCATTGGTGCAAATGCAGGTTGTAAATTAGGGATAGACCAAGTTGAGAATTGTTTGTAAAGATTGCTTTGCTGATTGACGATTGTATTTAGTATAAGGGTTGTTTTGAAAAATGGAAGATTAAAATTCAATAAATATTTGGTGGAAATTGCATTCAAATGTGAGTCAGGGAAAATGATTTTGACAAAATATATCTGTGATAAAGATTGATGATGGTTTCATGGTACACCCAGCAACACAGCGGCTATATAATGTTTATAGTTCTTAAATATACTGAATAATTGGATAAAATGTGAAAATATAATCATCTGTGTTGCTGATCGTGCGTAACTGGAATAAGATAAGAGTTGTGTGTACCTTCTAACTATACATTTAATTATTTAGTCTTCCGATAATCTCGAAGTATGTGTAAATGTAACTGACCATTTAATATTACGAAATGACACAGGTTAATAAAATAAAGTGGCAATATCCCGATTAATGTGCTATTCAAACGTGATGACGTTGATTCTCGGTCACTGTATTGGCGTCTGATAACAGGCTCGATAGGAACTTGACTCGCTTATTTGAATCACTTGAACTGATTGTCATGCTCATACGCAGTATTTGATCTCTCTTTTCAGTTTAATTATGCGTATGAAGCCTTGACAGAACAAGTGGCCCTTTTGCGAAAAAAAAAAAGATAAAATAGGTACCTAGAATCAACGTCGCGCCAACAATCAGGGAAGTAAATCTATGATCTTAGCTACAACAGATTTTTGAAACCCGAAATAGAAAGCATATCAGATAAGATTTTATATGGATGTTATAGTTTCAATAAATCATGCTCATATACAACAAAATATGTGTCGAAAAGTATACATTCTACAGTGAAGACCTTTATTGGCAGTGGCATATTCTGTAATGTAATAATTGTTTATCTTGTTTTATCTATTTCAGAAATATATTGTTGTTAAAAAACGGGCCAAAAATAAACTCTTCACGCCATTTTCTCTTTCATTTTCTAACCTACAAAATATTGACCGAAACTGGCGTTTCCACTATCAAGGATTTTAATTTTGATAACACAAAAAAATTGTCGCCAAATACATATCAAAATTTGTCGTGTCACTGACTTGCAGGGCCACCATCAGGGATTTTAATTTTGATAACAAAAAATTAGTTCTGAATCAGTCGCCAAATATCAGAATTCGTGGTGTCACTGACTCTGGCAGGGCCACCATCAGGGATTTTAATTTTGATTACACAAAAAATTAGTCAACATTTGTCGCTAAATATCAGAATTTGTCGGTCACTGGTTCAAAAGATATAAGCGTTTATAGGTGGCCGATCCTGGAGAGTCTCCCCAGCAGGGCCACATTTATATCTCAAGAACTAGGGCACCTAGCGAAGATCTGTTTTCTCCCATAATTTGTCACCAAGTTACAGATTCAGTCGGGTCTTAGTTTAGGACATCAATTAGTAAAGGATAGTCCAAGAGCTAGATCGAAGAGTTCACGAAAAATTGCCAAGAAAAAATATTTCTATTAATATGTGTAATATACAAGTCACAAGTCCTTAGAAATGTCCGAGAGCCATAAATTCTCAATTAAATACATCCCACGCTTAATCATATACTGACACAAATGAAAAAAGACGTTTTTCGAGAAATCGCAAAAAACGATTTAGCAAACCTGACTTAGGTACCTTACAAAATGGCTTATTACTCAAGAAAAAAAAAATAGATTTATATAATGAAATAATGTATTGTAGGGATAGTTGATAAAGTGAGTATTGTATTTGAATATAATTTTTAAGAAATTTAGATTTTTTACTATATAAATTAATCGGTTAAGAAAATTGTTCCTCATGATGCGTCAGTTTAATATCTATACTAATATTATAAAGCTGAAGAGTTTGTTTGTTTGTTTGAACGCGCTAATCTCAGGAACTACGGGTCGGATTTGAAAAATTCATTTTGTGTTGGATAGTCCATTTATCGAGGAAGGCTATATAACACCATGCTACGACCAATAGGAGCGAAGCATAAATGAAAAATGTTGCAAAAACGGGAAAAAATATTCCTTTTTGAGAGCTTCTGTTGCGTGCGCTGCGTAACCGGTTTGCATGTATGATGGAATTGCTCCTCTTTAAAAGTTCTAAAAAAAAGTCCGCGACAGCATATGTCTATCTTTTAAGATTGACTCACTATAACCATTTTTTATGGTAATCAAATTTGTTCAAAACTAATGCATTATTTGCGAAGGAGTTTTATCAACATAATATTAATTCTTATTCAATAAATAGTTTTAACATCAAGGATATTTATGTAGCAGCAAAATACTTTTTAATTAATTCGAATCGGACATTTAATTTCGAAGTAATCATGAATATAAAAATGCAATACGCGAACCGTTCGACGCCGGCGACGTTCCCTACTCTAGACAGGAGAGGATGGGTACACGGGTAGACCATGAACTGGAATAGGACATAGGATACGTTTTATTCCCACGGGATCGTGACCTACGCGGGTGAAACCGCGGGGCGCAGCTTTATAATATTAGTATAGATAGATAACATATATTTTATATTGTAGATTTGTTTATAGGTAATACAACTTTCGTTTGGTGGTTGAAATTATAGAATAAGTATACAGTATGCAAGGGTAAACACCGTTGTCACTCAAACCATGGGTAATTGACTTAAATATAATAATAAATGACCCAGTAACAACAAAAACAAAACCTTATTTTCATTAAAAGATTTTAAAAAGTAAATATCCGTCACTGTCCCGATACTCATGGATACGCGCTCGAGCGTTCGAACGAACGAAAAATCGTTCTTTCTATAAATGAAACCAAACCACTGGTTTCAAGGATAACGGTGTTTACACTAACACCCTGTACGGTCGCGGTCTGCGAATGTTTACCACCTTAAGGTTTATAATTGCATGCACACATCTATGTCACAAGGTCGATGACAATATAGTGATTTCGGCCTTTCTTCTCAGAGTAGTTAGATATTAAACGCCGACCTCATTTAGTTTTAAAAATGTGATTAACGTTTAAAAGTGTTTGTACAAACCTACTTACAGAAATAAATCATCATTTAATATTTTTTCTCAAACAAATCTTTTTTAACCAAGCGAGGGTGAACTTGTTACTAAAAATGCAAAAATAGACAATTTTAAAGTAAACATTTTTATTTTTTTATGGAAATTATCAATAATTTATAGTTTTAATAACTAGTATAGCCTCCATCAGCAGCTATGACGGCACGTAGTCTATCTCTAATAGATGAGACAAGCCGCGCGCATAAATCTGTCCCCCTGATATCATCCCATACCCGTGCACAATGTGATCTAAGAGTTTCTTTCGTTCTGACAGTCCCAGCGTTGAACCATTATGCCCCACAGATTTTTAATCGGGTTCATATCTGCTGAACGAGCAGGCCATTGAATGAGACGAATGTCACGGTGCATGTTGAACCACGCCATAGTAGCCCGGGCCTTGTGTATCGGTGCATTATCCTGAACGTAATCAATTTGTGGGAATTCTGCTGCAGGATACACAACGCGCACAGTAGGCAGCATCACCTCTTCCAAAAGTGACATATAATTATTCGCAGTAGCCCTTTTTTCTAACGACGTCAGTTCTCCGACGTCATCGTGGCTCATCCACCCCCATAAGTTGACTGCTATGCTACCAGATTCATTTTGAGGCACGATATGAGCTTCATCATACCGAGTGCGATTATAACGCCATAAAGTCAATCTTCCAATTTGACTCGATTTAAAAGTTTTTTCGTCGGTAAATATAACATTCGACCAATCAAAATCAAGATATTGTCGCGCAAAATTAAGTCGGGCAGTTTTGTGGTGAGTTTTGAGTTCCACTTTTATAGCATGACGTCTGTAGTGTAGCCCTGCTCCGTGCAAAGCTCGTCGAATCGTCCGAGGACCCACATCATACAAAGCAGCAAAATGACTAGTTGGTGTGAAGCCGCGGTCTTCGTAATGTTGAACCATATCAGTTATTTGCGCGGTGGTTAGTATCGCCCGTCGTCCTGAATTGCTTCTATGATCTGTTATTTGCCCTTCTTCGCCATGACGCCGAATCCAAAATCTCACGGTGAATCGAGATATATTGAGCTCTCGTGATATCGCACTAATATTCAAGCCATCTTCGTGGAGAAATAATATTTCAGCCCTTTGTTTCGGGGTTATACTAGCCATTTTATTTCTATCAATCTATATTTACTAAAATTCAAACCTATTTTCTTTGTTAAAATGTCATTATGGTTACGGTAATATGTCAACAGGTGTCAACTTTAAAATTAAGAAATAAAAGTAATAAGAAGCAGATATTGCATTTTAGACTTTACTGCACACAGTGTGGTAAAGAAGCTAGTTTGAGAACTGATAAACATTTTTAGACCGCTATAGTATATTGAACAAACATTCCTCCATAAGACGTCATAGATACTGTCTAGAAACTACATAAAGTATTTTGTACTTGCTTGTACCACTGTATGGGGAAATTGAATTATTTAATATCTTTTGAACCAGTGACCGATTTACGACCGCCCTATTTTTTGAGATATAAATGTGGCCCTGCTGGGGAGACTCTCCAGATCGGCCACCTATAAACCCTTATATCTTTTGAACCAGTGACCGACAAATTCTGATATTTGGCGACAAAATTTTGGGGGAAAACAGATCTTCGCTAGGTGCCCTAGTTTTTGAGATATAAATGTGGCCCTGCTGGGGAGTCCCTCTCCAGATCGGTCACCTATAACCCCTTATCTTTTGAACCAGTGACCGACAAATTCTGATATTTGGCGACAAATTTTGACAAATTAGCGACAAACTTTTTGTGTAATCAAAATTTGATTACACAAAAAATTCGTCGCGTGCCAAGCTGTTGGGTTCTAACAGCTGGCACCCCGGCGGTGACAAGAGCCCGACGGATAATGTCATTAATGCTGGCGTGCGGTGCCATCCGACCAGCGCTCTTGCTGGCATGATTATAATTTTGATTATCAAAATTATAATCCTTGATGGTGGCCCTGCAAGAGTCAGTGACACGAATTTGTGTCACTGGTTCAAAAGATATAAGGGTTTATAGGGTGGCCGATCTGGAGACTCCCCAGCAGGGCCACATTTATATCTCAAAAACTAGGGCATCTAGCGAAGATGTGTTTTCTCCCATATTTTGTCGCCAATCCCAATTTGTCGTACTTGTGCCTATGCGGTCTACACTACACAATAGGTATGTATTTATTAAGGAGTGTGATACGCACTTCATCGGTTTATAAGAGCCTTCAAAACGAACCTAGAAATTAGTCTAAACGTATTCACCGTTCGTCTGTCTGTACGACCGCGATTTTCTCATACGACTAAACTCTGAAGCAATAATTCTGATGATTTTTTTATTTGCTTGCTTACAATAATATGTTTAAACAATGATAGGCTTCAAAATAATAATAAAAGTATTTAATGAAAATCAGTCATAATTAAGTACATACACAGTTCATGTAATGGATGTCATAGCACTGGTTTTATTCTTTTATTTAAATAAACGTCTCATATTTTCTATGATTAAATAAGTCGTTAATATATATTGTAACCATTTCACTTATTTAAAACACCATATTTTACATAAGACTATGAAGGAATTCAATAATTTACATATTGTTCATTATAGGATATGTAGTTTTCACAAAATTATATGAGAAAAGCTCTTGTCCTGCAGTGGGACGCTAAAATGAGAAGTTAAGAGGCTAGTTTCATTAGAGCTAATATATAAATAAATAATAATAATTGGTATCTAAGATACCCTGATGGCTTAGCTATTAGCAGAAGCAAAATGATATTTAATAACTGAAGGAGATTGCCAGGGTAAAGGCCAAATGATATGGAATCTTATGAGATCTTATAATCATATCGGTTGGTTTCCAAAACTTAGTTTTTGAAGGATTTTCTCAACAGTCAACGGTTGAAATAAATCAGTTAGTTTAGTTTGTGGATTAAATCATAATTTTGTCTATAAGAAGTCAGAATGGCAATATTTTTTTAATTCAAGAGTTTTTAATACATAATATTATTTTCGAAAAACAACTAAGTGATAATAGCTAACTTTTGAACACATCGTTTTATTAATAAAATATAAATTAAATAAGGTAAAATATAATAAAAATATCTGCCTTACATACGTAACGAAATGTTGGCGCACAATTCTGGTGGGTAATGGAATATTTTCATTACAGTTCAGGTCCCCTGACTTTGTTTATCAGATTATAAATAAGAACACAAACACTAGTATTGACTTATAAATTAGTGAATATAACATAAGGCAATGTCATGTCTTAGCAATTTTTTTTGTTATAATGGTATTTTGTTCATAGTTCATGACTAATAAAGTCTAATTCAAGAGATCAAATTATGTTAATTAAGTACACGTTCAAAATTTACTTAACCAGAAGTATTTTATGTACTTACTTCATTAATTGTCTTATTAATAGCATTTTATGGCATACCGTTCAAAAATAGTCAACATAATAAATGTAAGCAAACTAAAATCTCACACAATCCAATTTCTATACATAACTAAATGACGTTAAATATATTATAATTATTAGTTTTTAAACGCAGCTTATAACTAAGGGGGCCTTAAAAAATATTTATTTAATAACAATCAATGTAAATTCGATACTCTATTGTGTATTTTAAAGTAGGCGATTTACATATATGTAAAAATATAACCAAATCGCCATGGACGATTTCACGTCCTTTGTTTATACGGTTAAAATAAGTTCGAATACATGAAGAATAATGTGCGTGAATCATGTATGTTTAACCAAAAATGTACTCGCAGATAACGAAGTGATTATTGTTGACTATAAAAAAGGCGTCGATATTATGTCAATAACAGTAAGTTTAACAGGGTATAGACGTATAGTTATTTTCTACTAAACAAAAAGTTTACGTATACACCTATCGCCTCGGACGAAAAATAATTCTAGTTGTTTAGGAAAAAGTTGGACCTAACGCTTATGGCGTATGTTTTTTCTACTAGGCAGAAGTATCTATATATGTCCTTCGGTCAACCTCCCGCCTTGTGTATTAGTGGTTGGTGATGAGTTGAGTTCAGTCGATGGAAAGCTGCGACATGAGCAGCTCGGGCGGCGGCGACAGGCCGGGCTGCAGCGTCACGGCCACGCCGCGGTTGAGCGACACGGCCGGGTAGAACGCGCCGCGCAAGCCCGTGAACGCTATGTCGCCCTGTAAACATACAGCATAGTAACATCTATCTTCTGTACGCAAAATACGGAGTTGTGGACACCAGTTCGTTATACTATACTACTATCCGACTCGGGATAAGTACGAGATGTTAAAATGTGGAGTATGTAGTAAAGCCTTATTCACTTTTCACCATAGGGTCATGCCACAACATTCGAGTATACGAACGACCGACACGTTTCAGTAATAGCACAGGCCAGGAGGACTGTCCTATTTCTGAAACTAGATTCTAGTGCTGAGTGCGGAGTTAATACAAGAATCCTGAAAGCAGTGCGAGATTCAAGAACGCCCACAACGAAGACACCTTTATCCTCGAGGAAAAGTCCCTCGCTATATACCCTTCTTTTCACACTATATTGAGGTAATCAAATCAGTTGAGGTGCCAAAATTCAAATCACATTATTGACCAGCGGGTAATAATGTAATTCAGTAAAATATTATTGCCCGCTAGACCCCAGGGCTATAATGACTGTCTTAGGTTTGCATAACATATTATGGCATTATGGAGCAGGTGGTGTGAAAAGATCACTGTAGCACGTCACCTGCGGCTGATCATCGACGGTGAAGCGCAGCGTGCCGCGCGCCAGGTCCAGCAGCACGCCCACGCTCGCGCCTCGCGCCACGCCGCCCGCCGCGCGCCCGCCGTGCGCGCCGCCGTGCACGAACCACGAGCGCGACCCGTCGATGTACATCGCCCAGCCTAGCGCGTCGCTACCTGCCGGTGACGACGTACTGTCATGCATTTTGGCCTAATATAGGGTGTTGGGGTGTAATGCTCAATAGTGAAAGTGTTACGTCGGCCGAATAAAATCATTTATCATAACTGACACAAGACATTCATGGCCAGATCCGCGCGAAATATGGATTTGAAAACAACTAACCCAGCATCTTATCCCTGGCGACATCTGCCCGAGCGATCCCGAAAGCCGGGTCAGCGTCGCCGTCGTATCGGTCGATGCGCAGGCGCCAGTAGTGCAGGCCGCGCGCGAGCGGCTGGTCGGCCAGCGCCACGCGAGGTTGCCAGCCCGCCGCGGCCGCGCCCAGCCCGTCCGCGCTCAGTGTCACCCCGCCCTCCGCGTCGGCGCAGCGAGCGTCCCAAGTGAACCATGCCACTGGAACAAGCATTTTATTTTAGAGTCACCATAAAAGAGTTGACATACATACATAAACTCACGCCTTTTTCCTGTGGGTGTAGGCAGAAACTACAGAACGGCACCTGCTACGATTCTTACCTAGTCCTTTGCTTCGTGTACGTTCATACATCTACTCATACGCACGCCGGTTGCGAGCACCTTTCTGAGGAACATCACCAATAACCTTACCTTATGTCCTTCTAGGGCGTCTCCCCCTCCCGGCGTTTACATTCACATCTGCCTTGTCAATACTTTTTCTTAGTCGCCTTTCATTCATCCTCTCAACATGACCAGACCATCTTTAAATTTTTGTCATATAATCTTTTGGACAAATATATTATTTACTACCAAATAGTAGATAATGAAAGTTAATTTAGTAGTAAATAATAAATCTCTTGTGTTGGCTACATTTTCAATGCTATAATAAAGATGCAACTAGATAGCGGTAGATTGATAACCATACTTTGAGACATAATATGATCAATCGACTGGTCGATGTCGACCGCAGTCTATTTGCCTGCACCCCAAATGTTGAAAATGATAATTTTTGGCATTATCAGAGCTGGTTAGTATTTAATCTGTAATTGGATTTAACTGGTGCGTGTATGCCAAGATGGCAAACAGTAATGTCAAATATGCTATTAAGAAAATTCGATGTGTACCTGGAGAAGTCTGTAGCCCGATAACTTCACTGTATGGCCCCTCTCCAGCGCCGTTGAATGCCTTCACGCGAGCACTATACAACGAAGCATAGTGCAGCCCGTCAATGGTGCAAACTGTCTCGCGGCCGCAATATACTTCCTGCAAACATTAGAACATTAATAAGTAAGTAACAAATAAGCGGTAATTTCAAAATATACCTAAAACCATAGATTACAGGCCTTTGTTTTGTTTAAGATATATCTGTATCAAAACAAAAATATAAATAACATCAGACGATAATTATCTTATTTCAATTGATAAGAACTTTTCGGTAAACAATGAGATGGCATTAAAATTATAGGCTCATATAAAGTAGTACGATTGCATATCTATAAAAATACATCACAAGGTCGCATTAGCTTACGTTAGATATACATAGATGATAATGTGCTATGAAATAAAATAACAATGAGTAATGAGATGAGTGCGGTTAGTGCGTGAAAACAATGAGGCATATTATGGTAATCAAAACCATATGAATCAAGGACTTTTTTTAAGTACGTTGGAGCTGAAAAATATTCGCTGCTTATTTTATCGTCTGGTCGAGAATTGAAAGCTTACTCATTTACATTGTTAGCAAAAGGAACGCTTATTATCGACCTTTGTTGACGACTAATTGGCAACTTTCAGCTAACCACGTTACTAACTACCATTGTTTGTTCGACACAATCGCCAGACAGAAACTAAGCTCGATTTAATAAATGCAAAGCATAATACCCCCCCAAAGATGATGGCTAAGAATGAGGTGAATACTTGTCTTGAGGAAATACGAATCTATAGTCTGTGTTGATAAAAGAATATTAATGTACACAGTTTATACCACTTCTGCACGCTTAGCATGGCCACAATAGAAACGGGTTTTGTCCACGGAATAATAGACCAGTTGGCAGTTGCATTGAACATTGAATTGCCTTTTGTTAAGATCTATCACTTCTTTTGTTAAGGTCTGTGTTGCGACAGGCGACGAAAATATAAGATATGAGTAGTAGAGAGAGATCTACAGTCTTTTGCGCAAAAGTGTGATAGACTGGCTTCCGAAAGGCTAACAATTTATTTTAGGTATTGGGTGCAGCACACTGCTTTATTACAATAATCTTACTCCAACATAACAATTATTTATGATCGTTTAGTTGCAAGTATGTATAACCCAGTTACTGGAAAAACAATACACGTTAGGTAAGGCTACCTACACAATTTAGTATCCTAAGGGGTGCTACACATTTGTTCGGGTCGGCATGATTCGGCACAGCCAGGCAGCATAATCGAATGTATTATGTTAGATATACGTTGGGAAACGTAAAAAAGGCACTCGGCTTAGCTCGAATTGTGCCGAGCGAGACGACCCGAACATTATATAACGACGGTAGGTCATGCCGAACGGAATTTGCAAATCGGCACGAGCTGAATAAAAGCAGAATATGTGTAGTAATTGCTTCAGGGCGGCTTGGTTGTTCAACAAATAATGCCGGTTCGAATGTAACTGACCCGAACAAGTGTGTAGCACTCCTCACACTTTTCAAATTGGCATGCAAAATATTGAAAATTAACACAGAAAATAAGCTTACCCGGAAGGGCCCGCCCAGGCCATCGTCCAACTCGAGCACGTACCCGCGCACGGCGTGCGGCTGAGCGGGCGCGCGCCACGCCAGCGTGCACGAGCAGCCGCGCGCTGCACACGCCTCCACCGCCATCTCCGGCGAGCCCGGCGCTGTGCAAACATCAGATTATGTTTCAAAAAACAAACAAATAAAAATTGGAGTACTCTGTAAAAAGCTATGCGTGGTTCATACCGAAATAAAATATGTATAAATTCTAACGACCCGCCACTGTTATGCACGGTTTTTAACTACTTGACAAAACATCGAGATGTCTATAATATTTTTGTTTGATATTAACGTATTACAATTACACCAAAACCTTCCAGAATAAATTCTCTAAATGATGAACACTGCATCATAATCCGTTGTGTAGTTAAGAAGGACAACACGTGTCACACGGACAGACACATAAAGCGACTTTGATTCATAATATTTATAGGAGAAAAAAGAAACATCAAAATTTAATTAAATAGGTACTATTAAAAAAAAAATAAGTGGACCGTACTGGTCATACAAATAATGTCTGTTACAGAAGCTCGAACACCTGACCATTATTCTACCATAAATCGGGTGGGGGAACTGAGATGGCAGTAGCTCCATGATGTTTAATTTGTTGCATTTGGTTTTATTGAAAGCAGACTCCAACCTTTAGGGCCGGCGCACACCTGGCGCGGTTGTCACTGTCAAACAAATATCAACGTTGCGTGCCTAAAAATAACTAACCAGAGACGCGCTTCTTTCCGCTTAGACGCGCTCTCGAGCTAATGGAGGTTTATTTATTTTCAACTTTATTCTAAGTATTGAAAGGTCGATATTTGTTTGGCAGTGACGAATGCACCAGGTGTGCCTCGCCCTTAGAAGAAAAAGCAAGATGGAAGAAATGGTAAAAAAATGTAATAAGGACTTGTTATTTACCTGATGACTTCATTAGGCATTCCGCAGCTGTATTTCCAATGTACGCAAAAGAAATTGGGAAATAGAATTTAGTGTTAAAACAGAACATGTGTATATGTGTATGTATGTATTCTACACTAATTGGTTAACACAGTTTCAATCACAATACGAGGGGTTTTTAAGGATATTTCCAATCTATTGCTTCATAGGTTTAATAAATCATCTGCTAAACAACGTAATTAACGCAATGAACGTGGTTGAACTGTCAAAATGAAAGAAAATGCGATCAAATGTCATTTTATGTGTGTTACGCAATTACCCCGCTGGTTGTTCAGACACAGGCACGCCGCCTACTTTTGGGACGACCGTGAAGATCAAAATGAAGATCGTTAAGGCGGGTAGCACACCACGAATTGGATTCGAGTAGCGGAACATGACGGGAGTCAGTTGAATTTAAGTATTGCGGTTTCGATGGTATGGTTTTGCGGCGGAGGTATGCTAAGGCCCCAAAAGTTAACTACAGAGCGACCGAAATTATGTATGCTAAATATTATAGGGTAATAATTATTGTAATATTGGTTCAATAAAATTAATTAGTATTACATAAATGTAGCATTGTTATAGCTAGTAAACTTACGTATGCATTCCACGAAGTTCATACTCCTGACGGTACGTAGCACCGGCTCGACGTCCAGTGTGAGTGCGGGGGCGGCGGGGGGCGAGTCCAACGACGAACACAGATTGGACGCGGTCTCCTGCGCCCGCGCAGTCAGTATGTTCCCCACCTATCAGAATGATCATTTGTAATAGGGATGTAACGATACCTACATAATTTTCCCGATACGATACCGATTATTGTAGTAAATAATCGGCGATACAGATACTGATGACTTAGTAGATATTAAATCAAATAAATAATGAAGTATGTACCTACCTCAGGCGTTAGTATGTCTTTTTTATTTATTTATTTCCTTTGGAAGACTTACAGCTAAACAAAACTGACTACGAAATTGAAAATGTGACTGACGGCCATATAATTAACAGAATAAAAGAAATCTGTGAACAACGCAGTAGGTACAGCCAACAAAAATAATAAACCGCCAAAGCCTAAACTATAAATACTTTAGACATAATTATCTTCAATATTGGTGGTAAAACCAGGCTAACATTATTAAATACATAGCGCTCAGCCAACGCTCAACAAACTGCCGTCGCTAAGCATGCGCTGCGCGGCTCTCCCGCCAGGCCCGCCTGCGACGCACACAGAGCGAAAATATTGCACGCGAGTCGTCGTTTCACGTGCATTTCGAACTGATTGAAATCGGTTGTGTATAATCGGCGATGCCGATTATATCGGTATCGGTATCGTTACATCCCTAATTTGTAACAAGGACTATCTAATCTAAGTACTTAATAAAAATCTTTACCTAAGTCATACATTCATTCAGACAGACAACGCACAGCCTAAACGGCTGGGTCTAGAAGTTTGCACAAGCGTTCTTTTTATGACCAAGGTGAGCACGAAGGAAGGATTTTTGAAAATTCATCCCATAAAGGAGATGAAAGTTTGAATGGAAGTTCGAATTTTTGCCGATCGGAGATCCCATAGCCTATGGGACCTTTTTAATAAACAAGCCCTGTGGCACATGGATTATTTATTTTTAAAAAGGCAAAATATAACATACCACCGCAACACACTTTCAATCACAAACTGAATGATTTTGAATGATATTGCTAATCCATTGCTTCATAAGTTCGAAAAATGTGTCTGCTCGACAACATAAATAACGCATTGAATGTAGTGGAACAAAATAAAAGCTGATACTGTAGTATTACGCAATTACCCCGCCAGGGTGCGCGCATCGAAAACATCGTATACCTAACAAATTAGTCGACGAATGGAATGAATAATTTATGAAGGGATTTCAAGTACCAGTATGGTGTCATGCTCCATAGTAAAACATAATTTTTGTTTAGAACTTTGTGGAATGTAGGTGTCATTGATTTGTTTACATTTCTGAGATAGAAAGCTTTACTCATTGATAGGAGACACCTGGGATAACAAAATACATCAAGATTTCTTAGAAATAGCTTTCCCCATTTATGATGTGATTGATTTGACACAGAATTTTTTTTTATTTTTTTTTTCATTTTCTTATCTTCATTCAAGTCATCAATAAATTTATGGATAACCCATCAATTACGATGAGGCCTGTTAGTGTTACACTATAGCATGGCAGATAAGCTTTATCAGTGTGACAGTACATAATGTAATACTGTTTGCTGATACCAGCACACATTAGAATCAGGTCAATTTAATAATATTGAATTGATAAGCTCGTCAATATTTGTACATTTGAGAACTCAGTCAGGGTGCTAAAAAACTCATTGCTGAACCAAACATAATTTTATTTATTTAATATGCTGAACAGATTAAGAAAACCTTCCATCATTGTATCACTAACATCACAAGTCTAAGGCCCGGTCCAGACATGTGTGTAATGTAATGCGAATCCTGCGTGTGGACGGCACTACAAACACTACATAATGCTTGCTGATCTATCGGCTGTCAGTTTTTAGTGTCACAAACACAATACAGGATTTGCATAGAGTTTGTATGCCATCCACACTATTCGCATTACATATTATTCACGTCTGTATCTGGCTTTATTAATTACAATATTAATGGGGATGCGCTAAGGAAGCCTACAAAATTCAAATGTTCTTACGTTTTTTGTTCAATAGGGTAATATGCAATGAACTGAGTAAATATATGAGCTATCAGTTGTATTGATGACATCTATGATTATAATTCTATAAATAATATTTGATACGGCCTCAAATCAATTCGTAATTTCGCGGGTCAGCCTGACACATTCCCCATATATGAGGTCTGATAAAAGCAGTAAACCTTTATAGATATAGGTGTAGCCCTAAGTTTTTCTGCAAACCTTGCAGATGATCGAGTTCACACTAATTAAGAATGATTTTTATTTTCTTACCTGTAGAAAAGCTGCATGATCAGATTCTTTAAGAGCTTCAATGGAGAAGTGTAACAGTGCCGTTGCTTCCCGCAGTTTCTGAGCAGCATGTGATGTGAGAGAGCGCATGTTGGTTATAGCTTGAGACCGTGTGTTCCGAGCTGCACGTATGAGCTCATCTCGTCTCCTCTCTATGGCACGGGTTACTTCAGAACAAGTCTGATCTATTTGTTTTTCCAACTCTTCACAAGATTCCTGTTAGATAATACAAAAATAAACAGTTTTGTTACAAAGCTAACTTTAATCTTATTTACTTAATCAATGAAACAGTAATATTTTGTAATGATGCTTCAGAAGATAAACAAAGCTAGTTTTCTTGGATTGCAATATTGTATCTTCGTCAATTAAGATACACAACACAGTCAGTGTTGTTTTAAATCTTTGTGGTCTAATTACAAAGTACTTACATTAATTTTATCACCAGTTCCTTTTACTAACTGTATATATTCTGTCATGGCTTTGGCTTGTTCAGATAGATGTTGCAATGATTGTGATAATTCAGTCTGAAATAAACGTAGTTAAACAATGTTGAATATGTGCCAATAAGTCAGAAAACTACTAATCTGAACTAGATCCCTCCAATAATAATAAAATTGAATAGTGTAAGGCAGCAGAGAGTCTATCATAATATTAAAATTGAATAGTGTAAGGCAGCAGAGAGTAGAGGCAGGGACTTGTTAGTGTCAATTTTGGTTTTCCATCAAGTAATAAAGCATCTGGCATGATGTGGCTGGTTGCCCTGTGCTTCCAAAATTGAGATCCAATGTTGTTGTAACATCAAATGAGTTCTAAATTACCTTATTGGCTCTAGCAGCAACGGACAATGCCTGTGTTTCATGTGTTGAGTGTCTTTCAGCGAGACAGCGCTGACAGATAGGTACTAAGCAGGCATTGCAGTAGAGGACAGGGGGCGAGCCGTGGTCGGCGCACGTTGTGCCCAGCGGCCGCAGCTCATGCTGCGCCAGAGGCCCGCGCGTGGGATGCCAGGCGTCGCGGCAGCCCGCGCAATACCGCACCGAGCACTGCTCACACCGCACCACCGCCGCACGCCGCTCCCCTTCGCACATCTGACAGGCCTCCTCGGCTGGTGGAGCTCCCGTGACTCCACCGAACCGCTCAACAATAGTTCGCATAACGCGAAACGATGGAAGTCCCTCTGCTCCATTATCGTCCAAGTAAACTAACTTATTGCAGGATGGGCATGATATTGTAAATGCTGCGCTCGAATATGCGGGCACAGCCGGGGTTCCTGCGTAACTATTAGGCCTTGATCCACATACTACTCCACTGTCAGTTTCGCTAGACACCGAGGCTTTGTCCGCTTCTTGATAATCGTTCGAGGCTGCAGAATTATCTCCTTCGTGTATATGAGTTTGTAAATTTACTGCACAAACTCTACAAAGTGCATGCCCGCAAGGTAATAATACTGGTTCCCTGTAGAATTCTTTACAAACAAAACATCTTATCTCCTCTTCCATTTTGTTCTAATTAGAGTGAAGCATAAGCCCTGGGACGATAAATTTTAATTCACTTCACATATTCTTAATTACTCAATATTATTGTTTGAGTTTATGTTAATATTTTATATATAAAATCAACAATAAAAATAATGCAACATGCATTGCATTATATTTGCAACACAGAGACAGTGAGACAGGACAGGACAGACCATTTTAGAGCACAGAACATTAATACTGTTTTAGAGACAGCACACACACACACATAAAAATGTACTCCACAGATAACTATATACAGAGATGTACTCTGTCTTTGACACAGACTACTGTCACACACAGTGTAAAAAAAAACAAAACCATTTAGGGTTTACACAGAATCGACTAATATACGGTTTTATCCCTACAAAAAAAAAACTATTTTTATTTATTTAAAATCATGTCTGTATTCCCCGCATAACTTCCTGAGTATTTTCGCATAATTTCATAGTTCCCATGGATTAGGGGGCGAGCCTTTTGATAATTTTGACATCCCACCCACCATGGTAAAATTGGCAAAAGGCTCACTGATTAATCTGGTTGATTGATGGTTGATTTGTTGGCCAATGTTCGAATGTTCGGTATTTCGTGCCCGGACAATGTGGACACTACTCCAGTCTGCTACTGAGAATGTTAGGGTAAACAACGTTATCCTTGAAACCAGTGGTTTGGTGTCATTTATAGAAAGTAAAATCAATGGAAAATTACAACTTTATTTTTTTAAATTACTTTTTACCACTAGAGTATTTTACCCCTTCACCTTATGCCCGTATAGGGCAACGTACTTGCGTCTCAACACAGGTAGGGGGCGCGGGACGAGACCTGCCCGGCTGCGAGCGCGACCCCTCCCTCAGTCAGTCCAGTCAGCTGTTTCGATATCGAGCACGGTGTCGGATAGAAACTTTTTAAAATCTTTTAATGAAAAGAAAGTTTTTTTTTTTTGTTACTCGGTCATTTATTTTTATATTTAAGTCCACTACCCATGGTTTGAGTGACAAGCCAGAGCAGAGCCGGCATAACAAATTGCTGAAGTACTCCTTTACCGGTTTTTATCAACCAATCGATTTAGTACAGGAATTTTTGTAGCGGCCTAATCTATTGCCAACATTGAGAAAATAAACGTCAAATCTATTTGTCAAAATGACACTAATGACAGAATAGAAATAGAATTTGACAGTTTGTAAAGAAGATATTTGATTAGAGTTGTGTTTATCAACTTTCAATGTTTTTTATTTTTTTGGATTGCGCTGTTCAATTAATTATACACCAAATTGTAATGTAGATTCAGATTACAAAAGCATAGTTGTCCGAAGTAACCAAATTCCAAAATGGAGCTGGAGCCCGCGCTATCTTCTGACGATAGTTGCGATTCAGAAATGAAGCTGATGAAGAATGAATTGATCGGTATAAATTATAATTTAGTTGTAGACAATATATACACGTCAATTGAGCGGTTAAATATAACAGGAAAAAACTAAAATAGCTTCCTTTGATTTCAAGTTAGCTTTGATATTATTACCACTTTCCTAATTGGTCTGTTGCTGTACTTATTGCACACTACCCGTTGATTTTTCAGGAATCTAACCTAATAAAACCCTTAATAATGTATAATTTTCCCACACACATAGAATTTGGATTGGATGAAGAGAATCTGAGCAAGGAAGAAATGAGTGATCTTCTGAAAGCTTTGAAGAATTCAAAATCATCTGAAAAACTAGAAGAAGTCGCTCGTGACGGAGGAAATGTTGGTTCAGTTTGATTTATGTATAATTACACCCTTGTCACACACTCAGGCTGCTGGGTAGTCCAGCATTGTATTGATGTATGGTTAAGTTAGAAATCTTTCACACATTTTATCCGATTTCAGCCAGTTTAGCCATACTTCTGCTTCCAGATGAGTACCTGGCAGAGTTGCCTTGCCAATGAGTGAATGTGTGAAAAGGGCATCACAGTTCCTTAAAATACATTTTGAATATTTTTTTAAATCAATAAACTGAATAAATTTTTTATTTCAGGTTGAGAACAATCAATCTAGTACCAGTAGTACCACACCCAAAAAACCCATGAAAAGAAGGTACTTAAATGTAAGAGATCGACGTTTGCCATGGAGCTTGTTACCCACCACAATAACACCGGCTGAAAAAGCCCGTAGTCTAGCTGTTTATATAAAACTTATGTCTCTGAACAGCTACCACCAGGCAAGACAGTCTGCTAACTTTGCAGCTTGGCCCCCACCGCTGCAGATTGTTGAAGAAACTACTAGAGTACAACCAGTACGATCTACTAGAAGTGGTAGGTCTGTGCCTGTCTATGCTGATTTTGATGATGATTCATCTGACCTTGACTTTGTCATCACTAAGACTAAGAAAAGAAAGGTGTCAGCTAGTGATCACAATGGGAGTGATGGCATATACACTAACAAAGTTTTGAGCTTAAAAAGAAAACCATCTAAGGATGAGAACAATAGACCTGTGAAGGAAGCCAAAATGAGTACGGATAAATTCGAAGTTGTATCTGCTGTGATTCCTGTAAAGCCTAAGAAAGACCTGTTTACTTTAATTGAAGACTGAAGAACTATCTATCCTCGAACTTTGGTATTTTTGATGATTATTTGAAGAAAATGAAAATACAGTCTAATGTGTCTTTAAAAAGATAATTTTGAAGGTGCTTTCGTTTTGTGAGATGTCTATTTGTATAATCCCAGTGTAATGGAATTAAAAGTGTAAATTGATGTCATTATGGGGCTGTGCATTGCAAATTGTGATTTGCAAAGTTGGGTTATTTATTTTGCATGTGGCTGAACAGGATTTTTCAAATAATTTAAGTAATAATCACACAGACCTTCTGTTTCAATATTATTTCAAGGTTTTTACAATTAGGTAAGAAATCGACAAAAATGTGTATTTTTCGTGTACGCAGCCTTAAACAAAGTCAATGTTTTAATTCTGAAATTTTAGAAGAGTAGGTTTTGTATAATATAAGCTCATAGAATTGTAATGAACTAAGTACTGTCGAGAGCCATTCAATGCAAATGACTGGCTAGTCAAGTCTCATGGAATCTAAATTCTGGGATGGATGACACAAGAAGAGTAGATTTTTCATAATGGAGAGTTATTACTCATTATAGAACAGTCCCAATTATTGTAATTTTAGTCACAGTATGAACATAGCATGCTTAAAATTATTCTACTTTCTGCAGTGTTCTAAGAAGGGGAAGGTGGCATTCCCATTCTATAAAATTATGTTTTTATTATTTTGTTGTATTCTCAAAATATTTTAAAATTCTATTGTAGCTTTAATAATTTTTATTATAACAATCATGGTCTTATCGTAAACAGGCTCTCACTTAAGCATAAGTTAGTATAGAAGCAGAGAAGAAATGATTGTTTTGTTTTTCTTTTTACATTATTTTGTTATTCTATAGTGTGTTGGTAAAGTGTCGGTGCTGTATTGTGATTTTATTTAGTCCTTATGCACAATGTCCCCTGGCAAGGTAAACTACGCAAGTGGACGCCTGCAATAGAATAGCCAAGTGCAAACATTCAGGAAGCCAAAATGTGCAATTAAAACATGGGTAGGTACCGCATAGTTACTGTTTGTGAGCAGACAGATTTGCTGTGAGTGTATCCACAGTATAACGAGGAGACACGAGTGTCACGGGACTTCAAGTCAACTGAGTCGCTCAACATACGCATGCGCAAATAGGTACCTAAACTTGCAAGTGGACATCGTGCTTTGTTCAGTAATTAACTACCTACCTATTGTAAGGCTTCCTTTGAAAGCTTAATTAAGATAATAAATGATGTATAGCTGCTACATTCAAATTGTTGTGTAAATTTAAGTGGTTGTATGATAACTGCTTGAGCAACATGTGAAGTGGTAACTTAAAATAAAACAACAAGTATTATTTCAGCACCATATTTATATAATATCCTATTATCAATAAGTCTTTAAATACAAAATACATGTTTCCATATACTTGAGTACCTACATCATAGACAATCAACTTGAGACTGGATTTATATAATACAATAAGCCTGAGGAAAGGAATTTAATGTTAACTAACGACCAACCCCTGCGTTGCACGGTTCTTATGACTTGAAAGATATTTATTATAAGTACATTCACATAAACCTTCTGGAATAAATTCTCTAAATTATGGTGAAAATCGCATCAATCCATCCATGTTTTGCGTTACATTGAAGAAAAACGTGGTCACACCGGCAGACACGAAAAGAGATTTTAATTAATATATGGATCGAAGATGGATATCGACTAGTAGCCAAGCCCACGGCGACGTTAAGCGATGGTGTGTGAACGGCTTCATACACCATCATCGCTTAGGGCCTTAACACACCTCACACGCGAAAATAATGATGCGAAACTGTTAAACGAATGCCGCTGCGAAACATTACTACTAACTACTTACATTATGTCGCGATTCGAGTAGATAGACGGACAGAATATGTCTACTTTGGAACTCTTGGATTACTTTTTCCATAAAATCAAAGTTAAAGAAAAAAAAAAAATGGAAGTTTCGCTTTATAAACTTGTCGACTCGCACGAGCGAAACTAACGTGGCATCGTAACAAAATGGCGGGCTGAGCGCGGAGGTTTAACCGGCGAAATCACGCGGGAAAGAGATAGAATCATAATTACTTATCAAATCTGTACGTTAGAACAGGCAGTTTCGCTTGTCGTACACACGGCTACGCATCAAGCTATACATTTCCAGTTTACACTGACCTCGCATTGTTCGGAAATCCTATACAATGCGAGATCAGCTTATACTGGAAATGTATAGCTTGATGTGTAGCCGTGTGTACAACGGACATTTCATGGCGGTACTACTGCGGTGTCGCGGAGGTATCTGCCTTCGTCGCGAAACGCGATTTTTTCCATGCATGTCCTACTTTTTATTACTTACGATAAATAACGTTAGGTATGTATTTTATTTTAACAAGCATCATGTCTCATTCAATAGTAATACCGCTATAAGACTATAGATACCTACATGGACTAATTCCATGTACACACGGCTACAAATCAAGCTATACATTTCCAGTATAAGCTGACCTCGCAGTGTACGGAAATCCTTTACAACGCGAGATCAGCACAAACTGGAAATGTATAGCTTGATGTGTAGCCGTTTGTACCTGCTTACCCTATCTTCACGATGTTTTCTTTAACTGTAAATTGAAAACCATTCACTTGATCAATTGTAGGTAAGTAGCTTGCATTTGCATCATTATAAATATGTAGGTAAACCTATGTAAATCAATAACTTTAGATACATAACCTTTTAGAATAATAACGCATATTATTCTAAGCCTAACCTAAAGAGCTTTCCTCATGACTGGGAAAAGTCAGGGGTCTTATATGTAAAACATTCGATGTAAGGAGCCTAAGATTACAGATTTTTAGCTGACCTTTTGAAATAACGCTACGTCATATAAACCTACACCGACTAAATAAATAGGAATTCTTTATTATTATCATTGTCTATTTTTACTAGGTACCCGCATTCGTATAGGATAACGTCTTGGGACCGCCAATAAAACATTCCTTCCGTCCTACCCTCAACTACTATCAACTAGACTCGCGACAATCTAAGAAGTCCGTTTTGACAGCTATAAAAGTGTAGCGATGAAAAAAAAAGTTGGTTTCATATAAACTGATTCTCGAGACATATCGATTGAACATACTTACTTCGAGAGTTTGTTTTCGAAGACTTATCTAGATTGCTTAAAACCGATTCTCAAGGCATAACGTTTTATTACATGTACGAGAACGAAACGTCAAAACGGACTTAGATTGTTGCGAGTGTAAAGATATTTCAATCCCCAGCTAAGCGTGAAAATATGTGGGAATAAAGTGCCATCTTCCATAATTAACTGCTAAGCTACCAGACGGGCCGCGCGCGGGCCTATTATAGTACAGAAATACCAATTAGGTAAATTAAGTAATCAATAAATAAAACCTAAGATCACGTTTTCCCTTATTCTACGCTATACAATTTAGTACAGGTCGATTTAAACTTAATGGCGGCTCGGAAGTTACGCTGCGCAGTACCCTGCCCCTCACCCCCCGCTGACACATGAAATTGTGCACAGCGACTCGCTTCATGTTCCGAGCCGCCTTTAAGTTTGAATCGAACTATACCAGTTTGAATACTAGTTACAATACATAATTTATTTGATCTCTAAGGGTATTTGACAATTAATGACAATACCGAGATTTAGTAGGTATCAAGTTAATCCATGCTACCTAAAAAGACCTATGAAGTTATTGCTTCATATGTCAAATAGTTTAGTCATCTTCATCTCGTGGTTCACCCCGCGCTTTTGCTACCGACCTGACGAGGGATGGCGAAGCTTCTTTCATGTCGTACGCCCATCCAATACTCGCAAAATAATTTAATAGTGTCGTAGTCAGGTTGATAGGTATTCCGAGTTCGGCTGCCTTGTAGTCCCAAGGGAATGTGTGGTGGTAGTTGTGCCAGCCCTCACCCATCGCTACTATGGAAACCCCCCAATTTTCAACAGGCATTATGTTCCTGAAATGAAAAGTCTGTAATTAGGTACGGGTTAGGGGCAATCTGTGGAAACCTAACCTCAGCATCACTCAGCATTTTGTACCTATCTACTGCCGAAACCTGTAATTTACGAATTTGTGGCTTGGCACAAGTACGAGGCATGCCTTTTAAGTTCTGTCGTTTCCATATTTCCCGACAAATTTGAATTTGGAACTGTTCTATATTCGAATGTGTTTAAATTTGGAATCTCAAAACAGTCGAAAGTATTAGGAATAATGCTATTGTTTAGTCAGCGTCGATTGGAATCTGTCAGGTAACGTACGAAAATGAATCTTTCTAAGGAAAATGTTCGTGCAATAATTTTCTACAACTTTAGAAGAGGCCTGACACGGCTTCAGTGGTTTTGAAGAGCTAACATCTGTGTTCAGTGATGAAGCCCCATGTCTGCGGACTGTCGAACGCTGGTATTTAGAATTCCCGCGTGGACATACTAGTGTTAATGACAAATCTCGCGAAGGACGCCCAAAATCCGCCTTCATTGAAGATAACATCATTGCTGTGAGACAACTAATTCACGAAGATCGTCATGTGACGTATCGAGAGATAGAGGCTCTATTAGGCATCTCAGGGACAACCATTCAGAACAGCGCTTGGTGTGAGAAAGCTAGTTTGCCGTTGGATACCGCATCTGCTTTCCGACGATCACAAGGCGGCCCGCGTCAGATGGTGTAAGAAAACTCTGCAAAGGTTCAACCGAGGACAGTCAAATCACGTCTACGATATCATCAGTGGTGACGAATCTTGGATCTATGCCTACGATCCTGATTCCAAACAACAATCTACAATCTGGGTCTTTCAAGACGAGCCAAAGCCGACTAAAGTTGTTCGTTCTCGAAGCACTTCAAAGAAGATGGTGGCCACGTTCGTTGGAAAAACCGGCCATGTTGCGACTATTGCACTTGAAGATCGTAGAACGGTTAACGCAGAGTGGTATACCACACAGTTTGTTTACCACAAGTCATCGCCGAATTTCGAAATTCTAACTCAAAGCGACGCATCCTCCTGCACCACGACAACGCAAGCTCACACAGCGCTCGTCAAACGATTGAGTATTTGAAGCAGGAAAAAGTAGAAATTCTTGACCATCCTCCATACAGTCCTGACCTTAAGCCCTAACGATTTCTTTACATTTCCTAAAATTAAGAAAAGTCTTCGTGGTCAAAGGTTCCAGTCCGGTGAAGAAGCAGTCGACGCTTTCAAGTCAGCCATTTTGAACACTCCACTTTAGAGTGGAATAAATGTTATAATAACTGGTTTGAGCGAATGGAAAAGTGTATTAAGCTACGTGGTGAATACTTTGAAAAACAATAAAAAGTACTATGAGGTTCTAGTTGTGTTTTTTTCTTCAAACGACAAAACTTAAAAGGCATGCCTCGTAGTTATAAAAATAGCATAAAAACCGTGCGGCCCTCAGAAATATCTGCGCGGCTGTATGTACCTACATACATGTTCTGTGGGGTGTACCATATACCCCGCGTGTTCTGTTAGAGCCAGGCTTTACGATAGGTAGGTACACGAAGGGTGTGATTAAATTAATGAAAAGTACGTGACAGCACTGACTGCGTACCTATACGTAGGTACTACTGATGATAAATAGGTAGAGTGGGCAAAATGGAAAGAATGGAGGGAGGCCTTTGCCCTGCTGCAGGGGAAGCAATAAACTGAAGAAAGTAAGAAGGAAGGAATCATACTTGTCATAAGGCTTGTTGCCCCACAAATGCGCGAAGCTATTAACCGACCAGGTAAAGTTGAGGCTCATCATGTATCGTAGTACAGCCTGTGACATGATGGACACTTCCCAGCATTCGTTCCAGCACAGAGCAGGGATTATTGACGGCACAATCCAGCAGCATGCTATCTTGAATAACAGGAAATACCTGGAATAGTTAAAGAATGGAATGGTTTGTTATTAAACTTTGGGTAGAAGCCTGATGATGAGATATAATATGTTTATGATCAAGTAGTTAAAAATGTTGCAGGCTTTTTTTATAATTTACTAGCTTTTGCTTGCGGCTTCGCCCACGTGGCTGTCGGGAACGTACACACGGCTACACATCAAGCTATACATTTCCAGTTTATGCTGATCTCGCATTGTATAGGATTTCCGCAAAATGCGAGGTCAGCTTATACTAGAAATGTATAGCTTGATGTGTAGCCGTGTGTACCTACCTAAGTAAAGCTCCCAGGTGGCATAATTTTTTCTGACATCTTTAACAACAATCATCATATTTCAGCCAATTTACAGAAAACCTAAATCAATTATACCTACACCTTAACCTGCCTCATGAATCACTCCGGCCATTGATGAAAATCGTATGAAAATCCGTTCCTTAGTTTTTTTTATATTTGAGTTTATCGCGTTCAGACTAAAGAGTGTGATATAATTAAGTATAATAAGTAAGTTCAGACAGCCAGACGCGGCGGGGGGACTTGGTTTGTAGTGGTAGTGATAGTGACTAGCGACGTACTCGCCCCTGCTTCCCACGGTTTTTACGATTTGTCAAAACATCAAGATTTCTTCTTTTTATGTAGGTAAGTTTAATATTAATGTAGGTACTTCTAATCTAATCTAATGTAACTATAATCCTTACTTCCTTACTATCGTACTAATATTATAAATGTGAAAGTTTGTGTGTTTGGATGTTTGTTACTCAATCAGGCAAAAACGGCTGAATGGATTTGGATGAAATTTGGCAAACAGATAGCTTATAACCTGGATTAACACATAGGATACTTTTTATCCCGATATTCCCACGGGATCGAGATTTACGCGGGTGAAACCGCGGGGCGCAGCTAGTAATATTATAAACGCGAAAGTTTGTAAGTATGGATGGATGGATGGATGTTTGTTACTCTTTCACGTAAAAACTACTGAATGGATTGGAATGAAATTTGGCAAACAGATAGTTTATAACCTGGATTAACACATAGGATACTTTTCATCCCGATATTCCCACGGGATCAAGACTTACGCGGGTGAAACCGGGGGGCGCAGCTAGTATTAAATAAAAATTAAATCATTTATTCAACAGATCATACAATTCAATTTGTTAGTTAACTAGCTACACATTTTAAACACTAAGGTCTGTATTCCTCTTACGCTCATGTCGGCCGCGTACGTAGGTCGCGCGTGCGTATAAACATTGTGTTCTATAAAGCACCATACTGCGACGCTGACGTCCGCGGCACGTACTATTTTGCTACGCGTAAGCGACCGACCGTACGCGACCGAATGTACTCGACCGACATCAGCGTAAGAGGAATTTAGGCCTCACAATGTCAAAATAATAAATAAAAGATAATAATGTCAAAATCATTAGGTAGTAATACACTCAATAGTTATTTAACATAGGTACATAGGATATACGGTGGGTGCCATATGGTGGTACATATAAACCTTCCGGAACAAATTCTCTAAATGGTGGGTGAAAACTGTTAAGTATACTTTTGTTAATAATACCTACTTACCTATGTATAAATTTCTGAACGCAGCCAGCTCTATCTATCAAAGGTTAATGTCAATCTTACCTCCAATTTATAAAGCGTGTGACGCGCAATTTGATTAAATTCATAAATCTCAAATTGTTTAATTTCATATAAATAACCGCATCAAAATCCGGTGCGGAGTTTAGAACAACAACGTGGTCACACGGCCAGACACGAAAAGCGTTATTTATAATATTGATTTTCTCTACGAAAAGAGATATACGGTTCTTTAGCCTACGGCACCCGGCTAAGGCTCAGATACAATTTTTTAACCGACAAAGGCTTCGTTTTATTTTACGGAAAAGGCTACGAGAATATTGTATTTTCTCATAATTATGTTAGTAATTTTCTGTAGTGAAGGAACATAGAAAAACAAAAGGCAACGCTAGGTATATACTTACTAAATAAGTACCTACTACTTACATAGAATTGTTTACATTCGATTTTATTGCCCCGGACTTTTACGGAAGTGATTAAATCGAGTAGGTAGGTAATAGTTTCTATAATAAATCATGTAGGTACTTACCTATATCACAGATGAATCCTAATTATATTGTTTTCACATGTAGGTTAATAGGTAGGTTACTTAGTTACAACAAAACTTGAAGTACCTACCTAACATAAACTAAAGAGGAAGAAACTTATTAAAATTCTGACTCGTTGCTCTAGCTTTGGCAAACGCTACTACTAAGCATGAAGTCTTAGGTTGGAAAAGGTTTATTGCTTTTACCACCAGGATTTCCTAAGTGACGTCCCGGAGTCTGGATCTGTGCCCGTTTGATGTAAATATTCTCGCCTACTATTACATGGAACATAAAATGGCGAAATGAGGCTGTACTTTCGGTCGTTCGTACGCCTCTGCCTAACCTTTTGGGGAATACAGGCGTGATTTTCATAATTTTGAAATAAGAATATACAGTATTGGACTAGGTACCGTGTATGGAACTGAATAAGTGGATCATTCATGATGTCACTCATGTCGAGCTTGACACCCCTTTTCAGTACGTCAGGGTGCTTCTTCATCATCAGCCATCCGACGTGAGCGAAGAAGAACCCTCGGTTGGAGTCGTGCGGGTCCGCTGATGTTTCAGAGTACTTGTGGTGCACGCGGTGGTCCCGAACCCACTCGTATATAGTGTTCTGTTCACAAAGATACTTAATAAATTAACCAGGTCACAATAGCAGAAGTATTTTCATAATCGAATCAAAATAAGTGAAGGTGACAAACGTATTCTGTCTTTGCGAAACATCTTTTTTTGTCAACACATGTGTTAAGCGTGCTAAATGTAATTTTGAACAAAACAAATAAAACTCGCGACTTTCACTAAATTGCAGGAGTGCCTATGGGTCTCGTTATTTTTTACTTAGTTACCATATCAGTTTGCTATTTCAGACTAAAATGTTTTCACGTGTCAAGGGTGGGTATAGTTGCCGATAATTATTAAAACTACCCGCAGTGAACCCACCCTGCAATTTGTATCTAATACAGAAGTATGGTTTGAAAAGAGTGCAATAAAGATTAAAAGTGCAAGATTAAGGGGATACTACCTGACCAGCCACCGAATAACATATGAGTAGAATCCATTGTAGGGGCAGTTTAGCTTTATACGAGCGGTGACACCAGTACCGATGTGCCCCTCCTGTTACCCCAAACCCAGCAACTTGGCCCATGAAATATCCTGAAACACCAAGAAATAGAAATATTTGTCATTCTATCAGTCAACACCATTATCTGCCTGGCCTAGCCTATTCTCGACAATGTTCCAGTCTAACCGGGTGTCTAACTGAATAGCAGTATTTTACATGTGGTACTTCTTGGTAAGACTGGTTATCAGACTTGCGGTTGACACATCCACGTTACATACATCTGAACAGTAAGTATATTCTATCCAACTTTCTATAATATTCGATCTATCTACCTTATGGTCTTGAGATATAAAGGTAACTCTATTCTATAACCACAAGATGAAAAGGTTCAGAGTAGGTACCTAGTGGCGAAGGTTGGCGGGATAACTATCTTACTGGCTTTACGTCCCAGGTTGAGAAGCACACTCGAACCATGCGCTGTATAATTCCGGCTTTCGCTGAACCGTGATGGGCAAAAGAGATATCAAGTCCACTTAGGAATCATCTGGGATAACGTTACGTTATAAGACTGGGCTGCAGTGCCTGCGGTGTCCTCCTGTTTAATATACTTAATGTTAATAATACCAACAAATTGTGGTCCTTATGGACAAGACGAAAGTCATGTACGATTCACACGTCTTGCCGAGACCAATCCACATCGAAGGGTCGCTTCTCGAAGTTGTGAAGGAGTATGTCTACCTAGGGCAAGTCATCCAGCTCGTTAGACATAACTTTGAGAAAGAAGCCTACAGGAGTACAGGAGCATCCAGTTTGGTTGGGCAGCACTTGGAACTCTGAGACTGATTGTCAGACTTTCAGGTTTCTGTCAAAGATCCACGAATTACAGCCGGGACCAACGGCTTAACGTGCATTCCGAGGCACGGAGAGGCTCGGTATGTAAAGACGCTTACCAAGCCCGGCAAGCTTAGCTTAACTTCAAGGATCGACCCGTGCGGCTGTTATTACTTAGCCACTAGCCTCATGGGAACGTTAAGTAATTATGGCAATTTCCTCATTAACCGTTCAACTGAAGAACTATTGGATGGCTCATGTTTAACAGTGGAACTACACGTTGATGTTATAATGATAGAAATATTGTGACGTTGCAAATTGACATCTTAGGCGACATCTAGCGGTGGAGCTAGGTAGCTCCAGAGTTTCTCAATACTGGAGACAGAGCGTTGTTTTTGGGTTTCGATAATTAATTAGATGTTAATTAAGGAATTAAAATTTATTAACATACGGATGAAATCACCCAAATTTTATAGTCATGCAATGTCCAATAAAATTACAATTTAATTCTTATGATATGGTTTCGGAAGTGGATTGTCACTTGTCAAAGAATTCGGTTTTTAGTCTGTGGAGAGAACTTTCTCGAAGGTCGATATCGAGGAGTCAGGTCTTTGTTCTTGCGTGTGTGACGAGAAGGGTGTTCCTTCCCGATCCTGGTGACGCTACGCAATGATGAAGTTTTAACAGGTATGTTATTCGAGAGGCACCAGTTCTGTGATGATTAGACTGTGTTCGGCCAATAATCTTATTGGAAATATATCAGAGATGTTGTTTCAGTAGCCGAACCTGTCTGGCTTTTTATGCTAGCCTGAACTGATGCGAACGTGAAGGACGTGACGCCCTGGTGCCGTCCCGTGGTCTGGTGAAATAGCAGTTAGTCCCGACTAGTGGCGGGCAGTGTGCTGGGTTGACCCGGGCTTTGGCAGTTTTGAGGTTAGATCCTACGAGTGCTGGCAGTGTGGCCATCCCCGTATATTGGAAGGCCTTACCATCCGGTAGCTCGTCCAGGAAAGTGTCGCCGCTCCAGGTAACGATTAGCGTCATCGTTTTCCTTACGGATCCCGTAGGCCGCGTGTACGTGGGAACCCAGAGTTTTCTCTGTGGTTCCATGCCAAGGGACTTGATTCCGTCAACTGACGTCAACTGACGTCAACTGACGTCAACTGAGAGTCCGTCGTGAACAGAGGGACAGTTAACACCTGCAAGTTTGTAGTAGACCCTTTGAGTGAGTGATACCCAGGTGACCATTTCCAAGTGATTTAGGCCTATGTGTAGTAAACTAGGTTATAAACCAGTTGTTCTAAATTTCATGTGTTAGGTTGTGTCTCAGGGGCTTTCCCCAAATGTTATAATTCCTTTTATGAGCACAACCATATTTAAGGTCACTTATTATTCGATTGAGCTAGAAGTTGTTAAGCGTTCATCTCACGGATCCTCACAAGCGACCTTGAGCTTGTTGATATTTAATCTCATGCTTGTATTTCTCCTAACACACCTTGTTACGGAGACGGGGTGTGTTAGAGGCTAATACCAGGTTAAAGGTTGGGAAAGTTCTAGTGTTTTAGTGGCTTGCCACAATTTTTGTAAACCTGTGTTATATAATTACAATAAACTTTGTAAAAAAGGTAATGGTTTAATTGGTTCTTTCCCTATTTATATATACCCAATAAATTTACTTTAGCACGGCAGGAAGCCGGGTGACAGTTGGCGCCCAATTGGTATATAATTATATGATTATATAAGGTGAACAATTAATAATCGGTATCACTCTCTCACTCAATACGTTCAGTTGACGGAATGTCGTATTAGTTTAAGGCTAGTTTTTAAGTTTTAAGTTTCAAGTGGTCAACGCACCACAATCAGAACACATTTTCAATTGTTTGAACTGTTAAGGTGTAGATGATGTGTATTAATGTCATTAACCTATTTTGTTTATTTGAACAGCACAGAGGCTGGACAAGTTGTTTGTGGTAAATTTCAATATTTAATTACCTATGTTGCAAATGTTGTTATAAAGGTTAATGACTAGGTCATCTTTTGAACTAGGAAAGTATAGAAGTTTGTGAATTATAGGATTACACTCTTGGTTTAAATGATAAGTATAATTGGACTTTTGGTAAAAGAACTGTTTATAATAAGTTAATTCTTGTTTGTAAAACATTGCAAAACTTATTTGTTTGAAATTCACATTTGAAAATACAACTTTGTAGCTCATATTGGTTTGTGAGGTTATTCAAGGACACAATAACAGTATCAATAATTATCATTTTTTCTTTTGGTTGTGCATTACAGGGAAATATAACTTAGTTTATGAGTAAATAGTAACTAGTGACTTTATTGGAAAGCATAGAAGATTTATGACAACTGGTTGGTTACCTAAAAGATAGTCTTTATACATCAAGTCAGGATTCCCAAATAACTATTACAGTTGTGTTACAGTCACTGGAATACAACAACATTTGTTTTCACTCATTGTGAAATAACTTTTAAATCACATTGACATTGTCACGGTGACGTTTGAGGTTAAGTCTTGGTACGTTCGGAAACGTGAATCAGAATAGTGACATTTAGTGAAGGAAAACATTGCCTCACATTAAGTAATAGTAAATTCTTTATTTCACTAGAAGTTAAAACATTATTAAAATGGATTTAGAAAAAGTATATTTTCATTCCCTTCTACGGGACGAATTGGTGTATGAGGTTGCAATTCGTGCGGAAACTCCAGCGGATACAGTTATGAAGCTTCGGAAACAACTCAAAACACTCAGCTTAGGTTTCAGCCCCTCCGAATTTGTGGATGAAGAGTTGGACGCCGGTAAGGAATTAGTTGCAATCCAGGATAAGCTTAAGGAGTTGCAGACAAAGGTGGAAAGTGCTGAGAAAACTCGGGATAGCCATAGTCTTGCTCGTGCTAGGGCTTTGTATTGCCATTTATACCATCGCTTGCAAAGGCTTCTTTGTACTGAAGCGAGGGAATGTGTCTTACAGGAGAAACTTCGGAACATCATGAAGGGTTATGGGACTACACTCGACAAATTATTTGGTCGGTCAGACATTGAAAAGTCACAGCCTGAGGTTGAAGATAATAATACTCAGTATGCTGTTAGTAAGAATATTAGTAAATGGAATGTCACTTTTGATGGCAAGTCATGCCCATTTTTGTTTTTAGATTCAATCGCAGAGCGTGCTAACGCATTTAAAGTAGGGGATTCTGTGTTGTTTGATTCGGCTTTTGCTTTCTTTAAGGGTGATGCTTTGATTTGGTATAGGAGTGCGAAATGTCAGGCAAATACTTGGAAGGAGTTAGCAGATCTGCTCCTTAGCGAATTTCATGCCATTGACTATGAGGATAATTTGTTAGACGAGGCCAAGAAACGGATTCAGGGTACGGATGAACCAATCCACATGTATTTTGCCGTCATGAATGGATTATTTTCGCGTTTAAAAACACCTCTAACCGAAAAGGAAAAGATTAAAATCCTGAAAAGGAACGTCAAGCCTTCGATATCAAGAGGTTTAGTATTGGTAAAGCCGGACTCAGTAGCGGAACTAAAAGATATTTGTCGTCTACTAGAGGCGGAAGATATTAAATCAAATAATTTTGCTAAATCCCAGTCAAAATCGGAAACCACAGAACACAAACCAAAAATAGCCAGTGTAGATCAAAACTATTATAGGAAACCACAACCAAAGTACAAACCAAATCCACAATCCTCAGGGAAGGAGATTAAATGTTTTAAATGTGGAAAGTTAGGGTTCACTAAAAGGACTTGTCCAAGTTGTAGAAGCGAACCAAAGGCAATAAAATGCTTCAAGTGTGGAAAGTTAGGGTTCACTAATAAATCATGTCCAGATTGCAAGAGTGTACCAAATGTTCCAAAAAACTAGTTCCAACGGTCTGTCACCAACCACCAGGAACGGTCGATCCAGGTGAATGGAAATCTTGGTTAGAATGTGTTTCTAATTTTTACAAATATAACAAATCAGTGACAGCACTGTTTAAGCCAGACAGGGGAAAAGATATTCGGCCATATTTAAGTGTAAATTTATATGATGTAGCATTATACGGTTTATTAGATTCAGGGGCAGACATTTCAATTATAGGTAATGGAGCTCATGAAAAGTTTATTAACTTGGGCTATTCTTTAGACACCTCAAGTGAGTTTAAGGAAAAGGTACTGGTAGCAAATGGTTCCGAAAGTAGTCCTATAGGTATTTTAAGGTTACCAATTACTTTTAATGGAATAACTAGGATTATTAATTTTTATGTGATACCTACTATCACATCCAATGTTATATTCGGTGTGGATTTTTGGATAGCTTTCAGTTTGATGCCTCAAATGTTTAAACATATTAGTTATATTGAGACACCAAAACAATTTATACAGTTCAATAGTAATCCAAGTAAAACATTTGCAAATTCAATAGAGTCATTTGATAATTTGAGTCCAGAACAGAAAACAATCGCAGAATTAATAGTTCAACAATTTTATGATATCTCTTTTGAGACTGAAGGTTTGGGTAGAACACATTTAGTTAAACATGTAATAGACACAGATGATGCGTTACCCATTAAGTGCAGACCTTATCCAATGTCACCGGAAAAGCAAAAAGAACTACATAAGGAATTGGACTACATGTTGAGGCTCGATGTGGTAGTACCTAGTGAGAGTCCATGGAATAATCCAGTCCTTATGGTTCCAAAGTCAGATGGTACATTGCGGTTCTGTCTTGACTGTAGAAAGTTAAATGCGGTTACAAAAGGGGACGCTTATGCAATACCTTATATACCACAAATCTTGGATAGTCTCAAAAACGCTAAATATATTAGTTCTGTAGATTTTAAATCTAGTTTTTGGCAAATACCGCTGGATGCAGCCTCACAGGAGAAAACCAGCTTCACTGTTCCTGGTAGAGGACTTTTTAAATTTAAAGTTATGCCATTTGGACTTTGCGGAGCTCCTGCTCGACAGCAAAGATTAATGGATATGTTGTTTGGTCATCCGTTTTGTAGCGATATTACCAAAGGGTTAATATTCTGTTACGTTGATGACATTTGCATAGTATCAGAGGACTTAGATACTCATATTCTTCTGTTAAAAAGGCTTCAAGAACGAATTAAGAGTGCCAATTTAACGATAAATTTTGCAAAAAGTAAATTCTTTAGGAAATCCTTAAAATACTTGGGCTATGTGGTAGATGAGTGTGGATTGAGGACTGATCCAGATAAGGTGCGCGCTATTTTAGACTTTCCAGTACCAGGGACTTCGAAAGAGGTAAAAATGTTCTTAGGAACTTGTTCTTGGTACCGCAGATTTATAAGAAATTTTGCTTCTATTGCAGCGCCCTTGAATGCACTTACCAGTACCAAAATAAAATTTAAATGGAACCCAGAAGCAGACGAAGCATTTAATGTTTTAAAAAATATATTAGTATCAGCTCCAGTTTTAGCCTGCCCTGACTTTGAAAAACCGTTTTCAGTTCACTGCGATGCATCTGGTTTTGGCATAGGTGGTATGTTAACCCAGAATATAGACGGGCATGACCATCCTATTGCCTATATTAGTAGATCCCTCAGTAAAACCGAGCGTAATTATAGTGCAACAGAACGTGAAGCATTAGCTGTAATTTATGCAGTAGAAAAATTTGAACCATATTTGGGTAGTAGGCATTTTACAGTTATCACAGACCATGCTTCACTTAGATGGTTTAAAAATTTGGAGAACCCAACTGGTCGCTTAGCTCGCTGGGGTTGTCGGTTATCTCAGTATAATTATACCATCGAGCATAGGAAGGGTAAGGACAATGTCGTACCGGACGCTTTATCAAGGTTACTCAAGGTTGAGGCTGTAAATACTACCATTACGCCCATACCGACTGGTGATGAATGGTATGATAAGATTATGGCCGGTTGTTCGACTTGCGGGAAAAATTACCCTAACTATAGCATAGACAGGGGTGTTCTGTATAGGTACAGTAAGGGCAAATATGCGCTGACGCAAGAATTTGACTGGAAAGAGGTAGTTCCCAAATCACTGCGTTCACAGGTCATGACAGAAAACCATGTACCTCCTACTTCAGGTCACCAAGGGGTTTTTAAGACGCACCGAAGGTTAAGTTTGAGGTATTTTTGGCCAGGAATGTACCGTGACGTAGTTGAGTTCATTAAGGGTTGTAGTGAGTGTTCGGCTTACAAACATAAGACTACCCCAACACCAGGTCTCATGGGTCAGCCAAAGCAATGTTATAGACCATTTCAAGCTGTATCTATAGATTTAGTTGGTCCTCTACCAAAATCACGCTCGGGATTCGTTCATTTACTGGTAGTAGCTTGTTGTTTTTCAAAATATACGTTATTGTTTCCACTACGCCGTGCGACTAGTGCTTTAGTAGCAAAAAACTTTGAGAATTATGTTCTTCTCGCTCACGGGATTCCTGAAACCGTAATTACCGATAATGGGGTTCAATTCACGGGATCAGAATTTCGTAGCCTATTAAAGAAGTACAACATACCTCGAGTGCATTATGGGCCTAGGTACGCTCCACAAGTTAACATGGTAGAAAGGTACAATAAAACGGTAATGACAGCTGTGTCGGCTTATGTAAAAGAAGACCATAGGACATGGGATCTAAATTTGACCAAAATTCAGTTTGCTTTAAATAGTGCAGTGAATGAAACTACAGGATTTACTCCATTTTTTTTAGTCCATGCCCGTGAACCCATTATAAATGGCACGTTTTATAAAGACACAGACGACTGCGATTATGAAGTAGCTATGCCTCGTGAAGAGTACGCAGGTGAATTAGGAGTCCTTAAGGATATTTTTGAAAAGGTGCGTTCTAATATAGTAAAGGCTCATGCCACTAACGCGAAATACTACAACTTGCGTAGGCGCCACGTCACTTTACGCGAAGGTCAGCTGGTTTGGCGTAAAACTTACATCCAAAGTGACGCGGACAAGTATAAGGCATCTAAGTTGGCTCCTAAATATCAGCAGTGCATTGTAGGTAAAGTGCTCTCGCCCTTAGTTTATGAGCTTGTAGGGTTAAATGGTAAACCATTAGGCAGTTGGCACATAAAGGATATTAAAATTTACTAAAATAATCCAATGTTGCCCATTTTTTTTTTATCACACAGTCGTCTTGATAGTGTCTATTGGCATTAATTTACAATGGATAGATCAAATAGTTCTGTCTATATATTTTTTTATGGAGCGGGTAGTAACTCCTAAAATAGGCCTTTACTTATTTCTGTCTTTACCGAGATAGTAGCATCGGTAAGATATTTGTTATGGAGCGGGTTGTAACTCCTAAAATAGGCCTTTACTTATTTCTGTCTTACCGAGATAGTAGCAACGGTAAGATATTTGTTATGGAGCGGGTTGTAACTCCTAAAATAGGCCTTTACTTAGTTTTGTCTTCACCGATATTTTCCCATTGGTAAGATATTTGTTATGGAGCGGGTTGTAACTCCTTAAATAGGCCTTTACTTAGTTTTGTCTTCACCGATATTTTTGCATTGGTAAGATATTTGTTATGGAGCGGGTTGTAACTCCTAAAATAAGCCTTTACTTAGTTTTGTCTTCACCGAGATAGCATTATGGTATCGGTGAGTTTTTTTTTATATTTGATAGCACAAAGTTGTTTATCAGATTCGAAGCCAGCTTCAGTTAGATAGCACTAGTTGCTTATCGCATTTTGAGCGGCCGGTGACTCATAAAATAAGCCATTCACCATTGTTTTCCGAAGGTTTACTTCTGGGAAGGTTGAATACGTCCTGCCTGGTGAGTTGTATGGACATTTATTGTCCAATTTATTATGTATCTGCTCGCAGAACATATTCTCCAGGAGGATCGTTATGTTTTTTGGTAACAATGCAGAGTTCCACTGGTACACAGACGGAATTCGGGGGTAATGTAAGGGGTGACTTCCTGCGATATGGATGCAGGTTGCTACTGATTGAAAGAGAGGTAAGATTAGGGATGTATGACAGATTGGGGGGGGATTATGCCCGGTTTGTAGGAAGTTCGTAGGTAGAATATGGTTCCTGGCAGTATGGTTTTATTTTGGATTGATTTTTGCTTATGATATGAAATATAAAAATATTAACATATTTTTTTTTAGTCCCCTCTTGCTTCTAACCTTACAGTTTAGAAGTAGGTTAGCACTCTTCCGCTCTAGTTTATTTTGAGAATTAGTAGATCCATTTTTAGTGTTTTAACACCGAGGGCGGTGTGCGGTTTTTCGCGTAGCGAAAACCTTTTTTGTGGGAAGAGGGGCATTGTGACGTTGCAAATTGACATCTTAGGCGACATCTAGCGGTGGAGCTAGGTAGCTCCAGAGTTTCTCAATACTGGAGACAGAGCGTTGTTTTTGGGTTTCGATAATTAATTAGATGTTAATTAAGGAATTAAAATTTATTAACATACGGATGAAATCACCCAAATTTTATAGTCATGCAATGTCCAATAAAATTACAATTTAATTCTTATGATATGGTTTCGGAAGTGGATTGTCACTTGTCAAAGAATTCGGTTTTTAGTCTGTGGAGAGAACTTTCTCGAAGGTCGATATCGAGGAGTCAGGTCTTTGTTCTTGCGTGTGTGACGAGAAGGGTGTTCCTTCCCGATCCTGGTGACGCTACGCAATGATGAAGTTTTAACAGGTATGTTATTCGAGAGGCACCAGTTCTGTGATGATTAGACTGTGTTCGGCCAATAATCTTATTGGAAATATATCAGAGATGTTGTTTCAGTAGCCGAACCTGTCTGGCTTTTTATGCTAGCCTGAACTGATGCGAACGTGAAGGACGTGACGCCCTGGTGCCGTCCCGTGGTCTGGTGAAATAGCAGTTAGTCCCGACTAGTGGCGGGCAGTGTGCTGGGTTGACCCGGGCTTTGGCAGTTTTGAGGTTAGATCCTACGAGTGCTGGCAGTGTGGCCATCCCCGTATATTGGAAGGCCTTACCATCCGGTAGCTCGTCCAGGAAAGTGTCGCCGCTCCAGGTAACGATTAGCGTCATCGTTTTCCTTACGGATCCCGTAGGCCGCGTGTACGTGGGAACCCAGAGTTTTCTCTGTGGTTCCATGCCAAGGGACTTGATTCCGTCAACTGACGTCAACTGACGTCAACTGACGTCAACTGAGAGTCCGTCGTGAACAGAGGGACAGTTAACACCTGCAAGTTTGTAGTAGACCCTTTGAGTGAGTGATACCCAGGTGACCATTTCCAAGTGATTTAGGCCTATGTGTAGTAAACTAGGTTATAAACCAGTTGTTCTAAATTTCATGTGTTAGGTTGTGTCTCAGGGGCTTTCCCCAAATGTTATAATTCCTTTTATGAGCACAACCATATTTAAGGTCACTTATTATTCGATTGAGCTAGAAGTTGTTAAGCGTTCATCTCACGGATCCTCACAAGCGACCTTGAGCTTGTTGATATTTAATCTCATGCTTGTATTTCTCCTAACACACCTTGTTACGGAGACGGGGTGTGTTAGAGGCTAATACCAGGTTAAAGGTTGGGAAAGTTCTAGTGTTTTAGTGGCTTGCCACAATTTTTGTAAACCTGTGTTATATAATTACAATAAACTTTGTAAAAAAGGTAATGGTTTAATTGGTTCTTTCCCTATTTATATATACCCAATAAATTTACTTTAGCACGGCAGGAAGCCGGGTGACAATATAAGATACCTAAGCACTGATTGACTTGGTCTATGCAGTAATTTCACTTACCGAATATGATAGTCTGCCATTTGAATGGTTTAGTGGCGAAATAGTAATAGACCCATAGGACGGTTAGAACGTGGAACACCGTAATGGATATGGTATTAAACCATCTGATTGGGGTTAGGAATCCCATGCTTTTCTCCCATTTTCGTATGGGTGCGAGGAACTTTGGGTCATTTCGACTTAGCATCTGGTCGTAAGGACTGATCTGGTCCAGTTTTCCATCGGCTGTTGTCTCGCTGGTGTCCTTGGCTGGGTGATGGAGCTTGTACTGTATGTAGTCGGTCGTGTGAAGTGGTTGCTCCAATTCAGTCTCCGTAAAAGTTATTGGAGCCATTGTTGCTTACTGAAAAAAAAAAGAATAATTTCTCAGATTCAGAAAGGGCGACAGTGACAGGTGATTTGTAGGAGGCAGGTTCGAAACTCTTCTCATTCTATTAAATAGCGTGATGAGCTATCATAATCGTAAACGTGTCAGAGAACACAATTTTTAGGGTTCCGTACCCAAAGGGTAAAACGGGACCCTATTACTAAGGCTCCGCTGTCTGTCCGTCTGTCTGTCTGTCTGTCTGTCTGTCTGTCTGTCTTTCTGTCTGTCCGTCTGTCACCAGGCTGTATCTCAAGGACCGTGATAGCTAGACAGTTGAAATTTTCACAGATGATGTATATCTGTTGCCGCTTTAACAACAAACAAACTAAAAAACAGAATAAAATAAATATTTAAGGGGGCTCCATACTACAAACGTGATTTTTTTTGCTCGATTTTTCAAATGACAACAGGTAGACGCTTGAAATATTCACAGAATATTTAGTTACATATTCACTTTAAAAATAAATAATTAAAATAAAATAAATATTTAAGGGGCTCCCATACAACAAACGAGATTTTTTTGCCGTTTTTGCAGATAATGGTATGTACCCTTCGTAAGCGAGTCCGACTCGCACTTGGCCGTTTTTTTGCAACCTGCTGCAACCTTATTATTATATTTAATTTCTTGTAAGAAATATTCAAAACGCAATAATTTATTGTTATAGTTACCTAATTTCCACGTTAGGCCAGAGCATCCTAACAAACTGATCAATTCCCTTTATGTTATTTATAGGTACACACCAGTTAAATGAACTTTAAAAAACATGTAGAACTAAAGAAAAATTAAATAATTTGCATTAAAACTATCTCAAATTATTTTATCTACACCCATGCTATAAATCCTCTATAAAAGTATCTGAAACAGTTAGCTTATAGCCAACATTAAAACATCCAGTGTCATAATATCCGTAATATCATCCAAACGGGTGTTATAATGTTGTACTGAATTTCATTATGCAACTCATTAAAAAAAAAGAACATTGTCATTCACGAGCGTTTCACTAACAAAGCTCCGTAATTTAAAAACAAAACACATTCGTATTCGAAAAATCGTACCTCGCCATTTTTGTTCGATATTGGTATTGCAAAGAAACTTTTATACAAGATTCATATCATGGGTGTAGATAAAATCTTTTATGCAACTATATAATTAGTATTTAGGTATTAAAAATACCCTTTATTAAATAACAGTTGCATAAATAATTATTATTTAAGTGTTATCATACAATTATAACCTTATTTTAATTTAAATACATCATCGTTTATTTATACTTATTTTTTCCTAACTATTTACACTAGGTACGAAATTAAATGACTAACTAACTGACTATACAAATAAATACAAAAATCCACAGAACTCATGGTCATGACCTTCCGGCGCATTGAAAATGAATTTATTTCATTAAGGCACTTAAAAATCAGAACAATTAAAAAAACGTTTGGGGTCAGGGAACTCCCGTCTGGACCGAAATTCCAGCTCACGTATACTAAAACAAACTTTTCATCAGCCGCCATCTTGGATTTCCATTTTGACCTCACTACTGACTTTAGCACCCTCGAAAACTATGAAAACGATACCCATTGAACATTTTCGCAACCGCCATCTTGGATTTACATTTTGGACCGCACGATTGGCTTTATCACCCTCGAAAACTATGAAATCACACCCATGACCACCAGTTTTAAGCCCTTGAAATAAGTTCTCCAGGATTTTTTATTTTTTTATTTTCTGTATCTCTTTTCGTTCTTTGAAAAATGTCCCAAAAGATACGGACAATAACTGGCGTTTTTGAAAGACAAAAAAAAACTATGCAGTTTTGTAGTTATTTCTCTATCTCAGTGGTTCTCAAACTTTTTAAATGACGGAACCCTTTTGGGAAGCAAAATACTTGATGGAACCCTACAATAAAACAATTGTTTTTATAAGTGTATTTTTTATTAATCAGCATAATAAAAGTACAATGTAACAGTTACTAATTATTATTTACTTCACCACTTGGCAAGGACAACAATAGAAAACATTAAAAAAGAAAAAATCTAACTAGTGGGAGGTATGAAACTGTTTTTTATTTTTCATCAATTGGTTGATATCAGGTTTGATGGAAGAAAGTTGGAGTCTCATATCAGCTTCGGCGTCCAGTCTATTGCGATATTTTGTTTTCGTGGCTGCGTAGGTAGAGAATCCTGTTTCGCACAAATATGTAGTTGGGAACGGGAGCAGAATATCCAGAGCCATTTGGCCAAGCATTGCATATTCATCTTGGATTCTGCACCAAAAATCATTGAGAGGCGTCGTTTTGAACAGTGACTCCATACTTGTGTCTGATGACATTTCTAAAAGAGATTCATATATCTTGTTTGACATGTTTTCAGGCTTTTCCAAGTTGGGTAAAAAAGGATTATGAATCCATGAATTCACTTTAATTTTTGTATTGTGTTCTTCGGGAAAATACTTTTCAAAAGATGCGCGCATCGAACTGAGATATTGGACCAATTCAAACACATCATCTTCAAACATTACTGAGTCGTTTTCGCTAACAAACTCACTGAGTAACGTAAAGCTTTCTATTTCTTTCTTACCAATGCAAATGATCCAAAAATCTAATTTTCTTTTAAAAGCAGTTATTTTATTATAGGCCTGAAACACTGTTGTCTGTTTACCTTGCAACGATAAATTCAATTCGTTAAGTTTTTGAAAGATATCCACCATAAAAGACAATCGGAACAACCAAGTTTTATCATACAAACGGTCCTTCAAATTAAAAGAAATATCTGCTGAAAGAAACATTTGTAACTCGGCTCTAAGTTCAAATAGCCTTGTTAAAGTTTTACCCCGAGACAGCCATCGCACTTCTGTATGGAGCAGCAGTGTTTTATGTTTGCTGCCATAATCTTCACACAATAATGAGAACAATCGGGATTGTAGTGGTCGTGATTTGATAAAATTAATCATTTTTACCGCTTCATCCATAACTAATTTTAGATTTGACGGCATTTGCTTCATCGCAAGTGCTTGTCTATGCAGAATACAATGACTGGAACTACAATTACGCGCTTTATTTTTAATTCGTGACACTGCTCCTGCTGTTTTACCTGTCATCGCCTTGGCCCCATCTGTACAAATGTCAATGCAATTGTTCCAACTGAGATTATTTTCTTCAAAAAATATATTTATTTTATTAAAAATTTCTTCCCCGGTAGTGTTTGTAAGCAGCGATGAACACATAAGCATGTCTTCTTCAAAAGAACTTTTATATGGATATCTCACAATAACCAGCAGGATAGCCAAACTAGCGACATCAGTCGACTCGTCCATTTGCAAGGCGAATCGTGTATTTTGTAGACGTGTAACTAGTTCTTGTTTGACGTAGCTTGCCAGATCATGGATTCGTCGTGAAACAGTATCGTTTGATAGCGGAACAGTAGAAAGATGCTTTGCAGATTTTTCATCGAGCATACATTTTGTTATGTCTAATACACATGGTTTTATTAATTTCTCAGCGATAGTATGCGCTTCACCTGCTTGTGCAATGCGATAGCTAACTAAATATGATGCCTCCGTGGCCTTTTCGTTGATAGTTTGTGTTACATGCATCATATTTTTTTGACTTTCTAATAACTGATCTTTTTTGCGAACAAAAAATTCTTTATTCTTGTCTTTAGACTCGGGGTGTACAGTTTCTAAATGTCGGCGCAATTTGGCAGGTGCCATGGAACTATTAGGAAGCAGTTTACTACAGAGCATGCAGAGAGGTGAGCCGTTGGAATCAACAAATCCGAAACTGATATAAGATTCATCATACTTCCTTCTTTTCGTCTTTGAAACCGTCGAGCTTGACGTCGTGGCATCATCTTCTGAATCGGTGATTGCTATATTCTCCGCGCGCACTGCTTTTGAACATTCAGCGTCATTAGAAGATGTTGTTGCAACACGTTTAACACCTTTAAGCCAACGTTCCATTCTTCTTTATTTATAATGTTACACGTCAGGATAGTGGGGTTTAAATAATCCACAATCGTTACTGCGTATAAGAGACTAAATTTAGTACCTACGGTGAAGAAATGTACAAAACTGAGACAACAGAATACAGCAGGCAGTAAAACAATGAACACTAGTTTCTCGCTAGCGAGCTTGTAAGTAGGCAGTAACTTATCGCTCCGAACGCTAATCGTCAACTGACGACGGGCGACGCTTTTATACTTAGTCCTAGACTCGATCTCAAATATTCTCGAAAATACTCGAGTCGGCACCTTTGATAAACAAAAAGCAAACATAAGAACAGAAATTTAAAAATTGCGTTGTAAACAATATCGACTTTATCCTTTGAAGTTAGAGTCGAAAGTCGCTTGTTGACAACTATAGCGTCTAATTCAGAGGCGGCTTTTATCAAAGAGACTACGCGCTCACAAGTATACTACCCGTTCGTTTTAAGTTTGCCGCTGGCGATAGGTATGACGTTCGAAAAGTAGCGTCAGCAAAACATAATATAAAAATATTTTTTATTTAATTGTAACAATAAAAATTGTAATATTTGGGTAAAACTATGACACATTATAAGTTTTGTTGTCACGTGGGGGAGGGTACGCGCATTCCACAGAACGGCAAACTTAGAGCGAACGGGTTGTACAAGTATAAAATTGTTGATACCAAACTTATGCGATATTGTACCAGCTAATGTAACACATGTTTCTACAAATACAAATAAATAAATAAATAACGTTCATAGCGTGTTGTCTCCGCGCGGCCGCGGGGTCCGCGCGGCCGCGGAGTCCGCGCAGCCGCGGAGCGACCAGAGAGAGGTGTTTTGATTTTTTTTTCTAAATTCTTACGGAACCCCGACAGAGGTATCACGGAACCCTAGGGTTCCGCGGAACACACTTAGAGTATAGCTGCTCTATCTTAATAATTGAGGACGCTAGCACCACGGCGCACTTTTTTTGAAAACGGTTACCCTACTGACGCGATCGAAAAAGCATTTTCAATACTAAAACAAAAGGACACTAAAGTACTTGTCAGCATTGCTGTCATTTTATTAACTTTAGTCAAAAAGTCATTGCATGCTTCGACGCATGTGTCGTTCACAATGTATCTCACGAAGGCACTTGTGGCGGTATCTGCATCGCCACATGCGAACTACGCATCACACTGACGTCACGCAAAATCCTAAATCGCGCAAGTGGAGTTTACCGCGCGACTATCATATAGAACGTCCCGACATCAATCGTCGGACATAAACTCTACATAGGTATTCAATATATGTGAAAGCGCTACCATGTTGAGTAGAGAAGCGTTGGCATCATCTTAGTTAAGTAGGACAAGCTTCTTATAATATCATTGAGGGCAGGGTGTCAAAGGTAGAGGACGCGCACTTTGTTTTTGCGATGTATTATCTTTATTCTAGTCTTGGAAAGCAACTGCCCGACAATTGCCCGAGTCGAGATAATGCTCTCTATGTACCTAGTCTTTAACTACTAGGTAATAATATATAAGGTGCAGTGGCGGATTAAATGTCGAGAGCGCTCTAGGCAAGCAACTCATCGACGCCGCGCCGCTAGCGGCCAATCGGCCAGGATATTAAAAAAAAAAATATATTATTCTGTCTCTCTACCTACATACCAAGTTTCATCACAATCGGTTCTGTAGTTTATTGCATGAAGAAGTAAGATATACCCATACACACACACACTCTTTCGCAGTTATAATATAGGATAATTAGGTAGGCCAGGGAATATATGATGAAACTGAAGAAAGTAAGAGGGACCAAACGAACGTGGAAATCCATTAGCATCTCTGGGAAACAGATCTGACAAATGATCGATGCGGTGCGTTGATGATCGTTTGTTATCCATAATTTAGTATCTTACCCACTTATTTTATAAAATCAGGCGATGTAGTAATAATCAAGAAGGCGGAGCACGCTTCCGAAGCTCTACATTGTGTAAGTAGGTGCATACTTACTTACACAATTAATTTTATATTAATTTTCTTTTTTATTTTGTTAAATATCTTCCGCGTGGCGCCCCTTTAATCCTCGCGCCCCTAGGCACGTGCCTAGTTTGCCTTAGGGTTAATACGCCACTGATAAGGTGTATCTTTTCATACACGAAATCTCTTAAGGGGTCATTGTACTCATCATTATGAACAACTTTCACTATGGGAACAAAACAGAAATCGCGAAAAAAAATCAGCTGTTCCCTATCCTAACGTTTCCACTCTGGAATTCGTACCCCGAGCCCCAAGATATGTACATACAGACTAACTGTCTAATTTGGGGCTCACTGCACGCTTAGCATGACCACAATAGAAATATACTATTTTCTATTTCTAATGATTCCAATTCTTCTCTCATTTTTAAATAATTTTAGACAAAAATGTTCAATCAATCATGGAGAACTTATCATTCTGCTGTTATCAGGTGTAGTAAAAATGTAAAGTTATTTATCTTTTAAATCGTGCGTTCGTCTCTGACAACAACCGTGGGGAATTTCGGAAGACGGTGTCAAAGAACGAAAATATTAGACCAAAACTTTTCCGAAATTATTTTTCACATGACAGTGTTTTTTTGGAAGTCGGTTGTGTTTTTTTTTATTCTAGCGTTGTTAGAATAATATACGAACAGTTGAGGTATTCCACTTTTAGCACTGATTTGAACGGCACTTCTCCCAACCGCACTTGAGCACGTCTACTAATAGCACTGAAACAAAATTTTGATAAGTGCGGTTCGGTGGAACAGTTTATTAATATTATTTTCAGTCTCCGAACAGCACCTACGTAAAATATTTTTTTAGTGATGGGACGTACTTTTTTGTCCAAGGCATTATCAAACAAAACATATCGATACAAATTACCAATTACAATTTTGTTAGTAATTAGGAATTTTCTTGGCCCAATAGCCATGAGATATACCGCAACGTGTTAGTAGCAAAGGTTATCCATGGAAAGCTCTTTCCATAACACGACTTTTGCTAATTGTCAGTCAGTTTGGAGTAAATGACCCAAAGAGGTGTGGTTACTTTGGGCATCGAAGTTAAGGAATATTCTTCACCCAATAGACCTAAGATGTACATCAATGGCTTTAGCTTTTTGAGGGGAACCTTTGATACTAACATGACTATCGCCAATTGTTAATCAGTTTAGAGTTAATGGTATATATAGGTGACAACAAACAATGAATTATGTCTGGTGGTTTACAAACAATGGAATATGTCTCATACTTTGTTTTTACAAACACTTTTGACTTAAAAGGTATAAACAAGACACCACAGACAGACAAATTAAAAATTCGGAGTCACACGTAATCTGTTCGATTTATGCCCTAACACGTGTGGCTCCGGATTTTTAATTTGTCTGTCTGTGGTGTCTTGTTTATACCTTTTAAGTCGTAGTTGGGTTTTAGTTTTTACCCGACTACGGCGAAGAAAAAAGGAGGGTTATGATTTTGACCGGTATGTATGTATGTATGTATGTTCATCTGTTCCCTCCTATCTTCCAAACCACTTATCACAATTTGACAAATGAGGTATTGTTAGAAGCGTCGTGATTGTCCGCTAGTTATAGGTTTTGTGAAGTCACATTTAATTAAAAATGGCGCCCTCTAGAGGACATAAAGTGAGGAACTTAAAAAAAATGGTTTAATCGTACCATGTTTGGTATCAAATGAAAGGGCTTAATGAGCACATTTCAAAAATATATATATTATAACCCCAAAAGAATTAAAAAAAAAATCAAGTAATAAAAACTAAAACCCAACTACGACTTAAAAGGTATAAACAAGACACCACAGACAGACAAATTAAAAATCCGGAGTCACACGTAATCTGTTCGATTTATGCCCTAACACGTGTGACTCCGGATTTTTAATTTGTCTGTCTGTGGTGTCTTGTTTATACCTTTTAAGTCGTAGTTGGGTTTTAGTTTTTATTACTTGTTTTTTTTTTATTACTTGATTTTTTTCTCTACAATGGATTATTTTCTAAAATTATTTTCAGTCACGCTCGTCTGGTTCTTCTTTTGTATCGGTGGCTCACTAGTTTAGTATATTTAAACTTTAATTACAATAATACGATCCTTTACGAGAAAATAATCAATCAAGCTAACCAGAAAATTAATTCAACATTAATACAATTTTAGTGTCAATAAATAATGAACACGCGTTAGTTGAAAAACATCGTCATATACGCATCAAAGAAATAAAAATAAAAATTTGCATAGACGTTGTGATAACATTTTCCGCGATAAATTACGGCTACTCAAGAGTGAACAACAATAGCCCGATTAGAGAAGATATGAAAGGAAAAAATTCTACAATAATTTTCACCAATAGGTTGTACCTACATTTTGGGACCAAGATGAAGCTTTGTTACGGTATTTACGCGCTAATGATTGCGCAGGCGTTGCCTGTAAATGCTTACTGCCCAGAGGCTGCGTTGGCGCCACTTCCCTTTGTGTTGGAGTACGCTGTATGGCGCGGGTGGTACCAGGCTGTCATCTATACCCCAGATCTTGAGCAAGGTATTTGTTGGAATACGATACATTAATACATGGATAGAGAAGATTGTAATGGTGTAAATAGACCCTTCAAGAAGCCGAGAGTCACTTATATCCTTCATTGAGGTCATTTTTTTGTACTGTACCATACCTGGGAACTTTCCGAGATTAGAGTTACGGAGATATTAAAGGTCGAAGTTCTAACTTGTTTCGTAAGTGCTTGCGAAAACAGGTTCTAAATTAACTGTCAATATGTACCCTTCTGTTGCATGTACTCGTATTAAGTGTTACTGTAAACAGAGGTTTATCACACCAAATATAAAAGTTGTATTCCAGAAAAAACCTTTACATAATGTTAGTTGTTAGTTTGATGTGTCTACAGAATGCTGAGGCGACGGCTTATGTGACGGTTGTTGTTCGTACGTCAATCCCAAATAAATTAGCATAGCGGTAGGAAAATTAACTGAAGGAGAATCGTAATGTAACATAAACTATGTAATTATTCGATAAAACATGAAGAAATCAAGACATAGGTAGGTACACACGGCTACACATCAATATACGGCTATACATAGCACGACTTTACATTTCCAGTATAAGCTGATCACGTATTGTATAGGATTTCCGTACCTACAATGCGAGGTCAGCTTATACTGGAAATGTATAGCTTGATGTGTAGCCGTGTGTACAAAAATGGTCAAGGTAAATCCTGTAGGTGTTCCTGGCTCACATGATATACAGGCATGCGATAGGTACATACATAGACTGCTAAAATCATAACCCTTCCTTTTGTCTTTGCCGTTCTCAGACTGAGACACGGCCTTCGGTAACAAGCTGTTTATTTGCACTTAGCTTAGAGGCGTACGCACACGACACGCAGGTCACCCATTAGCACAATTTTTTTCGTGCGTTTCTTTACCTCCTACCGTAAACAGAAGTTTATCACACCAAAAATAAAAGACGTTTTCCAGCAGTAACCTTTACTTAATGTTACTTAGTTTGATGTACAGAATGCTTAGGCGATGGCTATGTGATGGTTGTTTTTGGTACGTCAATCCTAAATAAATCAGCGTAGCGGTAGGAGGATTAAATGAAGCAGAATCGTAATACGTAACAACGAATCCATACTATCCATACTAATATTAATAAATTCAAAGTAACTCTGTCTGTCTGTCTTTATGTTACCTTTTCACGCTTAAACCACTGAACGGATTTCAATAAAATTTGGCAAGAAGATAGATGGCACCCTGGGGATAGGCTACTTTTTATCGTCATACCGTGTGGGCGAAGCCGCGGGTGGAAGCTAGTTAGCTAGGAATTCAATAAAACATGAAGAAATACTGCTGTTCAGAATTTCCATTTTATACAGTACCGACCCAGAGCCAGATACATTAATTTTTAATAGAACAAACAACGAGCTCTTGCCACCATCGGCGTTCCAGCTGTATTAGAACCCAATGGCTTGGCACGCGATGATGGCAAAAGACCGGACGGCATGTCCTTATTTCCATGGAAGATGGGTAGGCCTTTAGTGTGGGACGCAACGTGTGTCGATACTCTTGCGCCATCTCATCTTCCTGGCTCGTGCTGTGCTGGCGCCGCCGCTGCGGCTGCGGAAAACCTCAAGCGGCAAAAGTACAATAGCCTTATGGGCAATTATATTTTCGAGCCGTTTGGGGTTGAAACCCTAAGGCCATGGGGTCCGAGTGCTCATAGTTTATTTAATGAAATCTCGAAACGGCTATTTGACACTTCCCGTGACCCAAGGGCTGGCTTTTACCTTGGTCAGAGGCTAAGCATTGCCATTCAACGTGGCAATGCCGCCAGTCTCTTGGGTACACTACCAGCCGACAGCGATGCGGAGGAATTTTTCGACGCCATATTTGAGATATTAGTTGTTTATTTGTACAGTTAGTTTTATTTAATATTAGTTAAAAAATTAGATTGTATATTTTATTTAAAGTTGTAAATTAAATACATGTATGATTAAATGAATATCTGGTGAAATACCTATGGGATATATTGCACCTGCCTACCTAGTGTGTACTTCTCCGGGAAGTATGGCATTATGTTTTGTAATTGTTACAACGATATAAAGGATCCATCCTCAGCGATGTTAAATTACGGTTTGCCTGCTAATTAATAGATCAAACACGCCGGTAATGATGACACTATCAGTCGGCCAGAAACGTTATTCATGTTGGACAAAGTATTACGAATGATGACAAAATGCTGAATCGTGGATCTCGATTTAAAACTAAATAAACAAATACTATAACAGCAGAAGATCCTCAGAAGACCATCCTGAGACGAATATAAAACAGTTCTATGACTTAGAACGCACATCAGTCTTAACCACCGGAAGCAAAAATGTGAAGATCATCGAGCCTTTAACCTAATACCGATCTTCAATATACTCAGTTTTACTATAGTTGTAGGTAGGTAATTAATATCAGTCCTTAGATGTGATTTAAATGCCTATGTAAAATATTCATATGTCAATGAAAGTTAAACTTTACTTCGAAGATTATAACCGGTTTGGTTATGTAATGCACAATATTATAAAACATGAAGTAATAATGGCCCTTGCGGTTGGTAGGTAAAAAATACCTATACTTTATGTAGGTCAGTGCGAGCTCAGTCATTCGGAATCGTTAAGTTCACGCCAATCAAGGCGTTGTACTTTAAAACCTCTGGTTTACCTTACCGATTGTTATATAATAAGTTTATTTTTGAAAGTCAAGTTCACTGAGTTTTAATTTAATCAAAGACAAACAGGACTTCAGTTGGACGTACATTTATTTCCTGCTTTATGATATAAATAAATGTGAAAACTTTACTCAAACATCCTCGGATTTTGATGTACCTAATTTGGCATACAAATAGACAATAATGGCCTGGACTCACACGTTTATGGGCTCTTCTATTGTTTATGAGCTCTTTTAGTGTCCTACTGCAAGGCAAAGGGCCTACCTTCCTTCCACTTCTCTTTAGATTTGGGAAGGACTACTCTTTAAAGGAGTGCTGCTGAAACGATGAACACATAGGAAACTTTATAACATGAAGTTCCCTTAGGATGAAAACGTGGGCACTAACTGTACTTAGAATCAGTATTTTATGCCTAGGTAATTAATTAATGAAAGAAAAGAAATATTATTCTATTTAGGTACCTATAATTAGAACATTAGTGAAATTGACGTCATCATGACTAATCTATATCATAGTATACTAAACCTGAAGAATTTGTTTTTTTGTTTGAAAGGGCTAACATAGGGAACTCCAGGAGAGTCGATTTGAAAAAATCTTTTTGCATTTGATAGCCCAATTCTTCATACTACGACCCTTTAAAAAAAGTCAGAAAGAAAGCTAAACGAAACCGCACAAATATTTTATTTATTTCTTAGGACTGTGACCACAACGTGTAATATTCAGTGTATTCTACCGTGGAAGGACCATGATTACCTACCTACCTAATCTTTAAAAAAATGGTTGCTTAAATGCCTAATTACATATAATAATTTGATTATTCTCGGTGTTGGAGTGTCTTGCCAGGCGCGGGTAACCTCGCGCACTAAAGGTTCCGTTACCAAATTTTTGCCATGATAGAGATACGTATTCTATGAAAAAAAATCTGGCTACCTATTACGTCTAAAAAGATTCAGCCCTGTGACAGACAGACAGACGGACAAGCAACAGAGTACTTAGACTTAGAGTTCCGTTATCAAAATAAAAGTAATGTATTGCTTTGCAAGCAACACTTTATATTAGCTCGCGGAACAAAAGCTGTGGTCTTTGTTTACGGAACTCTAAAAAGAGACATGCAAACAATTAGGTATATCGAATATTTAATTGTACAATTTGTACGGCTCGTGCTATTGTTTATTAAAATAATACCTACCTATAATACCTAATGATGAAGAAAATAATGGAATATTTTCTACATAGCGATTACAAAAGATTAAAAAAAAATGGTAAGTATTAAATTTTTTGCTATCGAGGAAAACTATCAGACAAGTACTTTCGAAGGCTTTCATAAAATAAAATTTTTACTAACAGGTATTTTTTTTTCTTGTTGTATCGTTTTGCTTACCAATTAACATTTAGAAATGCAAAAAAGTTGAAACGGAACCTTTTATCTCGGTATGACATGTAAGGAGGAATGAGACGCTGTGACTAAAAGAGTGATGAATAATTACCTAAATGTGAATGGATGGATGAGTGGTAGAGAGAGACGAAAAAAACCTACAGTACCTACATGAGCCGATCCTAAGTAAGTAACATGGGCAGGCAGAGGAAGTGATTTACCTGCAAATTCTTGCAGAGTACAGAGTATGCAATGCGAAAGTGTGTTAAAACAGTACATTTCAAATTTCAAAAATTAACGGCCCCATGGGCTGTCATAGCCTAGTGATGTGACCGTCAGACTGCCAAGTCATAGGTCTCGAGTTCGAACCCAAGCCATGCACCTCTGAGTTTTCGGATTCATATGCGTAATGTGCTACTGCCCGATTCCCAATGTGGCTTCAGGGAAGCAATCGAAAAAACTCTTTTTCGATTGCTTGTATTGTATAATTATCACATGCTTCAGAAACGATGAAGGAAAATATGAAATATGTATGAAAATCAATAGGTTTATTTTTGCATTAAAGAAAGTTAAAAATGAGACATCCAGAGAAACTGCTATAATGGTGTATCACGCCTATGTTTGCTCTATCATCCGATATGGTATCATTGTCTGGGGAAACTCTTCTGAAGTTTCTAGAGTTCTGTTAGCACAAAAAAAATGCATACGCGCAATTTTCAATATGGACTGGACTGATTCCTGCAGGCCAGTGTATAAATCACACAACCTTCTCACAGTTCCTTGCGTTTATATTTATGAAATCGCTAAGTTTGTAAAAACAAATTATTCACTTTTTGAACTTAATAATAATACGAATAAACGTAAAGCCACACAATATTTATTAAAAATGCCTGTTCCTAGGATTGAACTATTCCGACGCAGTTGTGTATATATGGCACCACTTATTTATAATTCAATTCCAAATTTTATAACTGATCTTCCTTACAAAAAATTCTGCATAGTACTAAAAAAATGGCTCATTTCACATAGTTATTATTCAATAGGTGAATTTCTAAAAAAAACTTCTTGTCGGTCCTATCATTACAGGAATGCATTGTAGTTTTAATATAATTTTGTTCTGTTATTTTTTATGTTGTGCCTTCTGCCATAGGTACCTATACATTTAAATATATATTTTGTTAAATCAATTGTGTTGTGGATATTGAAGATTGATGTACTTACTTTAAATAATTTCATGTTTCGTAAATATTTTTTTAGGTACCTACTTACCTATTTGTTTATTTGCCATACTTTTAATATTTGCATGTCAAAAAATGGCGAAATGTGTCATCGCTCAAGCTTATTTTTATCTACCACCTTTATATTACCACATTTACAGCAAATAAATGACTTTGACTTTGACTTTGAAAACATTGTAAGGAAACCGCCATACCTGAGAGATATTTCTCAAAGGTATGCGAAGCCAAGTCAGAAGCACATGGGCGTCTTAAAACTATGACACCAGGTTAGTCGCCAACCACAACCACACGAAAAGAAGACGACGGCCTGAATAACATTAATAAAAAAGTAATAAAAACTCTTATTATTATTGAAAATGAAGAAAAAAATGCTATTTAAAATTCACGTCTTCGTACCAAATGATACCGATTCCATTAGAAATTAGCATTTTTAAACAAGGGTCATAAGTTATATGACTTGTAGAATGACCACACCCCGTTAAACGAAAGCCCGCGCCCCACGTATTATCCATTGAAAAATAATGCGGGATACCTACCTACTTCTTTTTTTCCATTTTCCCAAAAATTACCTCACGGAAATAAATCCTAACATTGAAATAAAAAAAAATATTTTTTCTAAGAAACTGGTTGGTAGTGTATGTATGTACCTAGTGATGGGCCGACTATGAATTTTGCCGATCAGCCATCTATTTGTTATAGTGACTAAACTATTGGATATATCTGTCGAACCATCAACGACCTTCATACTCAGATTGATGTGTTTACATGTTGTTTTAGTGAATTCGCAAAGGTTATTCTATTTGTATTATGCTACAAGCAAAATAATACTTTATTTTAACTATATATATATATATATTATATTTTGTACGTGGTTGTAAGTGTATAGTTTCAGTTCTTAGCTGCCGCATTAGGGTAAACCCTGTAATGATTAAATAAATTTAAAAAAATCTGATTGAATTTTCGTATGCAAACTGAAAACGTCATACAAATACTTGTATGAAGACAATGTCACTCCGAGTCATTTGGTCTAATTTTCAGACAATAAATCTTTTAATTGCAATAAATTATTTGAGTTTGAGTTTAGATTTTACAGGCACATTTGAATTGTCAAGGAGTCGTTCAGTCAGAAAAATGGAGCTTGATGTCCATACCAAAGCGTAGTAGGTTCCATTGGAGAAGGATAGGCATGATCCATTGATTAAATTATGAGTTCGTTAACAAAAATGCTGGAATGTGTGTTTTCCTTACACCGACTAGATACGGCACGTACAAATCTTTGAGATCATTACGTTTGTGGCTTGCTGATAACGCTATTAATATTTGCAGTGTCTTTCTTTTGTTTAATAAAGTTTGTGTTAAATTAATTAACCAGCATTTATAATTGGTTTTAGAAGGTAGGTGTGCAGATAGTTTTTATTTGCATTATTAGGTTACCTTTAGAAACTTGTATGAATTAAGGATGTAACTTTTTTTTAAATTACATGTTCCTATTACCTTTATTAAGCTACTTATAATGACAGGTTTTAAAAACAAGTGTTTAACTTAACTTTAAAGATTTGATAATATACTTACATACATAATAAAAAATAAAAATAAATATTATTATTTAAGCATTGTTAATAAAAATGAGGAACGGAGAAAATGAGATAACTAGTTTTAAAATAATTCAGAGTAGCTGTAGGTATACCTAGTACCTAAATATCTACCTAGACTAAAAACAAAACTGAAATTGTGGCGATGGACTATTCATTTATTTTATTTATGTACAAATTATACACATATAGAAGAAGTACACAAAGGTACGGCTTATTATTTGGCTTATATAATGAAATTATTATATAAATTCATTATTTTAACCGCCTCTGTGGTCTAGTGGTGTTAGGCGTCTCAAACCCAGAGATTCGATTCCAAGTAGGGGCAAAAAATTTTGTTCGGTTTGGTTGGTGTTAGGGCTTGTTCTAAGTCCGCCTGGCTAGCTACCGCTTCCTTAACTAAGTCTGTCGCTATAACAACAATGTGAACATCAATGTAGTGTTTCGGCAGTTGGAGTTAACGTAGCCAGTTCCTTTGTGGTTGAAGATTCCGGGTGAAGCTCGCTTCCACCTTTAGCCTGATCATCGCTTACCATCAGGTGAGATGCAGGATAAAAGCTTCGCCGTTTTGGGTAAAAAAAAGTGGTATTAAATAGAAATATAAGGTCATTGTCATTACTTGGAGGCCTATGTCCAGTAGTGGACTTCTTGCGGCTGAAATGATGATGATGATGATGAATATCTTAATAACATTAAATCGAGTAGGTACCTACCTAATATTTAATTGACTCATTGCATGAATTAAATTAATTTGTATAAATAAAAATAACAGAAAACTACTAAAAACAAGCCTGTCTTCAGATTGATAGTTATTTTAAAAAAAAGCTGCTATCAAAACTCACCAATTATTTCCGGCTTAAAAATTACACTGCAATTCACAATATTAAAAAAATCCTGTCACCACAAATTAACCACGTGTGCTTCTGTCCTACTAACATCAGATCGAGATGTATTGTGTGCGGCTGTCTGCGCCCGCGCCGCTCACGTTTGTCGTCCTACGTGTCTGAAGCACTGTTCAAAATCTGCTCAGCAGAAACCTTGTCACGTACTTTCACTCAGTACAATGAAGTGCCATCGATTGACTATGTTACATCGTTATTAAGAGTCATTACATCTATCAAGAGTTTAATCCGATCAGCCTTTTATATTGTATGTAAATTGTAACGCTATATTAATCATCGTTAATATAAATAGCTGTAATAACGTGAATATTGAACATGAAAAGGAAATTGATAAAACGACTAAAAATGTTTGAAACAATAGAATATAAACAAAGAAACTTTCAATCGATTCGATTTTCCACACCATTAATAAACAGAGAAAACATTTGTATTTTTGTTTGTAATGAATAATCATTACAAATCTAATTTAAAAACTTCTAATTTCTTTCTAATTTTAAAATTGGTCTAGTATTTTTTGTGTTTATACACAAACAATAATTTTAAAATTCTTTCACCAGTAGAATGCCTTGTTATCATTTATCTCTCTAGCGGGCGAAGCCTCTGGCGAAATCTGCTAGCTAATAACTATAACAATATTAATCTAATAAATACTTTAAAATGCATAATTATTATTCTAAGATGACCCATCTGAAATAATAAGATACACAGCAAGAAAAACAGCCATGTGCTTATTTGGCACCCCGACTAAATGGGCTATGTAAGGTTAGAACTACTTCCAAATTGGTCGCAGTTACTTGGTAATTTTGACTACACCTTAAACCATGGTTATTCTGCTTTACTCATTGATAAAAGCGTCCCTCTGGTGTCGAGGGGCGTAAGCAGTTATCCAATATTCCATTCAGGCTACGAGTAAATCATTCACAAATGCTATTACCCTCAAGCAGCGAATGGCACAAACAGAGGGCTACAATCTTAAATTTCTTCCGCCGCTCAAAGATAGATGGACTATATATATCAGTCACATCTCCATAGATTTCGAGGGCGCCGCCGCACCGCGCCGGCGGTGCCGGGAATCAGGAAATCAAAATCCGAAATGGCGGCCATAACCAGAGATGGATCTCACACCAGGTTGCTTTTCACAAGGGCAACTGTATGTAGGAAGTCTTTCGAGGGGCAAGCAACCACTCTAACATCGTTTACAGAGAAGCATTTTCTTAATAAAAACAAGTTTTTAAGATATTTATATAATTAGGTTACAATAATATTACCCCATGTACCTCTTCTCACTAGATAAGATCGGAAGATTCTTCCTGGAATGGAAGAGTGGTTTTTCCGGTTTTTCATGGTTCCTTCTCTAAGCGGCACATGATTGTTTTTCGATATGCACGCGAACGAGGTCGCGGGCTCAGCTATTTAATAAATAAAACATCACGTTTGCCCCTTATACCTTAAATTTTTGTATATATAAAAAAAAAATTAAGGTACCAATTTAAATAATAATTTATTTGATACGGACATTTGACAATACCGAGATTTAGTAGGTATCAAGTTAATTCATGCTACCTAAAAAGATCTATGGAGTTATTGCTTCATAAATGTCAAATAGTTTAGTCGTCTTCATCTCGTGGTTCACCCCGGGCCTTTGCTACCGACCTGACGAGGGATGGCGAAGCTTCTTTCATGTCGTACGCCCATCCAATACTCGCAAAATAATCTAATAGTGTCGTAGTCACGTTGATGGGTATTCCAAGTTCGGCTGCCTTGTAGTCCCAAGGGAAGGTGTGGTGGTAGTTGTGCCAGCCCTCACCCATCGCTACTATGGAAACGCCCCAATTTTCAACAGGCATTATGTTCCTGTAATGAAAAGTCTGTAATTAGGTACGGGTTAGGGGCAATCTGTGGAAACAGCGTTTTGTACAGTTTGTAGGTACCTACCTACTTCCAAAATCGGTAATTTACAAAAGTTGTACCTTGGCACAATGTAGGTATAAAAATAGCATAAAAACCGTGCGGCCCTCAGAAATATCTGTGGTGTACAGTACATATTATTATTATGTTCTGTGGGCTGGTACACACGGCTACAAATCAAGCTATACATTTCCAATATAAGCTGACCTCACATTGTACCGAAATCCTATACAATGCGAGATCAACACAAACTGGAAATGTATAGCTTGATGTGTAGCCGTGTGTACACACCCCGCATGTTACGGCTAGGCTTTACGACAGGTAGCTACACGAAGGGTGTGATTAAATTAATGAAAAGTAGGTACGGGACTGCGTACCTATGCGTACGACTGATGATAAATAGAGTAGGCATAATGGAAAGTAAGAGGCCTTTGCCCTGCTGTAGGGGAAGCAATAAACTGAAGAAAGTAAGAAGGAAGGAATCATACTTGTCATAAGGCTTGTTGCCCCACAAATGCGCGAAGCTGTTAACCGACCATGTAAAGTTGAGGCTCATCATGTATCGTAGTACAGCCTGTGACATGATGGACACTTCCCAGCATTCGTTCCAGCACAGAGCAGGGATTATTGACGGCACAATCCAGCAGCATGCTATCTTGAATAACAGGAAATACCTGGAATAGAATGTTTTGTTATAACCTTTGGGTAGAAGCCTGATCACGATGAGATGTTTATGATGAAGTAGTAGGTAAAATTATTTAAAAAAAAAGAAACATGAATGCAAAAACACAACTGAAAAGACAAAAACAAGCATTTTAGTAGATAGAATTTTAGTATCGCAGTTAACATTTTTGTAAAAAGTTTTTTTATTTCTTTGTTTATGCGTTTAACAAATTAAATAAATAATTACAATGAATTCGAATGTTTTATTCAAGCAATGAAGCTGTTTTATTAACATAACCATATGACTGGTCGTTACTTTGCAGATTACCTAAGAAGTCTGCAGATTATCTCGTTTTTTTCCACTTTTGCGGAATCAACCAGATAATCTGCAGATTAACAAGTTAATCTGCACTCTTACTGATTTACGCACATTAGTGATACTGATGACATATACAGGGTGGCCGGAATATTTACGTCCAAAAAAAAATGTATGTCTTTCGTGTCGTGGGGTATCCGAATCACCCCATGTATGTTCGAGAGAATTCCTGAGAATTCCTTGTTTTCATAACTGTATTGGTTTACGCGGCGCACGCCAGTAAAACTCCCAGTCGGCAGGATTTTGTCCAACATTTTCAACCATCATCGTCATATTTCAGCCAATTTACACAATTTTCCATCAGGACTTTCTCAGTGACATCCCGGAGTCTGGATCTATGCCCTTTTCATGTCAATATTCTCGCCCCTATTACACGGGACTTAAACATATAACGTAATGAGGCCGTACTAGCGGTAGTTGGTACACCTCTGCCTAAGCCTTCGAGGAATACAGATGTGATGTGTGATGTTGATCATTTTGATTTTGAAATAAGAACAGACAGTATTAGACTACCTGGTATGGAACTGTATAATTGGATCATTGACGATGTCACTCATGTCGAGCTTGACACCCTTTTTCAGTACGTCAGGGTGCTTCTTCATCATCAGCCATCCGACGTGAGCGAAGAAGAACCCCCGGTTGGCGTCGTGCGGGTCGGCTGATGTTTCAGAGTACTTGTGGTGCACGCGGTGGTCCCGAACCCACTCGTATATAGTGTTCTGTTCACAAAGATCTTAATAAGTTAACCAGGCCAGTTAAGTTGGCCGTAAAGTTTATTATATATACCGTAAAGGTACACACCTCAGTCACGTCAATGTCACGTCGCTGATCAGTCACGCCTATTTCGTTCCGAGCAATACAAGTTTTGACTTGCCGTGCCGGTGACTGACTGAGATGCGCCGATCGTAACGTGACTGATGTGTGTAGCCAACGTCCTACAACTTCTACGTAACTATAGTTTTTGACGTGACTGATCGGCGACTTGACGTTGACGTAACAGACGTATGTGCATGAACCTTTACCTTAATACCACAAAACCGTGTTTATCAGTTGTTTAGCCTAAACACCTTTTAGACATGACATTTCTGTATGGAATTTGACATAAAACTCACATTAAACACGCGTTGAAGAAGTGTCTATGTTTTTGTGGTAAGGCCCAGAATAGTCACTGTGATTGTTCATAATCGAATCAAAACAAATGAAGGTGACAAACGTATTCTTTCTTTCCGGAATATATTTTTGTGTGGGTTGTTGTACAACCCGTGCGCATTAACATGGCACCTGGCTCAAAGACGTTTGTACCTCCCCCCGCTTCCCCGCATGGTGACGGCGGGACGCGGCGCGGGTAGCGGGGAGAGTATTGAGTTCCGAGCCAAGTGCCATGTTAAAGCGCACAGGTTGTACATTTGCCACAAAGTGTCATCACACGTGCTAGCGTCAGCGTCAGCGCACACCAAGAGCACAGCAGAGCAGAGCATTTTCTGAGACTACTGAAAAATGTATCTTATGACAATTGCAAAATTAAATACACATTGAGCGTCCAACCTGATGTCGACAATTCTTGAGCTTGCGTGTTCGTTTATTTAATTTTGGAATGTATGGAATTGTCATAAGATTCGTCTCTCTTATTCTCAGAAAATGCTCTGCTCTGCTCTGCTCTTGGCACCAGTGGCGAAGGGTGATTTTTCAGGGGGCAAAAATTGTTTACCTAACAAAAGAACGTTGACAATAAAACGTTTAATTAGATTCCTATTTCGATCTACTTTTCTCGAACTTATTTATAAAGTCACATTCAAAAAGCCCGCTTTCACAAACCACGCACACACACACAGTTCAACAAGTGATTTCAACCGCACTACCGCAGATTATCTTTACTAAGCTCCGACGCTCCTATTATCACAACGCCATCTAACGAAAATATCAGAAATGCAATGCATTTTGTCAGTACAAGAACGAGATCTCCATTCAAAAAATTCACAAAATAATTAGGGTGCGTTTAACGAGAAATTTTCAGGGAGTGGACTTTTACAATACAGAGTTTTCACTCACGGCCACTAGAGGGAATTGGCCGCGCGGGTGTAGAGCTTCAAACGAATTAGCGAAAAATTGGCAGATTATGAATGTCAAAACCCCTTTATTACATAAACTACTAGAATCTGAGAAAAGTAAACAAGGGAAACACTACATTTTATTTTATTTACAACTGCCAGTCAGCCATTAATATTTATCGTAAAGGGAAACATTAGAAAAAACCATCACGTCGTTTGTAATTTATACTTATATCTGAGCGAGCACGGCCTAACGTAATTATGTTTCTTATTTTCAAAACTTAACCTTGGAAAGCATGTTTCCTCACAAAGAAAATAATCCTAAACAACAATTTATAGGCTACCACTAAGCTACCAGACGGGCCGCACGCGGACCAAAAGACATTGTAGTTAATTAGAAAGTCCTTGACGAATTATTGCCGCCATCCTAATCCTACTGATCGTACTAATAACTTTTCAAATCTATTAAGAAATTTCAACTTATTAACTATCTGTTTACCCCAAATACATAATTACAACGTACACTTTCACTAAATTCAAAAAACTTTAATCACTGTTATAAATCAACAAACAAATACTACTACTACGATTCTCGTACTGATAAACTAACGTATTAAATAAAAAATACGAACAAAATGCAAATTAACTGCAAGTGTAAACAAATTATAATGCGATTATGTCAAACAGTAACCACACAATAGCGTCCTGTCCGAACTCCGAGCCGAACGCATTACGAAATTCAACGAAAACTACCGAAGCGATATCGCTGCATCTCGTTCACGTGCAAGCAATTTTCGATCGCTTTAGGTACCATAACTCGTATTTGACCAGCTTGCTTGAAGCGTATGAAACCGGGGTGTCACGTGACCGAAGTGACGCCATGACGCCTTGATTTTTTAATGAGCGAGAAGCCAGCCGCGCCGCCGAGTTATTTTAGAGATTTTTTTTTGCTGTTGGGAGACAACAAAGACAAAACATTGAATGTAGGCGTTTTGTATATTTTTAATTTTATGGTGTATTAAATACCTATAGTGTGATTACTGAACAGGCATTTTAAACACTAATGACTGTGTCATTTTTTAATGACGATAGAGTGGTTTTGTTTCGAATTCCAGAAGGGAAGCCGATAGCAATCGGCTTATAGGGTAGCTTCGGCCCTGGTGTGCCACTGACCTCTAAGCGTGCTAATGTAATTTTGAACAAAACTCGTGACTAAAATTGCAGGAGTATGGGTCTCGATATTTTATACTTAGTTACCATAATTATCAGTTTGTTATTCCAGACTAAAATGTTGTCACGTGCAAGGGTGGGTATAGTTGCCGATATGTCAAAAGTACCCGCAGTGCACTCTGTGTCTAACAAGATACCAATTGCAGGGTACCCACCCTGCAATTTGGATTAAAAGTGCAAGATGAAGGGGACACTACCTGACCAGCCAGCGAATAGCATATGAGTAGAATCCATTGTAGGGGCAGTATAGCTTTATACGAGCGGTGACACCAGTACCGATGTGCCCCTCCTGTTACTCCAAACCCAGCAACTTGGCCCATGAAATATCCTAAAATATTAAGCAATAGACATTTCATCAGTTGGATTACACGCCTTGATTGACCTATAGGTTGACCTATAGGTCAATAATTATCATCATTTGCCTAGCCCACAGTGTTCCATTTGACCAAAAAACGTGGGTCGTTTTACTCGTGCATTATAAATGCATCCCTTGATCGATAAATATCATAAACAGCATAGGGAATTTTTTTCATCATTTTTTTCAACATTTTGGTCAAATGGAACACTGTGTAGCCTTTTCACAAAATTGTTGGGGTCGGCTTCCAGTCTAACCGGGTGCAACTGAATACCAGTATTTAACATGGAGTGACTGCCAACACCACGATACACTGACTATCATACAGACTGGTTATCATACTTGCGGTTGACACATCCACCTACAGGTACGTTACATACATCTTTCTAAACAGTAGGTTTATTCTATCTACAGTTAGATTCAAACTTAATGGCGGCTCGGAACATGGGGCGAGTCGCTGTGCAGTAACAATTTCATATGTCCACGGGGGTGAGGGGTGAGGTACTGCGCAGCGAAAAGCTAACTTCCGAGCCGCCATTAAGTTTGAATCGAACTGTAACTGTCTTGATCTACCATATATGGTCTTGAGGTATTAAGGAAACTCTACACTACAGGGTGTAAGGGTAAACACTCTTGTCATTCAAACCATGGGTAGTTGACTTAAATATACGGTGCCTGCAGTGTCCACCTGTTTACATGAAATAACATCACGGCTGTATTCCCCTGGGTTGGGCAGAGATGTAATAATACTCCGTCATTTCGCCAATTATGTTAAAGTCCCACGTGAGGAGGCGAGCCATTGCTATCAACCGGGCACACCCCACTGAAAAATTGCAGATGGCAAAACCCAATAACACTTTGCCCGACCCGGTAATCGAACCCAGGACCTCATGCTCAGTACGCTTGCAACCACTAGCTCCTGCTTAATAGATGTTAATAATACCAACAAATTGTGGTGGGTAGTTAGTCTGCTAACAATTTTGTCCCTTTTGGCAATCGAACCCGGAGCCTCTGTGGTCTAACCACTAGAGCACAGAGGCGGTTAAACCTGCAAAGGCAGTAATTTCACTTACCGAATATGATACTCTGCCATTTTAATGGTTTAGTGGTGAAATAATAATAGGCCCATATGACGGCGACAACGTGGAACACCGTAATGAATATGGTATTACACCATCTGATTGGGGTTAGGAATCTCATGCTTTTCTCCCATTTTCGTAATCGTGCGAGGAACTTTGGGTCATTTCGACTTAGCATCTGGTCGTAAGGACTGATCTGGTCCAGTTTGCCATCGGCTCTTGCCTCGCTGGTGTCCTTTGCTGGGTGATGGAGCTTGCACTGTATGTAGTCGGTCGTGTAAAGTGGTTGCTCCAATTCAGTGTCCGTAAAAGTTATTGGACCCATTGTTGTTTACTGAAAAACAAAAGAATAATTTCTCAGATTGATTTATTAGGAGACAGGTTCGAAACGATCTTATTTTAATTAAATAGCGTGATGAACTATCATCATCGTAAACGTGTCAGAGAACACAATATTAAATGTACCTAAATGTGTATACGCCAGTTACTTACGTGAGCTTTTTAAGAAATATGTAAGTAGTTATTGAAACAATACTAATTTGCATTAAAACTAGCTCAAATAAATTTTAGTGACTTTATTCAAAAAGTCATTGTACATTCACCGTAGACAAATGTATCTCACGAAGACACTCAATAGATGTGAAAGCTCAACCATGTTGAGTAGAGAAGCGTTAGCACATTTTAGATTATTTAAGTAGGGCAGGCTTCTGTGTGTTTGCACTGGCGTAACATTCTCAACAAAAAATAAACATGTTGAAATCTCTAGTTCCTGACAAAAATTGTATAGAACATTGACAGAAAATAGAGATTTCAACATGTTTTGTTGTTAATGTTTAGCCAGTGCAATCACACAGTTATAATATCATTCATGAAAACACCAATGCAAAAACCTAATGTTTCAGGATTTTTTCAGACAGGCCTTAAGTAGTTATTGTTACTAACGTAACAATTATAATGTTAAAATTACTTAGTTTATAATGTTATAAAGTTCATGTGAATGAGTAACATATTCTTCAAAGTTTCTGAACCCACGAAGTTTCGTGCTCACATCGAATTAATAAACTCAACCAGAATAATGTAGCTACAGTTAGCAAATAAAGATCGTTTAACAATGTTAGTTTTAGATATATCTAAATCGATACAAAATGTTTCGATACATGAATTTTCAGCATTTTATGTAATAGTCACTCTTTAAAGGACATTGTTCGGCATCCTTATATCGTCCGCCTAAGAACCTATAGGTACGTGAGTTTACTTTCTGTGTTCTAAATAATCCATATATTTGATTGCAACTAAATTAAAATCACGGACACTTCTGAGAATTACCTATAAAAAATCTAAAACACTTTCGGGTTTTCGGGTTATAATAAATAGGCCAATAGAAATATATTAACTTAGCGTTTATTAGTGAAAACATAGGTTTCATACGTGTTGATTCATGGGCCATTTTTTACTATCAGTTCAGATTTTTTTGAATATTTTGCTCGATGGTTTAGATTTTATAAACTGAATTGTTAATCGACATTTGTTGCTGACCGTACCAACACGTCAATCACAACCTCACGCAAGTTATTTATGATTAATTGATTAAAATAATTGTCTTGTGTTTGTTTTACAAACTATGGAATATGTGTCATACTTTGTTTTCTGTTTAATGGATTGTTTTCTATATTTTCCGTCACGCTCATCTGGTTCTTCTCTTGAATCGGTGGCTCGCTAGTGTGGTTTGTTTAAACTTTAATTAAAATAATATATTCCGTGTTAGTACGATCCATTACGAGATAGTAATCAATCAAGGTAACCAGAAAATTATTTCAAAATGTATACAATTTACACATTAACAATAAATAATAAACGCGCGTATTTTTCATCGTCATCATTTACGAATAAAAGAAATATATATAAGACATTGACGCGAAGAAAGAGACGGCGGGATGAGTTGGACTCATAGATATCCGAGTCCAACTCATTCTCAACTATGACGATGAAAAATTTTTTGGTTAGCTTGATTGATTACTATCTCATGGATCGTACTAACACGGAATATATCGATATCCGTGGTTGGACTCCATTTTATAAAATTGGCCCGCAATCGGGGTAGACCAGGAAAAGTGAAAAGAGGGAAGGGAGGCCTTTGCCCTGCAGTGGGACAACACAGGTTTATAATAAATTTAATAATATTAGACGTTGAGATAACATTTTCCGCGATAAATTACGGCTACTCAATAGTGAACAACAATAGCCCGATGAGAGAAGATATTAAAGAAACAATTCTACCATAAGTTCCACCAATAGGTTGCACCTACATTTTGGGACCAAGATGAAGCTTTGTTACGGGATTTACGCGCTAATGATTGCGCAGGCGTTGCCTGTAAATGCTTACTGTCCAGAGGCTGCGCTTGCGCCACTTCCTTTTGTGTTGGAGTACGCTGTATGGCGCGGGTGGCACCAGGCTGTCATCTATACCCCAGATCTTGAGCAAGGTATGTGTATACGATACATTAATACATGGATAGAGAAGATTGTAATGGTGTAAATAGACCCTTAAAGAACCCGAGAGTCACTTATAATTATCCTTCATTGAGATCATTTTTTTGTACTCTACTATACCTGGAAACCTTCTGGTTACGGAGATTATAATGCTAGTTCGACATGAGTCTATTTCGACATACTCTACTGCGACATGCTGTACTTCGACAATATCTTAAATCAACGTGGTGCGTCTCAGACACGATGATCTTTCACAAGTTCAGTTGTTTCCTAACGTGGCAGAATAATCTTGAATTAGCATTGTGTCTGACATGCATCACGTCGATTTAAGATATTTTCGAAGTACAGCATGTCGGAGTAGAGTATGTCGAAATTGAATCATGTCGAACTAGCATTATTTTCGAAGTAGTATGTCGTCAAAGTCACATCATTTCGTAGTTAAGTCATATCGAAGAGACATTTTGTCGGAGTAGAGTAGTGTCGGACTTAAGGCATATCGAACTAAAGTATTGTCGAAGTAAAGACGTGTCGGAGTTCCATAATGTCGAAGTAAAATCATGTCGTAGTAATTACGAATCTCTTGATACCTCATTAATAAAAATCGGTTCAGTAGTTTGGACGCTACGGTGGGACACACGTAAATACATACATAGACTTCTAAAATCATAACTCTTCCTTTTGGCTTTGCCGTAGTCGGGTAAAAAGAGATTTTCACACGGAGATTTTCAGACACGGCCTTCGGTAACAAGCTGTTTATTTGCACTGAGCTTACAGGCGTACGCGCACGACACGTAGGTCACGCAACTATATCTTTAGCTAGGTTTACCTAACACACTCTTATTCGGGGGTGGGCCTGAAGGATTCTGGAGATGAAAGGAAGACGTGAGGCCCTTGTTAAAAAAAAAACCTCAAACATAGGCTTGACTTGATACTTAGTAAGTACCTATTAAAATATCTTCTCTGCAGGTTGCCGATGGGCTATCGTCCGACTAATGAAATGCTTAAGTATCAATGGAGTCGCTACTGCTTCAGAATCATTGCAGAATGTTCGCTTTCGAGCTAATCTCGGAATCATCGTCTTATCTCCGCGTTTAAGAAGAAACGCAACTGCCAACCTTACGAAACTCATTAATAAGGTAATCAGAAGGTTGGTTTATAATAAGGCATTAATAAGGTTGTTAGTATTGGCAAAATGGAGAATAACTAGCGTTTTCAGTTATAAAATTTTACCCATTTACACTGAGTATGAAAAGAACGCGACACTTGTGGAGAGAGTTGTTTTTTCAGGTAAAAATGTTATTTCAGTATTAAATTCACTCACAGAACTTAATTTTAATTTTGCGAGATGAAAAATATTCGTGATAAACCAATTTATTCAATTAAGTTTTCGTATTAATGAGAGATTCATCGAACAATTTCGTTTTAATGAGAGATTTTAATTATGCTTACCTATCTGTTTATACATAGTAGGAAGGTAAGTTTAAATTAATACTTAACTTTTTAGTTACATGACCAAAGAATGGATACGTCATCATACGACTGGCTTCTAACAGCGAGGTCGAATAGAGATTTCAGCTTCATCAACGAAATACTGAATGCTACTTCAGTTCGCTTTGATCAAAATATTGTCGTCGCCTACACCCAAAATAAATATTTTCCGAAAACCAACAACTTCGGACTGTGCGGTGGAAATTTCATTTATAAAGTCAGAACTAATTATCCTAGTCGACAACATCATCGGGGGTATAATGAATTTGGGGATGTTTACGAAATGCAGAACATGAAAACGGAATACGAAAGGAACTACTACCGCACTTCAGAAAGATTTAGAAATCTAACGAGAAATAACACGTACAAAAGGGATGGTAGTGTGCTACCCCTGTTCCAGTCAGGAGTCACGAATTACAACTATTTAAGAATATTTAATATGCTGAATGTCAGTAGATTTTCTTTGAGTCTCCAGTTTAGGAAGTGGGACCTAGTTAACCGTCTTGAGCCAACAGAGAGAATAATAAGTGTTATGCAGTATTTTAAAGTACGCGCTAATTCTACGCTGTATGCCTACTTTTTAGGTGAGTAACAATTTTTTTTTCTTTATCGCAGTATAGTATAACGGTGGTTGGGCTTCTGAATATGACAAAAAGTTAAATAAAAAAAGGCTCAATTTTACTAAAAAATGTATCATGAGATAGCCGAACTTAATGCCTCGCCCGAAAAAATCCGTGCTATATATACAGGAGGTTTAGCCTGTTGGAGATCCTAAGCATTAGCTTAGGATCTCCAACAGGCTAAACCTCCTCCAGTCTAAGTCCAGTGGACGGATTACCGTCCACTGGACTCTAGGGAGAGTGGAGCGACGCGCTTGATTGAATCGAGTCCTTTTCTATGAGTTCTTCCTAAATCCATTATATCACTGAAATCCAGGTAATTGGGATCGCGTCCAGTCAATGTCTGGAGTTGAGGTTCCTTATCCAGTGGAATCTCGCAACTTCTTGGGTGAGGAGCTGGTGGTAGGAAGATGCAACTCTACTGGGGATGGAGGTCCATCGCTGGACGACGATGGCCCATCTGCTGAACCGATGTTGGATGACATTCTCCATTTCTTGACAGTGCGATTGAACACAACGTAAGTTTGTTATAACTTTAATTTAGAATACTACAGCATTATTATAACATGAGTGAATTAATATAAAATTAAATGCAATGATGACATACCTAGTTAAATTAATTTTGAGGTATTACAGTTGAACAATGGTCGGCACAGTCATGTAAGAAAACATTAATTTAAATATCTACAATACAATAGGAATAAAATTAACTAAATCGAAATAATTATTATAATATAATATAATTCAATGAAAGAGCAGTGGTGGCCCAGTGGTAACGGCCACGACTTACGAGTTGTAGGTCGTAGGTTCGAACCCTGAGAGGCGCTTTACTTTGTGTAAATTATTTAATCGCCACTGCTCTCAAAACGGTGAAGGAAAACATCGTGAGGAAACCGACATGTCCTAGAACCAAAAATTCGAAGACATGTGACATCTAACAACCCGCACTGGGCCCGCGTGGTGGATTACCGCCCACTCCCTCTCACAGAGAGGAGGCCTGTGTCCCAGCAGTGGGAACATTATAGGCTGATTATGTTATGTTATAATTCAATATATCAGCAAAAAAAATGCAAAATTCATGTTGTGCCATTAGGCAGTATATGCAGGAACGTTAGCGTTCATTACTGACTGACTGTACTGACTTATGTACTGAATAATTTAATGTAATTAAAATTATATAAATACATACACACCCAACAATAGATATTTATTATAACTGTAGATGACAGAAGAGGTCTACCTTAATAATTTTTCTGTGTACGTTCTTCGAACTATCACCTAATAGTATAATAAAGAACACTAATAGTAGTAGTACTTTAGTATCACTAAAGAATAAGGATCAATGTTGATTGGGAAGGTTTGAAGGATTGGAGTAGCTTGAGCTGGCGTAATACTTTAATTGTTTAATTGCTGATTGTAAGGCTTTAAATAATCGATATGTTCTATATCTGTGGAGGCTTGTTATTAGCAACTTGATAATGTTTTGTTGTAACCTATTATTTGTAATTAGTCTGTAAGCCTTCTTAAAAGTAATAAAATAAATAATAATAAATGTAAAAAAAGAAGGACAAAAATGTCAATTGTTTGGAATCGAACTCAGGTTTGCATTGCTTTGTTGAAAGTTCCACGTGGAGTGCCCCGTTCTTTCGTCTCGTGGTCGCAAGCGCGACTGCTGCACCAGGTCCTGGGTTCGACTCCCGGGTCGGGCACATTTTTACTGGATTTTTTAATTAGGAATTTGGCCCTGCTTCTGATTTCTCTCCGGTCGTGAGTGAGGGAAGAGAGAGTGCACCTGTGTCTGCGCAAACACTTGTGCACTATAATATCTCCCGCGCCGAAGGCTGCTCTTCGCTAAGATTGCTCGTCATGGCCGAAATTCGATCTGAATCTATTCTTTTGAAAGTTGACTAAAATAGCCATTCTTATAAGTATATTAATTATGTAATGATTGACTGTTTAGCTCCATAAAGGTATGATAATCATTTAAAAGGTTAAATCGGTAACTATCTGCTATATTCGTTTCCTATTCAGCCCAATGAGGTAATGGCATTCGACTGTTGTTATACACTAATATATTGTGTCCTCTCTCATCTCAGTCACATTTATATGAAAAGGGAAAAGTTTTTTGCCATTTCTGTACTCAAACCTTAGTTGGTCCGATACTTTTTTGATCCTTAAAAAACAAACAGGATCGATCGGCATCAAAAAAGTTTTGTGAAAATTGGCCATTTTCTTGCAGACTGTATTTTTTTTTCAAAATCGGTTAATCCTCACCGGTGCCTTAACACATCAATTCTTAGTCTATCATTCATAGTGAAATAGAAGACATGACAAGACATTTCATATGACAATGACAATACAGGGTGAATTGAATTCATGGGCATCCATGGTAACATAAATGTACGGAACAGCAGATTTTTTTTTTCAGGGATTTGTCCCATAGTAGAAGTTGTTCATAATGATGAGTACAATGAAATTGAATTCATGGAATCTTCTGTAGGGGCCAGAGGATTCCCATGAATTCAATTGCACCATGTAGAAGAATATGAACATAATGCGATACTGCTCATCCTTCATAGCAAATAGCGTGATGATTTATACCCTAGTACCAACTGTTGATACTTATAGGGAATATCTATGCGACCAAAATCTATCCAGTTGTTTTTGCGTAATGCTGGAGCATAGGTAGGTATTACACAAATATAAACAGACAAAAATTCTAAAAACTATATTTACGGCATTAGACTCGTTTCTAGACCTCGTAGCAATTACTTTTTTTTATATTCTGTGTGGTTTTGACTTCGCTACGATTTTATTACACATAAATAATTATGTATAGATAATATGTGCATTTTAAGGTCAAATTAAAATATGTCGTACTTAAAGACTGCGTAAAGCGTTCGTCACATCGTCAAAAAATGTCCAGAAAACTTACGATTGTTTGTTTGCATTCGCAGTTCATCGATTCGGTACTACGGTAAGCTAGGGTTCCGTACATATGAGGGCACTTGGACCGGCTTGCTGGGGGCTCTGATGGACCATACGGTGGACGTTGCCCTGGAACCAGTAACTGTACACGCGGCTCGTCTACAGGACATGGACTTTATCTTTCCCATTGCTGAGACCATGTAAGTGATGCAAGTGACAATAGTAAAAGCAAATTGCTGTGGTCTACTGCGCTGTTCTTATGAAGAAACAGGTTGAGCCAAAAAACAAAAGATTTGGATACTTTCTTATTTGACAGCAGAATTTTATTTTCCTACAAATGAATGAATTGAATACATATAGTAAAAAAAAAATACCCAAACTCAGCTAGTTTTAGGGAAATTAATTAATTTACCAAGTTGCTTGTCTCGTGGTTGCAAGCGCTACTGCTAAGAATGAGGTCCTGGGTTCTATTCCCAGCAGGCGTAGCATGAGCACCGTTTTGTCGACGGAAGAGTAGACAAAAATGACGTTTCCTATAGACAGTAGACAGAACGAGACGGCAGCAAAATAGAAAGAGTCAACTGCACTTTTTACGAAATTCACTCTTTTACATAATTCGACTCAAAATTCTTTGTTTTATCATAGGATTTATTGGTTGTCAATTTGATTTTGACAGTAAGGATAGAAAACTTTGTTCCGAAATAGTCTACATATAAAAAGACCTAGACAAAGATCGTTAGAAATGATAGACAAAATGACAGATTGTAGAAAGATTTCGACGGTGGATGTCAAAAATGAAGAAACGAACTGTCACTTTGCATAGAAAAAGCTATGTCTATTCTACGTAGAGATAGAAAGCGCCATGCTACGCCTGCTGGTCGGGTAAGTTGTTTTGGGTGGATGGAAAACCATCAGGAATTTCTTAGTAGCAGCCGTTTGGATTTGTGCTCGGTTGATGCCAACAGGCTCGCCACTTACATGGGACTTCAATATAACTGGCGAAATGTGAGTGTACCTACACTGTACTATAGGTTCACCTCTCTGTTCGGCAGAGATGTCTGTGTATGCCTTCGGGAATTACAGGCGTGATGTTATTTTAATTATTTTCAAGGTCTCTTTAACTTAAATATTAGCATAATATTATTCTAACTCGAATGCGTGCATAAGACTAGGTACCTACTTGCAAAATGCGATGTTATTCAGACATTCATTAAAATAATAATAAGTAATATGTTAATATTATTCATATATTTCAAACTTACAGTATCCATAAAGTTACAAACATTTAGAGTATGTAGGTATTATTCTATACTAGGCACTATATTATTTTATAACTACTCTAATTATTACACTAACATGAAATCAAAAAGTTACAATTAAAGCAAAAGAAATAATATTTATACAATATTCCAAGAAAATCCAATGCAAAAGCACTAAGGTTACATTGCATGCAAGTGCCTTCGCATTGGACTATCAATACTTTCATAAATTGCCCTCAGAATGCTGTTGCCACTGCCACAGCTCCTCAACATCAGGGAGGCAGTTCTCTTGCGCAGGATTGCGATATAATCATCCGTACGAGCCTCCGTAAACATGCCTGATGCACAACAGAACCGGGGCAGCCGCAACTATATTCTGAAGGCATTATTATATTGCACACGGAGGATGTCATAGGTTCTCCGGGTATACTTGACCCACAGGCTGCACGTGTTAAAAAGACTGGCAGTAGGCCTTGAAAAGTAGCACCTTTACTTCTCTAGTACACACGGCTATACATCAAGCTATACAGTTCCAGTATAAGCTGACCTCGCATTGTACGGAAATCCTATACAATGCGAGATCAGCATAAACTGGAAATGTGCATACACACGGCTACACGTTCAAACCTGCGGGCCAGCATGTTGCATTGGATTTCCAATGACCTTCTCTCTCTCTCCATGTCATCATCATCATTCAGATCTTCAGGCATAATATGTACCAAATATCTAAAATGTGACACCCCGGTGAGAGCCTCAACTCTCAGAAACACTGGAGGAATAAAATTGGGTATCTTACATTTACCTCTCACCGCAAGTTTACCCTTTTTCGTGTTGTATATTAGACCGTGCATGTCAGCATAAGTTTCACAAGTAGTCAGCAATGTTCTTAAAGCATTTATTGAGAGGCTGAGTAAAGCCATATCATCTGCATAACTTATGCTGTTTACACACTGCCCATTTGGACAACTTGTGTGTCAGCCAGCTTTTCAATAAGTTCGTTTATGTACAGGTTGAAGAGGGCAGGTGAGGTCAGTTCCTCCTGTCTCACCCCGCACTCCACCCTGTACAAACACGAAAGAGTATCCGACCATCTGACTTGATTGGTTTGATTGCTGTACTAAAACTTAAACAAACCAATTAATGCGATGTGATTATTGTGAGAAAAATGACATAAAACTGGGTTACCAATTGGTAACCCAGTTTTATGTCATTTTTCTCACAATATCATCATATTGAACTAGCTCAAAGGCCTTGGAGAGGTCACGGCAGGCAGTATACACAGGTGTATCTCTGTCGGTATATTTAGTACCTGACAGAATGCTTGAGCGACAGGATTGCACTCTCAGTGGACAGCCCAGCCCAGAAACCGAACTGAGCGTCTTGAAATTTTAGATGTTTTTTTAACTGTCGCTCAAGCTGAGTATCAAGAACTTTAGCAGTTGTTATTATTAACGAGATAGGTCTGTAGCAGTTTCTATCAGAACTATTACCAGCGCTATTTTTTACTATTGGTACAACTATAGTTTTCATAAGGTTTCTTGGTAAGTAAGAATGGTTGATACAGAAACTAAAAAGCATACAAAGAATTCTGGGTAGATGAGGTCCAGCAAACCTTAGATGTTCAATACTGATGTCATCATGTCCAGGAGATTTGCCTCCTGTCATAACTTTGATCACTTCACGAATGTCTTTTGCTGTAATAATTATTTCAGTATCACACAAGGAATCTCAATATCAATCATCCTGCTTAGCCGGAAGCGGTAACTGCACCTTGAAATGATTCATGAATAAATTAGCTATTGACCTTGACTCTACTTCATTATCAACGATTCGGAACCAAACAGATCATCTTGGGCCAAGCTAAGCATAACATAACTAATTCATTATTTCATTGTTAAGGAAATTGTCGTCTGATTTAAAATAAAAAAATATAAGATATAATACAATACACAGCAAGAAAAACAGCCATGTGCTTGAAATTCGGAATCAGGGTTTTGGAAATCTGTTGAAAATTGTCCATGAGCAACAAGCTAGTTGAATGAAGCCAAGCTGAGAAGTAGAGCAGGTATTGTTTTTAGGGTTCCGTAGTCAACAAGGAACCCTTTCGCCATGTCCGTGTGTCTGTCCGTCTGTCTGTCCGCGGCTTAGCTCAGAGACTCTGAGTGCTAGAAAGCTGTAATTTGGTATGGGTATAAATAAATTACGCCAACAAAGTGGTAAAATAATATCGTAAAAAGTATGTTTTCTTAGGGTACCTACCCTACACTTAAAGTGGAGATGGTTGTATTTTTTCTCGTCAATCCCATGGTGTGGGATATAATTGGAAAGGTCGTTTAAAAATAATGTAACTTTGTGAATGCCATTTTTGGATTCAGGGATCCGTATGCGAAATATTAAGCTTTAAAGTGCTAATTTTTGCTAGAGTCAAGTGTCCCCCCCTGCCAGCTAATTGGTTGGTTTTGGATTGTGAAAAATTCACGGCAGTAGTATATATAACAAAATTAAAAAGAAAACTATCACAGCTAAGTAGGCTCCACAAGTTACCGAGTAATAATCGACCAAATTAAAGCAGTTGCAAAACATGTTCTCCGTTCTGCAAGTTTTTTAACTACAATGTTAAGTTTATTGGATAAATTCTACCCAACTACGGAACCCTTCATTATGCGTGGTTCGACATGCACTTGGCCGGATTTTTTTATTATTGAGGACTTACCTGTAAAGGGCTTTGTGGCTAAGAAGTTTAAGGATTACAAGACGTTGTTTGACGCGAGACATTCCTTTGAAATCGAATAAGATTTATTATATTATGTTAAATATTACATTTATGAAGTTTCCATAAATGTAAAGAACTTTGGTTGATCTTTGTTGAAATAATTATTAAAAAATATTTGTTTGTTAACTATTTTATACAGAGTGTAAATAAAATCGATGAAAAAACTCAATTCTTCCATACATTTTGACCGTGTAGGAATTGCACTACCTATTGTAAGAACGGGCAATTTTATTTCAATAACCATTTTTTTAAACCCGATTTTTTTACGATTCTGGTTTGGATGAAACTTGTACCTTTCTTTTTGGCAGATTTACAATTACGCGCAAACTGTTACCATGAATTCAGCACAACATGATTGTTCAATCATGTCCCCAACATTTCGAGGAATACAGGTGTATGTTTGTTTCCGTACATTTACTCGGAATGCTCGATGTCCTTTCAGGTGCAACATCTACATTCGCCAGCAAGAGACGTCGACGGTGCGGGACATATTCCTGGCGCCGTTCAGCGTGCGTCTGGTGGCGTGCGTCGTGGCGGTGGTGCTGATTGCCGCCATTGCCATCGTGGTCATCAGCCGGGCCACCGCCACTGTGTGCGTCAGTCATCGGCGCATGGGATATACTGAAGCACTGATTTGGTCTACTGGGATACTCTGTCAGCAGGGTTAGTTGTTGAGTACTTAGGTACGGTCAGGGAAATAAATTGTTAAACAAATTGACAACCTACATCGATTTGCCGTTTTAGGAGTATGAGGAACATGATGTAAAGTTCATACTCATCCACCATAGAAAAGGGAGGATCCTCCGACCAGACGGGTGTTGTGTCTGGCGGGCAACTGCCCAACGATTGATGTCGGGTTTTTGTGTATATGTTCTTGGACGGTAAATTAATTGCGCGATGCAGAATTTATGTGACGTCAGGTTTTTGATCCGTAGTTCGTAATGTGGCGATGTAGATAGATACCGCCACACCGTGTTATCACCAGTAACTGACAAAGTTCCTTCACTTTAAGTATTATGATTTTAAATATTTGTCGTCATGGCAATGGTATGGAGCTAAAAAAAGCAAACTTTTTCCTATCGCACATAGACAACTGATCACATCAAAAGATTTCATCTGCAAAAAGCAGAATGAAACTGAATCGAAGTTCTATAAAACCGAACATATTCGTAAATTTATCATTTCTGATTAATTCTTAATTTTTCTACTCTTCAACTTTTAATTATCATTGTATCGGATAACGTTGGTAATGAACTGCATACACTCTATGGTATAGACTATAGAGTCTATGCCATAGAGGATTGCGGAGGCGTTGGTTTATTAATTAAGTGAAAAATAGCATAGCTCCTCTGTAGTTTTTATTTCAATTTTAACGAAACGAGGGACGGATTTAAAAAATAATCAGTCTTTGAAAAAATGTACCACGACCAATATTCAGATTGAATATATTTACATCTGATCCTGAAACCGAAAATTATATTTAAAGAACAAATGTTTTACTTACAGACCGCAAGTTTCATTTAAATATACTTAACCCTAAATTAATATCTATATTTATAAAAATGAATCCCTATTTCCCTTGGTCACGCCATCACGCGTGAACGGCTCAACGGATTTGGATGGAATTTGGCACATAGGTAGACCATGAACTGGAGAAGGACATAGGATAGCTTTTACCCCGATATTCCCACGGGATCGAGACTTATGCGAGTGAAACCGTGGGGCGCAGCCAGTTCTAAATAATTAAATGATCAAGTGGCTATTCGATTCAATATTAACTGGAAACATGAAGTAGAAGTAATTTTATGTTAATTGTTCCATGACTCAAAATCTAATGCCGTAAATCTAATTCGGTCCCGTACTTGTCGAGTTTAAGGAATGGTTCCCGAAACTTCACCCTTCAAAACTTAGTACCATACTTTTAAAATTGCAATTTCTCCTAAACTATAGAAGCTAGAGTTTTGAAATAAAAAACGTTTTATAGCAAATTTCATCAGCTTTCTTGGAAATTATAGTTTATTATACATAAGTAACGTTTATAACTTAAACCATAAAATAGCAATTTTTAATTTACTGGCAAAAAACTCAAACAACATTTATAAGTAGGTACAGTTTTACGCCTTAATTACATTTTTTTTTGACACCTTAGCTTTCGATTTTTAAATTCATTGATCAAGAAATAAATGTGAAAACAAAAACAGAAGCAAAAAGAGTCAAAAGTTGCAAAAATTTTGAAAAAGACTGTTTTTGTTTATAATGTTTTTTTAGCCATTCCTTAAAAGACGGTTATTGGCTATAAAGTTTTTATATAAAAAATTAAATTCTTTTTCCAATCCTCAATCAATTCTTTATTTCGAAAATATATCTTGTGTAATTTAAAAGTTAGGTATTGCAATTTTAAAAGTTGGTACTTAGTTTTGACGGCCAGTGTAGTTCAATGGAACATTGATTATGTAAGTCTCATCAATTAAATCTCTCATCAAAACCTACTAGCTCAATGTCCGACGACATTAAAAATGTAGGGGGGACAGACTGGGAGAGGCCTATAGGGGAATAGTGGACTGCGATATTATTTGCGCTGTATTGATGTTGATGAGATATGGACCTATAGATAATTATGAATATTTGGTTCACTAACCTCGTCTTGGAACTTATAGACTGCAAAGCTGGTCCTTATTCTTGTCTCGAATGGTATACTTCTGAACTAAAGTCTGCCTAATCAATAGACGAAAGTAAGACTTGTGCCGTGTCCTAACGTTGACTAGTAACTAGATGATGATTTGCGAAAACTTAGTATAATATTAATGAAGTGGTAGGTAGTTAGACCACGTCAGCTTTGCGGTCAAGCGGGAGACGGGTGTTTGAAGTGGATTCCGATTAAATTAATAGTTTGATGGCTAATTTATTTTAGGTTTATTTAGGTAGCTTTATTAAACAAAAGTAAAACGCACATTGTTTGTTTGTCTAGTACTTAAATAGGTATTTATTTTTAATAAACAAAAAAGGTTTTTATTTTTTTAGTTTATTGTGATATCGTATATTAAAATTCATACTGAAATGGCAGCGGCCGGCAACGACATCTCGCAACATTGTTTCCCGAAACCCATAATGCTCAGCTAACATGCTGAAATAATGTTCTGCCATACGTCTCGTTTCGTTTCGCTGGCTTTATACAAACATGCGATTTCATTTATTTTGTTTTTTCTGCAGGTGGATCATGGACGCCAACAAACCCGTCTGGGAGTGTTCTGCTAATCGTATGCTTATTCTTCGCGGTTGTCACATACAATGCGTACGCGGCGTTCATAACCTCAGTGCTGTCTGTTCGCGTGGCCAGCGTCGATACCATAGCTGCCGTTCTACATTCACCCAACTTCAAGATCGGATACATAAGAAATGGGGCTGATCAAATGTACCTTATGGTAAGCCTTTTTAATCCCATGTTTGGAACCGAACGTTTTAGACTCTACGACCACCGAAAGGATATAATAATCAAAGTTGTTGCTAACAGGTGTAACTCATTTGTCAAGAGACGGATACATAAATTAAGATTAATTTACTGACATTGATTATTAAGACAATACAAATAATGTGACATGCTATAATAATTTAATTGACATCTGTATAATTTTAATTTTATTTTAATTTGGACCAATATTTTTATTTAATTTATTTGATTATTAAGTCTATGACATGTATTTTAATTCATCTGACAATTTTTGCTTTTATTTTTAAGTTTGACATGTGTATTATTCTGAATTTTTAATTAACTACGTATATTTTTAATTTTTATGTTTTTGAGTACCTACCTATAATAATTTTGTAATGTTACCTTAATAATTATTTAATAGATTAATAATAGGTAATGATACAGAGTACTTTAAATTTATTTATAACATCTGTTTATACCAATCAATATTTTTTTTGATAATTTGATTTGATTTGATTTGAAGATTTTCCGGCAAGGGCAGAAAAAAAGAAAACAAAGAAAAACAACAAATTGGGTTCTATTCAATAAAATTAATGGCCTGCTGTTAAAAAAAATGTATTTTTTTGCTCTGTGTTAATAGAACACAATCATATAAGTACATACTAATTAATGTTATTGGCAAACAGTTTATTATTTATTTAAAATAGGTACGCCGACAGCATATAAATCGTATAATACGGGTTCATAAGTATATACCAATTTCAGGTGTACACGACATTCATACATTTTAGACGTTCGACATTACGATACGATACTGACTCGGGATGGATGAAATGGCGACAGGTCACAGGAACAACTTGCGACCCACTGATGAAATCTATAAGTCCGTGATAAGGCCTGTCGTACTGTATGGATCGGAATGCTGGGCCGTGAAGAAGACGGATGAAAAAAGAATGCATGTAGCGGAGATGAGAATGTTGAGATGGATGTGTGGAGTGAAGAAAATGGATAAAGTAAGAAATGAGTATATAAGGGGAAGTTTAAAAGTGGCGCCAGTGATAGAAAAGTTGAAAGGTAATCTTTTGGCCTGGTATAGGCATGTGACGAGGACGGACGAAACGCATACATGTGCCTAAAAAAGTGATGATAATAAATGTTGATGGATGGAACGGGAGAGGAGCGCTAAAGAAAAGATGGATGGATTGTGTGAGGAATGATATGAAAGAGAAGGGAGTAAATGATGGCGTGACGTGTTGCGCCGACCCCAAGTAACAAGGGATAAGGGCAGGAAGATGATGACTGACACTTGCAGCGCACAGACGTGCTCGTTTAAATAGTTTATTTAATAATAGTGACCTCCTTTAGTGCATTACTGCCGTAATGCATATTGTTGTAGTTTCGTAAGTAATGGACACAAAATAGTGACCATAAAATAAAACAAAATAGTGCAACCCTCCGTCTCACCTTCGAAGATGCCGACGCAAAACCCAGCCCTCTTATCGGCCAACGTTGATGTTTTTGATGTTAAAAATGGATGTTAGCCATCAAGAGCACCTAAATGAAGTTTGCTCTGTTGCCGCGGATGGAACTCAGAGCAGAAAATGGAAATTTCTACCCTATGTCGTAAAGTAGCCTCTCAAACATAACGCCATTCACGCGTATAACATGTTGATGCTCTTCAAGGAAAGCGCGACCTGATGGAACATATTTCGGAGCTCAAAATGCAAGCATAAAGGACTCTGGTTCTGCGGGAAATGCTTCTGTTGCCGATATAGTGAAAAAGGGATCAAATGATTTCGTTCGACCCAATAACACAAGCTCTGTTGCCATTTTTCCCAATTATAAATTCAAATCAAGTGACAAAACGAAAGAACTCGTGCAAAAAATCATACGCCCTGAGCAAATAAAGCTGCACGTTCGTGGTGTCTGGAAAACGAAAAATGGAGGCGTAATTATCAGTGAAGCACGCAGTCCAGCTCTCAACATCTGGATTCCGATTCTCCACCGACGAGCCCAGCACGCGTAAACCTCGGATCGTGGTTGTAGGAGTGCCAACTTCCTTGTCTGAAAATTAAGTGTTCAGGTCCATTTTAGAACAAAACGTAGCCGACAACAAGTCACAAATCGGAGAAAAGAGATGCTACGACCTGTAACTACGTGTTGAAGTTTCAGCCGATTTAAGTAAAGCCTTAATCCCTCTATCTAAGGCTTTTTATAAATTGAACGACCTGGGGGCCTAAACCGGCCACATTAGCAATTCCTCTAAAAGCAGTTCATTTCCTGAATCACAGCAATTCCTCTAATTTGTCATAAAATCAATTCATAATTTGTGGACCATTTTACGAATCTCCATAGAAAACGTAAGCAGATGAATTATTTCGTAATATGAATCGCACGTAGATCATAATATTATGAATTGTCAGTTTGTGACATTTTACGATGATTCATAATATTTTCATATTATGATTCTGCTAAAGTGACCGTTTAAAGCCCCCTGTCCTGTCAGGGACTTTTCATAGGTAGTAAGGTCTTATAAATGACAACAATATGGTCATGCACCAAAAAAATGCCTAGAGATCGTTTCTACGCGTTGTCACTGTGGTTCTACGCAGGCCATTCGATGTCCGAATGCGAGAAGAAAGCCGACATTCCGAGCTGTGCAACTTGCTCACGCTTTAAAAAGACCAGTGATCACTAAACGGGCGACGCTGAATGCTGCTAAAAAAATAACAGAATACAGATATACTCCATCGATTATGGGGGCACCTAATGCGTCATACCCCAGACCAGAATTCCGATTCGCATGTTGCTGACTGAACAATATCCCGGGCCACTGCGCTGTCAAACTAATTAGGTAATAAAAGTAAAGTAAACAGCGTATGTGCATAAAGGTTATTGACGAAATTGGCTTTGAATAGGAATTTAATTATTAGTTATTATGCATTGTGACAAAAAGGCTACCTATTAATTCAATTTAAGGTCACTGACAACCATTAAAAATAAGCTCGATGTAGCTAAATCAGTAGAATTTATAAAACCATCTTCATATACAGGAGATTCTTTCGCTGTGAATGGTTTTTCTTACTTTATTATTAAATTTCTGTGAAATCGCCCCAAAACTTTATGATTACTTTTTATGTGAAAAGGTAGATCTATCTATTTGGTGCCATGATGGTATTTTTGTACCAGAGACGAGATCCTATCCTATGACCACCTTCCGGCTCTGTCAACAGATCAGGTCCTTGACCCACTATCTTATGAATAACCTCGTAAACATAAAGAAATTTGGAAACGTGTAAAATTGCTCGAAACCCGGGTCAAATGAATGCCATGGTCAATACCAATATTCTGTCACGTAAGCCGGTATTGTAAAGTAATAAAATAAACAAAATCAGTATCTTGTTGTTATTAATTAATGCAAGCATAGTTATGCATTTCCGCGCTGGTAATTAGGCAGTTACCGGGCAGTGGGTCATCTGCATTTGCAAGATATTTTGATGCACTGCACTGCGAAATGGAGTGTGAAATATGTATGTGTCTCAAATCCGCTCAACTGTCGATTAGCCTTCTAATGACAGATAACAATTAAAATTCTATTGTGTCTCGTTAATGACAGTTGGAGGTTTATGTGGCATAATAACAGCTTAAGCAGATTATGTATATTTATATGCTAAACAATACTAATGGAATTGTATCGTACTATCAAGGTAAAAGAAATAGCTCTCTCCGCTTTAAAAAATATTTGATGAGTAATTTATTATTCACATTGCAGTCAACAAAAGACGTGCAGTTGAATGCTTTCTACATTCGAGGGTATTCCGATGCTGATAACTTAGTATCTTCGGCTGAAGAGGGGCTGGCGCGAGCCGCGAGGCAGGATTATGCATTCTTCGCGGGACAAAGGGTAGCAAGATCTACGTTAAGGTAAAACCACAGTCCCCGGTCCGTGTTTTACTATATTCTAGCTAATAAAGAGATAGTTATTTTCATTCACAATGTTTTAGGGTTGGATGGGTTGGACCACACATCAAATTCACAGTCCGGCCGTTGAGAGAATGCATTATTGACACCTGTCAGTTTTGTAGTAACGAATATTTGTTTTATGAATTTGATCCTTATTACCACTAGAAATTGTCCAACTGGTCAGGACGGGACAGGTGTCAGGAACGCATTCCCTCGACTGTAGGTTGTGCGCGTTGAGAAGAAAACGACTGTAACAATCTCAGAACTGTGTTTCCACCTGATGCTAGGGATTGACATTATTGACAGCTTACTTCAAGCTCACTTCACATAATTGCTCACTGTGAGAATGGATCGGCTGCAATACAATTAAATTCATGGGTATCCCATAAGGGATCATTAAGAACAACTTTTACTATGAGACAAAGGCTGAAATCGCGAAAAAAAAATCTGCAGTATACAAGGTGGCCGGAAAGTTGACGTCCAAAAAAAAAATTTTGGTGCCGTGGGGTATCCGACTCACCCCCATGTATATATACCCCCCATAATTTTTTCACTTTAGACCAACATTTTGATAACTTTCATCACAGTTATGAAGCTGATTATTTTACGCATAAAAGTACTACTCATGAAGTTGCAAAAAAAAAACTTGACGAATTCTTTTTAAGTTGGTCATGTCGAAAATTGTCAAAAACTCAGAAAAAACTTCATAACTCGAAAACTATGAAAAATCGCGGAACATACATGGGGGTGATTTGGATACAACGAATACACGAAGAACCTACTTTTTTTTTTGGACGTCAACTTTCCGGCCACTCTGTATAGGTATTATGTACACATATCTGTATATCACTGAAGTCCCACAAATACAATGTGTATTTATATAGAAATTGGATTGTGACCATTAAGGCGAAAGCTTCAAGGTAGCCCGCGAAATTCAATTTTTCTTGCGTTTTTTGCAATTTGCAGGTCAGTTACATATTGTATATCGTTTACAGAATTACAATAATAAAATCTTCAATACAACTCTCAAAGTTCATATAATAATAATAATAATAACCCCACCGCAGTATCTCTACGTTGACGTCGTGGTGAGGCTTGCGCGCTCTGAACTCTAGGTCTGTGCCGGTAAAGTTTACTTTGCCGGAACAGGTCTAGGATGAGGAGCCAGACCAAGAGAGATACAAAAACCCTCTTCTCCGATCTTGACCGTACTTCCGGGATTGTCCTGATAGCCGTGGAATACATCTCCACTCCTCTTAAGCACCTTAGGACATGTTGCCCCCTTGTCGCTACGACACTTTGTGCTAGCGACTTTTTTGGGGGGCCCATTATTGAGTGTGCAAGTCACCCCCTGCCATTTTATCTATGTATTTTATATTAAAAAACACTGGTCAGGCAGAGGCCATAATCTTTCCATAGTTCAAGATAACTAGTTCACCAAGCCACCCAAAACCATAGGCCAATATCTTTGTTCTGAAATGGTCCTACATTAACCGGGGGTTGACCTTGGCTGCACTTGCATAGTGCGAATGATAATCGAGGGATAATCGTTGGTTGGTGCCTCGTTCCATTTAAATTTGTCTAAGGGGCCTCTGCGAGTTGGCTTCGGCCCCTCGCACGCCTTCCAGTGTCCCGAGATGTACAAACATATAAACAAATAATAATAGTAAAATATTTATTTCAGACCAAGATCCATAGCATGCAATTACATATAATTGGTACTAACTAACTAAAACACTTTAGATACAACCCTATTGAATCACTATTTCATAAAATCATCACATTTCAGGATTATTCTAACATATGGAGTTGTAGTTGTATTGCTGATTCTGATGATTATATTACGTCTGATGAATCATATTTTAGTCAAAATACAACTTGACACTGACCTTCAAATTCCAAAAAACATCAGAAAAGAATTTCGCGGGCTACCTTGGCGCTTCCCCCATAAAGGTCGCGTCCTAACCAAATGCGATAGTCGCACAAGGTTGTGCGTCATAATTCATACAAAAGGTCGCATAATCGCGTTCTACCTCGGCCTATGAAATGACTGAATGAATGGCTGATGAAATGTTTGTAATGTATACTTTATCGGACAGGTCTCTGAGTCAGGCTCGCGGTCGGTGCGCAGTCCGGGAGCTGCCAGTGCATTCCACTCGTGCGCACCTGGCCTTCCCTCTGCCGCGTCAGTCGCCCTACGCTAGACCTACCCTACTCTCGTAAGTTTTATTATATTCGAGACAAGCTGACCCGACTGACGTTGTCCTGTCCCCACACATGGTCTTGAGTTCATTAAAAAGTCCCATAAAAGTACAATTTCAACCAATTTCTTCAATAAAAACATTTTACAAAAAAAAAACAATCGACTTAAAAAAAAAACACAAAAAGTGAAAAATAACTTTAATTTCGGAAGTCGGTGGCAAAAAACGAAAATTGAAAAGCAAAGACACCGACTTCCAAAATTATTTTTTCTCTTTTTAGTTGTGGTACCTACCCCACACAAATTCGTATAACGTTATCTGCTAAATAACAGTGACGGAGTAAACTAAGATATCATCTACATACGCAAAGTGGTAAAAATACGTAATTATTGAAGCTAACTCAAAAACTACGCAAAAAAAATTACGAATAGATTTTGATGATTTTTTTTGTTTGTTAGGTCATGCTTCAGAGGTGGTCCCATATAAATTGTATTAACTTTGCTTGCGTAGTTTTTGAGTTAGCTTCAGTAATACGTATCTTTCCCACAGCCTATATGGATGTTTTAAGTTCCCGTCACTGTTATTTACATAGCGGTATTCAAATTTGTGTGGGGTACGTACCACATCTAAAGAGTGAAAAATAAAAACTTTTTACAAAAAAAAACAACCAACTTCCAAAAAATCTATCAGTACCTACTTACTGCAATTTCAATTTATCTCGAAGAAGGTTGTCAAAATAATGCTCGAATTTCCAAGCATGTTTGAGAAATAATAGTTTGGCAAAATCGCTTTCGCACATAATTACACAATACAATTCAATGATATTATATTAACAGATATATATGTTATACTCTCACAAAACAACCGAAAAAAGTGTCCGCGCAGCAGCGGCACTCATACCCACGTTTCATTCATTTTTACATTTCACTACAAGTAAAAATGTTACAATTGGAATGTTTTCGAGTCTTCACGATTGCGCGCTTATAACATATCTGTTAATTTAATATCATTGATACAATTACAATTAAAAAAAACAAAATGGTCGGCGATTTTGAACACAAATTGAGTAGTGGTAATGAATAGTAATAGTAAGAGTTATTGGACCTGTGTTTGTATATTACGTTAAGTTAAGGGCATTTTCTTGTTGTTTATAATATTTTGAATAATATTTGTCGCATTTCCAAACTATATAATTTGTTTATTGTGTGAATTTGTGTGTGTGTGATATTTATGAAAAGTAAGAAAACATGCACCAATACGTCAGTCTCCTAAGCCATAAGCTTAAAAAGTTAAATTATACACACAATCAAAACGAATTTTGGCAGTGTAGCGGAAAATGAATCTAATATAATATGCCTGTATATTAAAAAGTCCTGTTTGCAAGTATTATGTATTCTGTGGCGAAACTTCGACTTTGGATAGCAAAAAAACTTAATTACCACTACTTAAAATGGATGAATTCGTCAAATAATGCAAATGAAGCAATTCTATTGCGTTTCTGCAATGTATTAATTAACGAATTAAATCCTAACTGATATTAATTAAAACTATAAAAATAAAAAACATTACCCTCCTTCTGGGGCAGTCGGGTAACAATTGCTGTCGGCTGGTAATGTACACAAGAGACTGGCGGCATTGTTACGTTGTGTGGCAATGCTTAGCCTCTTACCAAGGTAAAAGCTAGCCCTTGGGTCACGGGAAGTGTCAAACAGCCGTTTGGAGATTTCGTAGAACACACCATGAGCACTCGCACCCCATGGCCCTAGGGTATCAACCCCAAACGGCTCGAAATATAATTACCTATAGGCTATTATACTTCCGCCGCCTGAGGTCGGGCCAGGCCAGGATGATGGGATGGTGCAAGAGTATCGACACACGTTGCGTCCCACAATAAAGGCTTACCCACCTTCCATGGGAATAAGGAAATGTCGTCCGGTCTCTTACCATCGTTGCGTGCCAAGCCATTAGGTTCTTATGCATCTGGAACGCCGGCGTTGACAAGAGCTCGTCGGCTGATGTCAATAATGTTCGCATGCCGTGCTAAGCGACCCGCACTTCGGCTGCAAGACAGGCCGTGGTGTCTGAGGCTGTTGACAACTTCGCCACAGTGACAGCGATGAGGAGAACAACATGGAGCTCAGAGGCGGCTCGTCATAAAGAGCGCTGGTGCAGTGCACTCCCACGAAAATAGCATAATCTATATTTCTTTATTATAATCCTATACATACATTCTTTCTACTATGCCCATGTATACAATAGCAGTTTACTAGAAAACCATTTCCTACGCGTACATTGGGCGTCAAGTTGTAACGTGTGGAGCGCCAGCGATTGCGCTCCTATGAAACAAAGTTCAGTACGATTTCTAGCACTGTATTCAATGAGTGCGAAAGAGAAATATCGACACAGTCCGACGCGTGAAACAAAAGATTTTGTATGAGAAATTAGCCTAATTTGGAGCGCCGCTCACGCGCGACGTTGCCAAACGGCGCAAGGCGGCATCGCGCGGGAATGCGATCTATGCCTTTGCGCTGTTGCCGATCTTATGTAAACAAACGGTCGGCTCAACTCGGCTGTCAGTAGATTCGCAGTGTTTATTCTAAATAATTATTAAAAATAGTTTGTGCGCGACATTTGTGTTAAAAATGGAAAAATACAGTGTATCTTGTTGTATGATAAGCATTGAAAAACGCTTAATTAATTCCATAACTGATTTTCACAAGAAAGTGATAGATGTCTTCGCTCGCCAAAAAGATCGCCAAATGGATTTTCTTTACAAATAAAATAAATTGTAAGCTCTAGTTCTACGTTTCTTTTTTTAGTGAACCCCCACAAATAAATATCACGAGCCGCCTCTGATGGAGCTCCTAGTCGCAGGGAAGCAGCGATGCGGAAAGTAGTGTCGTCGAACAAAGCTCCTAGGTTCGATGACGGTAGTGGATGAAACCACAGTACCGACTCCCACTTACGCATAGCCAGAAGGCGTGTGCGCTCCGCAGAAGCAGCAGACGTGTCAAGTAAATTGTTCTGTACTACTCTGCAGAGCGGCTCATCCCACCGTATATTTCTAATCATATATTGTTTTATTATTATTGTACTAAAATAAAAATCCTTAAAGATAAATAGCTTGAAGTTATTCGAGATTTTGATTCATCGAGGTAATGAACTGTCGCGCTCATAATTTATCTATTTCGAGTACTATCGTTAACGTTTTCGAGCAAGTGTTATTCGATCTTTCGTCATTCGATTTCAAGAAGGGAACCCCGTAGGACTGCTCGACTGTAGGTGTACTATTAGGTCACCTCTGCCTAACCCTTCGGGGAAATGAAATGAAATGAAATTGTTTATTCTGTAAATAGGATATTGGAATCACTTTTACACGTCATATTAAAAAGTTGTAAAAATAAGCTAGATGAGGTCGGCGTTTCCTATCTGACTACTCTGAGAAGAAAGGCCGAAACAAACTCAGAGGTCACCGTCTCCTTTAAAGTCCAGACATAATCTTGGTCAGGCCATATGAGGTCCATGTAGATAAGAGTCTGAAATGGTCTTTTGAGGAAAGAACCACACAGATTTGAGTGTCCAGTCAGTGCAAGCATTTGTCAGTAATAGTGGAGCTCAACTCAGAACTTTAGGAGCTCAACGACTCGACGAACAGTACCAAAGAAAGGACATTTGGGTAGGTCGCATAAAGTTCTCAAATTGCCAGACCTTCGCTAAAACTAACAGACCGAAAAATAAATATCCACATAGTCCTCACATTCACAATAAAACAATACTTTACAAGTAATCATCATGTCATTTTGTATATAATATTCAATAATGTCAATTTGTATATAAAACTGGTAGGTATATTTTTATGGCTTTCCATAATATTCAAAATGTCACAATGCTTAGCAGAGCGAGCAGCTCAATCCCATGCATTTTTGTCTTCTAAATAATCTGTGATTTTATAGTACCCTTTTTTACAAAGTTTGGTTTTAATACAGCTTTTAAATCGTTTAATGGGTAAGTTTCGAATGTCAATGGGAAGTTTGTTATAAAAGCATTGACATTGACCCATGAACGAGTTGCCTACTCTGTGGAGACAAGTGCGATGCACAGCAAGATTGTGTTATTCCTGGTATTTAAACTATGAATATCGGACATTTTCTTAAACTTTGATATGTTTTTGTGTACATACAATAGGTTTTCGAATATATATTGTGAGGCTACAGTCAGAATATCTATTTCTTTGAATTTTTCTCGAAGGGAAGAACAGGCGTGTTGTTATGTTATCTTTCTGTTATTTATTCCAAAGCAGATACGTACTTTGTTGTTACTGTATAACTGTACTCGCTGTTGAACTCTTTATATTGTTAAGGAGCACTTTCTCGATAAAAATACTTACGTGAGTTTTACATTATCAACAACACTTGGCAATCATTTTAATTTATAATTTATCACAAATATATAAGATTTACATGACAATGACTTAGGTACAGTCACGAGCACTAATATGTGTACACTTAGCAACTTTTAAAAGTGATTTTCTCCTACTGTATTGATTGTAACTTTATGATATTACGAATATAGTATTTTGGAACCCCTATTATTATGAAAAAATTATCATCTCAAAGTTACAATTTTAATTCCACGAGAAAATCGTTATTGAATTTTACTGAGTGTATACATATTTTTGCTCGTGACTGTACTACTGGCTTTACGTAAAATTGTTTTTATCGTGAACGTGCTCCAAGTCTCTTGCAGCTGCGCAGTGGCGGCGCGCTGGCTCGTCTGGAAGCCGCCTTAGTTCCCGATATGCCCCAGTGTGCACCACCCCCAGGCTTCGCCTCCGCTCGAGCCACTGATGTACGATCTGCTCTCATCCTCCTTATTGTGGGGCTCATCATGTCTCTGCTTTTGGGTGAGTGTTACAGGCCAGAGATTGTCAATAGGGATTTTATTGCATATGAAGACAGTGTGTGATAGTTGCATCAGGTGTGCTTTTTTGAAAAGTTGTTAGTCTAATACGTGGAGATCTAAATGGTTCGTCACAGACGACATAAATGTTAACAAAGTTGTGTAATATTTAGAACAAGCATTTTGTTCCCGATACATTTCTTGCTTTTTCCAAAAATAAACATGAACCTTTTGATTAATTTAAACACTCAGTAAGATAAAAAAACTTTTGACCCTTAAAGTTGCCTCTTTTATATCGCCCGATGATAATGTCAGGGCCCTTACAAGTTGCAATCATAAGGGCGTGCAGCAAGTTTTGATGACCATCTGCTATCTGACGTCATTGGCGCATTTCTCAAAATTGACTGAGGTAAACATCACAAGGTAATCCACGAGACATGTTTTGGAACCGGCTGTTGGTACTTATACTTGCACTTTTGATCATAAACAATCGGAAGGAGGTGGGCCAAGGTCGGGAACAAGGTGCAGCTCCAGTATTGGTTGCATGCATTCATTGCATTTTGCGATGTAAGTTCTATGTATGTGTCGGATTGCAGCTTTTTCGTAAATGATATTTCATTTTGATTTAAATATTCCAACCAGTGATTTTGCGGATTGCGAGCCACAATTGCGGAGCTTCTTACGTATTGTATTCAAATGAGTCTGTGTTATAGAGATTTCTGTGACAACATAGAAATGGAAAAAAACAGATAATTTAAAAATCCCGAGCCCCAAAAATCCCGAGCCCCAAGATACAGACAAATTAACTGTCTAGTTTGGGGTGGCTTAGTGGTAAATAATTTGTGTAACCTAGCTATAGGTAATATTGTAATCTGCAAACCTATTTAATATTGTAACCTAGTAAAATCTTGCTTATAGGTAATATTGTAACCTACAGGTTACAATATTACCTATAAGCAAGATTTTACTAGCAGGTATACATACCTGCTTACCTACTGTAATCCTGGACAATAAACGATTTCTATTGTTCCAGGTTTGGGAGAATACTGTTGGAAAAATCGGAAGGATTTGAAGACTTTCTTGGCTAGATGTTATCGCCGAATAATCAATATTATAATGCATTAAGAGCGACCTGTGTCGCAAGATGTTGGTGAAAATGATCATCATCATTCTCCTGCCCTTATCCCAATTTATTTGGGGTCGGCGCAACATGTCCCTTTCTTCCATACTATTAGCCGTCATCTCGATAGTCACCCCCTTTCTAGCCATATCATTTTTCACACAGTCCATCCATCGTTTCTTTGGTCTTCCCCTACTCTTATAGCCATCGACATTCATACCCAAAACTTTCCTCACAACATTTTCCTCATTCCTTCGCATCACTTGCCCATACCATGACAACCGATTTCCGCACAATTTTTCAGTCACCGGTGCCACTTTCAGACTTCCTCTTATGTACTCATTTCTTATTCTATCCATTCGTGTAACACCACACATCCCTCTTAACATTCTCATCTCAGCTGCATGCAATTGCCTTTCATTCATCCCTTTTGTGGCCCAACATTCTGATCCATACAAGACAGCAGGTCTAACTATTGTTTTATATATCTTCCCCTTAAGTTTAAGGGGAATGCGGGAGTTGGAGATTGTTCCCGTGACCTGCCGCCATTTCATCCATCCAGTGTTAATTCTGTGCTTAACCGCCCGATCTACTTCGCCGTCGCTTTGCACGAGTGATGTTGGTGACAATGATCTTAAACTAAATTGCAGAGTTCGTTTGTAGGCGTAGGTCAGAAAGTTACGAAGTGGTAGCAGTGCAGTAGCGGTGTCCGTTACTCCAGCAAGAAAATATCTTCTAGAATGAATTGAGTTCAACGAATAATTGGGAATCAAACAAGTTTACCTGTTAAGCGAAGTCTTGATTCTAATTTTACTTCACGGCCATCTGAAATAATGATTATTAAACAGAGTGTTAGTGTTTCTTACACACATTTATATCATCGCGTTTTTAAGAATAAATTAAATAAGTGTATTTTTTAAATATGTGCATTATTTCACTTAAAATTTTTGTATGTGGGCAATATAATAAATCATTCGTTGAAAACTCATTCTAGAGATTTTCTTGCTGTACCTACACTACAGCACATATTCAAGCACATCCATTCAGCATATTTATATTTATAATAAGCACTTCATAGTTCTTGTAGAGTGTAACAATAAAACCTTACTTTACTTATTGATTACGATTTAGAGTTCAATTTCCTTCAGCATAGGCAAACAAAAGAAACGGTACTTAACATAGATTTATTAAAATACCATACAATAAAACCTAAATGAGTGAATAATAATAACATTAAAGACTATCCTCTTTTAAGATAATGGTCTTCAGAAACAATTTGTTTTGTGACAGCTGCATCTATGCACGTCTGCAGATCCTTTTTGGATCTTGCAGCATCAGCCAATGCTTTCTGAATGGTAATGGTTTCCACTGTTTGGAGGTTCGTGGCCAGGCCAAGAGCTGCCCACACTCGGATGAAGGCTGTCGAACAGCCACAATCTGTAAAAAAAGGAATGTTTTAAGAATAAAATATCGGTTTTGTAGGTACAAAACCGATATTTTACAAACACAGACACAAAAAAAAAACAAGGTACGAGTCGAAGTGCAAGTCGGATATGGGTTAGTCCGTATATTTTTACTGCGCAGAATAATTAAAGCTCTGTTTTAAACATGGGATTCACGTATTCTGATTTTATAAATATCTGTGTGGTTCGGTCTTATACTTTATGCGCGTGTAATCTACAAAAACAAAAGATTTTTACTGTAATTTATATTCACCTAGTCACAGTTAACTGCTCTTGCTACGCACGGGTGGTGTGGCGACCGGTCAAAACATCGAGATTTATCCGGTAAGTTTAACCTTCCGGAATAAATTCCTTAAGTGACGGTGAAAATCACCATTAAAATTCATTGTATTTAGAAGAACTAAGCGGTCACACAGACAGATTTTTTAATATTATTTATTATAGACATAGATAGATAATAAGTACATAATTATTTTGCCAAACGGAATCATTTCGTCCTTTTGTTGGTTTTGCAAAACTTTAATAAATGTTTTCACAATAACTTTTGAATTCGCTGAAATATAGCTGAAAGTAGATTGAACTTCTTATTATTATACGTATTTTTTGTAAATGTTTTTAGTTCATAACTTACCGTAAGTTCCGTATTCTCCAGATTTGTAGTCATATGGAACGAGGTAATGGTAGTGGGGCCAGAATGTCTTAGTTAATATGAATACTGTGTTAGAATCAGGTGGATATCTGCAACAAAAGAAGGATGGTTTGAGTAGCAATTGGCCATAACATCGCATCATGCGGGTAGCGTAAGAAGAGTTGGTGTGGTAATGCATGGGCGCATCACGACGGGGGACCTAAGTCTAAACGTGGACTTCCTTTTTATGGTAATTATGATACCATCGATTATGAAGCCGTTGGCGCGACCAACGGCTTCATAATCGGCTGTCATTCGTAGATCTTTGACAGTTGTTACGGGTAGTCAGAAGCCCAAAAGTCTGGCAACCAGTGTTACTAAAGGGTATTGTGTTACCCGTACGTATGCAGATGATGATGTGAACGAATATGGTGATTTATTATGGTAAAATGTGCGATGATTCTTATGCGGTAGAGGTTAAGTAGTGCTGTTAATGGCGCTATTACACTTGGTCGTTCTTTCGAATATAAATGGAATTCAGGTCAAAAAACAAGTGTGAGTTTATTGCTCCTTAATCTGCTGTTAGGTACGGCTATGAACCTGATGCTTAAATGGCGTAATGTTATTGATTAACAACAACAGACCCCCAATTTTTTTCCCTTGGTTATACCTATCCATGTTTTCCTATTTGATGAATACTCTCTCAATTATATGGAGAGTATTGATCAAATATATGGATTAAAAGACCTCAACTGCACCAACCTCCAATCAGTAGGCTCGATGGTACATGGGCCAACAGTGATGCTGAAAAGGCTGAAGTTTTTGCTAACCACCTTGGAAATGTCTTTACTTCCCACCCCGATGAACGTTCAAGAAAACTAGACTAGGTCAATGACACACTATCATCTGTCCACCAACTAGACCCACCATTGAAAAAATGTTCTCCCAGCAAAGTTAAATATGATTCAATAAATTCAGAAACTCCAGGTTACGACCTAATAACCGCGCTGCTGGTGGAAAAAATCAACAACTCATTTGAAAAAAAGGAGTACTGCTCTGCCGTCTTTCTGGACATTTCGCAGGCTTTTGATCGTGTATGGCACCAGGGTCTACGGACTAAAATAAAAACGACTCTTCCAACAAACTACCTGTTTCTGCGCTCCTACCTCAGCAGGAGATTCTTCCTGGTGAAGCAGGGAGATCACAAATCTACGTGCAATTCAGGCCGGCTTGCATCAGGGCAGTGTCCTGGGCCCCATCCTGTACCTGTTATTTACTGCTGACCTGCCGCTAGATGGAAATTTCCTAACAGGCACTTTTGCCGATGATACGACCAAACTGGCCACTGATGTCTGCCCGAGAGAGGCCTCTGCAAAACTGCAAAACAGCCTCAAGCTGATCTCTGAATGGCTTAAAGATTGGAAGGTAAAAGCCAACGAGACAAAGTCAGTCCAGGTATGGGGTCCCAACTCGAACAAATTATAATTAGTCTTGAAAACAAATCATAGATGGCAGCATAATGTAACAATTATGAAATTAACAATCACTAAAAAGCGTTATACGGCAAATTTTGGCTAAAGTAATATTAGTAAAAATCAAAACATCTTTGTTTAATGCTGATTTATGTATTTACACTCATAAATCTCGTATTTTCAACACAAAACTTAAATTAAGCCTTTTACTTCAATTCGAATCCTTAGAATGATAAAGTAGCCATCTGTTAATTGCGGCGTTTTACTAAAGTGATGACAGGTCACTTTAAACTTGAAACTTGTTTAGTCGTTTCATTAAGGAAAATCAAACAACATTTTTTTTAATCTAGTAATTTACGTAGAAATATAAGAATTGAAGACCTAGGAAGAAAAAACGTAAAAAAAGGAAGAAAAAATCAAATCGCGTTTTAAAACTACGGTCTCTGGCAATTAGTGAGTCGATGATGCACCACCCTAAGTCTGGCTATTGAGCTGGCTATTTTTCTTCCTCCATTTTTTTAACAGATGGCAGCGCTGACAAAAAAATGGAGGAAGAAAAATAGCCAGCTCAATAGCCAGACTTAGGGTGGTGTCATTTCTTTGTATGGGATTGGGTATCTGTACGTAGTATTATAATATCTGTGGTCCAGGTGACTTTCACTGCACACAAAGAAACATGCCCACCTGTGACCTTAAATGAAATAGAAGTACCACAAGCAGAGGTCACACGATACCATGGAATATAGCTTGACTGACGCTTTACGTGGAGACACCACATATTTACCAAACGCAATGTCCTAGGGCATAAACTCCGTAGCTTACACTGGATGCTCAACAAAAAGTCCCAAATGTCAAACAAACTCTTCTTTACAAATGCATTCTCAAGCCTGTTCGGTGCTATGGTATCCAGCTTTGGGGAACTGCAGCGAAATCAAATATCGAAATCCTTCAAAGGTTTCAATCAAAAACACTGCGACAAATAGTAAATGCAGAGAGCATTGTCACAAACGAGAGAATTCACAAGGACCTAAAGATAAAAACTGTCAAAGAGGAAATCAAGGCTAATATTACCAATTATTCCACCAGATTAAAAGCTCACCCAAATCAATTGGCAATGAAACTGATGTCAAATCCAGTTACCTTCACAAGACTGAAAAGAAGGGCACCCCAAGACTTACTCACAAGTCACAACCAGCATGAATGAGCAGTAGTATCGATCGGATGAGGCAGTGGCTTCATACCGTGCAAGATCAGGAACCATCATCTACTTATTGCTGAATATCCCAGGGCAGATTGCATTAAAAAAAAGGAGTTAAAAAAAAAACAATATGGAACCATAAACGTAGGTACGAGATTACGAGGCTATTTTTTTAATATAGTTTATCAATACGCTACCATACTAAATCCATTTGTTACGGTCGTGAATCATATTTTTATTAACATACAACCTGAAACTGACCAGCAAATTGTAGAAACGTAAGATCGCGGGCTACCTTAGACAAAATCGTGCCGTCCGGCTCGCATTACGCCCGCAAACGGCACGATTTTGTACCGTCTCGTCTCGGTGTCACTCGAATTTAGTTAGACTTTTAAGTATTACTATATTTTTTTGTTGTATCGGTCAATGATTGTAACATTCAGTGATAAAAACTTTATTTTTATTTCATTCGCCCTACAAACTGACGACCTTAACATTAAATGTTGGTAAAATGGAAGCAAATAGATACCCTATTTGGTTCCATTTTACCGACATTTAGGAATAAAATTAACAGTTTGAAAAATTATGTACCTGTTCTCGACGTGGATACGTAAGAACTTTTCTTAACCTTTTCCTTATGATATTGTATTTACATTTGATAATAAATGGTGGTATTTTATGATACTAAAAAAAGATTTCTCGTTTTCTATCCCGTGATACCTCCACGATGAGTTCAATCGGTCTTAATGAGATCAAGGGCTTTCAATAAACAAAACAACATCGTATTAGGCTTACTAAGCTATAATGATACCTACAAGGATCTTTTGTCGCGTGCCCACAGTATAAACGAATTCCACCGTGTTGGTTTTCTAATACAATTTCTGTTTCAAGTTCTCGAATTTTTACCGACAACGCCCCCTGTTAATGTCATTTAGGCGCCGCGCCAGTAGTGTACTTACTTTTCGCCAGGCCTGAGACCCCACACACAAATAGCGCTGTCGATCATCCAGGAGGCATGGAGCACGATCAGGTACCGAAGGAAGCCGATGACGAACACTGTGCTAAGAATAGTGTCATCCCAGTACTCAAGAGGAGCGTTTAGAGGCAGCAGCAGGAACAGTACTGCGTATAGCCCCCAGTATAATCTGAAATAAACACAGAAATACAAAATCTAATGTCTTATGAATTCCTCATTCCTCAATACACATAAGTGAATAACGATTGCTTATTCAGTAAATAAGTAGGTTTTTTAAGCTTATTCAGTAAATAAGTAGGTATTTTAAAAACTACAGTACTTGTCGGAATTTCATACTTACCTACTCCAGAGTTTGTCACGGTGTGGTGACCACACCGTAACAAATACTGGGGTAGGTAAGTTTCTTTTAAAGTTCAGACATCTGTATAAATGAAATAATGTAAGAAAAATGCACGCAAAGTAGGGAATACAGAATAATAACGCAAAGAAGCCGCGTCTAGAACAAAACACGAGCGATATCTTGTGTCCACTTCATTTTCTTAGTGTGCGTGAGCCGAATGTGTCTACGTTCCTCAAATGCACACTAATACAGCTTTCAGTGATACCATTACCAGGCCGTTACCCACAAAAAATGGGAATACGCACTACTATGTTGCTGGATCAAATCAAGACAAGTATTTTATGTTATCAGGAACTGGATAAAAAACATCGGAATGTAAAATAAACTGGCAAAATGTGATATCGTATTCAATAGCGTAGGTAGTACGTACAGTCACGGACTTTAATTGATGAGCCACCGGGCACTGTTCGTATTTTAGCCGTGTAATGCAAATCGGGTTTATTCGGTTCCCGACACACAAAGTCATATAGTCAGTCTTCGTAATAAAAGAAGAAAATTATATTTCATATCTTTACCGGTTGGCTAACCTGAGAGCCAGAACTACAAACTTGACAGCAGAGTGAAAAAGTACCCAAAGTCAACCAATTGCAGGGCTAACAACAGTAACCTAGCAACGATAAACAATCGTTGCTAGGTGAATAGAGAGAGATATAGCGATGATAGCGAGAAATATTATTAGTCATTTTGACAAGTTCGAAAGTAGCGTATCTGACATCGATATTTCAACTGTCACTGTCTTCAGTTAAGTTTTCAAAATTATCGAGTTAATGAGCTATGATTCAAAGGAGGTCGGTATTAAATAGATTTGATAAACTTAATGCAACATTGTATTTATTTTTATCATTGAGAACTTATTAGTCAACCTCTATGGATAAGACTATTTCCGATTAAAAGTAATTTATTTGTCATCTTGTTTACGAGCGTGCGATTTGAGTTCGTGTTTAATCGTGTAATCTCGTGAATGTATGATACTGCAAAATTGAAAAGTTTGACGGTGGCTCATCAATTAAAGTCCGTGACTGTACATCAAAAACATTTTTTTTTGCTAAACAGAATTTTAACAAAGTTGAAAGCAATGTGGGTACTTTTTTCCTCACAAATAGTGAAATGTAATTTGATCACATTATATTTATTTTCCTGAATTGCTATGACATCCCTTCACGCTACAAACTGTCATTTTAAATTATTTATTGCGAGCTGTGTTCGACGGAACGTGACCTTGAGTACTGACAGCTCGCCGAGAGTAGGGAGCCACGATGGCTCCCTTTTAGTTGCCTCACTTTTTGCACTCGTACTAGGTTTCTATGCGTTATTATTCTAAGGGAATACATAATATTATATACCTAGTATGGCCATTATCACGCTTGATGTGGTGAGTAGTAATTCCAGATCCCATATTGAATTGAATTCTCACCTCTTTTGGAACATAACGACTGAATCTTTTTCAAGATCCGACATATCTATGGACTCCTTCAGTTTCTCCTGGTGCGGGCTAAGTTTCCAGAGACGAGTTAAGAAGTGTGAGTACACGAAGCCCTTGTTGTAGTCGTAAGGATCATCGGCAGTTGCAAAGTGGGCGTGGTGGAGTCTGTGGTACTGCACCCAGTCGTATATGGGGCCCTGAGAAATAGAACAATTGTTTTATTCACTTTTTGAATATATATCACGTATTTTTAAGTATCGAGCAGACCGCATTGGTTTGAACACCTCTAAACAATACTATTACTGCAGTATAATCCGTGTCCGTCCACAATTTGTCCTTACCGGTTTGACTGATCCTTTCGAAGGCTTAGGAAAGTGTTCCCATATAGACATGTGAACAAACGTCCTCATTGCGTCAATGAAGCGACCTACTGTTGCTTTTGCCAGGTCAAATCGAGGTATTCCAAATTACCGGTCGACTTGGGAATCTCGATTTGCATTCGCGCACACATGATTTCACTTGAATAACTTATAATGATTTATTAATAATATGATTATAGTAATCATATCGTGTGCTTTCATTGCGTTGAAAAACGTAATAGAAGGGGCAGATATTAATTAATATTTAAGGAGGCAATCATCTGAAGTGGAATAGCGATAATGGCCTTTTTCCCTTGTACGCATGAGTGTATACACATATTTCAACGTCCATTAATAAAAAAGGTGATGGATACTTTGACTGATATCAAAGATAAAGCATTCATATTTTCGTTCAGACCATTTCCTGTTACCTTCGAATTGTTAGAGAGTGGATCAGTTAGGTTACTATGGAGAAGAACGGGCAAGAAACTTTTAATGTAGTAGGTATGTAATGGGGTGTGGAAAAAGATGCAGCAAAGACGTCAACTGTATATTTCATGATTTACTGCTGGTGCATATTTACCATATAACTGCTCGTAAGGAGCTCATGTTTGACAATGCCTATACAAAAAACTAGGGATATTTTGAATCATTTTAAAGATTGTTGACAGTAGCAGTATTGTCGTTTGGGAAAGCTCGAAAACACAATACTTACAACTCCAGCTAAGGTCTGGAACATCATGAGCACGATCCGTAGTCCTGTGCTGGCTTTGTACGCCCCGTGTGCCCACAATCGATGGGCTCCAGTGGTCATGCCCAGGATTGCCACAGACGTCAGGACTATAACTGGAAAAATGTATATTCTTTAATAAATGGGTTACCTAGGTACCTACTCCATGAATTATTTGAATAAGCGTTTGATACAAAGGGCTCTGGAGATGAATTTAGAGACCCAACGAAGATAGAACCAGAGGAAGAGTAAGAGCATTATTTTCTAAATCTCCTTGATATTTTAGTATAGGTAGAACTAAGAAGGAATGCTCGCTAGTTCGGTCAAATCTAGGTACTTTGGTCTAACCCTTGACATGAGACTAAAGTTTCAATTTATGATTAAAGTTCACATAACTCGTCAAAATGTAGGGAACAGCATTGCTATTCTGTAACCATCTCACTGTGAAAACTTAGGTGAAGTGAGCGTGGAGTGAGCTGTCATTGTCATCGATACCTACTGATGCTGAGGCAGTGACAGTTCACTCCAAGCTCAGTTGACCTAACTTTTCATGGTGAGATTTTTACAGAATAGCACAACAGCACAACAGCTGATTACAATGAGCTCTTAAGAGGATGCCCTTGAATTCAATTTCACACAGATATTGTGACACAATATCTTGACTTCTTGAATGCCATAATAATGGTACCTAATGAATAAAAAAAATCGCCGTGGCACGGATGAGGGAATAACGTGGAATGATAATAATGGACACTACACCGACTCTTTTGAGAGAAAGGCATTCACATATTCTAAGTACTGTGTATTTTATTTTACTTTATTACCTACTAGCTTCCGCCCGCGGCTTCGCCCGCGTGGTATGTCAATATAAAGTAGCCTATGTCCTTCCCCAGGATGCCATCTATCTGCACTGAAAATCAGTGCCGTGATTTTGGTCACCAATAGTACAGCATCATGCTGAATGCTTCCATTCAGCATGATGCTGTAAACTTACAAATAAATGAGCCCGTTTTAATCATGACTTTAATTAAATGAGAAGTTATGGTCTTTTTTTGGGCATCTGTTACATTACTTTTAATAAATAAGCACCGTATTATAATATTTTACCTCTACGATACACCGGCTACTTACTACGAAATTATAAACTACAGTAACAATATTCGTTACGATTTGCAGGTGCGATATGGTGCCTAAAAAAAGACCATACCTACTCATTTCCATCAAAATGATTCAGACTATGATTGTGATTGCTCGTTTATTACTTAGGGTGCGGCTTGGTAGATTCTGGAGGACATAGGCACTTTTCATCCTGAATGTTTATGAAAAACAAAATAGGTACCTACACGTGAAGAAGTCGCGGGCAACAGCAAGTATTTAAATAAAATACGAAGAAGTTGTGTTATCAGATGATTCTTGATTCTTTTTCTTTGTTGATGATGGCTCTGTAACTTTTGACACTTTAAACTTGAGACCATACGGACGCGCGCACTTTAGACGCGATTTGTACGAATTTTACTCGTGCGAACACATACGAACACGGACAATCGATCCCGGCCATCCAAGTACTAAGGGAGTGCGCAGACAGAGTGTGAGTTAATCGTACGTGTTGTTCCAACGTCCGAATGGGCAACAGCAAGTATTTAAATAAAATACGAAGGAGTTCACGAATTAAATCAGCGCTTGGATGTTTTTATGAGACTGGTGGGTACACTATAGCACCAATTTCCAGCGCTTTTAGGTCTGTAAATCGATAACAATCGTTTGGCGCCAGATGATATACAGTATGTTAACTAACAAAGGGCGTTCCCGTTAACCTGCAAAAGTATAGCGTGTATACATGCTAAAAAAGATATTAAAACACAAAATTTTTTTTTTTTTTTTCATTTGTGTCGTGAAATGTTCTCAAAACGATTAAATTTAAACGTACAAGAAACACTCTGTACACGCACATTTGTATTTCAACGTAGAAAAACAAGTGTACCAAGTGGGCGTGCACAGAGAGTTTATTTTCCGTAACAATTAAATATTTTTTGTGAATATTTTACTATACAAAAACAAAAAAAAACATATTATTTTTTAATGGTAATATTTTTTTTAGCATGTATAGACGCTATACTATTGCAGATTAACGGGAACGCCCTTTGTTAGTTAACATACTGTATATTATGTGACTGCAACTACAGCACGTGGTTGGGTTACTCAAAAAGCAATAATAAAATTGCAAATCGGTACAATTTATACAAAGCTTTCAATCGTAGTTAGGTACATACTACGATTTATGGCCAATTCCTATAATTTACGGACCGTTATTGGTTAATATTAAGACTCTCGTATCTTTACCAAGAATGAAGCAAAGACCTCATAGCTCTGCATAGTAGACTCTCCCATAAGGAACTAACTGTCACAGGTAAAATTAGGTTACAAATGTATTTATATGACCAGTTTGGCAATAAAAAAATCTACCATTGGTAGGCAAAACGATTGGTTTTTGTTTATAGGAATCGAGCATTAAAGGTCTGTGAGTGAGAAGAGAACCACAAGGGGGTTACGATCGTTGACATTATTTAATTCTTAGTTTCTCAAAAGTAACTATAAGTTAGCTATTAATTTATGAACTTGACCTTAGATTATATATTGAAGTTTCAAATTAGGATTTTTCAGTAACAGCCCGGAGTCTAATGGGACTTATACATAACTGGCGAATTGCGATTTTACTAGGTAGGTACCTACACCTTTACCTAGCTTTTCGGGGAATATGTAGATATACAGTATGCAAGGGTAAACACCGTTGTCACTCAAACCATGGGTAGTTGACTTAAATATAAAAATAATTGACCCAGTAACAACAAAAAAAAACCTTGTTTTCATTAAAAGATTTTAAAAAGTAAATATCCGTCACTGTCCCGATACTCATGGATACGCACTCGAGAGAGCTGCGAAACAGCTGACTGTAACGTCCCACGCGCCCCGCCCGCCCCCGCCAACCGCTGCCCGCCGTGTTGAGACGCAAGTTCATTGCCCTTGCATAGGGTGAAATATTCTTGTGTAAAAATTTAGATTTTCTTTTAATTAAAGTTGTGTTTTTCCATTGATTTTACGTTCTATAAATGAAACCAAACCACTGGTTTCAAGGATAACGGTGTTTACACTAACACTCTGTATTGTCTAATATTGCGAAATGGGTTTTTGTAAATTCATTCCGTTTCGTTTCAATGAAAATACATAAGAAATACGGCTAATATTAAAAAAGCCAATCAATAGAATGTTTTAGGTACATTGATGATATTTTTTAAAGCTGGGCGTGTTTTGATTAACATCCTATAGATTCTAATTTGTTCAGCTCCGGTTTGGCTGGAAGCTGACCCCAACATAGTTGGGAAAAGGTTGGGCGATGATAAGATTCTAATTTGTTATTTAAGACTTACAGAAAATCAGGGTCATCAGTTTGACCTCGTAGATCAGCAGCCATATTCCATACAAAGAGAGGAGGTGGATATGTATGAAGAACAGCACTGCTGGCCAGTTAGCCTCCCGACCCTTACTGAGCTTGGGCTCCTCGGGCCCTGGGACAGCATCAGTCACTTCCACCATTGTTTTTGGAGATCTGTAACATCGAAATTGTTTTTTTTTAAGAGATAGGAAGAAATTGGAATTAATAGTAAATAATTTTTCTGAAACATTTAAATTATTTATTTTAATATTGCCAAATTAATCAAAACAGGTAAATATTTGACAGTTATTTGCGACGTTGCCAACTTTCAGCGTAAACGCTCTTAAGTTTCAAGCTCGCCGTTCTGTATTTAAAACCTGCCACTTTAACACTCGAAGAAAACTTTTTAATAATGTGTGGGTATTTATTTATTCTGAGATATATGAAAGAAGACAATGAGCACTGTGGTATTTAAATGTTTCGACAACCATAAAGGGAGTTTATTTTATCATTTTCAGAATAAAAAATGCTTGAAGAAAGCATACAATTACAGAGAATATACCTAATTTGGCTAGATTCATATAGGCCTTAAGTTCGTGTTAAGATATAGATACCTATTCATCGCATCTCATCATCATCGTGAGGTTTACACAAAAAAACGGATATTTCAAGTGGCTACACTAACTGCGGTCGATGACCGGTGTCCGTATGGATTGAGGAGCCATGTCTCATATTTAAACGCGGGTACTGCCAATATTAAGTAGTAACCCAAGTAACACATCAAAGCAGTATAACGGCCGACTTACAGCATTTCTGTATCGTTATCGCATTTTGAGTTAGTTTTATAGTAGCATTATAAATGTCTATACGGCTACTGTAATGCTTATTTGGGCACAAATTATACAGCTTTGGATCCTAAATAGGTTCACAATAGTTGTTGAATTGCATTACAGGCGCATTATATTAGCATTATTGTGGCCAAAAAAGGTATCAATCGCCTTAAAGTAGCATTATTATTGTCAATGAAGTTGCCAACCGTACTACAAAAACATTATACTAGCAATATTATTTATAATGAAGATGTTAATTGCATTACAAAAGCATTAGACTAGCATTAGAATGTAGTATAGGAATTATTGGAGCTATTTAAGTGTTCACAGTTAGAACTTAACTAAACCCTACATCATTGCAAAAACATCTCTAATACCACGGTACAAATGTTATAATACAATTAACGTTGTAATTTAACTAATTTGCCTAGCAATATAATATGGACGAAGACGGTCAAAAGTGACACCATATTTGTTTGCATCAAAACAAAATGTATACTACTGAATATAAGTTTTTGACTCTTTCGTTATTTCATGCCTTCAAATATTACTCGCAATTTAGTTTACTGTAAATGTCTATATAAGTTTCATTGAAAATTTTCACGCGCCTCCTATATTTTGTGGTTTTGGTCTAAAATGTTATAAAAAGATATATGTGAAATAACGAAAACAATTGTATAGTCCTAGTGTAGAACAAATTTTGTATAGCTAACATAATAGTATTGGTTGGACAGCATTAAATAGGTCTATTGCTTTTAAAAATAGGTTCGAATGATAATATTTTTAGGTTATAAAATATTTACAAAATGGTGTCGGTCTATAGCAGCCCAGTGAGCCTTTAAAAAGGCTAATTAATGCCGCTAGCTGTATAAATACTCACACGTGAACAATTATTAGGCCAGAAGCCAGAGAGAAGACTTTTGATGAACCACTGTAGTGCCATAGTCTATAAAGTGGTTCTATATGGGTTCACCGGTATACCAGCAGACTTGATGTAGACTGAAATAGTGCCATTACTTGAACGTAATTTTGGGGATCCTTGAGCAAAACAATAAAACCCATTTTAGAATTTATACAACTTGAATCCGTTTGCCAACATTTTGTGAAACAAAATGCTGCACTTATTTTTACCTATGCAATGTTACACGTACAATGAAATCGCAACTTAGTTTTGTTATTAGCGTATTATAATCGTTATAAACATACGGTTAGGCAACACCCCAGTTAAATTAATAATATATAATATCTATATGCCCACCATAAAAAATACTGTTGTTTTTTTGATCATATAATATGTGCTTTTCCCCAATATGGCCGACAAAAGGTTTTACGAATATAGTAAAATTAATGTATATTCAGCTTTACACATTTCAATAACTCACGTTTATTTGATTTAAGAGCTGTTAGCTGTAAAATAGTTCAGTTGATCTTTAAAAATGCAAGCATTAAATTGATTCACATGTATGCTGTTCAGCAGTACTAGGCTTTTACTTACCACTTAAAAGTGCTATTACACAACAAAGGGCACTAGAAATAGCTCAAATCTGTATATCGGATTTACGATGCATTAAGCAATAAGCATTATCTTGCTACTTAAAATGCTTTTGTAGACCTTAAGGCACTAAAAACAGCTGAAAACTGTATAGCAGATTAACGTGGCATTATAATGGTTCATGTATATGCTATTAAACAGCATTTTTTTACTACTTAAAATGCTATTGTAGATCCAAATACACTAAAAACAGCTGAAAGCTGTACAACTGCATTGTGGTTTGCTGCACTAAAACTAAAGGCTTTATAAAAGCATTTTGATATGCAATTATCCAAACGTTATACAGTGTAAAGCATCATAATGGTTTTGAAATACCAATATAAAGCGTGAAGATGCTCGGTGAACTTGTATAAGAGTTTATACGGACCTTAAGTTCTACATAAGTTTACTATTTGTTTGTTATAATGCTTCATGTGTTACTTGGGAAATTATCCGAGCTTGTAGCCTCGATCCTGGAATTTGTAGTAAAACCCTTAAAAAGTTACAGGGCATTTAAGGTGGCTCCTCAATCCAGACGTTTGGAATGTTTATTTTGTTAATATCTTTTGAAATACTGAATGTGTAAGATGTTGGAATACGCCAATATTTAGTAGAAATTTCTACTAAATATTGATGCTATTGTTACCCGATTTGATTAACTACTTTAGTAGCTACGTACATTATAAATTTAGACCGTCTGGATTGAGGAGCCACCTTAGAACTCTAAAACTAGCGGCCAGTCATTTTTGAAAATTTGGTAGGATTTAGTAGTACTTTTGCGTAATCTATACAAAAAAAAAATGTGTTTTGTACCGCTGAATTTGAGATAGTTACAATACTTTGGTTTTTCAAAAATCCAAATAAAATATATGTTGTTAATAAATTACATTTATTTTGGTTTTATCATGTTTAACTATCGATATCGACCCATCATGTCTGCTAGGTACAGTCACGGACTTTAATTGATGAGCCACCTGGTACTGTTCGCATTTTAGCCGTGCAAATCGGGTTTATTCGGTTCCCGACACGCAAAGTCATATGTCTTCGTATTAGAAGAAGAAAATTATATTTCATATCTTTACCGGTTGGCTAACCTGAGAGCAGAACTACAAACTTGACAGCAGTGACTACTCAAAGTCAACCAATTGCAGGTCTAGCAACAGTAACCTAGCAACGATAAACAATTGTTGCTAGGTTACTGCTGCATAGTAACGTTAGCGTACGGAGAAATTCTCTGACATCGATATTTCAACTGTCACTGTCTTCAGTTAAGTTTTCAGAATTATTGAGTTAATGAGCTATGATTCAAAGGAGGTCAGTATCAAATAGATTGGATAAACTTAATGCAACATTGTATTTATTTTTATCATTAAGAACTTATTAGTCAACCTCTATGGATAAGACTATTTCCGATTAAAAGTAATTTATTTGTCATCTTGATATTTCAACTGTCACTGTCTTCAGTTATGTTTTCATAATTATCGAGTTAATGTGCTATGATTCAAAGGAGGTCGGTATCAAATAGATTGGATAAACTTAATGCAACATTGTATTTATTTTTATCATTGAGAACTTATTAGTCAACCTCTATGGATATTTCCGATTAAAAGTAATTTATTTGTCATCTTGTTTACGAGCGTGCGATTTGAGTTCGTGTTTAATCGTGTAATCTCGTGAATGTATGAAACTGCAAAATTGAAAAGTTTGAAGGTGGCTCATCAATTAAAGTCCGTGACTGTACGTATCGAGGAACAGCAATTATAAAATTAACCTACCTATTATTTTATTTTACCTGAATGGTTGTCATTCGTTTTTCATACAATACTCTTCAATGCTATGCGAAGATCGAATCGAAACAAAGACAGTGTGTCGATGTTAAGGTCGAAAGGGCAAACAAATCTATTGTATGTTAATAAAAGAATGAACTTTCCAAAACGCGTCATTTGAAATTAAAATAACATTTCAACAAGTTGCGACTATCGAGCTCGCTGATATTAATTTATAGTCGTTTTTTTTTAAATTAGCAATCTACTTAGTTAATGTTAGGTTATAGATACGCTATTTTTGTGGCGCTCTTAAAGTAATTTTGGCATATTTAAAATCTATGTCATTTATTTAAAAAATATAAGACCACAAATTGTTACTGTGCAAGCTTTTTCTTTCTTTTTGTCGAGGATAAAAAACCAGTATCACTGACATCTTGAAAAGTAAAGGTACGGTTTCCTAAAATAGCGGTGACCGCCACATAACGGCCGCAGTGGCGGCCGTCAATATTGTGGTATCTTACGACTTCCACGCCACGAAGTCGCGGGCAGAAGTTAGTACATAATAAAGCCGAACTTCGCACAAATTAAGATTCCGTATAAAGGCTCTTACATACTGGCGCGACGCCGCGCCGCCGCATTGTTCGCCGTGAAGTTTTCTCAGAAATTGTTTTGTTAAAATTCGCGTCGCGGAACGAATCGCGCCAGTATGTAAGAGCCTTTACTATTTTATAAGGATATTGTGGTGAGAAAATAAATAAATATAATATTATTATTTTTATGTGTTTACATATCTCGGGACCATGGGGTAGGTCTTTTGGAAGGCGTACGAGGGGCCGAAGCCAACTCGCAGAGGCCCCTTAGACAGTTTCAAAAGGAATGAGGCACCAACCGACGATTATCCCTGTATGCACTATGCAAGTGCACCCAAGGACAAACCCCCGTTTGGTGTAGGACTATTGCAGAACATGGAAACAAAACATATTGGGTTATGGGTTTGGGTGGCTATAGTGGATTGGTTATCTAGAACTATGTCATGAACAGCTATGTCCCCATATACATGGATAATAAAATGGTAGGGGGTCACTTGCACACTCAATAATGGGCCCCCAAAAACAGTTGCTAGCACATAGTGACGTAGCGACAAGGGGGCAACACTTCCTGAGGTGATTGAGGAGTGGAGAGGTATTCCACGGCTTTCAGAACAATCCCAGAGCTCGGAAGATGGTCAAGACCCCTACGAGCACTTACTGGAATACTTCCTTCCTCCGAGCACGTTTGCTCTTGCGAGTCTCCACTCAAGCCAGCCAATAAAGGCAAGAATGAGGTGGGAGCTCTGTTCCTCGTCAGTTTTCACTCTAGCCGGCCAATAAAGGCAAGCCAGAGGTGAGGAACAAGACATCTCCCGGGAGATAGGGTCCGTGGGGTCACTACTACCCAACAGCTCGCCACATGCTGCCCTGCGGGTTTTTGTATCTCTCTTGGTCTGGCTCCTCATCCTAGACCTGTTCCGGCAAGGTAAACTCTACCGGCACAGACCTAAAGTTCGGAGCGCGCAAGCCCCATCACGACGTCAACGTAGAGATACTGCGGTGGGGATATTATTATTATTATTATAAGAGAGAGAACATGCGCTGTTGCAGCAGTTATCGAAATATGAGCACATACGGAATTTTTGCTTCAAACAGCAAAAAGCGTGAATACAGGAATAAACTACGTAGGTAGGTAATATATGTATGAAATATTGTGACAAAGAAAACTGGGTTGACGGCAGCAGGGTTTGCAAAGATTAGAAAAATATTTTTAGAAAAATTTCGCTGTAACCTTTATACTATTTGTTAAGTAATACGTCTAGTATTCTCGTCTGTTCCGAAATAGGTAGCCTATGTGGGTTCTCTATGTAGTGAAGAATTGAAGTTATTTACTTAAAAATTGTACATACATACACATACTACATATTTGGCCATAAGAGCATGTAAATTCTAAAATAATGACTGGCAATCCTAAACAGGGGCGATATCGCGGGCGCAGCAGGCGGGACAGCACAGGTTGCGCTGCCTGTCGCGCCCGCGATATCGTTTGCACGAGGCTGAAAGTGATGCACCAGTTGGAAATAGCATTGATTTAGAATCAACTTGACTCTAACGGACAGTTCCCTAACGTAAACGCGCTGATAAGCCGATTAACCAGAGCGTGTGTCGTTCATGAACACAAGTTTAATAAATGTTGCAATCCTTTAATTTTTCAGTGTAATAGGTATCTTATTCAGTACTCCTTTATTTTAAGAACCTAACTATATTTGAATGTAGGTACTAGGGTTTTAGGTAGGTAGGTAGGCCCCTATTAATAATAAAATAATAAAAATCTACTCACCCCGCTGATAGGCAACCGTAATCGATGAACACAACACAGTGACAAAGCACAACCGCTACTCAAATCATTATACATTCATGAGACCTGGTTCAAGTTACATGGTTAATTACACACGATACCTACCTCTTTACAATGCATTGCATTACAATATAACTGTTTTATTGACCATTCATTAAACGCCAACAAAACTAGTGCAACCTCTTCACCCTATGAGTTCAGGGGGTCAAGTCTACTAATTTACAAACGTGTCAACGTGCCGTGGTCTCGCAATGATGAGTTTTTGACAGATTTTGTATGGCAAATCTGTCAAAAACTGATCATTGTGAGACCATTGACACGTTTGTAAAGGACAATGGCGGGCTAGTATGGAAGTTTTGTACCGCTGTTAATTTTCATGTTTTGTATTGTTTTTATATTTAGTCGATAGATAATATCATCAATAAATAGAGTATAAACTATCAGATTTTTACCCGACTACGGCGAAGAAAAAAGGAGGGTTATGATTTTGACCGGTATGTATGTATGAATGTATGTATGTATGTATGTATGTTCATCTGTTCCCTCCTATCTTCCAAACCACTTATCACAATTACGGCGAAGAAAAAAGGAGGGTTATGATTTTGACCGGTATGTATGTATGTATATATGTATGTATGTATGTATTTTCATCTGTTCCCTCCTATCTTCCAAACCACTTATCACAATTTGACAAATGAGGTATCGTTAGAAGCGTCGTGATTGTCCGCTGGTTATAGGCTATGTGAAGTCACATTAAATTAAAAATGGCGCCCTCTAGAGGACATAAAGTGAGGAACTCAAAAAAAAAATGGTTTAATCGTACCATGTTGGGTATCAAATGAAAGGGCTTAATGAGCACATTTTAAAAATATATACAGCGTGCCGCTACAATGGCGACATTAATTTAACGTACGGGTAGAGCGAGTGGCCAGTAAACATAAAAATTGTAATAAAATAAAATAATTCGTAAATGGTAAAACTTAAATTTTCAAACAAACTAATAACTAAAACATAACCAAAATTGAGATCACTCTGTGTAAAAGATTCATTCATGAAGCTACCTACCAGCTGCCTTACATTCTATCGGTACAATGCTTTGTCGGCATAATTTCTAAGAAATTGCGCGGCTTTCCTTTATTCGCCTACCATATGATCCGTGACCCCGGCAAATGACCTCTTCGCTACAGTTCTTTAAGTACAGGTTGCTCCAGGATGGTTATTTAGAAAATTGTAAATAAATCTATAAATAATAACGTCTAGTGAAATTCAAATATTTTCATAAAACGAATACGCGAAATCTTATACGTGTGTTAAATTAATGTCGCCATTGTAGCGGCACGTTGTATATTATAACCCCAAAAGAATTAAAAAAAAAAACAAGTAATAAAAACTAAAACCCAACTACGACTTAAAAGGTATAAACAAGACACCACAGACAGACAAATTAAAAATCCGGAGTCACATGTGTTAGGGCATAAATCGAACAGATTACGTGTGACTCCGGATTTTTAATTTGTCTGCCTGTGGTGTCTTGTTTATACCTTTTAAGTCGTAGTTGGGTTTTAGTTTTTATTACTTGATTTTTTTTAGAAGTTAGGGTTCAAAAGTTATTTTACTTTGTTTTATGTATGAGAGGTTACATTTTGAGGTAGGTAGATAGGTATATTCTAAGATGACAGTTGACTGTCAATGTGGTTGTTTACAAACTAAAACGTATTTTAACCGAGTTTTATAGACTATTCCTAACAATGCTTATCATGATTCATGGGTACCTACGAAAACGCATTCATATTTTACGTAAATAAGGATGTCACTTTAAGATGCATTTCCATACTATCCCTTTTATTACAAGTAATACAACAAACAGATACCGATACAAATAATCTAAATGTTTCTAGATTGTAGAACTTTTTGTGTGAGCTGCAATGTGTGATCATCTAATGGCCGATTCCTATAATTAACGAACCGTTATGGGTTAAAATTAAGACTCTTGTATCTTTACCAATAATGAAGCAAAAACCTCATAGCTTTGTATAGTAGACCCTCCCATATAGAAGTAGATATCACAGGTAAAATTAGCTTACGAATTTATTTATTTGCCCAGTTTGGCAATAAAAAATGCTACCATTCGTAAGTAAAACGATTCGTTTTTGTTTATAGAAACCGAGCATAAGGCTTCACTCTTTAAACTATACGTTTTCTTAGACATACCTGTACGGTTTCACACACCTAAATAATTAGTGTCAAGTTAGTGAAATGAAATGTTGAACACAGTTACTACTACTTCTATGCAATAATGTAATTAAAGGTGCATACTTTCTAAACCTTTTTTTAATAATATGCTGTATGGTAAAATAAAACAATAGTTTTGTTTAAAACAGCTTTTATTTTAATGCATACAAAATGGTTGCAAAATCACTTCATCTAAGAAGGGAGCAGGTCGCGTCATACCCTCATGGTGAGCATAACTCGAGTACCAAATGATATTCATTACATGGGAGCAGCACCCCACAGTTCTTAAGCCAACGATACAATTACAGCAATAAATTAAGGGGGCGTGTATTGACAGCAAAAAATCATATTTCACCCGCGCAACCCTTACATACCCCTCTCATTAAACACGACGAAAACAAAACACAATGCCTTCTCGCCAGCAGAAACTTTTCGTCTGTCGTTTATAGAATTCGAATTTCAATCTTCTGTAGTTTATTTTGCTTATACGATACGCTAAGCTTGAATTCAGAACTATAGATCATGTTCATGTTTTGGAACTAGAAACTCAATGTTGACGTGAAAAAGTTCAAATTTAAATGTTACCAAATTTTATTTAGGACCTTGTACAATTTGTACCTAATGACGTCTTTGTGGAAAACTGTGTTACCAAGTAATAAATATAATGCTATATCGTGGATTTCTCTCTTTGGAGGATCGTGCAAAGTGATACTCAAGTAAAAAATAATATTCGTATAATGAATTTTGTACTGTATTGTGCAACGAATATGGCATGTGTCATGAAAACCTTTCCTGCGCCAAACGCGAACAATCCCTTTCGAAAACATTTGAAAGATGTGAAAAAGAGGCCGAGTTCTGTACAAAAGAAATAAATGTAGGATTGTCGGCTTCACCACTAAAAGAATTGACATCTATTCATCTATGTAAATGGGTGCCAAAGTACCAAAGGGACTCATTATAACAAGGGCCCCAGGTACGCGCTCAGTACCTGCGCTGTGTTTTGGGCGCGCGCCCGGCGCGTTTTTGACGCTCGTCAAACGCAACAAGATTTCCACATTTTGTTGTAACTTTTGAACCGTGTTTCTTTTAAGTTTATTACTAATGCGGAGAAAATGACAAGGAAAATTGTGAAAAAGGAACTGGCGTCCAAGCGTCAAGGGCACGGTTAGGCTTCATTTACGGAGACGCGAGGAGTCGCGCGTGGCTTTGGGCGGCGCGGCTCGCACTGAATTCAAACATATGGCGTTGTATGAGTGCGTTTACGGAGACGCGATTTTACACGCGTTTGTTTGAAATGGAGCGTTTTTTGCGGCGGAGCCCGCGAATGGCATAGCCGCGTCACACGCGGCGTTTCATCACGGCGGCGCACGCAGCAGCAATTCTCGATGAAGCGATGCCCGCGGCATACCTTCTCCCAGTCTTATTTGTAAATCGCACAACGGAGATGCAAGTTGAGAGTGGCAAGTTGCGACATGTGCAGGCCTAACGACGCCCGGCATGGGCGCTCGCTTAGACTGCAGCGCTTGATATAATTCGTTACATAGGAATTCATACAATTTTATTGAGCGCCCGAAACGCAGCGTACAAAATGCGCGTCTCGGGCGCTTGTTATAACTAGTCCCTTAGTAGAAAGTTTAGTATGGTCCCTCTTTGTAACTGTTGAAGTTGTAGCTTTGAAAACATGCCAAGTTGCATTATAACTTTAGGCCTCATTTACGGAGACGCGGGGCGTGGCGCGTCGCGTGCAGTGTGGCGTCACGCGGCGCGTCTGACGTTTTTTCTGTTTACGGTGCGGCGGCGCGTGAAGCGGCACTTATCATCCCACACGTTAACATAAACATATGGCAATATACGTCTTGATTGTCGCTGCTTTTTTTTTGGGTTATAATATATATTTTTGAAATTTGCTAATTAAAACCTTTCATTTGATACCCAACATGGTATGATTAAAAAATATTTTTTGTTGTTCATGATATGTCACCAAGAGGGTGCCATTTTCAATTTAATGTGTCTTCATATAGCCGATGACCAGCGGACGATCAAGAAGCCTCCAACGATACCTCATTTGTCAAATTGTGATGAGTCTTTTAGAAGATAATATGAGGGAACAGACATAGATAAATACATAGAAACCGGTCAAAATCATAACCCTCCTTTTTGTTTCGCCGTAGTCAGGTAAAAACTAAAACCCAACTACGACAAAAAAGTCAAATAAAGAGATATAAACAAGACATCACGGACAGACAAATTAAAAATCCGGAGTCATACGTAATCTGTTCGAGTTCGTTCGTTATACCAATAACCGAAGAATAAAGGTATTATTCTAAACAAGTTTCATTTAGGGGCGGTCAGTCGCTCCAATTGTTCGTCTAAGGGTCACCTTACAAGAAGTTTGTCAAAAAAAGTGGGAGTAAACGAATTTGGATGCTGAGTAAATCGCAATAAGATTTAATCTCCAGTGCGAACTTTCAAATGAACATGGAATGGGCTCGTTGGCTATGTTGTAAATTTTCTCCGCAAGAAAATTCACCGCAATACAGAGCAATGGCGCTAGTTGTACCTACTTCTTTCTATACTCCGTGCTACTATACCAGTCAAAAATCTGTCAAATAAAATGTATGTCATCTTTTTTTTTTTTTTTTTTTTTTTTTTTTTCCTAGCCTATGCTGTCCCACTCCTGGGCAAAGGCCTCCCTCCACTCCTTCCATCTTTCACGAGCCCGCGCGTCTTCTTTCCAGTTTTGATGGAACCTATCCTATGTCATCTTGAGTTTTCAAATATCAACATTGAATTTTATATGTTTATTTAGACTCGGTATTTATTTATTTATCAATCAATAACACTTGTAATATTCGTTTTGGAAGTGGTTTTAGTGTTTATTTCATGTTTTCTATGTCTTAGTTTCTTTTGTAGAATGTGATAAATTACGAAAATATTATTTACGAAAATAAATTATATCTCAGCGCAGCTAAAAATTTGAGCGTAGTCCTCTCGTCTCAACAGAGCGACGCCGACTGATTTGTGAAACAAAAATATGCTTGAAGTTCCCGTAATGTGCGACGGAAGATGGCTTCTTCCACGAACTAAGAACGTCGTAAGTCCTACAAGCTTTGATTCGTAATAAAACCAAAAATAAAAGGAATAAAAAACAAAGCCTACACAATTTTTTTCGCCTTGTTTTAATACATATAATCATCTAATTTTTATCATAATAGGCATTAGCATTTTAAGTACAAATCAAAAATACGTGAAAATTAGAGGTAACTTCGTGATATTTTTTTATCGAGAAAATTTTCATATTTTGTGTTTCTGTTCCACAAAAAGTTTGGAAATATCATGTAGTTACTCATACTATTTTAATTTTATACCTAAGTCTTATCAATTTTATGAAAAATCAAATTAAAGACAGGCAATTTTGGTTCCGACCCGGCCTTAAGAATGCTTCCCGACCATTCATATTATTTCCACAATCGTATAGTGTTGACCAGGCCCTGACTCTCGTCTCCTAGAGCGTGCCGTCTCATGCGAGACAAACGCAGGTTGCAATTAATGCACTATACACTGGACATCGCGTCGAAATCCAACACACTATGCACAAGAATGAAATTGAGCGTCCTTTCGCAATTGTCACAACAATACCACTTAATAAGCGTCCATTCGCAAAGTAACGCCAACATTATCAATCGGTACGAAGGAACGGATGCTCAACTCAGCATATCAACGTAATCAAAAAGATTTAAAAATGCACAAACGGATTCACACACCGCAATTCAATAAAATATCAAAGACGCCATTGACAAGTGACAGATGATTTTCTTGAATTATCATTTCATCAACCATTTAAAGGTTTTATTTTACACATGGCTAGTTTTGTAAATGTGCATTGCGTTTTATTGTCAATAAATTAACGTTCTGAAAAACACGTAAACTAATGTTAGTGCCTATTCATCTGAAACCTTTGAATCTTTAGTCATCAATTCATTGGCCCACAATGTTCTAAATGTCTGCGACGATAATCGCTTTCCATCGGCCCATGTCCCGCGCATAGGTTGTCATAAGTTATTTTATTGTTATCATTTTTTAAATCCCTTTTTTTAAACGTTTCCAAAGTTCTAAAAATATAATAAATACGTAAAAAGAACTACTTTAAGGTCCTTTATAAGTACTCAATGTCTTATACCGAAACACTAACTAAAGTTGGCGGTACGAAATCTGCCGTTCTCTTGGCCCCCTGTTCTGATTGGATCTTCTAGTAAAAAGTCAGGTGTCGCAAAATTCTGTTTATTCAGCAAATCGCGCGCAAATTGATATGAATCAGCGCCTTTCAGCTAGAGGTGACATACCTACCAAATGACGTTGAGCCAAGCGTTTTTTCTATATTTTATTCAAGTTATGATATTGACTTAATTTTGTGAGTATTAGTAATATTTAATGCTGAGAGTCAAACGTCGGAGTTCTCTGAATGAATAGTAATCTAAAATACTTAGGTAAAAAGCACGCTTCCATAATACACTGCGTTATGAACCTAAAAGCGGTTCAATAAGAGCCACTTTACGAGCAAGTGTGTTGAAAAATATATAAACATCCGAATTGAGTTTGAAAACTTATGTCGTTAAAAATAAAACCATAATGCCTTTGGCATTTAATTATAATTCAGTAACGAACTGAGTGAAATTCTATAGCAAAGTTAGCATAAATAAATTTTATTGTAAATAAATTTTTATTTGGCGCTGGGACGCTGTCGGTAGTGTATTTGTATCCAAAAGGAAAAAATACTAATATGAAACTAAGACTTATTCCTACTGAAATACTGGATACAAGTATTCGGTACACGGAAGTACCTATACTGTAATGACCTGTAACCTATTTTTATAATGTGGATTTTTTTATATTTATGTGATACTTAGCCTTACCTGTTTGTTGTTACTCAATCTTAGATAATTCCCAGTTTATATAATCCTTCTCATAAATTAAATGCGATTCAATGGCAGACACTGAAATGATAAATTTTTCTCTCTGTTTTAAACACCTCAATGCTAGATTCGTGTCGAACAGTATATTAAGTAACAGCATTATAGCATAGATCTCTGATTAATAGCACGGTTTGTTGGCACGGCACGTTAATTACCCAGTCAATAGACTAGCAAGTACTTAGTGCGTTCTTCACAATAAGCAGGTTGTATTAGAACTGCTGTGGTCGGTTGTATAAACTGTTTTATCTTATTGTATAATAATGAAAATTCGTTATTTTCCTGGCTCTGAAATAGAGATACTTACGAGAGTATTTTAGGCGCAGTAGTATACTGTGTAGAGCTAGACTACATTCTGTGAGAGGAGAAAGTGCTATTGATTTATAGATTGAAGACGTGTGTTCTCTGTTAGGTCAGTTGTAGGTTCATCATCGTCATCCACAGTCCGACTTCACCCATTGCTATATGATTCTCTTTTCTTGGCAAAGTTCTAGATTACTGCGGTGCAAAAAGCTGTCGTTGAAATGAACTGGTGCCGCAATAAGCCGAGGTTTTCTTTTTACCGACTTCATTGTACTACAGTTTGATCGATACCGCTGTACCGCGCCTTAGGAAAGTGCCTGGTGAGACGGGGGGGGGGGCAGTGCAGGCCGCTCGTCGACGCTCACGGCGCGCGACGTCCGCCGGATCGTCGTTGCGTATTTCTAAGACACGGTACAGCGCTACTGGTCAAACTTATAGTTTTATCTTATCAACCTATTGTACCACTCACCTACTGCTTGTTTCTTCTGCACCTGTCACCTAACCTTACTATTGAGTGGACCACACATGCATAAATAAGTACCGAAGTACAAATATACATACCAACATAACGGTTTCTCATAATAAAGGCATGCCGTTTAGATCACCAGTTTAAAAATCACCTATGCGAATATCACCCGTATTCCACATTGCGCTCCCATGGAAATTAGCATCTCAAGCGCCGGTATCGAGATTTTCCGAAGTTCTTCACATCTAAGAACCTATGAAAACAGAGAACCAAAAACTTTCAAGTAGATCAAGCCTAGCATTCACTGACATAATATTTGAAAGGAAAGGATTATTTCCTGATGCTGCAGCTGCGATCTTACGAGTTCTATACATACTATACACTGACACTTAAGCTTGGCAATACTTCGGGCTAACTATGTCAGTTACCATGGTTCTCCCATGGATGTCTCCATTTCTGTATCGATCACGTAGGGAAACTCCAAGTATAGCGCTCTCCATTGCCCTTTGGATGACTTTCAGCCTTCTAATGAGGCCCATTGTGAGCGACCACGTTTCAGTGTCATAGGTCATCACTAGCAACACGCACTGGTCAAAAACTTTTGTCTTGAGATACTGTGATATATGAGACGAGAAGATAGTACGCAGCTTCCCAAACGCCGCCCAGCCGACTTCAGCCGAGTCGGATTCGACGATTGATTTCTTTCTCAGGTCATGTCGAATGCCCATATAGCACCCACCCTCATGAAGATCGGAGACTCTACACTCGAAGTTATGGACGATTATGTTTACCTAGGACAAACTGTCCAGTTAGGTAGGTCCAACTTCAAGAAATTGATATTAAACATTAAACAATCGTAAACTACGCGCTAATTGAGTCTAAATTAAGATATATCATAAAATGCCGAGCCAAACAGTGCTCGAAATTTTTAACACGCATCTAATTATACATCTAACGAAACCAACGTAATAGCGTAGGTAAGTAGTAGACGTCTTGTCGCGCGGTGGGTTAGATATAGAGATATCGCTTAAAGCCGATTATCTGCTATTTATCTCTCGTGGGTGCTGGAGTGTCTGAGCACCCACGGAGTCGGCGATTAATTTCGGTTCGATAGAACCCACAGCAGCTTACAGGGAATTTACAGAGAAAGCTTACGTTAATCGCGTTGAAGTTTCCCTATAAATAGTATGGAAATAGAAATAAAAGACAAAAAGGAACAATGAACAAAGTCTACCCTCTTTATTATAGTTTAAATCACACAGTATAAATATATTTTGATCTACTTATTACATATGTGCAGTGTCTATGAAAATACAAAAGAAAAATTCAAAATTTTACTTGGACAGGCAGTTGTGTTGCCGTAACAAAACGTATATTTCTTCTTTAGTGCTCATATACACGAGTGGCACGTCTACGGCTGCCGCAGACTAACTAGTCTCGACTGTTGCAGTTGCCTCTACTGTTGGCAACGTGCCGCTCGTGTATAAGAGCACTTATATTAATAAAACATAACAAAACTTCTTAGGCTTCTCTCATTTAACACTGTTTACGAAGTAAGGTTTCATTTAAATGTTCTGTTCGTGTTTCAATGACCACCAAGTCTAAAGTAGCATTTACACAAGCGCTTTTAGAAATAATAAAGATATATGCACACAGTTTTGGATCTCCTAAAAAAGATCTTCTAAAAAAGTCTTTTGGGATTCAAAATCTATCAAAACCAAAATATTTTATTTCCTTCATGGGCACTTATGAAATATCTGCACGCACACTGCACGGCATGCTGTTGGCATGGTTCTAATTAGTAGTTTACTAACCAATTATTTTTTCCTAACCAAATTTTTTTTAAAGAGTAAACAGCAATGTTACCTGCCTTTGAAAAAAAAAATTGGTTTTACAATATTTTCAAATAACAGTGTTAGTAGATATGGGACGACAGTGTAGGCAATTTGGGAGCAGTTAATAGGCGTTTACATAATTATGCCGTTAATCAGGTACCAGGGAAGTCACATATGCATAACGGATTATTGCCAAACTTCCTTGTTTTCAGCGTATTTTTTTTTTGTCGGGCTCAATGTTCCTTTACGTCAAAGCATCGCAGTTCCAGATTACCGAGGGCCTGGACTATCCCCCGAAGCCCGGATATAGATCGCGTACTAATAATTGCATTTGCAGACCATAATCAGCAAATAAAAGTTATAAAACTAAAGTCAAAGTCAGATTATGTGTGACTTTGACTTGCTTTTTCGTTCAGTTTTATAACTTTTATTTTTATTTAAAGTATTTTGGGGTTAAATATATTTATATATATTTGAAATGCGTTAATTAAACCCTTTCATTTGATACCCGACATAGCTTCATTAAAAAGTTTTTTTTATAGTTCATGACTTTATGTCCTAGGCGTCTTATTCAATTTAATGTGATGTAATCAGCGGACGATCAAGATGCTTCCAACGATACCTCATTTGTCAAATTATAATAATGATTAATAATTTATTTAGTTAGGTAGGTACCTACATAAAGATTTTGTAGTACAGTCACGAGCAAAAATATGTATACACTCAGCAAAATTCAATAACGATTTTCTCGTGGAATTAAAATTGTAACTTTGAGATGATAATTTTTTCATAATAATAGGGGTTCCAAAATACTATATTCGTAATATCATAAAGTTACAATCAATACAGTAGGAGAAAATCACTTTTAAAAGTTGCTAAGTGTATACATATTATTGCTCGTGACTGTACATGAGGGACTTACAAAGTATGCATTATTAATTTCATGCTGTAGGTGCAATGAATTGTTGGGTGAATCGCTGCTCACCTCGCTAGATTACTGAGTAATATGTATTTAGAATTGACAGTTTCGTCTCCCAATTTGAGTATCACAATAATCATGGTTTTATGCTTTTCGAGCTTACAGTATCAAAACACAAAAAATAAAATCTTACAATTAAAATTAAATAAAACAAATTAGAATGTGGAGTGTTGATGTGGTGAGTCGAGTGAGTGCGTGAGGGTGTGTGTGCATTTGAATAATAGGAAATGGGGACCTACATGTAGGTAAATAAGGTAAGTCACAATAAGGACTTTTCAGTCTCGTCGTAGATTTTATTCAGGAGGATTGTTTGCAGTCTTGCATGATAAGTAGTTTAAAAGTTATGACGGAATAGATGAAAATACATACATACATAAGTAAATCATACCGGTCAAAATCATATCCTCCTTTTTGCTACGCCGTAGTCGGGTAAAAATGCATACTTAAATATACTAGCTGTAAGTTTTCTTAAAATAAATAAAACTAGGTTCAAGAACTCCTTTTCTCGTCTGGGCCGGTCGAACCCGAGAAGACGTTTTTCCAGATACGTATGAATAAACTCATGTTCGAAAAGCCCTTGATTGGTCTAATTACACTTTCGGGAAATCCGAAGAAAATCGTGCGTTATCAAAACGCATTATTATAAGTAGGTTATTTTTTTATTTTATTGTGTGATAAAACATAAATCATGTGCGGTAAAAATGGGTTATTGATTACATTCGTACGAAATCACTCGCCTGAAACGGGCGAATCCACACGTTTAAATATTTTTTCATTATGAAGACGATTCGCGCGAAGTTAATTTATTTGTGGGCGAATCGACAACTACAGCAATACGTATTAGGCAATTGGCATATAATGGATTTGATGCGATAAAGTTGAGAAAAATGCAGACTAGTGCACAGATTAATCTGAAGTGATTGAGAGTAAAATATTTTGAAATAAAATGAAACACATAAATAAATTACTCATAATATCTATAATAATAATTATGTACAAGGGAAAAATATCAAAGGGCATCAACAAATTCATCCGCAGATATTATGAGTAATTAATTAATCATGTATTAGGTTGTAATTAGTGTTAGTTATAACAATATTAAAACCTGATACTGACCTGCAAATTGCAACACATAAATTAATCGAACATATTATTATTATTTATATATAATTTTGTGGATATAATTTGTCCGAATCTGAAAGAAAGAAATAACTTAATTAATTTGAATTAGTGATTTTCAATTTTCACACGAACAGAACATTTATAATGAAATGAAGAACACTAAATTAATATTTTTCTTATATAAACAACACTACAATTTACATAAATTTAAAAAACCAAAAACTCGTCTAATAATAATAATTTTATTTTATTAAAGTTCACTTTTTACGTAGTCGAATTTTAGATTTTTTACTTTTTTATTATACACTTTTTAGTTAGCATTTTTTTAAGTATCATTTCTCATTCCAAATTATATTTTAACATATAATTTATATATATTTTTGTAAGTAATCACCTTGTAAAATACTTCATTTTGATACCCTACTCGATAGGTTTAAAAGATCAAAAATATCATGCATAATTATATTTTAACATATAATTTATATATATTTTTGTAAGTAATCACCTTGTAAAATACTTCATTTTGATACCCTACTCGATAGGTTTAAAAGATCAAAAATATCAAAGCATGTAATTTTTAATTTCCAAGGCTGCTTCTTAGTTTACCTACTGACAATAATAATCCGCAGCTGAGAAAGCTCGCTCCGGTTCTACACTGGTTGTAGGACCACACAATAGACAGACGATAGACATTTATTTTCTAATAATACAAATTTATTTTTATCATGATATTTACACAAAAATACTTACATTGCAAGGATATTAATTATATAAAAAATATGTATAAAAAAAAACAATAAATGAGAAAAAATTGAAACATCCAAAAGACAGACAAATATATAGACGATAAATTTTACGGAAAAGGTTTAAGAAACTTCATCGGTTTTTGTTAATATCTTTTGAACGGTTATGAGTTTGATAACGAAAATCAATAGGGCTTATCCAAAGGATGAAAGAAGACTTGTAGAAGATTTAGTTTAATCCATTGTGTGTGAACGCGAATCGTGACGACAAACACACACTACTCAACGAAAAGCACTACACGTAATTTTTACATGATTCCATTACAAAAAAAAACTGCTGTTTTATAGAAAAGTGCAATACCAAAATAGTGCGATCAAAATGTGTGGAACAACATTTTTTTTTTTAATAACCGTCCAAAAATTTCAACGCAGGGGAATCCAGAATCATGTACTAAATTCATGGTAATTAATAGTTTTCGCGTCGATAAGGATTTCAACGCGAAAACTATATGCCAGCCTGTATATCAAGGTATATTTATCAAAAAATATATTAATTTTATGATGTCAAGTCTCTAGTTTTTAAAACTTCCCTGCTAATATGAATTCCATGTATGAATTCAGAGTTTATAAATGATTTTATGTTGGTAAATTTTGACAAGGCGACATAATATCGAGAGTAGACCACTCTCAAATGCTGCAGCGTTGTGAGGCGTGCAAAATACTAACCCTCTTATTCATAAACGTTTCTTAAAGTTAAAGAGTCGTATCAACGTCGAAAATGTATGGTTAAACAGTTGCTAATACATAACTGAACTTTAAGCAGCGTTTATGAATAAGGCGGTTAGTTTTTAATATATCTTCTCATGTTTTGGTGAACCATTAATTCGTCTCTTTTTTTAAATCTCAGTCTTACATTTCGAACTCGTATCCAAGTCCTTCTCCCGAAAAGGTTAAAACTACATAAAATACATATAAAAAATGTTGGATATACCTTACTAATTTGGCTAATCGGGGCGCCAGCGCTTTAGCACCGCTCGTCAGAGTCTACAATATAACATTCGACCGGACTCTGATAAGTTGAGTTTGTCGGTGGCAGTCAATCAGTGAACACGTTTAGAAACTGTCGCGCGTTTCGTATATTTGTCATTGATCGTAAAGGAGGACCGGACAAAATGGTCCCCACGACCAATAACAACCAGACCTATGTCATTAGATAGGCATTTTAATATAGAGCAACAACTACTATGGCGGCTCTTTTGACATCGCTGTGTGAAAAAAGTTGTGGCGATGTTTCGCAGGACGGACCTAGACACTATGTTATCGGAACACTTGAATATTAATAATTTCTAGTGGTCTACTTTGAATATTTTCAAATGTATGCGATGATAATACAATAATTTCAATAATATGGTACCATCGAGCTGATCTGATAATGGACCTGGACGCTAGATAATGGAACTCTTGAACAGCTACTAGTATACCCATCGAGTGTGGGCTCATTAGATGTGTCTCAACGAGTTCTATTAATTTTACCAGATGACGAGGACCTGATGACTGATCTGGACGCTAGGTAACAGAACTCTTGATTAGCTTCTGGTATACCCATCGAGTGTGGGCTCATTAGAAGTGTCTCAACGAGTCCTGTTTATTTTACCTGATGACGATGACCTGCGGTCAGTAAGTTTCGACTCCCAGAATACATATACTTCGTCCCATTGCTCGCTGGCTGAACCCGTGAGTGCGGACTTTTGACGCTTTGTTAATGACCACTTTTGAGCTCCATATAATAGTTGAGGGTCGAAAGCATGCTCATGTCCATGAGTTTCGTCCTTTCATTAGGTGTTTCATTGCCCAATACCTCTTCAGAGGGACATCTTTATCTTGTGTCGCCTGAAAGGACACTATTTGGCCGAGGTATAATTATATACTCATGGACAAGTTCTACCTTCACAACCCTATGTCTACTTAGTTTGCGTTTCGTGCTGTTGGTCATTAACATAGTCTTTATAATAAAAAAAAGAAATGGAATAGTAAACAGTTTTCCGTACCCAAAGGGTAAAACAGGACCCTATTACTAAGACTCCGCTGTCTGTCTATCCGTCTGTCACCAGGCTGTATCTCATGAACCGTGATAGTTAGACAGTTGAAAGGTTCACAGGTGATGTATTTCTGTTGCCGCTATAACAAAAAATCCTAAAAAACAGATTATAATAAATATTTAATGGGGCTCCCATACAACAAACGTTTTTGCTTGTTTTTATAGATAATGTTACGGAACCCTTCGTGCGCGAGTCCGAATGGCACTTGGCCGGTTTTTTTTACATACCGTCATCTATAATAATCGAAAAAACGTACTTGTGTATGTGCTAAATGTAAAAAACAAACACTGAGTTTGGATGGAATTTCAGAACTTCATTATCCACCTTCCAAGCCAACCATCAGGTGCTCTACATCAGATACAATGAACAGGACTCGTTATGACACGTCTAATGGGCCGACACTAGGTAGCTTTACTAGTAGCCATTTAAAGGTTTCAGGTCAGTCATCAGGTAAAATGAACAGGACTCGTTGAGACACATCTACTGAACCCACACTCGATGGGTTTACTGGTAGCTATTCAAGAGTTCCGTTATCTAGCGTCCAGGTTCATAATCAGACCAACTCAATGGGACCATATAGGTGTCTAGTTCAGTCATCAGGTAAAATGAACAGGACTTGCTGAGACACATCTAATAAGCCCAAACTGGGTTTATTAGATGGCTATTCAAGAGTTCCGTTATCGAAGCGTCCAGATCCATAATCAAACCAGCTGTGGTTCCATATTATCATCGGAATGCGTATACATTTGCAAACATTCAAACTATGATCACCAGAAGTGACTAACTATTCAAAGGTTCCATTATCTAACGTACAGGTTAGTCCGGCGAAACATGGCCACAACTTTTTTCACACAGCGATTTGGAATGAGCCGCCATAGTAGTTATTGTATTATATTAAAATACCTATCTAATGGCATATGTGTGGTTGTTATTGGTACTGAGACCAGCTTCCATACATTCTTGTCGATCCTCCTTTGTATTTATATGAATAAAAAACTTGAACTTCATAAAGTAACAATTTTTTTTTGAAAATTTCTCCGATGTTATATCGTTTTTTTTCGATAAGATATTTTTCAGCGCCGGTTGCTGAATTGGTTGCCGCCGCCGCCGTTGACTTTGGTGGTCAATTTGGCAGGAGTAGATAGGCGGGGTAAGCTATATTTAAAAACAACATGTATTATAGCATATTTTTCCCATAGTCAATCATTTCCATATTCCATGTAATAAACTACAACCCGCAACCGACCTAGTTAGATTAGGTTAAATATTTTTACCCGCAAAAAAAGGTTAGGTTAGAACTGTTACCCTACACATATCCAACAACGACTAGAATTTATACTTACTTATTAGAGCTCTTCTTTATATTCTCAGATTGAAACGTGTGAATCGAATCGCAAGAAATATGGCAGATACTTTCTTGACATAATTATAAAGATACGACATTATTAAGACACACAAACACTTAGACACTTGTTAAACGCGTGTTTACTGTCAGTTTTATGTCAAACTCCATACAGAAATGTGTTTAGGTTAAACAAATGATAAACACGGTTTTGTGGTAATAAGGCTAGTCTTAAAAAAATTGCTTCAAAATATCCACGTGTCCCATCTCTATATTCAAGTTATAACAAGGCAGGTAAGTTCATTAACTTACCTGGTACTTATATAATCGGTAGATATAAGTACCAGGATAGAAAGAGACCGTCAACATATTGACCGTACTCATATTGTCACAAAAAGTTGATTCGATCTAAACATTTTTGCCAAAAGGATTCGCTAACTCGGACAAGTTGATTAGTAATAATTATTTTATTAAAAAGTTTACAAACAGGTAATACTGATTTGTAAGTATTTTTGGGGGACACCTACTGACAAATAGATTACAAAAATACTAGTCGTAAAACGAACTGATCTGTAACGATTAATATTTCTTGAATACTCACCTAGACACGTAGAATGTAAAGTTTATTAAAATCCATAACAACCTGAAGAATTGTTTTAATAGTCATATAACTAGTTTCATAAATCTAGATAACATTACACACTGAAAAATTATTGTACATACTTAGCTTGAAATCTTGTACGCCAGATATCTTATTAGGTACAGTTCGTCATAAAGAAATTGACAAATTGTTCTCATTTTGTTGCCTAAATTAGAACTAAACAATATAATTGTATCCGTATTCTTTCTCATCATCTGCCTAGCCTTGCCCAATATATGTTGGTATATATGTTGGGGTCGGCTTCCAGTCTAACCTGATGCAGCTGAATACCAGTATCTTATATCCGTATTCTTTCTCACGATCTCTGCGACATATTTGACGGACTCGTCCGCCAAGTAATCTCTCTTTTCTTTGGGTGTCACTGCGATAGTTTTAGTGGGTGACAAAGGGTACATGCAGCACACCGGCGTGCAAAGGTCTTTGTTTTCCATTTGCTAATTACATGGCTGTGTCTAAGTAGGTACGAGTTTCAGTTGTTAATAATTTCTTCTTTGATTGTTCGACGGAGTGCTTACTGCAGGTCTTGAAGTCGTGCACAGGGGGCGTTTCGATCGTCCTTCCGTTGTGGCACACGTGCACTGTGGGAATGCATCGGGCACTGTCGTCCTGGCGTCTCATTTTGTTCCTTGCTTGGTTTCGCAAAGAGTTTTTCTGTGAATTACCTGCAAAACGTGAATAATGTTTTATAATATTGTGCAACAAAATATGTAATAGATACTTCAATACCCAATGAACAATTCTCACTATCACAACGCCAATTATTTAGATTAATTCTGTTACTTTATTTGACGGGGTCGCAACGCAACACAATTATTATAAATTGAAACCCAACCTTGGTACGATAAATCAAGTAACCACAAGTAATTTGATCGAAATCGTGTCTGTTAAATAGCGTGGGATCAAGTTGTTCAAGTGTATTTGTTGGTTGCTTTGCCCATTTGAATACTTTAATTCATTTGAAAATTATAGATACCTAATGCTGATTGAAGTACCTAAGTATTTCTTTTAGCCGTGTCGAAAAAAGACTCCAGAATGTGAAGGGATTTCAGTACCTATGGCGCTGCAACAAAGATGCGGTGGCCGGTGCGGGCGAAAAGTGCACGCCGCGGTAATGGATACAAAGCAATTTTAGACATTCAACGACTGCCGCGTAGTGCGGTCACATTTTAGAATCTATATATTTTTTAATTTTTTTGTTGTTGTTTTAAACATGTTAAGAACATGTAGTAAAGTATCTAAAGGTCTCAATAAGAGTGCACTTTTTCATTTTAAAATAACAACACGTATTTTTTTAGTGAGTTGTGATATTTTTATTGGATTGTAAAGAAGACATGTTCCGATTAAGTATGGAATAAAATATCCGGCAAACAGCCCCCACGGCTCTGATGACAGGCCGTTACTTTTTTCATGAAATTTTCCATGACTTTTTCACAGAGATGTGGCTGTATCTCACCGGTGACGTGTTGGATCTCGGATTTGAGCTCAGGAATTTGTTTCTGGTTTATTCGCATAAACCCGAAATTTCGCAAAACCCCAAAGAATTGCACGGCGTTAAATTGCATGATCTTGGTGACCAGTTGAAAATCGTTGCTGCAATAAATCGATTGTTTCATGCGCGGTGTGGCAGGTGGTACCGTCTTGCTGAAACCACATGTCGTCCAGATCCATGCCGTTCAGTTGAGGCCACAAGAACTCTGCTATCATGTTCCTATAACTAATGTCATTTACAGTCGAACGGTTTCAGCATAACTTTCCAATTTTTTGTAATAAGTTTTCACATTTTTATCGCGTTGTTCTTTCGTAAAGCGCTTCATTTTTAATAATCGGAATAAAGATAGGTTACAGCTGTGAAATTTCAGAGTTGCCACTTGCACGAAAACGAAATGACACTAAATTTAAAAAGTGCACTCTTATTGGGACAGTCTATAATACTGTATTGTAAAAACCCATGAAAAGTTTTGAGAAGGGAAATTAAATTTGTAAAATAACCTGAGTGTGCACCGCTGGAGGTGGGGTGCCGTTGGAATGCCATAGCCCTGTAGGAGCAGTGCTTGGCGGCTGTACTCTCGTTCGAGCGGCAGCACCAAACCATCATTGAGTTCTGAAACACAGCGTCAGCTACCTTTAATTTTCAAGAACTTTCAGACTTTTTGGAATCGTGACGAGTTTAACATTGAGTTCAAAAGGTATATTATTATAGGTACAGCATGTATCTGAAATGGGGTGGGGGAAGGACCATCCAACTGAACAACTTTCTACATCGTAATCGCGAATTAATCGGGCGAGTTTTGAGTCGAGTATTCATTTAAGTAGGTATTGAAGTTATGTACGACTGCTGAAATTTTTTTCGCTACTTGCCACTAAATTATATTCCTTTATTTTATTTTTAATACATATTATTTACATTTTTATTAAATATTTTAATAAAAAACATTAAATAGGTATAAAAATAATTATGTTTATTTTTATAATTAAAAAACAATCCTTCTTCGAGTTTTATTACTAATTGGAATTAAACTTGAAGATAAACTAGAAACTAAAATAACTCTTCGGATTAAACATGAAATAAAATTCCAATTAATAATTATTTGGTTGGTCATTCAGTTTATTTAAGTCTAGATTATGCAGTAGTGGATCCAGGATTGCCGTTAAGGCGGGGCTACTACGTATTCAATATTTTAGACAGTTGTCTAGCCATATTTCATACAGTAATATTGCCAAATTAATCAATACAGCGAAATATTTGACATCTATTTGCGACGTTGCCCACTTTCAGAATAAATCCCCCCCCCCCCCCCTTAGGGTTATTTTTGAGACAAAAAGTACCCTATGTCCTTCCCCAGAATGCCATATCTCCTTGCCAAATTTTGTCGAAATCCGTTCAGTGGTTTTTTAGGCTTGAAAAGGTTACATACAAACATACAAAGACAGACAGATAGACAGGCAGAGTAACTTTCGTATTTATAATATTAGTATGGATGGATGGATTAATACGATCACTCACACTCTTGACCTCACGTTACGTGATTGGATACGTCCACGTAAATGCCACGCATCTTCATTTATGCCTTAGTCTGACAAGTCGTCGAGTGCACTTTCTCGGTATACTTCAATAATATAGAGCTCATTTTGCTGCAGTATGACTTTGCTAGCCTAAGTTGGTACACACGGCTACACATCAAGCTATACATTTCCAGTTTATGGTGATCTCGCATTGTATAGGATTTTCGTACAATGCGAGGTCAGCTTATACTGGAAATGTATAGCTTGATGTGTAGCCGTGTGTACGTGCTCAGGGTCAGTACAACAATCTGCACTTCAGTAAAGCTACACACAACACAGCGAGCCACAGTCGTTCGGTAATGTTGTTATTACCGAACAAATGAGGCTCGCACGGCGCGCGCGCTTGGCGTCGAGTAGATCAGGGAGGGGGAAAAGCGGTGGTGGAGCTCTCCTCTCGGCGGCCGTTCGGTCTAAGCCAAAGTCTAAGCATATATCGTGTGGTGAGCGTTTCCTTAGTACCAACTATAAATAATAAAAATGCTCAGAAGACATACAAAATAATTAAAAAAAAACTGCAAAATAAGTAATGTTTATACCGGGGTAAACCCGAATGGGCAATGAATTCTTTAGTGTTCATCGTCAATATTGTTCTTATTAGAAAGATATTTTCTATGACACTACAATTATTGCTGTTGCGGGAATACCAAAACTTTCATCAGCCTTTAAAACTTGAAAACATATATTAATACTTATTAAGTTAAGGATAATTGATGACAATTGTACTTTAGGTAGTGTAATACTGGCTAAAAAGTTTAATTATGATTATGCTTTTGGGGCCCCTAAGCCCCCGTTTGGATCTGCTGCTGGATTATGTATATCCCGGTTAAACATGCAAGAAGTTGATTGACGGTTACCTTGAAAGCCTCCCTAAATTTATTGGACATGATGTGGTAGAATATCGGGTTGATGCACGTAGACATGTAGTAGAAAACTCCGGAGATATAGGTGAGGAATGAGTACACAGATAGGAGGAGCGGTGATCGTGGTCGATGGTTCTTTGTGGTTCCGTAGATCGCAACCAGCCGCTGGGCGTGGAATGGAGCCCAACAGATGAAAAACGCCACGACGACTGCCACTGTGAACAAAACAATAAACAAACATTGAACTAAAATACTTCAGTGTTAAATATATTTTAAGGGGTTAATAATATGAACCCCTTAATAATGACATTATGTCATCATCTTCACTATCGGCATCATCCTGCATTATGGCAGGCCCGATTATAATTGGTCTACGCAGCACTACTTTTTTCTTCCATAGGTACAATTTGTGCGCAAAGAGATAAATGATTTCGTTTCTTCAATATACAGTATGTTAACTAACGAAGGGCGTTCCCGTTTATCCGCAATAGTGTCTGCACTATTTCATAACCAATACTCAAAAAAATATTTTTTTTTAATTTCATTTAGATATGCTAAAAATAATATATGTATGTAGTAAAATATTCACAAAACTATTAACTTGATACCTACGTAAAAGAAACACACGCACACTTGTATTTCAACGTAGAAAGACAAGTGTGACAAGTGTACGTGTACAGAGTGTTTCTTTGCCGTGTTAATTTAATATTTTTTGTGAATAATTTACACAAACAAAAAAATATTTTTTAAATTGTAATATTTTTTTTAGCATTTACAGACGCTATACTATTGCAGGTTAACGGGAACGCCCTTCGTTAGATAATATACTGTATAATCATACCCAAAGTCATTGAAGAAGACAAGTCCAGCATCAATTTAAAATCAAATTTCATTTTGGTATCCACTAATAAACGAGATTCAGCGAACCAAAAAAAATACTGATATTTTTGGTCTTAGGAATTTTACCAGCACCTGTGCTTTACCTGTACCTACCTATTCTTTTCCTGTGCATTATTTCTGTTAGAACTCGTATTTTCCCCAACTTTGTCATCTTAAGCATATTCAGCTTATAATGTTCCCACTGCTGGGACACAGACTTCTCTTCGAGAGGGAGTGGGCTGTAATTTATACCACGCCGCGGCCGGTCCAGCGCGGGTTGGTAGATGTCCCATTTCTTCGAATTTGATTCGACCTTCGTCATTTTGAAGTTCATTCAGTGTACTGGTATAACATTATTCCGCGTTTATTAATAAGGGGACAGGGGTCAGGTTTGCGAGGGACGTTTAGATATTACCTATGTTTAGTATACTCATTTCTATTTCGCTTTTGTCTAGTTTTTTCATTTTAATTCAATTGTTTTCGCGAACTAAGGTCAAGTAGTTTCCACAAATGAGAGATTATTCAAATGTATGCAACCGTTTAGCATTCACAATTTATACTTTTATAGATACATACATAAACTCACGACTTCTTGCCATGGGGGTAGGCAGAAATTACAGAACACCACCTAGTTACGATCCAAACATATTCCTCGTGCCTTGTTTACATTACAAACGCACGCCGCGCGCGCCGGTTGCGGGCTACGCCCCTGACCTTTCTGAAGAACAGCACCAATAGGGTCACTAAATACCCTAGGGCCTAGGGTGAACGCATTCCACAGCATTTATTCTACTTTCATGCTTCTTTTGCCACACCCAACATCACTTCCATACAAAAGCTTAGGCACCAGCACACCATTGTGAACATCCAGTCGAGACTTTTTGGACATTAACCGGTTGACACTCACTTTATTTCCCGCATTTAATCTCCTTTCCACATCTTCATCAATCTTTCCATGCCTTGTCTCTTCTTAACATTTATTTTCACTTCACACACCGACACATCCTCTTCTCTTTCAATCAGAAATTAACAGCATGATCATATTATACTTTTATCTTAATTTAAAATAACAGTTAAGGTTCATATGTTATTTTAAATTGACCATTGAAATGTTTTTTTAGTTAGTCATATATTGTAACAGGCACTTTAAATTTTCTCATTTAATACAAATGAATTGACCTAATTGCTATTTACTACAGAATAATAAAAAAAACAACGTCTATTGATTACCTTACCTAACATCTTAACGACCCTCCTCGTGGAATGGCTTTGTTTCCGCCTCATCTTGTGCGTGTATCTCAGTGTTGTGTCAAAGTCCTTCTGACTTTTTTCTTTTTCAATGTTGGTGTCTCTCAGTTTCAGGCCTATTAGTGAGTACAGCACCGTGATCAGCACCATCGGTGCGAAGAAGAAGAATAACGTCGATATCTCAAACGAATGTTCTATGATGATTTTTTTCTGCAGGCACATAGCCACGCCGCTGAACTCGCGGATCCCGAACTGCAGTGCCTGGGGCAGGGCCAGCCCCACTGCCGCCACCCACAAGAAAATCACGTGTTTCGTCGCCCGCGAAAGTTTCGACATCTTGTGCGAAACAAACGGGTGACAAATAGCTAAATATCTCTCTACCGTAAATAATGTAATTGTTAAAACACTAGCATTCGTCGAAGCTTCAGCCGCTAATCCTCTTATCACACAAAAACTGCGTCCAAATACATAGGGCCATTTTGACCATATCGAATATATCTCCTGAGGCATCCCACTTATAAGTAAAAGAAGATCTGAGATCGCTAAACTAAATAAATAATAATTGGTAGCTGTATGCATAGTTTTGTTCCTAACTATCACTAAACATGTAAGTATATTGCCCAGTACTCCGAGAAAGAATATAACTGAATATACGATAGTTATGGGTAGCACAATGAAGAGGGAGTCCCTTTGAGGGCCGAAGATGTCCGTGGCGTTCACAGGTTCCGAGGTGTTGTCGGTCATGTTGGCGACCTCACTGATGAGACTCATGGTGGTAATTGTATCGGCCCCAGGTTTGTCGATAGCATCAGGATGCTTTAGTCTCTTGGTTTATTCATCTGAAACAAAGAAATAAAAGTGGTAAGTATACCTATGTAGTGTGCATGTCCGTATTGCGGTTGAACGCGACAGTGGTCTCTAGCACAATATGTGGTTATATCACTTCTAGGCGCATAATTATTTCCTTCATAGGAATAATAACAGAAGACAATCTACCCAAACCTAGGAAATTAGGGAATGGAAGCAATACCGCCAATTCACTGACGTGATACCCACGTCGTCACACGCTTACCGTTAAGGCTTTACTGATTATAAGTACTTATACATACATATATTAGCACTTTGCCCGCGACTTCGTCCGCGTGGATTTTGTACTTTACTCTATAAACTTCGATAACCCCTCCACAACCTTTAAAAGATAGTTTTCTAAAATGAATATTTACGATCTATAACATTTATATCCTTAAACTTTATTACCCTTTTACACCCCGTTAGTAACTGATTTTTGAAAAACCCCGAAACACATACTTTTTTATTTTTTATTTGTATTGAAGTAGTATAGATAGAAGAAGTAGAAATACTGATTTGCTAGTTAATCGGACCGCGCTTTAAAATTCTTCTATACAAACTTTGACACCCCCCAATCCCCGTTTAGTTTACAAAAGCTAAAAATGACAAACATTGTCCGTTACTTAGATAAGTATTCGTGGCAAGTCTCAAGTCTATTAACTCAAGGAATAAGATTTTCCCCCCCTTTTATTATTGCTCCATTTATAATTATTTTCACCTTTTGTGGTACAGTAATCTTATTGTAGGTGCATCGTCTTCACATATAAATTATATAATTGATGTATACAAAATATTGTAAAATATTTTTAAAAAGAGTAACGGTGGAGTTTCTTGCCCATTCTTCTCCATACGCAAACTACCTTTTGGAAGGGGCAACTAGAATCAATTCTATTTCTTTGTTTTGACGTTCAAAAGTGCCATATACGTGCCTATCTGAAATAAATTATTTGACTTTGACTTTTTCACCCCCTTAAAGGTCGAATTTCCAAAACCCTTTCTTAGTGCGCGCCTACGTCATAATACCTATCTGTGTGCCAAATTTCAACTCAATCCGTTCACTGGTTTGAGCTGTACGTTGATAGATCAGTCACCTTGTATTATTATAGATATAGATAGTCCAGTATTATTTTGGCTATTACAAATATTTGTTTATGCTACGAAACTCCTATTGTTATGCCGGCGCCAGACATAGCAAAAATATTTGATCACATGTTTGATCACATGTGTGGCAGGTGTGTTTGAGTATTTCATCAAAGTTTCATCACATATTTCAACTTTGCCATTTGGTGTGCACATGGTGTGCAAACATAAATGCCGGCGCCAGACATAAAAACAATATTTGATCACATGTTTGACACATGTGTGGCGGGGGTGTTTGGGTATTTCATCAAAATTGATCATTTATATCAACTTTTCCATTCGGAGTCGGTTTTTCGAGCGCACATCAAAGCGTTTAAAGTTCAATTGTGTGCGTAGCGCGTTCGAATTTCAAATGTGTGTGTAGCCTGCAAGCCCAGTGCCTCGTAAATAACTGACCGGAACGGTCACTTTGTTCAATCGCAAGATGGAATGGAGCAACGACGAGTGCCCTAGAATTTATTGAGTTGCTTGAAGGAGAACCATGTATTTATGGAACCCTAAAAGTAAAAAACAACATTAAAATAGGAATTTGGTAAATGACGCCTGGATCAGGATAAATGATAAATTCTCAGTACATTGCACTATCGAGGAATTAAAAAAGAAGAGAAACATTTTATTGACCTATTAATTAAAGGGAATGTATAAAAAAAATAAAGCAGTCTACAAGGACAGGATCTGGTTTGCATTCGATGCCATGCACAACTACATGGGTACTGTTACTGTTTATGATTAGTGATTACCGTCCGACATTGGTGCCGATTCTCTTGTACACCGAACTAAAATTCCTTTCTTTTTACTATGAGAATCACAGCTATTCTGCCAAAAAAAATATCTAAATTTAAAAATTATTTTGACTCAACTAAAATCGAATTTGACAATCGCGACTCCACTTGGTACCTACTTGTTTGCCCTACCCTGTGATTTTTTTTGAGCCGGAGATGCGCGCAATCTGGCCATCTCGACGTATTTTGTATGGAATTTTTAATTTTTTGGACGAAAAAAAACTAAAAAAATTACCAACATGTCGAGCATTAGGGATTTATGGGGTGCAAAGGGGGTCCAAATTTTCATTATTTTTGCGATAGGACACACCATTTTCGAGATATAAGCAAAAGAAAATAAAATAAGATACAGTACTCATTTGCAACTGAAGTCGAGGTGCTGGTTTGAATTTTAGTTCATGACATCTAATTTTATTCCACACATTTTTAATCGGGATTAAAAATAGTCAGATTAAGTTAGAAGATTTTAGATATAGAACAAAATTTTATGTTAAAACGTCAAATTCAGAATAGCATTTTCACTAAACTAATATCTCAGTGCCATCATATACAACTATTCTATGTTCATGTAAGTGCATTGAATGACTATTTCATGAAATCATGACACTTGGCACTTTCATGAACTTAGAGAGTTGTATTGCTGATTCTAATGTTTATAATTCTGTAAACCCATATTTGTTAGGGGCGCAAATAATATATAGATCAATATACAACCTGACACTGACCTGCAAATTGCAAAAAACGTAAGAAAATTTGTATTTCGCGGGCTACCTTGGCGCATCCCCCTTAAAGACCGCGGTATACTTTAAGTACGCACCTTTACCACCCACTTTAGGTAAACAACGAAAAAGTGTGCTAAACAGGAACTCTGCAATTTTTTTTTCTGCTTATAAAATTATAAATTGGCAACACTGCGTGCTGCAAAGCATGACACCAGTGGTAAAAATGGGTTGTAATAGGTCAATGACTATATAGCCTCTTGACTGCTCATGCGGGCGATTCGGGCTCACGACACATCAGTTTAATTGAACTGATATTAGATGACGATATGAGTGGCCATTTTAGTTTTGACCAGTGTGCAGTGGTTGGAACTCTGCACACGCAGTTATTTTGATCTTAAAAAACATAATACTAAACAAGTATGGGTTATTGTTCGGTTAATTCGGTCAGTCGGTCGGAATTCTCTACTGGCACTCAAGTAGAGCGGACGTGTGTATAAGCAATATTATTTATCACGTCGTTAAAATATTACCGAGTGATATGTGACCTAGAAACGTATCGCTAATTTTTCTGCTGAGTTCCTGATTTACTTTAGTGAGTAACAAATAATTATGAGAAACGTTTGAGAATTAAGTATGTCAAATAGTGAAAACAGCCCTCGGAGGAGTATCCCACCAAGCAGCCCTGCCAGCAAATCTCAAATACCTTACCATGCGGCTGAAGGAAAAATTCAAGCAGTGGACACCAGTGACATTAGTAATTGGTTGATCTCAATTGAATCATGCCTAAATGAAGTCTTTACCATTGCTCAGGAAGGAAAGCTGAACTCCGAGCAAAAACTGAGGATCAATTCTTTATCGCGCAAGGTTGGACATGGCGTTTCACAAATGGCAGTTTACTACCAGGACTTGAAGCTAAAGGCCCAAGAAATACAAAACTCTAAGCTAACATTGAAAGAAGGTGAGGTGACCTCACAGATTGTCTCGAAAACTTCCAGAAAACCATTCAAGCTAGCATTCAAGAAAACTGCGCAGAAAAAGTTTCGTTCGCTGAAATAGTAAAAACCAACAAAAATAATTACTTGCGCCCCAATAATGTAAGCTCTATTGCAATTTATCCAACAGGTAAATTAAAATCTAGTGACGACACTAAATCTCTTGTCTAAAAAAATATATGCCCTGAACAAATGAAGTTGCACGTAAGAGGATTGCGCAAAACAAAAAACGGAGGCGTTATAATCAGGGGGCCCTACCATCAACTTTTAAAATACTTGCCAAGTACATGACAGGTCAACTTAGCAGAATACCCTGACAGGTTTTCTATTTGTACCATGAGCATTTCCGTCTGACCTGCAATGTATCAACTTCAGACCTGCTACGTTACCGTTGACCGATACGCCATATTATAAACAAACGTTCGGAAATACTTTTTCGCAATGTTACCGGTTTTACGGTTTAAATTAATTTGATGATCAAAATCAATGATCAAGAAAATTCTAAAAAAAACTATGTTTCGTAACAAAATATCTTATTTAACACGATTATGACACTGGAGACCCTTTTAGATACTTAAGAAAATAATCTTGAAAGTTACCAAAGTTATTGCTATTTTCGAACGACTATCCTAGCCATTAAGTATAAAAATTATAGTTCTTGATTGCTTGTCAGTTTGACTCTAGTGATGTTACTCAATCACTAACGGTCAGGCACTCAATTGTTCCGATTATGTAATTCAAGTACTCAATTCAAGTTGAATCTAAGGTAGTTACTAGAGGGAGGTTTCCAACAGCTTCGCACGTTTGAAACGTACACAAAAAAAAACAGAGAAGAATCATAGCCCGATCCAAAATACAGCAACCGTTCCATATTGGTACATTGGGGTTTAAGTCAGTGACATTCTAGTAAGATCGGCTTTGTTCGACTTTGTAAAAAGCGCTTTTCCACATTCCGCTCTCAATCTGATAATCAATGATGATACGATGATGATTTTAATGACAAATTACAAGTTATCAACAGAAATCATTAACCCACAGTACATATACTTTCACTCTTATTAAAACTCTTTGACTTTACACAACATAGTATTTTGGTACCTTTAGAGAAAATGAAATCGAGTTTTTATTTTATACACTGCAGTAACGAGTTAAACGTAATTTAGCCACATCACTATCTGACACTGTCAGAAAGACAACTCAAGGGACAACAACACTTCATTATTTTATTTTTCAGTTTCTTTCGAATTGCTTTAATTTAATTTCTTTTTTCCTGTGTGTTATTGAAGGATTATAATTAATATGGAATCGTCAAGATGGTACAGCATTTACTCCAGATGGATGTTGTGTTATTTGTTCTGTGAGATTCCAACGCAATGTGCGAAGACATAGTCCGAAGCTACAGATGTGCGGTGAACGCTTTTGCATCAAATGCACGTCGTATAAAGATGGGAGGTGGAGCCTGGTAGAGCAACCTGCATCTTTTTTAGATGAAGTATTCTACTTCTAAGTCGTCCGTCGTTGAAATTGATACTTACGATTTTGCTTTCAATAACCGTTTAAAACACCCGACGTTCCTACTATACATTCCTACTTTCACACATTCCCACGTTCCTAGGTTCCTACTGTACATTACGGAACAGTGCACTATTTTACTAAACTACAATAACGATGAAGTGTAGGTTGGCCTACTCACTAAACAATTCTTTAAGTTATGATCGAATTTCTCAGTAACCTCGTTAGACAAAGTATAATAAAATTATTACTACCACTGTAATCTAGAGATCATTATCAGAGTACATATTCATAAATGAACATGTACTTACGTATTTTATTTTAAATCAAAGAAAACAGTTCACTAAAGGTAAGTTTTACACGCCTGCTTAATATGACTGCAGGGCAGTTCAGTAGTCGAGTGTTTACATGTCAAAAAGGACTTGATGGTACAGCTTAACGCAGGTCAGACCAGTGAAATGTTGTCACGTGACTACTGACCGGCTTTAGTCACGTGATCGCTGGCTTGCCTGTTATTTGACATGTTCACGTTACAAAATAGCCCGACAGTTCACTTTCCGTCGAAAATTGACCTGCTATAACAGTTCATGGTAGGGCCCCAGCACGGAGTCCAAAGTGGACATTGAAAAACTTAGGAAATCGTCTCAGCTAAGTAGTTCCGGCCTCAAAGTGGAAGAGCCCCATAAGAGAAGACCAAGAATTGTAGTTATAGGAGTACCGACCGTTTTAAGTGACAATGAAGTTTATGATTGCATCTATGAGCAGAATGTAGCCGACAAGCTTCCTAGTTTGTGCCGTGACTCTTTTTTGGCCTCTATAAATCTAAGTCACAAGTCCGGTAAAAAAGAGGGACCTACGTGCAACTTTATCCTTGAAGTAACTGCAAGCATAAGAAAGGCGCTTATAAACCAAAATCGAGTGTTCATTAATTGGACATCCTGCCCTGTGAGGGACTTCACTCATGTGACCAGGTGCGTCAAATGTCAACAGTATGGACATGCTGCAAAGACTTGTCGGGAGGCTAGCCATACGTGTGGACAATTGGACATTGTGGAGAACAAGGTCATCAGGCGAATGAGTGCACTAAACATGCTGAACCGGCACATTGTGCAACATGCTTGCGATTTAAAAACCGAGCAACCACAAAACAGGCGATCAAGAATGCCCTGCAAAGAAATTAGCTGAGACAAGATACATAAATTCTATAGATTATAATGAGGTCGCGTAAGAGCGCCAAGTCTTTTTTAATTAATGTTATTTAAGTACTTACTGTAATAGTGCCCTTTACACATAAAAATCGTTTTAGTTTTTATATTTCGCATTCATAAATAAACGTGCAATCATCACTTTTTGTTGACACGGTAAGATTTTCTGTACCTAAGTATAATAAAGTTAAGGCGACCTTTTTAAAATTAATGTTAAATTGCAATAATCATAATAGAACATCTTTGCAAAAATGTCTTATGTTGATGCAAAAAAGTAGCGTAATAGTTTTTTTCTTAGTTTTAATGAAAACATAAATTATAATTATAGTACAGTCACGGCCTTTAATTGATGAGCCACCTGGTACTGTTCGCATTTTAGCCGTGTAATGCAAATCGGGTTTATTCGGTTCCCGACACGCAGTCATATGTCTTCGTATTAGAAGAAGAAAATTATATTTCATATCTTTACCAGTTGGCTAACCTGAGAGCAGAACTACAAACTTGACAGCAGTGACTACTCAAAGTCAACCAATTGCAGGTCTAGCAACAGTAACCTAGCAACGATAAACAATTGTTGCTAGGTTACTGCTGCATAGTAACGTTAGCGTACGGAGAAATTCTCTGACATCGATATTTCAACTGTCACTGTCTTCAGACTATTATAAGACTATTTCCGATTAAAAGTAATTTATTTGTCATCTTGATATTTCAACTGCTACTGTCTTCAGTTATGTTTTCATAATTATCGAGTTAATGAGCTATGATTCAAAGGAGGTCGGTATCAAATAGATTGGATAAACTTAATACAAATACAAATACAAATACAAATACAAAATGTTTATTTCTTTACCAACAAGTTTACATTAGTTTGTGATTGGAGCCTCCTTTTAAGCATGATGACGCCTGTGTTAGGAGACTCCGCACTTCCATAGCTTTGGCTGTTTGTTCAACTTGTAATTTTATATATTTATTTATTTATTTATTTTACTTATTTCTTTTTCATAAATTAATGTGGGTGTGTTGGGTGTGCAGAGTGTGTGATGTGTGAGGTGTTTCGAGTGTGTGTGGTGTGTGATGTGTGTGTGGTGTATGATGTGTGTGTGGTGTGTGATGTGTGTGGGGTGTGTGATGTGTGTATGGTGTATGATGTGTGTGTGGTGTGTGATGTGTGTGGGGTGTGTGATGTGTGTGGGGTGTGTGATGTGTGTGGGGTGTGAGAGGTGTTTGGCTGATGTGGATGTGTGTATGAGAGGATGTACGTGTGGGTGTGATGGTGCCAGTATAATTAATTTTCACTTATTTTAACAATAATTCAATATCTGTACACGTGCGTGATTTTAACCATTCAATTAGCATTTTTTTACATTTATGAAGGTGTTCAGTGTAGATGTATATTTCTTTGTTTTGTGCAACATTGTATTTATTTTTATCATTGAGAACTTATTAGTCAACCTCTATGGATATTTCCGATTAAAAGTAATTTATTTGTCATCTTGTTTACGAGCTTGCGATTTGAGTTCGTGTTTAATCGTGTAATCTCGTGAATGTATGAAAGTAAACAAGATGACAAATAAATTACTTTTAAGCGGAAATATCCATAGAGGTTAACTAATAAAGTCAACCTCTATGGATATTTCCGATTAAAAGTAATTTATTTGTCATCTTGTTTACGAGCGTGCGATTTGAGTTCGTGTTTAATCGTGTAATCTCGTGAATGCATGAAACTGCTAAATTGAAAAGTTTGAAGGTGGTTCATCAATTAAAGTCCGTGACTGTACATAAATCATTTTAATATTTTGTGGTAATCATAGATCACACTTATGTATAAGCAGTTGAGTGACATACCTGAGATACAAGTTTATTCCTAGTTCAGGTAGAATCCAATTATTATATACCTTAACCTATAGTTTAAGGCCCTATTTGTAAAAATATTTATGTTAATCAATTATTTCAATAAACAATTTCATTTCATTTCAGTTTCATTTCAATTTCATTTCAATTTCATTTCAATTTCATTTCAATTTAATTTCAATTTCATTTCAATTTCATTTCAATTTCATTTCAATTTCATTTCATTTCAATTGGTGTGGAAAATCGTCTAGAACATCCAACTATAAAAAAGATAGCATTAAATTTCATCGGTAAGTAGAATATATTTGTAATTTAATAATATTATGAATTTATTGCAGGGTTCAAGATAAACTGGTTGATACGTAAAGGGGCACAAAAAAAGTACACCGCGTTGATGTCTTTTTGAAAAGTCCCTTTCTCTCAATTGCATATATTGTATTGCAATACGTCTGTCCCTTTCTATCTGCACTTATACTGGAGAGTGTTGTGATAACTTCATAATAAAGCAACTATAATAATGACGATAAAAATTACGATGTTATGGTAAGAAAGTAACATTAAGTACTTAATGTTTACATTTTAGATTTCAAAATATTCCGTAACCTTAAGAAAAGTGGATTAATGCAGTTAACAGAGAAAATTTTATTCCAAATAAATATAGCGTTGTTTGTTCAAGGCTTTCACAGGATTTCACAGCAGATTAAAAATAAATAATAGCAATGTCATTTCTTTTCGGATAGAACAATAAATTCTTATAAGTGAAATTCTATTTAATTGTGTGCGTTACTCGGCCAAGTTACCCAAACAAAAAAAAAACTTCGGCCAAACAATTGTCGAAATTTGTCAAAATCGAAGGGAACAAACCAAAAATTTGTCAAAGTAGAAATAAAAAAGTTATAAGGGTTTTAAGTTGGCCGCGCGAACGTAACGTGGAGTATTGCGCGGCCATGGAGATCTTAAACTCCTGTGGAGGATTGCTGGGCCTTTCTCCAACTCAGAGGCGAAATATCACTGAAATTGGACAATAACCGAAAGAGTTTTGTACATAATTCTGTACACAGAAATAATTTCTGGCTGAAAAATTAATTGGTTTCTTTTGAAAAGAAAAGTATTAAATAGTAGATTGCTGCACCCTGCTTAAGGCGCTTAGTCCCGTTTAGTACGTAACACGGTCACTTTAAAAAGCCTACTCCTCATTAACGGCTTGGTTAAAAGATCTGAAAAAAATATATGTTTGCCATAGATTCATGTACAACATTTTGTATTGAGCAATTTTTTCTCAATTCGACTGTATGTTTTTTTTTTTGGTATGTTTGTTACGCGATTACTCCGTCAATTATGAAAATACACCAGGAAAGACACCGACTTCCGAAACTAAAGTTATTTTTCACTTTTTTATTGTTTTTTGTGAAGTCGGTTGTTTTTTTTTTTTGTAAAAAGTTTTCTTCCACATATATGCTAAAAATAATGTCCTGTTCAAAACATAAGATATACGTATACATACAAACATAAGTATCGATCTATACAAAGCATCAGCCTTGCATCTACCATTAATGAGGCACAAGAATCGTAGGCAAAAATGGCGACCTACGTGCGCATGTCTGCGCCCCTGCATATTCTTTGATCAACATTTTAGTGTAGCGCGCCACCGCGCGTGTCTAGAGTAGGGACTTAAGCCCCGCCAAATGCGCAAGGTCAGTCAGGAAAATATGGCCCTTAAGTTGGATTACCTATTTGACCGGCCATAAATCCAGACTCCGGGCTACCACTGAGAAATTTCAGATGGAAAAACCCAATTGAAGAAAGAGGAAGAAAGAGAAAGAAAGAGAGAAAAAGAAAGCTAGAGAAAGAGAAAGAGAAAGAGAAAGAGAAAGAGAGAGAGAGAGAGAGAGAGAGAGAGAGAGAGAGAGAGAGAGAGAGAGAGAGAGAGAGAGAAAGAGAAAGAGAAAGAGAAAGAGAAAGACAGAGAAAGAGAAAGAGAAAGAGAAAGAGAAAGAGAAAGAGAAAGAGAAAGAGAAAGAGAAAGAGAAAGAGAAAGAGAAAGAGAAAAAGAAAGAGAAAGAGAAAGAGAAAGAGAAAGAGAAAGAGAAAGAGAAAGAGAAAGAGAAAGAGAAAGAGAAAGAGAAAGAGAAAGAAAGAAAGAAATAAATCATTTATTTGCTGGTAATTTAGGAAAGAAAAAGAAAGAAAGAAGGAAATAAATCTGCTGTTTACGTGATTTTACTCGTATGTTTTTAATAAGTCATTCATCAAACATATTTATCAACAAAACATCACGTGTTTATTCCCCGAAGGGGGAGACAGAGATGTACCACATTTCGCCAGTTATGTTTTAAGTTCCATGTATTATATTACATGTCTGGATTACCTGTTTGACCGGCCATAAATCCAGACTCCGGGCTACCACTGAGAAATTTCAGATGGAAAAACCTAATTGAAGAAAGAGAAAGAAAGAGAAAGAACGAGAAAGAACGAGAAAGAAAGAGAAAGAAAGAGAAAGAAAGAAAAAGAAAGAGAAAGAAAGAGAGAGAAAGAAAGATAAAGAAAGAGAAAGAGAAAGAGAAAGAGAAAGAGAAAGAGAAAGAGAAAGAGAAAGAGAAAGAGAAAGAGAAAGAGAAAGAGGCAAGAGCAAGAGCAAGAGCAAGAGCAAGAGCAAGAGCAAGAGCAAGAGAAAGAGAAAGAGAAAGAGAAAGAAAGAAATAAATAAATCATTTATTTGCTGGTAATGTAGGAAAGAGAAAGAAAGTTATTTTTCCCTTTTTTATTGTTTTTTGTGAAGCCGGTTGTTTTTTTTTTTTTGTAAAAAGTTTTCTTCCACATATATGCTAAAAATAATGTCCTGTTCAAAACATAAAATATACGTATACGCACAAACAGAAGTATCGATCTATACAAATATCTCAAGTCTATCTATCAAGTCCGGTCATTTTAAACGGTATTTATCCATTTGTATTAACCAGTTAGGTCAAGTCAGATCAAGTCAGGTCATTTTAAACGGTATTTATCCATTTGTCCAGTCAGGTCAAGTCAGGTCTAGAAAAAAAAATATTTTCACTAAACGTACCATGGCGGAGTCAAATTATATATATATTATTTACGCTCTTCTCCCCTACGTGAAATCGACATTTTTAATAATGATTACAAAAAAATGTTAACAAATATTTATTATAATTTATTAATAGTTGGCGGCTGGTTTTGTTTTTTCCGCTAGCAATGCGCGCGCGTGTGTAATTAAAGGCACTGGTAATACCACTGAACAGCCCATATTAAAATATAATAATGTTAATAATGCATACGCAAATGGGGTTAGGGTAGTGAAAAATAAAGACTGAAATTGCCACCGGCGATATAAACCCTTATTTAATAGTACAGATAGAGTTTTATTCCGCGCGAACGCGGTGGCACACGGGCAGGCCAACGCGATTCGTCTAGGTGGGTCAAGTGGCCTGCGCGCGTGCCACCCGCGGTCTTACCGGAAAAAAGCGCAAGTCTCTGCTCGGGTGTAAATAGAGAATACTCATTTATAAGTAAGATAGTTCATACTAGTTAATGTATAGTAAGTGACTGACGTGTAGTTATGGTAAAAAAAATCCCCTGGGTATGCATGGGATTTTTTTTGACCATAACTTAACGCCACTGGTTTGCTTATGGTTCTTTTTTTTTTAAATAAAAACTTGCTTTTGAGCGCTTGTCTTTGAAAAGCTTCACCAAAACCAATTTCTATTGGATACAAATTCCATGCTGCCATGATAGTACTTACTAATTCCATACTGCCATGTCATTACTTCGACTAGTAAATAGTTATCTGTGGCGCACATTAAAGTAAAAAGCACGCTTCCATAATACACTGCATTATGAACCTAAAAGCGGTTCAAAAAGAGCCAATTTACGAGCAAGTGTGTTGAAAAATTAATTACTTAACGAAATACTTGAATTTCACTTATGCATCATTATTCACATTGAGAAATCTGTAGCTCCCTTCGTACTAACAATCAAGAGAAGCTTAAAAACATTGTTCCTAAAACGGCATCTATTGGAGGCCAATGTTTTAAAATGTTCGCTTATAGGCTTGAAAGATGATGTTTGCAAGGCACCGAATCATTAAAAGTTTATTAATTGAGAAAATACCAGAATTCCAATAATATTGAATCACCCACATTTAAAGCTCTGTAGCTCTTTTCGTACTTACGATCAAGAGAAGTCGTCATAATAAGAAAATAATATTTTCCTCGATGAGATCTTTCCATTGGTATAATATATCTTTACGCAATTGGGTTCCAGCACAGAAACGCCCATTCTCCTTTTTCAGATTGAGTTAGATGTTGTCCAATATAATTGACAGTCTCCTGTCAGAGGTATTCCCAAATCGAAATTATGGTAACCCTACTCGAACATTGTATGAGCTAACATTATTTTTGAGATTACACGCGTTGACGACTGTTCTGAGGGTAAAACGATATGCCATTCTAATGAAGTTAATCTGTCGAATAAATGGATGTTCACACAGAAATCCTAGCAATTATAGATAATGAGATATCAGCGTACAAAGTAACGTTTCGACCGCGCGGCCACGTACTTTTTGTTTTGGACTGATTTCGTCTGTTTAACTAAACTTTAGTAGTATTTATTGCTTTCGTTAGCTTTGACAAATTAAGACCTTTCTTTTTGTAACAGTTTTACTGAGTGAAGTCCATAATCAACATTATAGAAACAACAAGTGCACGATTGCGCGGCCATAACTTCCAAAGTGAATATTTTGTAAAATATTGATCTTGAGCTTATAATTCTTTTTTCGACAATTTTTGACAAATTCGGTCTTCAATTGACAAAAAGAATTACATCTATAACCCAAGTAGTTGCTGAGATCTCCATGGCCGCGCAATCCTCCACGTTACGTTCGCGCGGCCAACTTAAAACCCTTATAATTTTTTTATTTCTACTTTGACAAATTTTTGGTTTGTTCCCTTCGATTTTGACAAATTTCGTCAATTTTTTGGCCGAAGTTTTTTTTTGTTTGGGTAACTTGGCCGAGCAATCGTAACGCACACATTTAATTATTGTTCAATTAGGAAGTCGTGGAATCGACGTCGATTTTATCGATATCGATATTATTGTTGCAAAACCGACTTGTGCCTCACTATGTTTGGGACTTTCGTCCTGACATTGTTACATCGGCCTATCACAACCGCTGTAATGTCTTCGTCCCCCGGCCCGCAGTGGTGAGTCGTGTGCCTAGACGAAATCGGTCTATCAGCTCTCAAGTGGTTTAATACTCTTTGTAACAGGTTAAACACGATATCTGTTATCAGTATCACTGTTACAGCTACAAAAAAAAAAATGTTCCAAATATCTGTTATTAAATAACAGCCTGTTATTTTTGTACGGACGATATATACGTATTTAAATCTCAATTGAATATCTCCCATTCTTTAATGAGAAAGAGAGAGAAATTGATAACCTTGCTATATTCCTTCCTTTGTGTCAGTGTGTATGTAACAGCCGTGGTAACAGTTTGTGTGGGGATTGTTATAATGTATTAACAGTAACAGCCGCGGTAACAGTCTTGAGAGTCTGTTATTAATTAATTAGTAACGGGTATTTTATATTGTTAGGAACAAATTGATATTTGTTATTTTTTAATATCAGTTATTTTTATCTGGTACGTCTTACGATATATATACGCCTCACCCCTAGCCTGTGGTGAAATGTGTGAGCAAAGTCTATCAAAGTGTTTGATCAAATATGTGACTATGTCTGGTCGGTGTTTGCAAACAAGTGTTCATATGTGTGTGCAAAGTCTATCGAATATGTTTGATCAAATATGTGACTATGTCTGGCGCCGGCTTTAGGCAGAGTTAAACTCCAAATTCTTCTTAACCTGGCTCGTAAACGTGTGGATAATACACATGACGGCGTCAGCGATGACTAAGCGATAGTGTCGTCACCGTCATCATCTCGATTCGGTGGTGCGGAATCCATAGTGCAGGTTTACAATAAAACACCATAATACGAGGCATGCCTTTTAAGTTTTGTCGTTTGAAGAAAAAAACATAACTAGAACCTTATAGCACTTTTTATTGTTTTTCAAAGTATTCACCACGTAGCTTAATACACTTTTCCATTCGCTCAAACCAGTTATTATAACATTTATTCCACTCTAAAGTGGGGGTGTTCAAAATGGCTGACTTGAAAGCGTCGACTGCTTCTTCACCGGACTGGAACCTTTGACCACGAAGACTTTTCTTAATTTTAGGAAATGTAAAAAAATCGTTAGGGCTTAGGTCAGGACTGTATGGAGGATGCTCAAGAATTTCTACTTTTTCCTGCTTCAAATACTCAATCGTTTGACGAGCGCTGTGTGAGCTTGCGTTGTCGTGGTGCAGGATGATGCGTCGCTTTGAGTTAGAATTTCGAAGTTCGGCGATGACTTGTGGTAAACAACCGTTCTACGATCTTCAAGTGCAATAGTCGCAACATGACCGGTTTTTCCAACGAACGTGGCCACCATCTTCTTTGAAGTGCTTCGAGAACGAAGAACTTTAGTCGGCTTTGGCTCGTCTTGAAAGACCCAGATTGGAGATTGTTGTTTGGAATCAGGATCGTAGGCATAGATCCAATTTAAGATTCGTCACCACTGATGATATCGTAGACGTGATTTGACTGGCCTCGGTTGAACCTTTGCAGAGTTTTCTTACACCATCTGACGCGGGCCGCCTTGTGATCGTCGGAAAGCAGATGCGGTATCCAACGGCAATCTAGCTTTCTGACACCAAGCGCTTAATGCAAGATCTTCTGAATGGTTGTCCCTGAGATGCCTAATAGAGCCTCTATCTCTCGATACGTCACATGACGATCTTCGAGAATTAGTTGTCTCACAGCAATGATGTTATCTTCACTGAAGGCGGATTTTGGGCGTCCTTCGCGAGATTTGTCACTAACACTAGTATGTCCACGCTGGAATTCTAAATACCAGCGTTCGATAGTCCGCAGACATGCTTCATCAATGAACACAGATGTTAGCTCTTCAAAACACTGAAGCCGTGTCAGGCCTCTTCTAAAGTTGTAGAAAATTATTGCACGAACATTTTCCTTAGAAAGATTAATTTTCGTACGTAACCTACACAGATTCCAATCGACGCTGTGACTAAACAATAGCATTAATCCTAATACTTTCAACTGTTTTGAGATTCCAAATTTAAACACATTCGAATATAGAACAGTTCCAAATTCAAAATTGCCGGGAAATATGGAAACGACAGAACTTAAAAGGCATGCCTCGTACAGCAAATCAGTTAGTATTTCACTTTCAGAATAATTATCACAGTAGGTACAATACTAATAACGTTCACGCACTAGTTTCTACGTTCGGGCAGTTCCGCATAAGAGAAGTGGAAGTCTGCATCCGTTCAAAGGAAATGACATTGCTATTACATGCATAGACAATGTATTTACTAGGTTGCGTTCCGTGCAAAGGAAATGACATTGCTATTACATGCATAGACAATGTATATATGTAAATGTACTAATTGTAAAATAAAAGATTCGTCCCTAATTAGTGGCGTTAGGTCTGACCATACAGGTCAACTTATATCCTTTGAATCAGATAAAAAGTTATGTTTAGATAAAACCATTGAGTGAAGACCCCTTACTAAAAATAAATTGAAAATGTTTAATAATAATGTTCTTAGCAATCTTTCAGCAGCTAGTTTTGATTCTCAAGACCCCAATGTAAACTATGGTACATTATTTTCTACTGTATGCAAAGAATTCAATAAAGCATGTCCTGTTAAAAAAGTAACACTCAATATTGAGCCCAAATTTAGTGAATGGGCCACTGCTGGCATTAGAAAAAGCAGAGATATTTTATATAACGAAAAATCATTGACTTCTGATCAAGTTGGTCATAATTATGTAAGGAACTACTCTAAGATATTTAAAAGAGTCTGCGCCCAAGCTAAATCTAAATTAATAAGTAACAAAATTGATAATTCTAATAATAAAATAAAAACTGTGTGGCAGGTAATTAACAAAGAAGCTGGAAATGCAAAACAACGTGATCCGAATGAATTGTCTCTAAAAATTAATGATGAAACCATTTCAGATAAGTTAAAAGTTGCTGAGACACTAGAAAATTTCTTTACCAACATCCCAATAGAGGTTACGAAATCTCTTCCCTCTTCAGCTTTACTAGCAGATTCTCTTCTCAAAGAAAACTTTACTAAAGTCATTCCAAGTTTTGCATTCAAGCCTATTTCTATTACCACTATTAAAAAAGCATTCATAAGTTTTAACTAAAAAAATACTAAAGATTTATGGGGCATCTCTGTTAAGGTTCTGGGAGATATCATTGAAACTATCGCCTCTGTCCTAACAGGCATATTTAATCAATATTTGGACACTGGTACGTTTCCTGATTTAATGAAACATAGTAAAGTTGTACCAATTTTCAAATCAGGTAGTAAAAGCGATCCCTCTAATTATAGACCAATATCTATATTACCAGCATTGAGCAAAATCTATGAAAAAATCATGCTAGACCAGATGTTGTCACATTTTAACTCAAATAGGATTTTACATAGTCACCAGTTTGGTTTCACGAAAGGTAGGTCGACGACAGACGCGGGAGGAAAACTCATCAGTCACATTTAAGAATCCTGGGAGAAGTCCCAGGATGCAATTGGCATCTTCTGTGACCTCTCAAAAGCGTTTGACTGCGTTGACCACAATACACTGGTCTGTAAATTACACCACTACGGAATTCGTGGACAAGCTGCTGATCTTGTTCTTTCTTATCTATCAACCAGGCAGCAAAAAAGTAAATGTTAACGGGGCGACGTCCTCGGGGTCTCTAGTTAAAATGGGCGTGCCTCAAGGTTCAATTCTCGGCCCTTTCTTATTTCTAGTTTATATAAATGACCTTCCTTACATGATGGCTAACTTATCGGATGTAATACTATTCGCTGACGACACTTCTCTTATCTTTAAAATAGATAGAAAAGATACAGATGTCTCACATGTCAACGATAGCCTGGCTATTCTTTCGGAATGGTTCGCAGCCAATAATCTTTTACTTAATGCGAACAAAACTAAATGTATTAGATTCTCATTACCAGATGCACCTCAAGTGGGTCTAAATCTAAAACTTGATGGCAAGAAACTAGATGCAATCACGGAAACTATATTTTTAGGAATTACCATAGACTCAAAATTACAATGCGCCCACATCAGAACTCTTTCAGGTAGACTAAGTTCAGCTGCATATGCAGTAAGAAAAATATGCTTATTTCCACAGTATTATGTCTTACGGCGTTCTGCTGTGGGGATCGGCAGCAGACGTAGATTCAATTTTCATTTTACAGTAGAGGGCAATCCGCGCGATCTATAAAATGGGTCCTCGCGAGTCCCTTAGAAACTGTCTCTTATATTAATATACTCTTTCTTCTCTCTATATCTTTGAAAGTATTTTGTATGTTCGCAAAAACTTAGGACTTTTCAAAATAAGAAGCGATTTCCATAATATAAATACACGTAGTAGACATGAAATTGTCATACCCAAATTTAGATTAACTAAAACAAGCAAGTAATTTCATACAAACAGTATCCGCTTCTATAACAAGTTGCCAAAGTCGGTTACAGAACTTAGCGATGGAAAGTTCAAAACCCACATCAAACGTGTCCTTATCAAAAAAGCATATCATAAGATTAAAGACTACGTTGAAGACAAGGAAGTTTGGCAATAATTCCTTCTGCACATGTGGCTTCCCTGGTACCTCATTAACGGCATATTTATGTAAGAGTCTTAAAATCCTTTAAATCCTTGACATATAATCATTGTATTTGACATTATATACCTCCAATTAATTTCAACTCTTAGTGGCTTTTGTAGACAGGTTTATAATTATTCAATTTGTTACAGTTGTAATAGCAATCACTTCAATTGGTTTAAATAGGTTTTTATTTTCATTTGAATTTTAATTTTATTATTATTAGTCTTTTAGATAGATCATTTTCTATTTTGTGAATGTGAGAACGTTGTAGGCTTATTGGACTGTAGATTTATTGAACTTCTTCTATTTTTGTTAAGTACCTGGTACTTACTTTTTGAAAGGCCTACATTGTCCTCTCATGCCTACCGACACTGTAATTTGAAAGTATTGTAAAAGCCAATTATTTTTAAAAGAGTAACCATGAAGTTTCTTGCCAGCTCTTCTCCATAGGAAACGACCAATTGGAACCGTGCACCTAGCTTCTGACGTTTGATAAGTGCCCATGTAGGTTTATGTGAAATAAAATATTTTGATTTTGATTTTTGATTTTGTTCGTTGCCCTCGCAAGACTGACTCGTCGCTCAGCCACTTCCCTTACCACGAGTCTGTCCACGTGCCGCCCCACTATAGTGAGCGCGTCACGGCGTTTACCCTCACCTTAGTACTACAATAATTAATTGAGAGACTATTATCGCTCAACTTTTATAATCTACAACATACATATATTATATAAGTAAGTATAGGTATATATCATTAGAAATAAATATTTATTAGACGACGATTATACTGGGCTCTTGAGCATTCAACTTGTCAAGAAAAAGATTACTCTCGGGCCCCTGGGGCTTCATGGGGTTACAGCGCTATACTATTGTATTTTATTATGCCCAAATGTGAGATCAGTGTTTGTAAACGTATACGATACGACGATAATAGACATTTTAGGAAAGGATTTCCTGGATTATTAGAAAATAAAACGTTTTATCCCTCATATTATTACGAAAGATGTACCATAAACACCATTATTTCGATCGAATTATGTTTTGGTTACGGGAAAGTGTGGAATAAAACCCGTAATGCAACAATAATTCCTAAATTTGTAAGTATAGTAGGTACTTCCAAAACAGGGTGTGCGAACAATATTGACATCATTATAATTGCAAATGTAGTAGAAATGGAACAAACAGGATAGGTACCTCCGAAAAACTGCATACTCATACATTTTGAGTGTATTTTTTCCGTAATTGAATCGGCTGTTTCATAATCAACTCAGAACGCGGACGTTTTAACAATAAGGTGATGTTTCCCGATTCAATTTGGTTGTTTTTCTTTTTTGTCGTTTAAATCGTTCCCCGTTAGATAAGAGAAACGCTGCGAAGGATAATAATCATGAATTTACATATTTGTCCATTTTTTTTTATAGGCGTAGGTAGGCGCGTGTTTTCCTTGGTAAGGAAGGGCCGGAGATTTAGGATATTACAATAGAATTGGTAGATTTCACTACAGAAAACTTTGATCAAAAACTTTCTGAACCTGTGAATACTACACTAGAGAATTTTGCTCAATTTATCTTTTCAAGCTCTCTGGAAGCATTCAATTAACTGCAGCATTTTTCAAGGAACGTACTTGCTCTGTACGTTATACCTACACATTTTCAGAATAATGTGGATATAAGTTGTTGCTCTTGCTCGTAATTAATATTGCTCTGTGGCAGTGCGGCTCACCAGCGATAAAAATGCTTATATGTAAAGATGATATACTTACCTATGAATTAATATTTAAAAGTTGCATTTTATACCTACTTGTTATTATATTTTTATATACCTACTTGTTATTATTATTTTAAGACTAAACTTTTTTTGACTACACTCAGAAACACTGTGTTTACAACCGTACTGTAAACACAGTGTTTCTGAGTATTATCGTGTTTCAATAATTGTATTGTCGATGTCTTCAAGCTCGTTCAGCTTATGTACACACGGCTACACATCAAGCTATACATTTCCAGTTTATGGTGATCTCGCATTGTATAAGATTTCCGTACAATGCGAGGTCAGCTTATATTGGAAATGAATAGCTTGATGTGTAGCCGTGCGTACTTACTAGTTGCGCCCCGCGGTTTCGCCCGCGTAAGTCTCGATCCCGTGGGAATATCAGGTATTCTTTGTGTTAATCCAGGTTATAAACTATCTGTTTGCCAAATTTCATCCAAATCCATTCAGCCGTTTTTGCGTAATTGTGTAACAAACATCCAAACACACAAACTTTCACATTTATTATTAGTAGGATGTTTGTAACGGAAACATCAACATGAAAGAAGGCTGTTTGAAAAACTCGCAGATATTAATATTATAAGAAAAGTACACACTACACGTAATTTAAATACTTTCCGAGCTGCAAGATAGACAATTTTACATACATTCAATAATTTTACATTGAATAGAAGTCTTTGAAAATCATCTATCAGATGCTATCCACATGTTAAAACGACGTCTTGACACCGCGCCATTGAATTTCTGAATAATTTCTAAGATGACTTGCCTATTGTTAATGTAAGGATGGGTCACCCCACACACGACAGGGGGTGACGCGAACAGATGAACAGAATGGTAAATTGTATGTTGAGCACCTGACTATCGAACCATGCGCCCTGTATAAAATACCTATAAATACTATAAATATGTTAACGTACTACAAATAACCAGATGAAAATAGTTTTCCATTCAAATGCAATCCTTTTGTTATTTATTCGGGTGAAAGTACTCGTTGTTCAAAAATATTATTTTTCTGACTTGATTTATTATTTTAGTCTGTTTATTTTGTAGTGTTACGTAACGACATAACATGAAAACTAAAATATAGGTAGCTGTTTTTTAAATAATTTTAGTTAAGGGCGCACCCAATCACAAATTGCTTAGCATGATCCTCTGTTATGCCGAAAATACTGCAGCATTAATTTTGAAATAAATATATGTTAAAGTTGAGGATTGATGCTAGGTCTTATGTGAGGCGAAAACACGATTACATAAAATTTTGTCGATAGAAAAAAAAATCCAAAGTTACCTCTGCACAGATTTATAAACCGCTGGTATTCAAAAAATACATCAAATTAGATCATAAAACTTTGCATGGTAACTGAACTATTAACTATAAAGCAGGTCTTATGATGTGTGTCAATTTTTTTTAATTACCATTATTTTCACCGTAAAAAGCAATTACCTAAACTTTTCGACGCTTTAGAGCCGCTAGCGGCTCGTTCTCACTCAGGTCCCGAGTAGTATGGTGCGAGCGGGATAAAATCTGAGGTTGGGTGCGCCCTTAATCGGAGACAAGGTCCTCAAGTTGTTCTTATCTTGCACTAACTAACGGACAGGGACAGACATACATAATGATGTTGATTTTTGACTCCCTAACTTATCCGTACATAATATTATAGATTCGAAAGTAACTCTGCCTGTCTGTCGGATGTCTGAACGGATTTTGATAAAATTTGGCAAAGAGATAGATGGCCTCCCGGGGAAGGACATAGGCTATTTTTAAATAAATAAATATTAGATAAATATTATTATATTTAGTAATAAATAAATAAAAATTTGAAATAACCATACGCAAGCTCCATCGTTGTCCTGTCAAACGTCATTTAACGTCAATGTCACCGAACTGAAGTTCTGTCAATGGAAATAAAATGGAATCAATCGTAAACAATAACAAAATAGAACATAATGTAATTCTATCAATAATAGGTAGATAAGATTATTCAAGTGAGACATAAATTGTGCAAGTACCTATCACATGTACTAACAGAGATGCTATAGTGAACTTGGATACTGACGAGTTGACGACCCTCGGAGACCACTTTTAGGCTTGTAAAACTTTCTGTATTAAGGTTTTACAAATCTTGACTCATCGTTTCGTTGTTATTTCCTTGTACCTACATTATGAATGAAATAAATGTGATTATCATCACCATTTGAGTTGCTTCTAAAGAGCATTGTGTCTACTATCAATTAAACCTACTCTTTGTCTAGCCAGTCTGTATCATTACCTACTACATTATTATATAAAAACTTTTTACAAAAAAAAAAACAACAGTCTTAAAAAAAAACACAAAAAAGTGAAAAATAACTTTAATTTCGTAAGTCGGTGTCTTTGCTTTTCAATTTTCGTTTTTTGCCACCGAATTTCGAAATTAAAGTTATTTTTCACTTTTTTTGTTTATATTTGAAGTCGGTTATTTTTTTTTTTGTAAAAAGTAGAGATGCGCTAAATGTAGGTTTAACCGAATACAAATGTTCGGCCGAATATTCGGTGCAAAATCTACCGAACCACATATTCGGCCGAATCATTAAGTTCAATTCTGCGCGGTGAACTGGTTTGTACACGTCGGTACGGCACTGCAAGAGCCGGGCGGCGTTTGCATCTGCCCGGCGCGCAAACTGCGGCCCCTCGCGCTAGCACGGCACGCTCAGGCGATGCATCGCTCTTTCGGTTACATATTGCAGTTCTCACATAATATTGTTTAAAAATTATCTCGGAACTGCATACTTTGATTGAAGTTTATTTTATTACGTCGACAAACGTGTTTGATTTCTGAAAAAAGTTGTTACTTAAAGCAGTTTTTATAATTGTTAATTTCATAGAAAAATTTAGCTTAATTTATCATTAGTAAAAAAAGCAGAAGTTTATTTGATTAAAATTTTATTTAAATTGATTGTAAAAGTTAATCTTTTTTATTTTATCAATAAATAATTGGTACACACGGCTACAAATCAAGCTATACATTTCCAGTTTATGCTGATCTCGCATTGTATAAAATTTCAGTACAATGCGAGATCAGCTTATATTGGAAATGTATAGCCTGATGTGTAGCCGTGTGTACAAAAAGTAGTGTCTCTTTCATTTACAAAAAACGATGTACAACTTTCGGAATAAACCACACTTATTTAGTAATTAGTTAACTTTACTGTTTAATAAAATGTTCTTTAAATTTTAACCTAAATTTATATTCGGCAAATCAACCGAATATTCGGCCGAATACGAACAATTAAAAAGTATGCCGTATGTACCGAATACGAATATTCGGCCGAACATTCGGCGCAACTCTAGTAAAAAGATTTTAGTTTTCACTTTTTAGTTGTGGTACTTACCCCATACAAATTCGTATACCGTTATCTGCTATGTAAATAACAGTGACGGAGAGAAATAATTATATCATCTACATACGCAAAGTGGGAAAAATACGTAATTATTGAAGCTAACTCAAAGGCTACGCAAGCAAAATTAATAAAATTTATATGGAACCACCTCTGATGAGGGGTCATGACCTACCAAACAAAAAAAGAATCATCCAAATCGATCTTAATTGGCGGAGTAATCCCGTAAAAAACATACAAAAAAAAAAAAACATACAGACGAATTGAGAACATCCTCCTTTTTGAAGAAGTCGGTTAAAAATAAAGAAACTCCGCCGCGTCTGTCTGTCTGAACGCCATAAACTCTAAAACTACCGAACGGTTTTTGATACGGTTTTCACCAATAGTCGGAGTGATTCATGAGGAAGGTTTAGGTGTATATTCATTAAAGTTTTGTGTAAATAAGTTGAAATAGGACGATGATTGTCGGAAAAAATCATGCCGACTGGGATCCCAGCTTTACCTTAGCTGCGTAAACCAGTAAAGTTAGAGATATAAAGCAGTAACGTGGCTAATCGCTGACAGAAATGGTGAGATACGAACCAATGACACTAGAAAAAGCCGGAAAGTGTACTTAGAAACTGTGTACCTACATACAAAACTACAAGTAGTTATATTAAACACTAGCTGTGCCCCGCGGTTTCACCCGCGTAAGTCTCGATCCCGTGGGAATATAGGGATAAAACGTATCCTATGCACTCCTATTAGTCCCATTCCAGGTCATAGTCTACCCGTGTGCCCATCCTCTCCTCTCTAGAGTAGGAAACGTCGCGGCGGCGCGGCGCCTGCATCGAACGGTTCGCGTATTACAATTTTAAAATCGTGATAACTTCGAAATTATATGTCCGATTCGAATGAATTAAAAAGTATTTTACTGCTACATAAATACCCTTGATGTTAAAACTATTTATTTGAATAAGAAATTAATATAATTTTGATAAAACTCCTTCGCAAATAATGCATTAATTTCGAACAAATTTGATTACCATAAAAAGGGTATAGAGTGAGTCAATCTTAAAAGATAGACATATGCTGTCGCGAACATTTTTTTTGAACTTTTAAAGAGGAACAAATATTTACGTAACATAAACCGTTTACGCAGCGCACGCAACGGAAGCTCTCAAAAAGGAATATTTTTTCCCGTTTTTGCAACACATTTCATTTATGCTCCGCTCCTATTACCGACCAATAGGTCGTAGCGTGATGTTATATAGCCTATAGCCTTCCTCGATAAATGGACTATCCAACACAAAAGAATTTTTCAATTCCAACCAGTAGTTCCTGAGATTAGGGCGTTCAAACAAACAAACAAACAAACTCTTCAGCTTTATAATATTATATATAATATATATATTATTATTTGTAGTGTTTTTTCTTCTCAGCTCTTTGGCTGGTTTTCTATTATTATTATTATATTATAGTATTCTAATATAGATTACAAAATACAAATAATAATTGAATAAAAAAAACGTTTACAAAAGGCATTTAGGCAAAATTAAGATTTCATAAACAATAATAGTGCCTAAAAATAAACAAAAACTAAAATATGCTTATTACAGGTGCAAGTCGGTAATATGGTTCGAAATGACAATGTTACGTAGCGACCCGCCCGATCTAGGTTAATTTAAACCTGTTTCAGGCCATCACTTTACATTTAATATGGTATCATGTTGTATGTTGACTTGAAAGAGCATGGAAGATTAGAGTATGTCATGCTCACAATGTCTCGCTGATGGTGGCGCGTGTGTTGGATCATTTGGTTCCCTACAAAATGGTTGAGCTGGATGGTGCTGATCCACGTGTCATGTTCGTGAACGGGCGCCGTCAGTTGAGACTGGTCATCTCTTATCTGCCTAAGATTATTTAAACTAATTAAAATCTAACATGCAATTATTGTACAACATTTAGCAACAACTCCGTTTCTTCATAATTAAGCTGATGCAAATATTCACTTACTATTTGTTTACATTTAGATTTAGTAAGGGGGTAAATGTTTAATTTTTTTATTAATACTGCTATAAAGAAACGGGCCAAGAAATTCAATAAATCTTTCACTAAATTTGGTTTTAGAAGAGATTCGTTCTATACATATTTTCTTATTTCGTTTTTTTTTTGCGCGAGTGGGTCGTAACGTAGTTTTATGTGTTGTTTCAAAACAATATTTAGGATGAAAAGTTGTCTTACGGTCAGGTCAGGACAGGACTCCACAAATCTGATATAGAGAGTCAGTAGGAAAAAGGATAGGTTTAAAAATACGCACCTTGAGAATTGTGCGCTGGGCGATTTCAATGGGCTTAATAGTGGTTTTACAAGTACCCCCCCACGATGAAATACAACAATTTAATGATGACTGAGCTAGGGCATAATAAATTTGTTTTAGGAGATAGGGCTCAGCAGCGTGCCGCAAATTTTTTAAAAGATATATGACTTGCGCACTCGTGCACCAAGCAACTTAATATGTTCCTTGAAATTGAAATTTCCGTCTACAATAACACCTAAGTACGTGATGGTGTGTACACGTTCCAGTGATGAACACGCGCAGTTGGCTTTCGGGTACACTCATGAGAGATAATTGTGTGGCTGTTACTGAGACTTGAATAATTTTTGATGCTGAACGTAATATACTTCGTTTTTTCCACGTTTAAAGTTAGAATGTTCGCCTGAAGCCAGCCTCTGGTGATGTTATAGCCCTGCTCTGCCCTGCCAAGCCAAAACACTGCAACCTACAAAAACCAGTTTTGAGATAACTGACAAAACATCTGTGTTTATATCTTATTTTTTACGTAATACAGTGTTTTTTTGGTTGCTTTATCTTGCAAAAAAAACGTTGAAATGAAAGTGTGATCGATCATAGGTACTAAACAGACTTCAAGAAACTGATTGGGCTTTGTTAAGCGAAAACACTGTAAGTCGACTTACATTCTTTTGGATTGGCACGGCAGTGCTGAGCAGCATCAAATACCTCATCCCATGTATTGGTGGCAAAAACTAAAGCAGTATCGTCTGCGAAGGAGATGATTTCGCCTTGGGTAATATATATTTTCGGATATATTTTCTATGTAATATATTCTAAATTGTTCTAACAATACTAGTGAACGGTTTAGGATACATCGGCTACGCTGACTTGCTGGCCGATGTCTTACTCTAGATGGAAGCATCGCTAAGGATTATCACACAAAGACTACGTTATGAAAAAGCACCTGAACCCCCGTTTTTGTTAATAAGTATTATAAATTATTATTCAAATACTTCAGATGAAACCAATATTGCAAGTAACGTCATCCATGACGGCGTCACAGAATAATTATTGCATTACGTCACAATACAAATGACATTTTACTTTTTTGAATAGGTCCTCTTTACATAAAATGCAAATGTATTCCAAAAAAAAAAAAAGTTGTTACGATGTAACGCGTGACCTAAAGATGTTTTTTGACACACATAAAAATATATTTTATCCTAATATTAAATGATTAAATGGCAAATTGGTACAATTATCTTCTTCATTTTAATGTTCGTAGACAGGTAGGTACCCATATTTTTAACGTAGTAGCAACATTCGGAAATGAAGTGCAATGTCAGTGTCATAAGCGGAAAATACGTACCACAAAAGTAAAAAAAGACTTTTATTTTTGGTGTCCGAAAGCCGGGAATCGTTTTCGTAACAAAATCGTATATCTGATTAAAAACTTAGGAGTAATTTTATGAACTACATTTGGTTGTAACACTCTAGCTCCCATGTTGTTACGAAAGTGTGGCATTCTCCTTTATACAAAAGTAAATAATTACGAGGGAATAAATTATCATCATGACATAATTTCTAGAAGTTTTTCTGTGTCTGTGGTAGAGATTTTTCTGTGTCATTGGAGGTATATAACTAAAAATATTTTGATAGTTAGGTGGGTATTCGAAAATCAATGAAGTTTGTAGGCTAACCGAATCACTAGCATCAGCTAAAGCCAATGATTACAGAATGATAGAAACGTAATTGGTATCATTATGGGACAATTACTGTTAATTTGAAAGTACCTTAGTAAGCTAACAAATAATTTTACCATAACAGGTAAATATAACCAAACACCAACCACATAATGTGACCGCTGGGGTACCAGCTATGTTAGAACCCAACGGCTTGGCACGCGACGATGGGAAGAGGCCAGATGGAATGACCATAATGCCCTGGAAGTTGGGTTGACCTTTGGTGTGGGACGCAACCTGTGTCGATACCCTCGCTCCATCACATCTTCCTAGCACGGCGGGCTGTGCTGGGGCAGCTGCTACAGGAGCAGAAAACATCAAACGGCGCAAATATATCTACCTTATTGGGAGCTATATGTTTGAGCCGTTTGGGGTTGAAACACTAGGGCCATGGGGTCCAAGTGCTCATCGAGTATTTCGGGACATGGCTAAGCGATTGGTCGACTCTTCACGTGACCAGAGGGCTGACCTATTTTTAGCCCAAAGAATCAGCATTGCCATTCAACGTGGCTATGCTGCCAGCCTTTTGCACCTTTCCCATTGACAGCGATGCGGACGAATTCTTTGATTCTCAATGAGCCCTTCCCATTTATTTTTTCTTTTTAATTTTGTTATATATGTAATTGTTTTTTAGTTAATTTAGTATAATAAGTTACCCAATGTATATAAAGGCACGTGGGTACCTATATCAGAATCACTCATCTTAAAGTGGGTAGTCGCACGAGGTATTTTAGAAATAAGTAGACAGGTCTTCGATCAGCAGCCTTATAATCACGATCAACAATTTAAATTACAATAATCACTCGATTTAACGCAGGTGGAAATGGATTTAGATTTGGGACGTAAGCGATCCGTCGTAACCGACTTGTCCACGCAACCGTTTCCAAGTGAGCGAGAGTGGTGGTTGTTTGACGCTTATGACGTTCCGCCAGAGTGACAACTGTGTTGTCACTCTCGTCCGCACAATGTTCATTCGTTAAATCACACAATCAAGGTCAAAATAGGGTTTTCAATCTCTACTACTAGATGGCGCCAGGGACGCGCCTTCACGGCCGGACTGACAATCGCCCGTCCTCGGGCGAATATGTATTCCTGCAACAAGAAGGTACCATGTTGTCAAGCCGCCATGCTCGTCCATCCTGACATGAGCCAGTGCCTCTTACTTTAGACCACAGCCTATTTCGATCTCACTCTCGCAACTTGCACCGCTCTTTTTCCTCATACCATGCGTAGCCCGGACAAATGCGTCCCTTCGACTTGCCCTAAACGCAAGACCGGACAACACCGTCCCTTCGACTAGCCATCGGCTCTCTCATAATTATGATGCGCAGCCCGGACAAATGCGTCCTTTCGACTTGCCCCAAGTGCAAGACCGGACAGCACCGTCCCTTCGACTCGCCATCCCTCACGTCAACGAACTAGATTCGTACGTCCCTTCGACCAGCACCGCTAAGCCCGGACAATACTATCCATTCGTGACACACAGACGCATGCGTCCCTACGAACCTGCTAGCACTCTAGTCAGGACCGGACAACATCTCGTCTTTGGGTTTGCGTCCTTTCGAGTTACCAAACAATGGGCAAAACCGGACAACAACACCCACACGTAATCACATCAAATAATCTGGACGTACCTTAGGTTCTGAACACTATGCTCGGTGGATGTCTACTTCTACATCAAAGGTTATAAGTCCCTCATCTTCCGAATCAGCACTAGCTGTTTCAGAAGAGGCCGTAAGCGTTTCACACGATGCAGTCAGAGTAGCAGAATCTGCAGTCAGGGTGTCAACACTGCGAGCCGACATAGTCTCATAATCGGCATCAATAATGCCATCTGACTGCATATCTACCGCCTTCACGGCTTCCTCGTCATTCATAATGCCTTCAGCTAATTCCATTAAGCCCTCGTGACCTCCCGGCACCAAACGCAAATTTTCGTGCGAATACTTTAACGTACGGCAAGGACCATCTACACTTTTTAATTCATAGCGGTCATTTTCCAGAGTATTGGTGATCACGAAAGGTCCTCTAAACTTTCGGTCAAGTTTCGTTTGATTGCGTTCCGAACTTTTTACGAAAACGTAATCACCTTTATTAAATGGCTTTACTTTAGCTCTTCCGCGATTAAAACGAATAGTCTCAGCGTTAGCAGCTTTCTCTATATTCTTGGATGCATTTAAACGTATCGCTTCTAAATTTAAGCGCTCGTGTGGACCATCTCTACCTGAAAGCTTAGAAATTCCTAACGAGTACGATTGAACTCCAAACATTAATTCAGTCGGGGTATATTTCGTGACAGTAGACCTCGTACTATTTAGAGCAAGTTGCACGTTCCCTAACTCATCGCGCCAATTCTTGTGCGGATCATTTTCGATGATTGTAAGTAAAGATTTTAGAGTTCGCATTACCCGTTCGACCTGACCGTTTGCTCTACTCGAGCCAGTGGCGATGAAGTGAAGATCAATGTGATGTTCCGCACAAAATTTCTTGAATTCACTGCTAATATAGCAGCGACCCTGATCAGCCACAATTCGTTTAGGAGCCCCGAACAAACAAACAGCTTTATTCAGTGCCATAATGGCACTGGCCGCATCTAAAGAGTTGGTGTGTTCTAACAGGACGTACTTGGTAAACGAATCAATGATGACAGAACAGTATTCTTTTTGATCACTCTTACCTGTCAACTTTCCAGTAAAATCTATGTGCAGTGTGTGCCAAGGGGTTGGCTCTTTAGGAATGGGGTGTAGTCTAACTGGTTGGGCACCTGAGGGACCTTTCGAAGCTTTACATATTATGCATGAGTCGACAAACCGGCGAACACTTTTCGACATCTCGGGGAACCAATATAGATCGTAAATTTTGTCGAGAGTCTTATCGGGGCCCAAATGTTGAATTTCCGAATGAATGTGACTGATCAGAGTCCATACTAATGAGCGGGGTACTATAGGTAGCCAAGAAACAGTTTTATTACGGTTAATTTTCCGAAAAAGAACACCATTCCTAACGTCATAAGTTTGTGCTACATTCTCCGGCAAATCACCGTCCGAAAATTTCTTTATAATGTCTTGGATTTCAGCGTCGCGCTTTTGCTCGACAGACAACCAACCAGCATGCAACTCTACGAATTTAACTATTTTCTTTGCAGTAGTAGAACTAGGAGAGGCTTCAAACTCATCTGAACAATGTTCTATAGTTGCGATCTCAGGTAGGTGATTTCGCGATAAATAATCGGCGTGTTCCATGCTTTTCCCTTCACGATAGACAATATCAAAGTCGTATGCTTGAAGCATGGCCCACCACCTATGAACGCGGGGTGTCAAATCGACCTTTGATTTAGAAGCCTTCAACGAGTTACAGTCCGTATACACTGTGAACTTCCGGCCGTGCAAATAGTGACGGAAGTGTTCGACCGCTCGCACGACTGCCAGAGTCTCTAGTTCATATGAATGATAACGAGACTCTACCTCAGTCGTGCGGCGGCTAAAATAAGCCACTACGTGTGGCATATTGTTTTTTCTTTGGATAACTATAGCCCCGTATCCCTCTGAACTAGCGTCACAGTGGAGCTCTACCGGCAGTTTTGGATCGAAAATTGTCAAAACCGGTTCTGACGTGAGAACACGAATTAAATTTTGTCTGATCTCTTCGTGTTTTTCCGTCCACTTAATGCCTCCTTTTAACTTTGTAAGAGGGTACAATGGACCAACTATCTGAGTATAACTAGGAATAAATTTCCTAAAATACGAAGATAGGCCAAGAAATTGGCGAACTTGAGTCGCTGTCTTCGGGGGAGGAGCATCGGCTAGAGCCTGAATTTTAAGGGAGTTAGGTCTAACCTCGCCGGCTTGGATAGCATAACCTAGATAGTTAACTTTGGTTTTAAGAAACTTACACTTACGTAAATTCAACGAAAACCCAGCTTTCGTCAGAGCTGCCAGGCATTGTTCTAACCGTCGCAGACCCTCTGTAACGTCTGAGGAATGGCAGAGGACGTCATCCATGTACACCAGAGGTCCGTCTTTCAAATATTTAAGTGCATCATTAATGCACCTCTGATATACCGACGGCGCATTGCGTAAACCAAATGGCATTGCAACATATTCGTATTGCCCCTCGGGTGTCACGAAAGCCGTCTTTTCTACGGATTCTGGGTGGATCAAAATCTGGTGGAAACCAGCGGCCATGTCTAAAGACGAGAAGTAATAAGCTCCGGCGAGCTGGTCTATTTGGTCGTCTATAAGTGGTAGGGGATAGTGCTCAGATCGCGTGTTTGAGTTGAGTTCTCTGTAGTCGACACACATTCTATCCGTGTCGTCCTTTTTCTTCACTAAGAGAATCGGACTAGCAAACGGCGAGGAACTCTCTCTAATAACGCCAGCTTTCAATAGCTCCTGAACCTTATCCCTCACCACCTGTTTTTCGATGGGAGATAAACGATACGGTCGTCGTTGGACTATTTTATTAGGGTCAATAAGTTCAATTTTCATTACACCCGTATTAACACGTTTAGTTGGAGTACCATTTATAAAGTGATCAGTATACTTCGACAAAATGCGCAGTAAGGCTTCCTTCCCGTCCCCGACTAAATCTGTATCTACAGCCGCGACGTCAGTACCTTGCACACTTTCGCATAAATTTATTTTCTCATTAGTGGAGATAAGAAGATTTTCGTTATCAATCTCAATACGCACTCCATTTTCCAATACGTCCCTACCTACAATAACGTTTTCTGAAATGCAGTTGTCTGGAACGATATGAAACAAGAGAGTCAAGCAAAGATTATTAATTCGGACCGTGCTAGAAATTTGTCTATTACACTCAATATCGTCTCCCCCAATGCCAGTCAAATAAACGGTGCTATTGCGTTCAATGCCAGGGAAATCCGAAGACACAGATTCAGTAATCAAAGAACAAGAAGAGCCGCTATCAAAAAGGAAACAGATATGCTCACCAGATGCCGTCGTCAGTTTACCTCTCGAAGTCTTGTGCTCGCAAGTGTTGACCTCCCTGACCGCTGCGCCGCCTCTCTTCTCAGGGCATGACGTAGACACGTGGCCAGGTTTGCCGCACGTGAAACAGTTGATTGGTGTCGACTTGTTCTTGACCTGATCCGTGTTGGAACCATCAGCTCGATTAGCTGAGTCGTCACGTCGCCTTCTACAGTCTGCTATTTTGTGTCCAGGAACTCCACACCGATGACATTTTCCATTGAACTTCGAGTCTGACACGCGAGGTCTTTTTGCCTTATTGTCGTTACCATCATTATCTTCAGAACGACGCTTTAAAGAAATCCCACCAAGTGTTCGGAAGAGTTGAGTACGCGTTGAGATAGCATAGGAGTTCAGTTCACGACGAATCATGTGGTCTTTCGAGCTCAGAACAGAAATAACGAACCCAGTGATTGTCTCTTCTGACATGTCGACTTTAGGGATACGCTCGATTAGTGCCCATAAACGCATAGCCGATTCACTAGCAGTCTCCTTTGTTCCGATCTGAAAGCGCAAAACGTCATCGAAATAGTCCTGTATCAATTTGGGCTCTGCAAATTTCGCCAACAATGTTTGCTTCACAACTTCCCAGGTTAAGTCTTCCAAACGCAACTTAGTCAGAACAGATGCCGCTCGTCCTTTTAGTGCAGTTGTCAGAGCAACTAAAAGTTCCACGCCACTCAAATTCTTGCTGTTAATAATCAACTCGGAAACACGGCACCAGCCCTTGACATCAGCATCTTCATCATCTGGGTCGAACTTGATCAACTGAACCGCGTTAGTGTTTGCTACAGACTGCGAGGTTTGCTGCGGCATTGCTAACAAACGGGTTAGCAGGGCTTCCATATTTGTGAGTAATCCACTATTGCTAGGTTGATTATGGGGCTGAGTATCTTTATCCGACTGTTTTTCGCATCCCACTTCTGATAAAGGCACGTGGGTACCTATATCAGAATCACTCATCTTAAAGTGGGTAGTCGCACGAGGTATTTTAGAAATAAGTAGACAGGTCTTCGATCAGCAGCCTTATAATCACGATCAACAATTTAAATTACAATAATCACTCGATTTAACGCAGGTGGAAATGGATTTAGATTTGGGACGTAAGCGATCCGTCGTAACCGACTTGTCCACGCAACCGTTTCCAAGTGAGCGAGAGTGGTGGTTGTTTGACGCTTATGACGTTCCGCCAGAGTGACAACTGTGTTGTCACTCTCGTCCGCACAATGTTCATTCGTTAAATCACACAATCAAGGTCAAAATAGGGTTTTCAATCTCTACTACTAGATGGCGCCAGGGACGCGCCTTCATATATATTTGAATTTCAATAAAAACAAACCGGGTCTCCCTTGTTTCATCGAAAATAAATTGCCAAATTATCACTTCCCAAACAATTTTCCACATAATTTCATTTGCCAAATTATTACTTAGCAAAAAATCTCTTCACAAATAATTGTAACGCAAACCTAATGTTTGGCAAGAGAACGTTTAAACAATAACTTGTTTACCAAATAGTAGGTACTTTTACCAATTTTTATGTAGTCAAATATTTCAGTTGGCGCAAAATAAAATTTGCCAAATGTTTAGTATTCTATTGCCATATGTTTAGTCTGTCAGTTTCGGGTAGCCTGTTTTTTTCCATATAAACACACACAGTTTTAACCTAACCTAAACTTTTTTTTTAAATAATTGACCTCGTCTAGCTAGATCGGTTCTCGATAGCCTGCTAAAAATAATCTCTTTTTTTCTATACAATCTAGTCGTTTCTGGCACTCGCCGGCTGCTACCGCGGCACCGCTTGCTTCGCTCGCTCGGTTCGTGCGTAGTAGGTCACACTTTTAACCTAACCTAACCTAACAAATCATTTGACCAAACGTTTATTATCTAAAGATTGTTTGCTGTAATAAATCATTTGATTAAAGACCAAATGCCTAAATGACATCCTACAATGACATTATCCTATGCCTAAACGATAATACTCTGCCAAATAAAATTTTGACCAAATGAAAATGTGCGCACTAAAATCATTCCAAACATGGCATTGGTATAAAAAAAGGTTGCTAAGGTTGGTTTGGGTAGTGAAATTTTGGTAAAATCTTTTCAGAAAAACGACAGGATCCCAAACAAACCACATAATAGGTAATATTAACATTTTAAGGCAAACCTATTTTTCACTGCGTTGCATTTCATCGCAAACCAAAATATCAAATATTGAATATTATTAATGTAGGAACTCTGAGCTCAGAAATAGTGTTGTAACATTTGCACTCACCGTAAAATAAAATTGAATAATTTATTGTTAACAAATCCTTACGTCCTTACTAATATCATAAATGCGAAAGTAACTCTGTCTGTCTGTCGGTCTGTCTGTCTATCTGTCGCGCTTTCATGCCAAACCTACTGAACCGATTTAAATGAAATTTGGTACACAGATAGTCTAGAGCCTGAGAAAGGATATAGGCTACTTTTTGTCGACATACCGCGGGCGAAGTCGCGGGCGGAAGCTAGTATTATTTATAATTTTATAGATCGCAGTTTCTGCTTGGACTATTAATCTCGGAAGCACAGTACCTACCTATAAAAGGTTAGAACGAAATAGTCATGATTTAAATTCAACCTGAGATGTCATCTAGTACCAAGTAGGTATATATGGATTGTTCCATTCATGTCCATTGCAGTTGAGTCGCAGTCAAGTAGACTAGCATATTGTGAGACCCCCGCGAATGTGAATCAGACTTCTAACTTGCTCAAAAGTCGACGTATCTGCAGTCTGCACGCGCGTCGTTTCACGAAGAGAAATTGTCAAGCACGTTTTTAATAAAATTCGTTTCACACGTTTCCTTGCATTCAAGTTGTAAGTTCACAATATTGTAGAAAAATTGTTTCAAGCAAAAATAAACCTTCACGATGTTTCTTTTTTCTGTTCCCCGAGTGTGTTGTTGCTGAGACAACAAATCCTCTTCGACATTTAATTTCGGCATTTTTTATTTGATTTGTGCTTCGTCCCAAAATTAGCTGAAAGAACACATAGAGAATACTTCACTGTGCGGCCTTACAGGGATTAAAAAATAAATGTATTTGAAGAACCTTCTCAGAAAAGAATTTACATTAGTAGAGTGTTGCCGGCGGCCTTACACAGGAATGATTCATTACATCCGATGAATGTATGTAAATCATTGTGTTTTCTGTGATATTAGTAGTATTTAGTTTTAATTGTCACATACTCACACAGCCGTGGGACTGTTGTAAGCTGGTTCTCGGCAACGTACTGTGGCAAAAGCTCTGGGCATGAGCACTACGCAGAGTGGTTTAGGTCGACTTTGGACAAGTCACATCACTGACAGCGTGGCAGAGCGACACGACATGGAGGATGCGCTCGCATCGCTTTATGTCTGTCTGTCTGTTTGTTCCGGCCAATCTCTAAAACGGCTGGACCGATTTTGACGGGACTTTCACTGGCAGATAATTCATGTTATAAGGTTTATTTTAGAAAAAGAATTAGGGTCCACGCGCGTGAAGCTGCGGTCAGCAGCTAGTCTATACTAAATTAAGAGAGAGCGAATTTTGTTTGTATCACAGCTCCTATTTGAAAAATGATTTCACCATTTGAAAGGTACATTATTCCAGATGGATATAGGCTATATATTATGTAAATATAAACAAAAAGAGGTACATAATAATACTAATGAAATTCTATCTTGAATTCATGCAGGCCTAGTTATTATTTCAAGCTTTATATTAGCTTGCTCTGTTCGTATGTCTTTCCGGTTACTAATATTGTACTCCATTTTTCAAGCACTTCCTGAGATTCGATTGAGCTGAAACTGAGCATACATATACAACTACCAAGACATTTTGAAAATTTGATATCATGGAGTTGGTCTGATGATGGAGCCGGAAGTTGGCCATAGGAACTCCTCAATCAAACAAGATATCGTGTTTGGACTCATTGGTTACGTATTAACAAGTGCTTTGACACTAGGTGTTGTTCAAGGTCTGATGATGGAGCCGGAAGGTGGCTATATGTGTTTCTAGTTTCTACAATTGTCATCCATTTTTCAAGCATTTCCTAGCATCTAATTCAACTGTAACTTGGCATACATATACAACAAACGAGACATTTTGAAAAAATGATACCATGTGGCTGGTCTGATGATGGAGCTGGAAGTTGGACAAGCACCATCGTGTTTGTACTCATTGGTCATGTATTAACAAGTGCTTTGACACTAGGTGATGTTCAGGGTCTGTTGATAGAGCCGGAAGGTGGCCATGGGAACTCCTCAATCAAACAAGATAGCACCATCGTGTTCGGACTCATTGGTTACGTTTAACAAGTGCTTTAACACTGGGTGGTGTTCAAGGTCTGATGATTGAGCCGAAAGGTGGCCATAGGAACTCCTCAATCAAACAAGACAGCACCATCGTGTTTGGACTCATTGGTCATGTATTAACAAGTGCTTTGACACTAGGTGATGTTCAGGATCTGATGATGGAGCCGGGAGGTGGCCATGGGAAAACCTGAATCAAACAAGATAGCACCATCGTTTTTGGACTCGTTGGTTATGTATTAACAAGTGCTGTGACACTAGGTGGTGTTCAGGGTCTAATGAGGAATCCGAAAGGTAATCACGAGAACTCCTCAACTAAATAAGATAGCATTATCGTGTTTGGACTCGTTTTCGTTGTATTGACAAGGACTATAGCCCAAGGTAGCATCCAGGGTCTGATGATGAAGCCATATGGCGACCATAGAGACTCCTCTACCTTACAAGATAGCCCCGTAGTGTTGGGTTCGATTTATGAAGGTAATAGAACAGATATTTAACCAAATTCTAATGCTAAAAAGTACTAAGTAAAATAAAAGTAAAAATCTTTTTAAAAACAGGCTTTTAATTAACTAAAAAGTACTAAATAAAACTTACGTAAAAATAGAACTATAATACTTTATTAAAAGCTTGAGGCGTAAATGTCCTTCACACTACAACACTTAAAGATACGCCTCAAGCAAAGAAAGTATTATATGTATTTATGTAAGTTTTATTATTTCAAGCTTTATTATTAGCTTGCTCTGTTCGTATGTCTTTCCGGTTACTAATATTGTCCCCTATTTTCCAAGCACTTCCTGGAATCCGATTGAGCTGAAACTTGGCATACTTATACAACTACCGAGACATTTTGATAAATTGATATCATGGAGCTGGTCTGATGATGGAGTCAGAAGTTAGGCATAGGAACTCCTCAATCAAACAAGATAGCACCATCGTGTTTGGACTCATTGGTTACGTATTAACAAGTGCTTTGACACTTGGTGGTGTTCAGGGTGTGATGACGGAGGCGGAAGGTGGCCATAGGAATTCCTCAATCAAACAAGATAGCACTATCGTATTTGGATTCGTTGGTTATGTATTGACAAGTGTTTTGACACTAGGTGGTGTTCAGGATCTGATGATGGAGCCGGAATGTGGCCATGGAAAAACCTCAATCAAACAAGATAGCACCATCGTGTTTGGACTCATTGGCTATGTATTAATAAGTGTTTTGACACTAGGTGGTGTTCAGGGTCTGGTAATGGAGCCGGGAGGTGGCCATGGGAACTGCTCAAGCAATCAAGGCAGCACCATCGTGTTTGGACTCATTGGTTATGTATTAACAAGTGCTTTTACACTACGTGGTGTTCAGGGTCTGATGATGGAGCCGGAAGGTGGCCATAGGAAAACCTAATTCATTGAATTTGTGAGGTTATAGAAAAGATATTTAAACAAATCCTAATGCTAAAAAGTAGAAAATAAAATTTAAGTAAAAATCTTTTTAAAAACAAGCTTTTAATGAACTAAAAAGTACTAAATAAAACTTACGTAAACAATAGGACTTTAAAATTTCGTAAAAGGTTGAGGCGTAAATGTCCTTCTTACACTAAACTTGAAGATAAGCCTCAAACTTTTAAGAAAATATTATAGTTCTATTGTTTACGTAAGTTTTATTTAGTACTTTTTAGTTCATTAAAAGCTTGTTTTTAAAAAAGATTTTTATTTAAATTTTATTGTTAGGTTACTGTTCAGAACTTGTGCACAACGGGTGAACACTGAACAGGATACCGTCTCTTTATTTGACTTTGACTTTGCAGTTTTGCACCCGTGGGACGGCGGCGGATCTGTAGTTTGAAATATAAAAGCCCTGCTTACATGAAACAAACTCACTGAATTCATGTCATGTTTCTAAAATGTCTAGTGCTTGTAATTTACAAAGAGTACAGACATTTATTATGTTTACCTGTCATGAATTTTTTCATGCACGCGTTGCCTAGATCGGCTACAATAAATAAGTGGAAGATCAAACGGTTTGCGTTTGAGAGATTTTGAGTTAACTGGGTACCTACTCTGAACGTAATTTTATTACAGTGTAAAAGCGTGATAGTCACCACTATGATGTGCTTTGTTCGCGGTTTCAAGTTCCTACTGGGGGGGCCTACCACCACCGCTTACAGCAGTATTATTTTAATTTTACTTCGTGGGGGAAAGAGATGGAGCTATACGTCCTGTAGAGCTTCATCTCTTTCCTACACTGAAGTAATATTAAAATAATACTGCTGTAAGCGGTGGTGTTAGGCCCCCAGTAGGAACTTGAAACCCCCGGGTGACTGATTATGACTGTGGCAGGACTGAGTAAGTTTGCAAGCCGTGTGCGCCACGCGATGGGGTTCCCATCGACAAAATTTAGAACTTCCATACAAAGCATCTACTATTTGAGAGCACGTACGGTTTAAAACTAAAAAAATAAAAGTTATAAAACTAAAACCCAATTATGACAAAAAAGTCAACTAAAAAGATATACCTAAAAGTCAATTAAAAGACATACAAGACATCACAGACAGACAAATTAAAAATCCAGTTGAACACATAAATCAAACAGATTACGTGTGACTCCGGATTTTTTATTTGTCTATCGATGTCTTGTATGTCTTTTTAATTGACTTTTAGTCGTATCTAGTTGGGTTTTAGATTTATAACTTTAATTTTTATTTAAAATTTGTTGGGGTTATAATACTTACCTATACATATTTTTGACCGACTTCTTCAAAAAGGAGGAGGTTCTCAATTCGTCAGTATGTTTTTTTTTTTGTATTTATGTTACTCGATTACTCCGCCAATTATGAAACGATTTTGATGATTCTTTTTTTGTTTGGTAGGTCATGCTTCAGAGGTGGTCCCATATAAATTTTATTAATTTTGCGTAGTTTTTGAGTTAGCTTCAATAATTACGTATTTTTCCCACTTTGCGATGTTGATGACATGTTAATTGACTCCGTCACATAGCAGACAACGGTATACAACTTTGTGTGGGGTAGTTACCACAACTAAAAAGTGAAAAATAAAAACTTTTTACAAAAAAAAACAACCGACTTCCAAAAAAAACAAAAAAAAGTGAAAAATAACTTTAATTTCGGAAGTCGGTGGCAACAAACACACAGTGTTTTTTTTTTTTAAGTCTGTTATTTTTTTTTTTTTAGTATTTTTTTGGAAGTCGATTGTTTTTTTTTTGTAATTTAGTCTGTTGCCTACTTTTGAGAATTTTCCATCTCGCTGTCTTTGAAGGCCGATTTTAGCCAACGTAGCCACATTAAGTACCTACTACTTTTTTATTTGATTATGAAAACTGAAAGTCTGGCGGATTCTTGAAGCCTTCTTAGGAACCATGAAGTCACCTGTTTAGATTTTTAATTTGAAGTTGAAAATTTTAGTCATAATTCACCGAACATATATCTTTCAATTTATGTTCTAAAACTCGAAAACTAAGAAAAATCGCGGAACATACATGGGGGTGATTCGGATACCCCACGACAAGAGGGACCAAAATGTTTTTTTTGGACGTCATTTTTCCTGCCTCCCTGTATATCCGATATCCGTGCTTCATAATTATCACATACAACATACCGATGCGAATATTCCTCTTCGTACTTTCCTATCATAATGATAATTCCGGCTGAGTGTTCACAGGCATGTGCAGTACTGGGCATATTGTTTACATTGTTAGTGCATTAAAGTGCCTGCATCGTATAAATTGCACCGTAATTATCAATAAGCGGTAATTGCATAGCGACTGCGACATTGGACCGAGTTTCATCGCGATTGTCGCGAACACGGGACTTTAAGGAAAAGTTAATTGAACAAGATTATTATTAGAATGTAAGAAACTAGATAATCTATGAACTGGGTAATCCCAAGTCAACACGTGTATGTTATTATAATATTATTAAGTAAATTATTTGTTATGTTATATCAAATCAATGCTTTGAAAGCGCGACATCGAGCGCAAGGTCGATAGGGCAGTATTATTTAGTTTTCTTTGATTAATTCCTACTTTGGGGTCCAATTAATCAATCTCTCAACTCAGCCTATCGCAGTTCACTGCTGGCCATAGGCCTGTGGGGTACATACCTCCATGCTTATGTATCAAGCAACCTTTACAGACAATAAAAAGAAAAATGGTTGTCAAAAATTGAATGTCATGTTAATTATATTATGTCTTGTCGTGTTTTAGTTTTTCTCTATTTAATTTTTAATATATTTGTAAACCTATAATTTGGTGTGCTTTATTCTCCTTCTGAACAGTAAATACAATACCATAGGCCTCTCCCAGGCTGCGCCACAACATTCTGTCCTCTGCCTTCCGCATCCAGTCTGTCCCAGCCAACCTTTAAGGTCGTCGATATCCCTTGGTAAGACCGGTTGTTAGACTATCGGGCTTCTGACGACCCGTAACGATTGTCAAAGATCCAAGAATGAGAGCCGGGAGCAACGACTTAACGTACTTTCCGAGGCACGGATGAGTCTCGGTATGTAAAGATGGTCACCCATCCACGGACCAACCCCAGCAAGCGTAGCTTAACCTGATAGATCGACGCGTGCGGCTGTTATTACTTAGCCACGAGCTCCTCCTTACACAAACTCAGATACACAATAGAATATTTAAATCATACGTCATCACAAGCCACATGTTTAGTGATAAAATGTTTAAATAAAATCCTAACTAATATTATAAATGCGAAAGCGGGTTTGTTTGTTTATTTGTTTGTTTGTTTGTTACGCTTTCACGCTAAAACGGCCAAATGGATTTGGATGAAATTTGGCACAGGGGTAGACCATGACCAGGAATAGGACATAGGATACTTTTTATCCTGATATTCCCGCGGGATCGAGACTTACGCGAGTGAAACCGAGGGGCGCAGCTAGTTGTAGATAAAACATAGTGTGGCGGGAAACTTTATTGGGTGTTTAGGTAAATAAATAAAAGCCTATGTCTTGCGAGGCTGAAAATAGCTTCGAGACCATGATGGTACAATAGGCCGCACGTCAATGGTAACGAATCCAGTATAAGTTCGCCTCTTATTCTAAACTCCGTAAGCTAGGCATGTGTAAAGGCGCGGGCCCACCGTGGCGCATGCTGTGCACGGGCACGCGGCGCATTTAAGCTGCGTGTATTAATTTGTTTGACAACGTGGGTCTACGTTTCCACTGGAGTACACGAATATGACCCACGACTATGTATAGCGTGGCACGGCGCACGGAGAGGCTACGCACGTGCCACTGCAATCCACGGACACGGGCTTCACTGCGGGAGGTGTGGGGAGGTGAAACGGGCGGTGGACACAAGGTGTATAACTGAAAACTGCGCTGCGATAAGTGAGCTGTACATAGTCGTGGGTCATATTCGTGTACTCCAGTGGAAACGTATACCCACGTCGACAGCGTTGCGCTATGTAACCGCCTATTCGAGCAAGCCACGCATGTATCAATGACGTCAATTCATGCGTAGCCTCTCCTTGGGTTGCAGTGGACACAACCACATACATTTTCTTACAAAGCGAAGCTTAATACACGTGCGTAGCCTCTTCGTGCGCCGCGGTGGGCCCGCGCCTTTACTGCTGACGTGCGGCTTACTATACCGACATCATTTCTGCCTGTGTTTTCGTGGTGTTACGAATCAGTATTTTACGGAACCAAATCTAAAATTAAGATCTTTAATACCATAGTTAGTATTCTACAGCAGCAGTTACTGTTTTAAATAGTTATATTAAATCACTTATCCAACATGTTCGTTTTATAATCCCATAACTCTAGGGTAATAATGAGACCATGTCAAAGGGCTTAAGAATTATTTTTGAATTAATATTTTTTCGTTTTCATTTTTCATACAAAATAATTCGATATGATCACGATTATTTGTCGTCGCATTTTCTTAGCTTTAAATATGTTGTTTGTTGTAATGATTGGTTTGAATAAAAAATGAATTACTCGTACTTATCAATGGAACTTAGATATAGGCGTCACGTAAAAAGAACGCTGGCCTTTTACATGCGCACTGATTAATTTATCGATTCCAAAGTACTATGTAGCTAGTAAAGTACCTATTATGATTCTACAATAAAAAAAGTATACTTATATTGTAAAACAACAGCCCTAGTACTGTAGGACGCGCCTGTACCCGTGTGCAGACACAACCCTTGCACTGCCGTTCAGCGTTCTTTTTACGTGACGTGAACTATACAATACACGCATCTAGAGTCTAGTGATATCTTCATTTTTTGAACACTTGTTCTAGGGCTTTTTGTATTATTTCTACATACCATACCTTACCTTAGAGTTATGGCACATCAATAGGAACACTTTGTATGTAATTATGTATAGCTCCGCACGTATCTGGTGTAGACAAGGATTTACTATTTACTAAGACCGTGAAGTAATAGATCTTTGTCAATAGAAGATAGTGGGTTACACTGTGCGGTGTAGATAAAGTTAACAACTCTCGACTGTTCCCACCCGGGAGGATTTTAATAAATCGGTAGTCGGTTTGGTGTGGGCCCCGCTCGCCCCTTGGATCTTGCCCCTTTGATTCAAAAGTCCCATTCGCCCCGTTTTTTATTATTTTGGTGTACCGATTCACCCCTTACGAAGGGGCGAGTGGAAAATTTACATTTATATAATTATTTTGATGTACAGATTCGCCCCTTGCGGCATTTCCTTTGAAAAGAGATGGCTAAAAAAAAACCCAGAATCGCCAGAAATTTCATATATGCCGTTTTTATAAGCATAATATTTACATCAATAATACATCATAATTTACTGCAAAAATGACATGGTATATATTTTATGATCAATGAACGATTAAAAAATCTGTTGTAGCCATGATCTAAGAATTCTTTGGGGCCGGAAATATAAAAATGTTGATATTACGAAGTATTATAGGAAAGGATTTTTTAGTTGAATGTTAATTCTACGAAAAAATCATATATAATTATGAAATAATATTTATATACACATGAGGAGCTCGTGGCTAAGTAATAACAGCCGCTCGGGTCGATCCATCAGGTTAAGCTACGCTTGCCGGGGTTGGTCCGTGGATGGGTGACCATTTTCACATATCGAGACTCCTCCGTGCCTCGGAAAGCACGTTAAGCCGTTGGTCCCGGCCGTCATTTGTGGATCTTTGACAGTCGTTACGAATCGTCAGAAGCACGAAAGTCTGACAACCAGTCTAACCAAGGGGTATCGTATTACCCAGTTACTGGGTTGTGGAGGTCAGATAGGCAGTCGCTCCATGTAAAATACTGGTATTCAGCTGCATCCGGTTAGACTGGAAGCCGACCCCAACATACTTGGGAAAAGGCTAGGCAGATGATGATTTATATACACATCAAACATCGTGATCAAACTCAAAACTCAAAAAATATTTCAACTACTGTCGTTACTTTACACCACGAACAATGATGACATGGAATATGTATAACATTTTTATTAGTCTGATGACTGTTTAGGAGTATGAGGAACAGGGTGTAAAATTCACTTATCCACCATAGAAAAGGGAGCATCCTCTTACCAGACGGGTGTTGTGTCTGGCGGGCAACTGACCAACGATTGATGTTGGGTTCTTCTATATAAATGTCCACTGCACGGTAAACTTTAATTGCGCGATGCAGGATTTCTGTCACGTCAGGATTTTTATGTGACGTCAGGTCTTTGATGCGTAGTTCGCATGTGGCGATGTAGATACCGCCACAAATGTAAAAAAAAAGGATAGAACGAGTTTGATGGTAAAAGCAAGAGTGAGAGAAACTACCTGCTCAAGGCGCCACCTACCGCGTCTAATTGTGCATGTAAACCAACCAAGGATTCACTCAAACGCACAAAAAAAACATTGAAGTCTAGTCGTTTAGTTCAGTCACAGACACACACACATCCACACACAAACAGAAGAATAACATACATATGAAGAGTATTAATAATTACAAATATTAAAATATGTATTAAAGGGTATGCTTTTTACATTATTTTAATATATTATCATAATAAAGTGATAGTGATAAAATAAAAATTAAGAAAAATCATTTGAAGTATGATTTTCATACACTATTATAACTTCTATACTATATGGTTTAGGAGGCTGATTTTTTGAAAACGTAATGTGTTTACTATAGTGAACCCATTTTTATACATTTCGTTGCTGGCGATTCTGGGTTTTTTGTATAAGACTTTTTAGCCATATCCTTTAACCTATCTAGTTATAATCTATCTCGTAAAATATTAAGTTAGAGTTAAATTGCTTATTAGCCTATTAGGCTAGATTGTAATCCATTACTAAGAAAGAACATTTGAATATTTGTTCGCATTAATCAAAAAAAAAAAAAATGTCCTTTAACCAAAAAAGGTACAGTCAGACAGAAAAATGCAGACATTATGAATAACGCTATATTTGATTACTTTAATAACTCTATCTGTAATCTCACCAAATCGTGACACCTGTGATAGTTTTTGCTAACTGGCTTACCTATTATAACAAAAGGAACCTTTTTCATGGGTCCAATAAACAAATGGTTGGTTAAAATATGTTACCCGTTGAGAGAGTCGTATAATAATGCTATCTTTTTCTATGTTCGTATTATAATGTGGAAGGGATGCGTTTTGCGATGTTTGCTAATTAGTTTAGTACTTATCTCCAAGTGTAATTAAACGTGAATTTATGCAAACCTAGTACTTTTTTGTTAGTTATAAACTATTTGTGTGCCTTTCATCCAAATCTTGTTAGTGGGATAATACTAATAATTATAATACTACTAGCTGCCCGCCCCGGCTTCGCACGGGTAGCAAGTACTTATCTACGGCGCACTTACCCTACCTGCTTACCTACCCACCTACCCTACCTACCTACCCTACCTACCTACCCTACCTACCTACCCTACCTACCTACCCTACCTACCTACCCTACCTACCTACCCTACCTACCCTACCTACCCTACCTACCCTCCCTACCCTACCTACCTACCTACCCTACCTACCTATCCTACCTACCTACCCTACCTACCTATCCTACCTACGTACCCTACCTACCCTACCTACCTACCCTACCTACCTACCCTACCTACCTACCCTACCTACCTACCCTACCTACCTACCTACCCTACCTACCTACCCTACCTACCTACCCTACCTACCTACCCTACCTACCTACCCTACCTACCTACCTACCCTACCTACCTACCTACCCTACCTACCTACCTACCCTACCTACCTACCCTACCTACCTACCCTACCTACCTACCCTACCTACCTACCCTACCTACCTACCCTACCTACCTACCCTACCTACCTACCTACCCTACCTACCCTACCAACCTATCCTACCTACCTACCCTACCTACCTGTGCTCCAAAGCACACCTGGATTGTTTAAACAACAGTGAGTGCTTGTAAACCAATATGAACTTTATACAATAGCAATAAAGCTCGTTTTAGTTAGAAAACGTTTGTATGGGGAAAAGAAAAGGGCTGTTTTTAGGGTTTTTCCGGCAATTATTCGAATTTTTCTCGCCGTAAAAACCATCTTTGAACTTCAACGAACATTAAAAAAAAAGAATTGGCCAAATTGGTCCAGGCGTTGTTGAGTTATGCGCTTACCAACACATTTTGCGATTCATTTTTATATTGTAGATAGCCAATAAGCCTGATATTGTAGTGATAGATCGACGAGGGCGCCGTGCAATGATTGTTGATATCTCTGTCCCTCATGACGAGAATCTCGTGAAAGCTGAGAAAGATAAAAAAATCAAGTATCTTGATTTAGCACACGAGGTTGTCTACATGTGGGACGTGGACTCTGCAATCATTGTACCGATAATCGTTACGGTCAATGGCCTAATAGCGAAGAGCCTCGACCAACATCTCAGGAGGCTCTTATTGTACGGCTGGGTCAAAGGCTTGATTCAGAGAGCAGTACTCCTCGACACGGCACGCATAGTGAGGAGGTTCCTCTCTCTAGAGCCCTGACCAGCGGCAGCTTGGACCCTGATCCTGATGCCGATGTGCTACAATTTTTTATATTTTTGTATGTTTTGTTTTAATGTTTTTTATAAAAATATTAAAAAATGTAAGACATATGTATTTAAAAAGAAATAAAGATAATAATACTATCTTGACTTCATGCAAGCCTAGTACTTTTTGTTAGGTTATAATTGAAGTTTAAAGAATACTGTCTGGTAGAATCTAAGTTAGGGGAAGGTGACATCAGTGGAGCAGCCAGGATTCTCTTTAGTAGTGATGTGGTGGCACCATGTTCTCCAGAAACACTCGCAGCTCTGGAGAGCAAACACCCTGCCCCAGCGGATGGTCTTTCTTTTCCCGACCCCCCTGACTTGAATAATCACTCCCTCACCATCACAGGTCGAGAGTTGATCACAGCCGTCTGCTCCTTTCGTAGCGGCTCCGCTGGCGGCCTCGACGGCCTGAGTCCTCAGCACCTTAAGGACCTCATTTGTTCAGGTGCCGGGACAGCTGGTGAGTCGCTTGTGAAGGAGCTTACGACTCTGATCAACCTTATGCTCTCCGGCAAGGTGAATGAGTCCGTCATTGACGTTCTTTATGGGGCCAATCTATGCGCCCTGCGTAAAAGGGATGGCGGTATTCGTCCCATTGCCGTGGGAACTACCTACCGTCGTATGGCAGCCAAGATCTGTTGTAAATTTTATGGTGAGGATGTTTCGAAAAAATTTCAGCCCCTACAGCTAGGTTACGGCTCCAAAGGGGGCTGTGAGGCTGCTGTACACGCATTGTCGACCTATCTAAATTCTGAGAAAGGAGAGGTCATCCTGAAGGTTGACATAAAGAATGCCTTTAATTCTGTTAATAGGGACACCTTGCTGGCAGAAACTAAAAAAGAAATACCTCAAATTTATAGTTTTCTTTGGCAATGTTACAGACAACCCTCTAAATTATTGTTTCGGGACAACCTTCTGGAATCTGCTGTTGGCTGTCAACAAGGTGATCCCCTCGGGCCAGTGATTTTTAGCTTAGCCATTCACCCAATTATTCGGCAGCTAAATTCCAAATTTAATGTTTGGTACCTCGATGATGGAACCTTGGGAGGCGACGTAGAAACTGTTATAAATGACCTTAAATTTCTAAAAAATGAACTTCATTCCATTGGCCTTGATCTCAACCTTTCGAAATGTGAACTATACTTAGCGGACAGTACTGACAGACATCTGACACTTCCCAAATTTAACGCAATAGCCCCAGATATCAGAATTATTGAAAAAAGCTCTCTTCGTCTCCTTGGGTCTCCAATCTTTGAGGATTCCTTTCCCAGTTTCATTGAGGAAAAAATTCAAAATTTCAATGACGTTTCGGAAAGATTGTTCCAAATTAACATGCATTCGGCCATAACCCTAATCCGCTACTGCTGTTTCGGCCCTAAATTAACATATTTCCTTCGCGCTTCGCATTTATGGAAGTACACTAATCTTTTAGACCAAATGGACCAAATTATCCGTCATACATTAACGTTGATCCTAAATGTGGCCATGGACGACCGAGCTTGGGCGCAAGCTACTCTTCCCATCCGCATGGGAGGCCTCGGCGTCCGCAAAATTTCTAGTATTAGTTTACCGGCATTCATATCCTCGGTCCACGGTACTGAGAAATTAATCAGGAAAATCCTAGCTTCCACACTGATTAATTTTGACGTGCCGTGCTTCACCGAGGCTATGGATGCCTGGAGACTCGCTTGCCCGAATACAGATCCACCCGACTATCCATCTTCCCAGAGACGGTGGGATGAGCCGCTCTGCAGAGTAGTACAGAACAATTTACTTGACACGTCTGCTACTACTGCGGAGCGCGCGCGCCTGCTGGCTGTGGGTAAGTGGGAGTCGGGTCTGTGGCTTCACGCACTACCGTCATCGAACCTGGGAACTTTGTTCGACGACACTACGTTCCGCATCGCTGCTTCCCTGCGACTAGGAGCTCCATGTTGTTCTCCTCATCGCTGTCACTGTGGCGAAGTTGTCAACAGCCTCGGACACCACGGCCTGTCTTGCAGCCGAAGTGCGGGTCGCTTAGCACGTCACGCTAACATTAATGACATCATCCGACGAGCTCTTGTCACCGTCGGCGTTCCAGCTGTATTAGAACCCAATGGCTTGGCACGCGACGATGGCAAAAGACCGGACGGCATGTCCTTATTTCCATGGAAGATGGGTAGGCCTTTAGTGTGGGACGCAACGTGTGTCGATACTCTTGCGCCATCTCATCTTCCTGGCTCGGCGTGCTGTGCTGGCGCCGCCGCTGCGGCTGCAGAAAACCTCAAGCGGCGAAAGTATAATAGCCTTATAGGCAATTATATTTTCGAGCCGTTTGGGGTTGAAACCCTAGGGCCGTGGGGTCCAAGTGCTCATAGTTTATTTAATGAAATCTCGAAACGGCTGTTTGACACTTCCCGTGACCCAAGGGCTGGCTTTTACCTTGGTCAGAGGCTAAGCATTGCCATTCAACGTGGCAATGCCGCCAGTCTCTTGGGTACACTACCAGCCGACAGCGATGCGGAGGAATTTTTCGACGCCATATTTTAGATATTAGTTGTTTATTTGTACAGTTAGTTTTATTTAATATTAGTTAGAAAATTGTTTAGTGTTAGCTTGTATATTTTATTGAAATAAATTTAGTCGATTATAAAAAAAAAAAAAAAAAAAAAAAAAAAAAAAAAAAAAAAAAAGAATACTGATAATTGTAATATTATCTTGAATTCATGCAAGCCTAGTACTTTTTGTTAGTTATAAACTTTTATGTCCCTTTCATCCAAATCTTAATAATGGGATAATACTAATGATTGTAATAATATCTTGAATTTATGCAAGCCTAGTACTTTTTGTTAGGTTTTGATTGAAGTTTAAAGAAAACAATATTTATTTTAATATTTAAAAACTTAGAGTGCTGACTGTACTTTTAACCTACTAGCAATCGGGGGCGACCGGGGCCATCTAATATTCTAAGGGGCGAGTGGGTACACTTAGGTAATTAGGGGCAAGATCCAAGGGGCAAGCGGGGCCTACACCGTCGGTTTATCCCCCCCGGGTATCGACTAGATAGGTTTAGAATGAAAGTTATAAATATTGTTAATTTTTATTTACTTACATTGTTTTCGAGAAGCATTTAATATTTCACGGTTTTTTAGCACACAATCATAAAAGGTTTTACTGAAAAATTAAAGTTTTGCAGTATGTAAGAGGCAAACATATATGCGTCTGGTACAGGGTGTGGTGGGAAGAGAGTGTTTGCGTTTGTGAAAACAAAAGCCGGAGAAATGCCCGGAGGAATGCCCGGGAGACTCTGGGTAGTCTCCCGGGAATTCCAGGAGGATCGGGAACCCTACGTGTAGAATAGCTCTTTTTATTGGAGTAAAAATGGTACAAAATTACCCATCTATCTATACAATAAAGTTATTGCACTGTAACCCACTTGCATCACAATATTTTAAATGTGTCAAGAAGGTTAACTCAAAATGAGACGGGTCTTCACTTGCGCGTAAAAACGAAGTTTTCTATCCAACGAGCAGAAAACAGCTATTCAGCTTTGGCATTCATTTTTTTTTTTTTCAAGATAGAGCCATGTTACCCTCTAATTTCAATAATAGTTTAAAACGACCAGGCTAAAGGAAAAGTACATTGTGATACGAGTGTGCTCTTTTGGATATTACAGTTGAGGCGGTATTTTCGCGTGAGCCACAACGCGATAAGGTAGCCGAGAGTGTAATAATCAATGCACACGCGTTTCATACGACGTTTTTCAACACACTTGCGAGGAAAAAAACAGACTTGTTGTAAGAACTTATGCTACAATAACGTACCTAACAATAGAGATGATAGATTTATAAATTTTACCTGACCTTTGTTGCCAGGTACTGACTATCCGGAGTTTCTTTTAAAAATTTCTATGTCGGTTGGTGGCAATAATTTAGATTTTGTATTTTTGATAGGTAAAATAAACCACACAACGAAAAAGATAGTAAATATTTAAGGAAAATGGCGTGCTGGCCGCTGGCTGGTTTCGTTTTTCCATAGGTGTAAATAAAGGCACTGGCAAAACCGTTAGACAGCCTATACAAAAAAAAATGATTTGAGAAAAAAAAAAATTATCACTAAACCATGGCGGAGTCAAATCTATTTATTATTATTTACGCTCTTCTCCCCTACGTGAAATCGACATTTTTAATAATGATTACAAAAATGTTAACAAATATTTATTATATTTGATTAATATTTGGCGGCTGGTTTTGTTTTTTCCGCTAGTGATGCGCGCGCGCGGGTGTAAATAAAGGCACTGGTAATACCGCTGAACAGCCTATATAAAAATATAATAATGTTAATAATACATAATACGCAAATGGGGTTAGGGTAGTGAACAATATAGACTGAAATTGCCACAGACGATATAAACCCTTATTTAATAGTACAGATAGAGTTTTATTCCGCGCGAACGCGGTGGCACACGGGCAGGCCAGCGCGATTCGTCGGGGCGGGTCAAGTGGCGCGCGTGCCACCCGCGGTCTTACCGGAAAAAAGCGCAAGTCTCTGCTCGGGTGTAAATAGAGAATGCTCATTTATTAGTAGGATAGTTCGTACTAATTAATGTATGGTAAGTATCCCACTGACGTTTAGTTATGGTAAAAAAAATCCTATGAGAAGGTAGGTAAGCATGGGATTTTTTTTTTTACCATAACTAAACGCCACTGGTTTACTTATGGTTCTTTGTTTTAATAAAAACTTGCTTTTGAGCGCTTGTCTTTGGTAAAAAGCTTCACCAAAACCAATTTCTATTGGATACAAATTCCATGCTGCCATGATAGTACTTACTAATTCCATACTGCCATATCATTACTCCGACTAGTAAATAGTTACCTGTGGCGCACATTACCGCACTAGTGCGGTAATGTAAAGTAACAGGCACGCTTCCATAATACACTGCATTATGAACCTAAAAGCGGTTCAATAAGAGCCACTTTACGAGCAAGTGTGTTGAAAAATGTTATTTTTTTCGCGGTGATTTTATGCGCGCTTAAACACTTAAAAAATATTTTCTTCGAAAACTTTTTGAAAATAATTCTTGATTTAATTATGTACTTTCCAAAGTTCTCTTGAGTTCTCCGAGTGTTGATTGAGTGCGACGCTTAAGGGATGAATGTTTTGACGTTGAAAAGTAGCTTGTCATACGTAAAATAGAACAAGAACCCTCTAGACTGGAGTAGTTCAGTCCTACCCCTTCTACTAAGCAAACTCACGATTATTTACCCGCCCGCTCACCTATCTATAAACATGTAATAAAATCGTAGCGAAGTCAAAACTGTATATTGAATATTTTTTAAATAAAGTAATTGCTACGAGGTCTGGGAATGATTCTAATGCCGAAAATATAGTATTTAGTTTTTTTTTCTGTTGGTCTGAATGCAAGCGCCTGACTGGGTTTGAGCCTACGTTACGTTACGCTCGTATGTCGCGGCTGTTACCACTGAGCAACCTGCTCCTTCATCATGCATCCTGATGCTATCGAAAACCTGGGGCCGATACAGTGACCACCGTGAGTCCCATTAGTGAGGTCGCTAATGTGATCGCCAACACCCCCGGCACCCGTGAACCCCACGGTCATCATCGGCCTTCAGGGGGACCCCCTCTTCATCGTACTACCTATAATTACTATATCGTATATTCAGTTATATTTTACTTTACGGGGTACTGGGCAATATAATTAACTCTCCTGAATTAAAATTGATCATTTATTTTTGATGTAGGTAGGTACCTACCAGGTAAAAAGAGAAAAAAATGTTTGTAATGAATAAATAAACTCAAAAGCTACTGAACCGATTTTCACGAAATCGCGGAAAGATTTGCAGGAAAGAAAGACGAAAGATGTTACACATCAAAAATGACTTGTTATGGATACCTAACTTCCTATCTGATTGTCGGCTGATGCGTGGAAGGCCAGCGCTAACTAAATCCCGGACAAAGTCCCTCTCTTAATTACTAACAAAAACAGTTATTTACAGAGAATAAAATGTATATTGGCTTGAATCTCGAGTTTATTTGCCGGCTTAGCTAGCTACAAAACTAATTTCATGTAGAATGCTATTAATATTTGAGTTTTGAAATGTTTCTGTTTGACGATTTGGGGTAGGTATTTACTGGAAAACAGTAGTTTGAAAATGCGTTTATATCAAATTGCTGATAGAGATTGCGGTTAGGCATGCATTACAATTAGGTATAATAACATAATCTAATGTTATATTACAGCAATTCGCGCAATTAATCGCATTTAATCTCATAGGTTCGATTCAAATGAATAGGTTCTTTTACGGGATTGAAAATAAAGATGTTTCAGTGAAATTCTAAGTAACTCAATATAATAGGGATGACGCCGGGGTAAAAAAAATATCTATTTAGTCCGCCTGTCAGATAATAAAACCAGCCAAGTGCGCGTCGGACCACGCACAATGAAGAATTCCGTAGTTGGGATGAAATTATCCCAAAAAAAAACTTAACATTGTAGTTGAAAATTTTGATATAATTTTGAAATTTGATATAATTTTTGAAAATTGATAGACGACATGGTCAATTCTCCAACAACAATATTAAAGTAAGGTTGAAAAAAAAAAATGTGATAAAACTACGGATTTTTTCCTTTACTTCCTTACCAAAATGTCGCATAAATTGTCGTATTTTTTATTGCATTGACTTAGAAGATTGTTTTTTTAGAGCTCCAAGGGACCATAGATCTACGTATTTGATATTTATTTCAACTTGATACCTCCACACGTTCCTGAGAAAAAGGGTCTGATAGACAGACGGACAACGAAATGATCCTATAAAGGTTCCGTTTTTCCTTTTGAGATACGGAACCCTAAAAACTATCAGACACATATATCTTTGCTTTATCATGATCTGCCTAGCCTTTTCCCAACCAAGTGTGGGTCAGTTTCCAGTCTAACCGGATGCAGCTGAATACCATTATTTTAAATGGTGCGGCTGCCTATCTGACCTCCACAACCCAGTAACCGGGTAATACCCCTTGGTGATCAGTAATCAGTAATCATTTATTTATTTGCAAACATGGGTACAGATATACATCGATATTTTTTGTTTATAGTAATAAAGTTCTCCATGTTTAACCATCACATGGGTATGCAAAGGGTATGAAAAGTAAGTAGGTACAAGATACAATTAAATATGTCAGCATTATTAAATAATTATAACAATATTTAAATGTCAGAATAAAAAAATCAACAGAAAATTAAATTAAAGTGAAAAAAATGGTAAGACTGGTTGTCAGACTTTCGGGCTTCTGACAACCCGTAACGACTGTCAAAGTTCCACAAATGACACCCGGGACCAACGGCTTAACGTGCTTTCCGAGGCACGGAGGAGTCTCGATATGTAAAGATGGTCAACCCATCCACGGACCAACCCCGGCAAGCGTAGCTTAACCTGATGGATCGACCCGTGCGGCTGTTATTACTCAGCCACGAGCTCATCTATATCTTTGCTTTATCACAATAATAAGAAATTACTTAGATAAAACGCAAAAGTTGGGGAGTGGGGGCTCGTTACGTCACAATTCAGTATAAAATCTAGTAAGGAGTGACATCATGCCACATTTTATTTCAATGTAGGTATCGCTGTAATCTGATGATTACGTAAAAAAAGAAAAAATACGTGTCCAATATTTTTTAATAGTAATTTAAACAAACAAGACGGACATTAAAAAATTGTCATCATGATTTTACCCAGCAGTGCTCAGGTATCCATCATAACGTTCTGTAATCGAGATTGTGTTTATTAGGTGAATTCAAGTCGGAGGGTATTAGGTTTCACGTTAATCTGAGAAAGACAAAGAGGTCGTAACGGGTAATTATTCCACACGTGTTTGTATGTAAGTATGTCATAGGAGGGTCAAATGACATTGGCGTTTTAGTAGCTATGGTTACGACAGCAATAGGGAGTATATCCCAGTACTAACAGTACCTACTGGGAGATTTTTATCTACGTTTGTAGAAAGCCTATTAGGTCCATTACAGGATATCTTTCTCTCGTATTCTTGTAGTCATCTATTTGATATAACTTTAATTAGTGCTGTTACTACGGCAGTAAGACGGTCCATTATTACATCCTCAGTAATTTTCAAAGTTCCTTCTCTAAACAACTGGCCGGAGCGCGCGTGCAACCAATATCAATCTACCTAGCCTTTTCCCAACTATGTTGGGGTCAGCTTCCAGTCTAACCGGATGCAGCTGAATACCAGTATTTTACACGGAGCGACTGCCTATCTGACCTCCACAACCCAGTAACGGGGTAATACGATACCCCTTGGTAAGACTGGTTGTCAGAATTTCGGGCTTCGCGCGTGCAACCAATTTACTAATTAGTTATTGAACAAAGTTATTTACCGGATAATGTAATTTTAGGGTGTAAAAGAAAGACATCCGGTTTCTGAAAGCTAATTAACAGAAAAATCTGCTAACAGACTGTCGAATTCATGTCAAGAGATTTCATTAGTGGTTGTTATTTTAGTCCATATATTATTATTTATTATTTATTTCTTTCTTTTATAAATTAGGTACAATAAGTTCCTTAAAAAAAGCACACAATTACACCTCTGGGGTCTGTCTTAGCATGCCATAGCCTGAGATTTAATCAACGCGCTAAGTTATAATCGAGTTGATGGTCTTTCAACTTACGCTTTATATTTTTACTATTCATTGAGTCTCTAATGTCTACAGGTATTTGGTTTAGTAAAGAAGCGGTACGCCTGCCATAGAAGTTACTTTTGCGTGGCACTTGAAGTGATTTTGATTTGGCTTGTCGTGTATTCACATCATATTTTACTGGAATTTGAATACCACTGTTATCAAAGTGATCTATGAGGAACATATACTCAGCGCGCGCTAGAACAGGTAATACTATGCAATGTTTAAATAACCCCGTGTAGTTATCTCGGTATTTCTTTTTTACATAGTTTGGTACTAGGTACAAGTAAAGTACTACAAGTTCCGCTCACAACCAGATCAAGATTTAAATATCAAAATACATTCCTGGAAACGAGCCATGAATTATGCCTGTACATGTCCTATAATTAATAAAGTAACACAAACAAAATATTTAGGTGTCATAATTGACCAACACATGAGTTGGTACTCCCACCTCGAGCACGTTGCCGATAGGATACGAAAATTGGGATGGATATTTAAATCATTGAGACACGTGGTCCCTGCAAGTGTAGCCACAAAAGTGGGCGCTAAGAGAAATCTGCTAAATGAAATCTACGCAGCCCTTGCACAATCTGTGATAGTCTACTGTATACCTGTATGGGGTGGGGCAGCGAAATCAAAATTTATGAATGTTGAACGAGCACAAAGAGGTCTGATAAAAATAATGTGTTTTAAGAAACGGAGATTCCCTACTGAAAGTCTGTATGAGATCAGCGGCCTGCTATCTGTTAGGAAATTATATATATGTGCCTCGATCTTAAATAAAATATAGCTTGAGGCGTAAATTTCCTTCTTACACTAAACTTGAAGATAAGCCTCAAGGTTTTAAGAAAATATTAAAGTTATATGTTTACGACAGTTTTATTTAGTACTTTTTAGTTAATTAAAAGCTTGTTTTTAAAAATATTTTTACTTATATTTTATTTTCTACTTTTTAGCATTAAGATTTGTTTAAATATCTGTTCCATCACAAATCCAACAAATTAGGTTTATCCATGGCCACCTTCCGGCTCCATCATCAGGCCCTGAACATCACCTAGTGTCAAAGCGCTTGTAAATAAATGACCAATGAGTCCAAACACGATGGTGCTGTCTTGTTTGATTGAGGAGTTCCCATGGCCACCTTCCGGCTCCATCATCAGACCCTAAACACCAACTAGTGTCAAAGCACTTGTTAATACGTAACCAATGAGTCCAAACACGATGGTGCTGTCTTTTTTTATTGAGGAGTTCCCATGGCCACCTTCCAGCTTCATCATTAGACCCTGAACACCACCTAGTGTCAATACATGACCAATGAGTCCAACCAGACACGATGGTGCTATCTTGTTTGATTGAGGTTTTCCCTTGGCCACCTTCCGGCTACATTATCAGACCCTGAACACCACCTTATGTCAAAGAACTTGTTAATACATGACCAATGAGTCCAAACACGATGATGCTGTCTTGTTTGATTGAGGAGTTCCCATGACCACCTTCCGGCTACATTATCAGACCCTGAACACCACCTTATGTCAAAGCACTTGTTAATACGTGACCAATGAGTCCAAACACGATGGTGCTATCTTGTTTGATTGAGGAGTTCCTATGGTCAACTTCCAGCTCCATCATCAGACCAGCCACATGGTATCATTTTTCAAAATGTCTCGGTTGTTATGTATGTATGCCAAGTTACAGAAAAATCAGATGCTAGGAAGTGCTTGAAAAATGGATGACAATAGGAGTAACTAGAAACACATATAGCCACCTTCTGGCTCCATCATCAGACCTTGAACACCTCTCAGTGTCAAAGCACTTGTTAATACGTAACCAATGAGTCCAAACACTATGGTGCTATCTTGTTTGATTGAGGATTCCTATGGCCAACTTCCGACTCCATCATCAGACTAGCTCAATAATATCAAATTTTCTAAATGTCTCGGTAGTTGTATAAGTATGCCAAGTTTCAGCTCAATCGGATTACAGGAAGTGCTTGAAAAATGGAGTACAATATTAGTAACCGGAAAGACATACGAACAGAGCAAGCTAATATAAAGCTTGTAAAAAGCATAAGACACTTACACATATGATAAAAAAAACATAATATTAAAAAGAAGAAAGGATATTATTGCGCAAGTACCACAATCTAAAACCAATTTTGCTGCTACACAATATAATAATAAATCTGCACGGTTATATAATAAAATAAACAAAGACATATACATTTACACTGAACATCTTCATAAATGTAAGATAACACTAATAGAATGGTTAAAATCACGCACCTATTCCGATATTGAATTATTGTTACAATAAGTGGAAATTAGTTATACTGGCACCGCCACAACCACACGCACATCCTCCCTGATACTCACATCAACACCAACCACACACCTCGCACACCTCACGCACCCCGCACTCTTCATACACCACACACTCGTCACACCTCACGCACCCCGCACTCTTCATACACCACACACTCGTCACACCTCACGCACCCCGCACACTTCATACACCACACACTCGTCACACCTCACGCACCCCGCACTCTTCATACACCACACACTCGTCACACCTCACGCACCCCGCACTCTTCATACACCACACACTCGTCACACCTCACACCTTACACACCCCTCACACATCACACACTCCGCACACCCAACACACCCATATTAATGTATACATTTTCTTAAATTCACGAGCGTGTGCTTGAATTTATATTAATTACACTTTATTTATGTAATTGGCAATAAACCACGCATAGCGCGCTCAAGTACAATATGTAAGTATAGTAAACTAGCTATAACTGAAATGTGTAACTCTAGAAACTAAAAATCTAATAATTTTGTTTATTGCACAAACAGCCGAAGCTTAAGGAAGTGCGGAGTCGCCTAACACAGGCGTCATCATGCTTAAAAGAAGATTCCAATCAAAAAGTAATGTATACTAGTTGGTACTCAAATAAAACATTTTATTATTATTATTATTTTATATATGTTTACATATCTCGGGACCATGGGGTCCCGGTCTTTTGGAAGGCGTACGAGGGGCCGAAGCCAACTCGCAGAGGCCCGTTAGACACTCTTAATGGAATGGGGCACCAACCGACGATTATCCCTGTTCACACTATACAAGTGCACCCAAGGACAATCCCCGATTGGCGTAGGACTATTGCATGATATGGAAACAAAGATATTTGATTATGGGTTTTGGTAGCTTAGTGAACTGGTTATCTTGAACTATGGAAAGACTATGGCCCCTGCCTGAACAATGTTTATAAAAATACACAGATAAAATGGCAGGGGGTGACTTGCACACTCAATAATGGGCCCCCGAAAACGGTCGCTAGCACATAGTGACGTAGCGACAAGGAGGCAACATGTCCTGAGGTGCTTAAGAGGAGTGGAGAGGTATTTCACGGCTATCAGGACAATCCCGGAAGTACGGTCAAGATCCCTACCAGAATCTTACTGGAATACTTCCTTCCTCCGAGCACGTTTGCTCTTGCGAATCTCCACTCAAGCCGGCCAATCAAGGCAAGAATGGGGTGGGAGCTCTGTTCCTCTTCAGTGTTCACTCCAGCCGGCCAATAAAGGCAAGCCAGAGGTGAGGAACAAGACTTCTCCCAGGAGGTAGGGTCCGTGGGGTCGCTACTGCCCAACAGCTCGCCACATGCTGCCGTTCGGGTTTTTGCATCTCTCTTGGTCTAGCTCCTCATCCCAGACTTGTTCCGGCAATGTAAACTCTACCGGAACGGACCTAGAGTTCGGAGCGCGCAAGCCCCACCACGACGTCAACGTAGAGATACGGCGGTGGGGTTATTATTATAATTATTAACAAGTCAACCGAGGCTTTTCAACACCTTCCAGAAACCGGGTGTCAGTACTCTATTGGCTGATGCCGTAAATTAGTGAAACCTCATTCCGCGATAGGATGCATCGCGTGCGCTTGATATCACGTTTGAGAAAATATCAAGTCGTTATGCAGCGCGCTGTCAATTTATGTCATACTATACTTATATGCAATTTACCTTTTAATGAAAACATGTGGAGATGGAGTATAATATTATTATGTATGGTAGCGCACAGCATTATGTTTGAACACAATAGCGTTTGTCGTTAGGTATACAAAAGGGGTTTACTGTTTGCATCACTTGTTCTTAATAATTGCTGGAGGGAAAACGACAAGGGAGAACCTTTGTCGTTTTATGGCCAGCCAACCAGTCAATTTAAATGACCAGCCATTAAATTGACTAGTCTTACAGCAACTGCATGCCAATATTTATTTATGAAAATGTTGAGTTTGTCTATTTGTATAAATGAAGTAATAATAATAAAGTAAAGTAATAAAGTTTATTCATCAAAAGTAACAATACAATGTAATATAATCGGTGAGCCACAAACTAAGCGTCGCTTGTATCTTGTGGCTCTGGAGTGCGAATTTACCAAAGTTATAAAAAGGTTACATTACAGTTTGAGGATTTTAGGTAATTAATATACATTTTTCATAAACACAGTTATAAAATTGAAAATAAAATAAAACATTCTTATGACTCTCAAAATAAATAAAAATAGCAGTTGTTAATGTTGGGGTTGCGCTGTGGGTGTGTGTTTGTGTGTATAAGTGAGTGGAGGTGTGTGCGTGTGTGTGTGTCCGTGTATAGGTGCTATATTAAGGCTTCAGTGTCGTCGTATGATAATTTTAAAAGAGCTAAGGTTAGGGTTTTCTTACAGGTCGCGGTTGAGCAGTCCTTTAGGTCACAGATTTTCAAAACTTTATTGTAAGTGTTAGGATGGGAATAGTAGGTACAGCGTCTAGCTAATTCGGATTTGGCATTTGGTATGGGTATTCTGAAGACGCGCTTGTTTATTATGTCGCTGTAGTCGGGCCGTTTTTTTATTGTTGCGTGAAATTTAAGCGTTGCTTGGAGTACAAATATTTGTCGTACCCTGAGAACTTGAAACTCGTGGTAGACAAGGTCTGTAGGGAACCTGATAGGTTTTTTTAGTGCAACCTTGATCAGTGCCCGTTGAGCCCTTTCTAGCGGAAGGAATTTGAAGGAATTGCTTATTCTATCTTTGCGATCTGTGTTTGGGGATGCAAACAAAAATACAGAATTTAAATGCTTTGTGTGTGCATACTCATGTTTCGGAAAAATAAATGATCTATTATATTCTAAAGTTCAATTATGTAGGTAATTTGTTTGAACTTAGTTTGCGATAACGAAGACAATGTACGACAGTCATTATTTTCACACATTTTAAAGTTTATATGGTTTAAATTAAGTTATCAGTTTAGGGGTATGAGGAACAGGGTGTAAAGTTCACTCATCCACCATAGAAAAGGGAGGATCCTCCTACCAGACGGGTGTTGTGTCTGGCGGGCAACTGCCCAATGATTGATATTGGGTTTTTGTATATATGTTCACTGCACGGTAAACTCTAATTGCGCGATGCAGGATTTATGTGACGTCAGGTCTTCGATGCGCAGTTCGCATGTGGCGATGTAGATACCGCCACATCAGCATCTGCATTGTTTAAAAGCGTGTTTGTTTTTTTTACTGGTTGACGTTTATTTTGCGCACAGCAACGCTAATGATGTGGTCGCATTATACTCAATATTTATTTGCATTCCACAATGTTAACTTAGGTGGCTAGGTGGTAGGTTTTACAAAGACATCATCATTGTGAACCCTGTCGGGCACACCAAAGTAGGAGCGAGGAAGAGGACTTTATTATGTTTAGAGAGGTACCTACTTAATTTTTTTTACAAGTGGCCTGAATCATATTCCAATTCAATTCACTAAAACGTCATAACAAGTGCTTTTCGCTCGCTCGTGTAGCGCTCTCGCTCCGATCGTAACGTTACAATGAGCGTAAAGGGACAATGACCGTAACGGGACAATGAATCATCCTTTTTCGTGCGTGCAGCCGGCGTTCATCGATTTATTAGACGTTGTCACGGCAAAAGAAAATTGGTCGCTTATTTCATCCTACAATGTCAGTAAAAAAATATGATTAAATTAAGTTAGGTACTTAATAAATAGTTCGGCAGTTTATAGGCTAGTTTTATTTCCGGAACCGACTAATTCCGATTTGTTAACTGGCTTCGTCGCTCACGCAGGACACCCATTAGCGTTGTTTCTGACTTTCTTTTTCTTTTTTTATATTGCCTTTAACCTTCCTCAAAAATTGGACTCTCCAATGCAAATGATTTTTTGAAAACCGACTGGTAATTCCGAAATTACCCTAAAAAAACAAACAAATATCTCTTCATAGTATTATTGTTATATTATATTAGGTATATTATATAATTATATATATAAGTATAAGTATAGTGCACCAGGTCATGGTACCTATATGGGATTTTCAATTTAGGTAGCTATGTGGAATTTGATTGACGATAGACGGCTGATACCTTCTCGTCTACGAGCAGCTAAGAGTCACGAGTTGGATGCACTGGATTCCGGAAAATTTTGGCATAAAATGGCCTCTGAATTTGTTACCAATTAACAATATTTTTTTTTTATGAGGTAGCCCCAGTAGGGAATAGCGGTGACCCAGAGGGAGCAGTGGTGGCCCAGTGGACTTTTTTTTTATTTGAAAGTTATAGGTTCGAACCCGGGCAGGCACTTTACTTTGCGTAGATTATTTCACAAACTCACAAAACGGTGAAGGAAAACATCATGAGGAAACCAGCATGTTCTGTCCATGAACAAAAAGTTCGAAGATATGTGACATCCACCAATCGCACTGGGCCCGCGTGGTGGATTGTGGTGGATTACGGCCCACTCCCCCTCACAGAGAGGTGGCCCGTGTCCCAGCAGTGGGAACATTATAAGCTCATTATGCTGTGCAATTTTAAATGCTATTAGCACATGGCTTTCGAATGCGACGGTTAGCATCGGGTACAATAGACTAGTCAACAAACTTCCCTTTATTCCATTTCCAGTCCTGATTTCAGTTGACATAAGATTTATAATTGTCTCGGCTTCCTATATCTTTGTCATAAAAAAGAAAATATAGCTTAATAGCTTTAAAGGAAAAATACTGAATTTCCGATACCGGTAAAAATATTCTTTTCTTTCAACAGGGGAGCAAGAAATTGGAATCCGGAATACCTAAACGTTAAATATTTCAAAGGAAAACTCTCAATATGATTTTACTCAGTCCTTTATTGTGAAATACCGATCATTACCGATTACCGATATAATAAAATCAAAGCGTCGCTGTCGTTGACGCTGTATGAGATTAACGAGGAATTCTAAGACTTCCCGCTGATAGATTATAATATAACAGTATTAAATTGACTTGGACAAGATGACAGAACTAACGAACCTTAGTCGAAGCATAATTATTTTGTTCAAAGCTTTTAATGAGGAAGAGAGTTCAAAACATGATACTACGCATTTTCCTTTCAAAATAGGTACCTGCTTTGGTACTCTAGACTAGAGTAGGTATAGTAAAGTAGGTAGCTATTTTGATTAGAAAATGCGTACCTGTTAGTCTGATTTTGCTTGCTATTTTATAAAAAAAAAACAGCCGATTGCGTGTCGGACCACGCACAATAAAGGGTTCCGTAGTTGGGATGAATTTATCCCAAGAAGAAACTTAACATTGTAGTTGAAAAACATGTTTTCCCATACATTCCAAATGAAAATGTAAGTTTGTATGCACATTATTGAGAGATTTAAGTAGGTACCATGTTATTTTAAGACCATAGACTTCTTATAGGTTTTTCTGTAATCTATGAGTAAAGCAGTGTGAGTATGAGCAGTGGTGGCCCAGTGGTAACGGTCGCGACTTACGAGTTTTATGTCGTAGGTTCGAACCCTGACAGGCACTTTACTTTGTGTAAATTATTTCATCACCACTGCTCTCAAAACGGTGAAGGAAAACATCGTGAGGAAACCGGCATGTCCTAGAATCAGAAATTCAAAGACATCTAATATCTACCAACCCGCACTGGGCCCGCGTGTTAGATTACGTCACACCCCTCTCACCGAGAGGAGGCCTGTGTCCTAGCAGTGGGAACATAATAGGCTGATTATGCTATACCTATGAGTAAAGAACCAATCAATTTTAAATTTTCATCTATTTCCTTGAATATCTTTAAAAGTATTTATAATTAAAATAAAAGGGGTAACGTTTTTATTTTAAAATTATAAAAAAATGGGTCTCCCTTGTTTCATCGAAAATAAATTGCCAAATTATCACTTCCCAAACAATTTTCCGCATAATTTCATTTGCCAAAATATTACTTAGCAAAAAATCTCTTCACAAATAATTGTAACGCAAACCTAATGTTTGGCAAGTAAACGTTTAAACAATAACTTGTTTAACAAATAGTACTTTTACCAATTTTTATGTAGTCAAACATTTCAGTTGGCGCAAAATAAAATTTGCCAAATGTTTAGTATCGTCAGTTTCGGGTTGCCTGTTTTTTTTTCTATATAATCTAGTCGTTTCTGGCACTCGCCGGCCGCTGCCGCGGCACCGCTCGCTTCGCTCGCTCGGCTCGCGCGTAGTAGGTCACAGTTTTAACCTAACCTAACCTAACAAATCATTTGACCAAACGTTTATTATCTAAAGATTGTTTGCTGTAATAAATCATTTGATTAAAGACCAAATGCCTAAATGACATTATCCTTGATAATCTTCTGCAAAGTAAAAATTTGACCAAATGAAAATGTGCGTACTAAAATCATTCCAAACATTGCATTGGTATAAAAAAAGGTTGCTAAAATTTGTTTGGGTAGTGAAATTTGGGCAAAATCTTTTCGGCAAAACGGCAGGATCCCATTAAAATCGCTTTTCGTGTTTTTTTGTATGTCAGCGTTGTTCTTCTAAACCACGCAACAGATTTTGATGAGGTTTTCACCATAGTTTAGAGAATTAATTCCTGAAGGTTTATGAGACTTTAATATTACACTATTATTTAATAATCAAACGAACTTACCTGAAGTGAAGTTCGATTTTAATTATCCTGTCTTCGTCGAAGAGATTTAAATATTCACCTGTAGTAGCCCCGCTACGCTTCGACTCACTCGCACATAGTTTAGCGCCATAAGAAAGAAAGAGATAGCACTATCTCCACAGGCGCCCGATCACACCACTACAGCATTCGTCATTCAGTTCAGAGTACCGTTCTACTGGACGAACTATAACATTGTTTAGGGAAATGGAAGGTCCACCTGAATGTCAGGGCAGGGAGGGACCTTAAATCTCTTCGACGAAGACAGGATAATTAAAATCGAACTTCACTTCAGGTAAGTTCGTTTGATTATTAAATTATCCTGTCTTCGTCTTCGAGATTTAAATATTCACCTGTAGATGTTTAGAGATAGACAATTGAAATGTTATAGGATGGACTAAATTGAAAAAACGAATCCCTGTAAATAATACATGTATTCTTATTTCAATTAATAAACACGAAAAAAAAAAAAAGATTTATAGATGATTATAACTAAAGAAATAAACAAAACTTCCTTACTGATTACTAAGAACAGCGTTTGCAAATTCACAATTTGTTTGAGCGATTGGCCGATTATAAAAATTAGCAAAGGTAGCAGATTGATCTGACCACCCAGCGGTTCTCCTAATGACATCAACACTGATTCCTGCTTGATGTGCAGCAGACGATGATGCATGCCGAGTGCTATGTGCACTGAATATTTCAGTGTTGATCCCACTAGCAGCCAAACCCTGCTTTATCCATCGTCCTATAGTTTGTGGAGAGGCGGCGTGATGAGGTTTTTTAAAAGTTAGAATCAATTTATTATCTACAGTACTTCTTTTGGTGGATGTAACATTCATGTAAGCTATTAAAGTCTCTGCAGGACAGATTGCAGGACGTTGTCGGAAAAAAGGAAGGTCAAGAATTGGTTGGGATTTACCTATACCAGATGTCTTAATTAAATCAGTAATAGTAATTAAAAGTTTGTCTTGATTGATCATAATATTGGGCAACCTAATCAATGATAGCGTCTGACATCTTTGGCCTGTTGACAAAGCCAATAATACAACCAATTTTTTGCTCAACTGCTCCAACTTTAAATTATCGTTGGGGTATAAGTTACTAAAATAATTAAGGACGATATTGGTGTTCCATGTACAATTATACTTAGGGAAGGAAGGCTTCAACTTAAATACTCCCCTAAAGAATCTTTTGACACGTTCGTCTTGTCCCACATTATTTCCGGAAATAAGTGATAAAGCCGAACGGTGATTGTTTAATGTTCCATACGTGGAACCATTTGTGAAACATTGAGACAAAAAATCCAGAAAATCCTGTACTCTAATCTGGAACGGATTTAATCCCTTATCGTGACAGTATAACCACCACTGTTTAAAGCTAGAAGTATATTGCGATTTAGTGCTCCCAGAAATAGATGACATCATTACAGTCAGTGCTGATTGAGGGACCTGCAATCGCGCGAAGGCTTCCCGGATAATATAGTCGCCGCCAGGGAAAGGTGGCGATGCAGAGGATGAGTTTCCCTGAAATTAGATGATAACAGAAATTTATCCGGAGTAAATAGTAATATTTCACTTACAGCAAGAGATCTGAATACTGGGAACCATGCTTGAGATGGCCAATGAGGCACTACAATTATCCCGGTTGCTTCATCATTAACAATCTTTTGCAGAACCTTTAAAATGAGTGAAAATGGTGGAAACGCATAAAAGAACATATCCCATTTAATAGTAAAAGCGTCCACGTTGTAAGCATAGGGATCGCGTTTCCATGATATATATTTTTTACATTTAGCATTCGCTCTCGATGCAAAAATGTCCATCTCAGGTTCACCAAATTTTGAAGCAATAGTATAAAATGCTGTAGAGCGCAATTCCCATTCAATATCTATGTTTCTTGACTCTGTGTCTGCTTCAATATTCTGGGATGACGCTATGTAGGAAGCAAAAAGGAATATCTGCCGTCCTTCACACCAAGTCCATATTCTACGAGTAATTTCATTGAGATGTGGGTATTGCACTCCACCCATTCTATTTATGTAAGCGATCGCCGTAGTATTGTCAACGCGTAGGAGTATGTGACAATTAGTGACCTTGTTCGCGAAAGATTTAAGTCCAAAATAGGATGCAAGTAGCTCCAAATAGTTAATATGGCATGAACGCTCGTCTTCCGTCCACGAACCGCCTATACTTTCTCCCCCACAGGCTGCACCCCAGCCGATACTAGATGCGTCACTAAAGATCTCTAATGTAAACGACATTGGTCTGATGGGGTTATTCGTGTCTAAAATTGAAGATTTCCACCAAGTCAAATCAACGTGTAAACTATTTGAAACAGTCATCATCTTGTCATAATCACTATTATCCATTAAGGCTAGATATTTGGCCCGCTCTAAAGACTTTGTATACAACCACCCGTACGCGACGGCCGGGCAAGCAGCTGTCAGGGTACCTAGATAGCGCGCAAAAGCCCGAATAGTGATTCTCGTCGTTACTAGCATATTTTCGGTGCGTGACAAAATGTCGCGTCTTTTCTTTATGGGGAGTTCTAAGGTCATGTCTATAGAGTTTAAAAGAAAACCTAAAAACTGACAACATTGGCTTGGTACCAGTGAACTCTTCTCATAGTTTATTATAAATCCTAAGTTCACTAGGCACTTAATGCTTTCATTAATGTTATTTAAACATTCTTCATAATTGTTTCCGAAATAACAACTGTCATCTAAGTAGAATACTGATTTAAAATTTCGGGATCGCAATAAAGTAGAAACTGGTTTCATAAGTTTTGTAAAAGCATGAGGAGCTGAACTCAATCCAAAAGGTAAAACCAAAAATTCGTACAGAATATTATCAAAATAAAATCTCAAAAACTTTACATGATCATTATGGATAGGTATCAAAAAATATGCTTCTTTCAAGTCCAAGTTAACCATATAGCAGTTAGGTGTCATTAATTTGACAGCTGTCCTAACATCTTCCATCTTAAAATGGTTAACTGCGACAAATTCATTTAATTTCTTTAAATTTAGAATTAAACGTTTTTCACCATTAACTTTCGGAATGATAAAAATACTAGATACAAAATGATTGCGGGTAGGTTTACATTTACGTATGACATTTGCTTGCAATAAACGATTCAATTCTTGTTTAATATGAAACCTGTCGTCTTTCGAGAAAGATGATTTAGGAATCATACCCGGATGTTGTACAGGATATTTAAGAAAGGGAATTCTATAACCAGAAATGGTCTCAAGGATCGTTTTGTCATCAGTAATCTTTTTCCAAGCTTCAATAAAATACCTTAAGCGACCAGCATGAGAGTATACCTGAGAAATTACTGCTTCACGCTCGTTGTGGGGGCCGCTCTCGCTAGCTTGTGGCGTGATGCAGGGTGCTGGTGAGGGGACGATGCCCGTGGAGCACGGGTCATCGCCGGCGCCTGCATTGTCCCGCGGCGGCGGTAGTTCGAGCCTGGCCTGGTCCCGCCGCCGCGTCTCGACTGCCCACGAACGGAGCGGTGATAAGGCTGACGTGACGGCGGGCCTTTGTAGTTTAAAGTGCTCGTTTGAACTGGAGACTGGATCAGCTTGCCAGTCTTCTGTATTCCACGCGAAGATTTAATAAAGTCTCCTAATTTCTCTCCAAAAAGAAGACTGTCTCTCTTTCTATCCTTAAAAGGCTCTAAAAAGTCTTGTCAACCATTGGAGTGACAAGAGATCTTCTAGTCTCAGTCTCCAAGTAATGAGAATCCGACAACAGCTTAGTCGCGTCTGTAAGAAGACGAAGGATGTCGGTAGTGTCACTGGATTTTGTCAATATTCCTGACATCGTCCTTCCTAAGATAGCCAGGACGCATCCCATATGCGATTGCTTCTTCTGAATCCTTACGTCACGATTTCTTGCGGACTCATTTAGCATTGCAGCTATTTCAGGATTAAGCACTGGAGCTCTAATTAAGGGACAGTTTTTTGGAAGTAGGTATTTTTTTATTAGTTCCTCTCGTGTTTCTTTTTTAAGGCCATCCTTAAGGATAGGATCCCATCGCTTCGATAAGTCAGCTACAATATCTGGACCCCAATCGGCGGCTTCAGCTTCGAAATCCCCTAGAGCCCTTAAGAGCTCAGGATCTGCGATAGGAGGAACATTATCGCCATTTGTATTAGCTTCATCGGCCGGGGCTGTCACACCCTGGGGATCAGCTGGCTGTGATGCACTTCCTCCTATTGTAGAAAGCTCGGGCTGCACGGATGACGCAGAGCGCGCAGAGGTGCCTGGCTCGTCCACTGACCTCGCTGAGTCAGCGGGTATGCCATCCGTCGTCGCAGCCGTCGGCGTTGGCGAGCCGTCAGGAGACGAAGGCCTAGACGCATCGCTGTCCGATTCCAGATATTCTGGAACGATATTTTTGGTTAATATCTCGTATTAACTCTAGTAAGATATAATAGGTCAATATCTCGTATTGACTCTAAAAAAAAAAAGAAAACAATAGGTCAATATCTCGTATTGACTCGAAAGTTTGATGTACCGTCTAACATCTCGTGTTAGATCTAAGGTACCATTGGACAAAGAATTATAAAAGGCCTTGTATTTTGTACCATAACAATGACCATTAAAATTATGTAGGTAGTAGGTACATACCTTCAATTGACACACGTCTATGACGACCTCTTTTCTTAGACAATTTTTGTTCATACTTCTTTAATTTCCTTCGCCATTTATCCTCTTTAGTTTCTTCATGCTTCCTTTTTGGCATTTATTAAGTTTGTTTTTAAAACTGCTTCACCAATAAAATCCTAAAAACGAAAAAAAAAATTACAAAACTTCTTTCACTATGTGCGGTAGCCGCGCGCGCACGGAAACGAATGACGAATGCTGTAGTGGTGTGATCGGGCGCCTGTGGAGATAGTGCTATCTCTTTCTTTCTTATGGCGCTAAACTATGTGCGAGTGAGTCGAAGCGTAGCGGGGCTACTACAGGTGAATATTTAAATCTCGAAGACGAAGACAGGATAATTAAAGTAACATACCTAATTATATCTAAAAAAAAATCCATGTTTTGTCAAGTCGTAAAAACCATGCGATGCAGGTACGGGCCGCTAGTAATATATAAAAATGAATCGCCGAAATGTAAGGACAACGAATCTCAGGACAAGGTTTGTATAAAAAATAACCTACTTCCAAAAAAACACTGCAAAGTGAAAAATAATTTTAATTTCGGAATTGGGTGTCTTTGGTTTCGTATTTTTGGTTTTTGCCACCGACTTCAGAAATTAAAGTTATTTTACACGCTGTAGTGTTTTTTTTTTAAGTCGGTTGTTTTGTAAAAATTCCCGAATTTGAATTTGAAAAGTTTCCCGGTGAATGTTCAAATTCGTGAAAAACATAACGTCCTTTGTTCTATGGGATTTTTGTATGAACTATTGTTTAGACGGGATGTCTTTCGGGTCAGCTTGGGTCAGCTAATATAATTATAAAAAAAGGTACACACGGGGACTTTTGGAAAATAAATATACATATAATATTTATTAAAAAGCATTTTCTGGTTCGTTATGCAATAAGAATAATCAAAATCATTTTTGCACGTATCAATAATCAACCCTTAACCCATTAATAGTACCTACATTACAGTTCAGTGCAAGTAGCTGTAAATAGCCATTTCCGTTTCATTTAAATTGTGGCCTTCCAATATACATCTGATGACCCACCGCTCGTAGTGCATCGGGAATAGCTATTCCTAAATGCTGGGTAGGTAGTTACCTACCCAGGAATAATGACCACCAGTAGAGAAATTTTCATGTTAGGATTTTCAAAATTTAGGGTTAATTTCGGAAATTCCCTAATTTGAATTTATCATACGTGTTTGGTACATATTTATAAAATTTATTATGAAAACCACCAGACAACTTGAATAGACTAATTTTGGTTGTAGAGCGGTTGGTTCTACCCCTTGTTTACCGATTCTTCGTTATTTATGAATTTACTATTTTGTTGTTCTGGAATAACTTACCGTTACTTAACCCACTCTTGTCTTTTCAATTGTCTATAGTGGTCTTTATTTGGGGCAAGGTCGCACCTCGATTATAGTACACCCGGGCAATTCCAATAAGGCATAATATCATAGATTTATCTAGCATTACTTTTATAAAGACTGTCGTTATGAGCTTTATAAATACTTAATAATTATTTAAGTTCGTATATTGTTTTTCTAGTCATAAATTAAAATTGAAATTATGCTCTACAGTTAGACAACATAAATAACTACAGCTGCATCTGGTAAGACCGGCAGCTGACTCCAACATACTTAGTTGGGAAAAGGCTTGTTAAATGATGACAATGGTAAAAATTTGGCAATTTTTAGATAACTAAAAGTAAATTACTTTAGTTTCTCCAAACTATACTTGTATTTAGCGTTGACGAATCGCGTGACACTAGGGGTCCTTGTCTACAGCTACAACCATTTTGTGAACTATAAACATAAGGGTCTAGGGTCAGTTTAAGGGTCAGTTCACACCAAAATATAACTTTATTTACTACACAAAAAGATACATATTTTATTGATATATTCGAAAATGACCTGCGGCGTCGCGGTACGCCGCGCGAAGCCTCGCAGGGTATCACGACGACACAGCGGCGGTGTTTTGCTGTTAGGCGCGGCGTGCAAGAGTTGCTGCGCCTCGCGACGTTGGGATACGTCTCGCGGCGGCACGCAGCGCAGCGCAAAACCACTGCACTGGCCTCTTCAAGTTTCGTTGCGTCGCGTTGCGTCTCGGTGTGAACTGACCCTAAGGATATTTTTCGCGAGAAGAGAAAATTTTACTTCCTTACTTGACGGTATATTTACCTCGTCCTTCTTAGAAATTATTTGGGTCACTAAACAACTGTGTGCGAAGTGTTATCAGTATTTTAAAACTTTTTATGATGAATCTATTGACTCAGTCACACTTACCTAATGATTCCTAGATTAAACTATTGTCGTGAAATAGTAACATTTGAAATACTATTTGAACATAAATTATTTAAAAAGTAATTAAAATTATAAAATAATGTATTATTTTCGAAACCTATCGACAACCTAATTTGCGTAAATACCTTTTCACACTACCTACCCGCTTGAAAACGTCCAATTATACAGGGTGTTAGGGTAAACACCGTTATCCTTGCAACCAGTGGTTTGGTTTCATTTATAGAACGTAAAATCAATGGAAAATTACAACTTTTTTTTTTAATGTTTTTAGATCTAAATTTTACAACAACAGACGCAAGTTCGTTGCCCTATGCGCTAGGGCAACGAACTTGCGTCTCAACACGGGCGGGGGGTACGGGATGTGACCTGACCGGCAGCGAGCGCGATCCCTCCCTTATTCAGTCAGCTGTTTCGCTAGCAAGCACGGTATCAGCTAGAAACTTTTTAAAATCTTTTAATGAAAATAACGTTTTTTTTCTGTTGTGTTCGGTCATTTATTTTTATATTTAAGTCAACTACGATTTGAATGACAAGAGTGTTTACCTTTACATCCTGTATGGCACGCAAACCTGGGGGCTTACCATGAACTCTTATAGCAGGTCAATTTTCGACGGAAAGTGAACTGTCGGGCTATTTTGTACCGTGAACATGTCAAATAACAGGCAAGCCAGCGATCACGTGACTAAAGCCGGTCAGTGGTCACGTGACAACATTTCACTGGTCTGACCTGCGTTAAGCTGTACCATCAAGTCCTTTTTGACATGTAAACACTCAACTACTGAACTGCCCTGCAGTCATATTAAGCAGGCGTGTAAAACTTACTTTTAGTGAACTGTTTTCTTTAATTTAAAATAAATTACGTAAGAACATGTTCATTTATGAATATGTATTCTGATAATGATCTCTAGATTACAGTGGTAGTAATAATTATACTTCATCTAACCAGGTTACCGAGAAATACGATCTTAACTTAAAAAATTGTTTAGTGAGTAGGCCAACCTACACTTCGTCGGTATTGTAGTTTAGTAAAATAGTGCACTGTTCCGTAATGTATAGTAGGAACCTAGGAACGTGGGAATGTATGAACGTAGGAATGTACGTAGGAACGTAGGGTGTTTTAAACGGTTATTGAAAGCAAAAATCACATTATGTAAACAAAGCATTTTTATTATTGTAAGTATCAATTTCATATAAAAAAGATGCAGGTTGCTCCACCAGACTCCACCTCATCTTTATACGACGTGCATTTGATACAAAAGCGTTCACCGCACATCTGTAGCTTCGGACTATGTCTTCGCACATTGCGTTGGAATCTCACAGAACAAATAACACAACATCCTTCTGGAGTAAATGCTTGTACCATCTTGAATATTCCATATTAATTATAATCCTTCAATAACGCACAGGAAAAAAAGAAATATATGAAATTGATGCAATTCGAAAGAAACTGAAAAATAAAATAATGAAGTGTTGTTGTCCCTTGACTTGACTTGTCTTTCTGACAGTGTCAGATAGTGATGTGGCTAAATTTTGTTTAACTCGTTACTGCAGTGTATAAAATAAAAATTCGATTTCATTTTCTCTCAAGGTACCAAAATACTATGTTGTGTCTTTTGATAACTTGTAATTTGTCATTAAAATCATCATCGTATCATCATTGATTATTAGATTGAGAGTTGAATCTGGAGTAAGCGCTCTTTACAAAGTGGAACAATGCCGATCTTACCCGAATGTCACTGGCTTAAACCCCAATGTACCAATATGGAACGGTTGCTGTATTTTGGATCGAGCTATGATTCTTTTCTCCGTTTTTTTTTGTGTGCGTTTCAAACGTGCGAAGCTGTTGGAAACCTCTAGTAACTACCTTAGATTCAACTTGAATTGAGTACTTGAATTACATAATCGGAACAATCGAGTGCCTGACCGTTAGTGATTGAGTAACATCACTAGAGTTAAACTGACAAGGAATCAAAAACTATAATTTTTTATACTTAATGGCTAGGATAGTCGTTCGAAAATAGCAATAACTTTAGTAACTTTCAAGATATCTATTTCTATTATCTATTTTCTTAAGTATCTAAAAGGGTCTCCAGTGTCATAATCGTGTTAAATAAGATATTTTGTTACGAAACATAAGTTTTTTTTAGAATTTTCTTGATTATTGATTTTGATCATCAAATTAATTTAATCCAGTTCTTTAAAACCGTAATACCGGTAACATTGCGAAAAAGTATTTCCGAACGTTTGTTTATAATATGGCGTACCGGTCAACGGTCACGTAGCAGGTCTGAAGTTGATACATTGCAGGTCAGACGGAAATGCTCATGGTACAAATAGAAAACCTGTCAGGTTAGCCTGCTAAGTTGACCTGTCATGTACTTGGCAAGTATTTTAAAAGTTGATGGTAGGGCCCCTGACCTAAAGCAAGTTGTTCAAACTATAGGCTCTAGCCGGGCAATGATTATTGTACTGAATTTCATTAGGACCCGCTGGTGCATAATCTGAATCTCAACCAAAAAATACTAATAATTTTTTTTTTCTTATTAAAAACTTTTTTCTATAAAAATATAGCTCGACACAAAAAGTTTTCACTTCATACAGGTATTATTTACCGTCGACGAGCAAAATAATTAAATTATCCAATTTTAATAGAGATATTATAGTGGGACAATAAATAACAACAATGTATATTAATTAGGACGAAACAAAAAAAATAACTTGACAATTAGCAAGGAATTTGATTTAGGTAGGATCTTGGCATAAAATGATCGATTTCGTTTTCTACTTATAATCAAACAGATTCTCTTGACAACTTTTCTTTATGGTTATTTAATTCTAAATTGAATTTAAGTAACACAGAAAGAAAATGTCGCCAGATACCTAAGACAAATAATATATTTTTTAAACAAAGCAAATTATCGAATTGTACATTGCTGTAACATGTTAAGCTCATACCTACCTATAGCTGCATATATTTTGCAACCATAAGATATTATAATCGTCCTAGAGAAAGATTAAAAAAGAAGTTTATTTACTACGACTTCTGGCTTCAACTCTGCTTGTGAGAAAAGAAATTAGAAAATAATAATCTAATTTTTCCCATGAACAGCAAGCAGAAGTAATCTTTGATCAAGAAGAAGAAGAAGTGAAGGCTGTTTTTGATGATAAAGTGCTTTTTCTGTAATAAACACACACACACACACACACCCTCTTTCGTACATCACGAAAGACATCTCAAACCGCACAATTCTCAAAATAATACCTATTCGGAGAACGACATCATTGCAGAGGACAAAATAATTTCGAACAACAAAACTCGACATAACTTAAACTATTAATTATGTATTGTAACTACTGCTTAATTTCTAGCAGGTACAATAAATACTTAGATGAAGCCGCATATTATCAAGAATTTCTCAATTAACGGCGATGTTTCATGTAACTCAGTTCACGTAACTGCACTCCGTAACCGTACAAGTTACAACGCGATCAAATAAATTGAACTCATTTTGAGGGCAATGAACGAGTGCATTTCTTGATAAGCATGCAGATTAAATACCTATAATGCAGTATTTCATATTCAGTGAACTCGATTGTTTTGGTAATGACCATATCTCCGTAAGGAAAATATTTGAACTACCCTTTTGATCTAAAACGTACAGTTCACAGAACAATTTAGTGCAAACAATCCATAGATCAAACAAACATTCTACTAGTTAGGCTTACTATAAAAGTTAATGTAAGCCAGAGGTTACACTACCTTATCGTCGTACCGTATCGAGTATGCCCTTAGTAGCAGTGCTAGTTACGCCGTAGCTGTGCTACGAAAGCTTGGTCTCTACGCTTTTCAGGTAGCGTCAATAGTATTTTATCATGGGTAAAAAAATGAGCATACTCAAAATGTAAAATGTGCTTTAATTACTAATTTTCCGACAACTTCAATTTTATTTATTTATTATATGCAAGGCACACCAACGACATATTAACAAGGATTTATAGTAACATTAGGTAATCACGAATCTTCAATACTTTGTAAATACATCAGATAAAGGCATGCACATTATCTTATTGAAAGGTGAACATTTATTCGATACATTTTTAAATCATTAAAATATTAGCAATAACATTGATTTGATACTTTTTAAATTGCGAAATAAGATTAAATTACAAAATAAAATTTAATAGGTGATTTAGACAAAAATAATTAAAACATTTATCGTTAGTCTACTTAACGTAAATCCAAATGAAATTAAGATTCTATTATTAAATTAAAATGACATAATTAAATTAGAATAAGTATAAATAGGCAGCTGATTACAGGTAAATTTTATTAATTTTAGTTTTATATATTGGCAGACTACCAAAGAAGGTAATTTTATTGCTGTCAACTGAACAAGCTCTATTGTAAAAAGTCAACATTCTGTTTAGGGGAGCATGCTGGCCCAGGTTTGTGCGATACGGTTTAGTGGCAAAAGTCCTATTATTACGCTTGGACCGGAGCTCGGAGGTGAGAATGACGACGTACGTCGAGGGTGATGGAGTTGATGTTAATTCGTTTAAAATTTTATAAAGTGTTGACAGATCATTTAGAACCCTTCGTCGCTTCAATGAGTCTGATTTGAAGTAGCTTAGCCGTTCGGTGATGGAGTTGATGTTAATTCGTTTAAAATTTTATAAAGTGTTGACAGATCATTTAGAACCCTTCGTCGCTTCAATGAGTCTGATTTGAAGTAGCTTAGCCGTTCGGCGTGACCGGCTCTATATGGACATTTTTGGTCTTTAAACCGCAAGCATCTCGTAATTTTTTTTTAAACGCTCTCGTTGTGTTCTAGATATGAATGTTATAAGTGGGACGGGTAGATGCATATTCTACAGGGCTGCGCACAAAGGTATTATTATAGAGCACATTCAATGCCGAGGTTCCCTTAAATTCTTTGCCAATTCTGTTGATAAACTTTTTAGGGTTTGCAGTTGTAAAAATATGTTCTCAAGTTTTCCAACTACAATGTTAAAGGACCATGGGAAGAAACGTCCCCACCCACCAACACGCTTGAGACTAGTGTCATTCGAAGCGTCTGGTGGGTTCGATACTTTTTTACTATGGCGACATTTTTCAAAAATGTGGGGTTTTCCTGGAATATTACTTTTTTTATTCAATATTAGCATTATTTTACATTTATATATTTTCTTAGTTTGCACTTAAGAGGCATAGAATATAGCGACCTAAATATGGTTCTCATTCATGACAACCTTTCTTTTTATCAGGGACCATTTTTTTTCTCTGATACCTTTTTTTAAAGTTAGGTTCGGTTAGGTTATGTTTGGTAAGGATAGGTAATTATAGCTTAGGTTAGGTTAGCTAACCGAAAAGTTTAGGTTAGGTTAGCTAACCGAATAGTTTAGGTTAGGTTAGCTTCTGTGCGCTGGCAACGCGGCTCTACGTGGGAATCGTGCGATCGATGGCCCTTTACGGGGCCCTCTGGGCGGCTGACCTGACGGCCGGTAGTATCGCAGTCCTGCGCAAGCCGCAGAGAGCGATGGCCGTCAGAGTCATCAGGGGGTATCGCACGATCTCCTACGAGGCGGCTTGTGCACTGGCCGGATCCCCGCCCTGGGACCTCGAGGCGAAAGTACTCGCGTCATCGTATCGGTGGCGCGAGGAAGCGAGAGTGCGGGGTGAGCGACCGATGCAGCGACACATAGAGCTGCATCGGTCTCAGCTTCGCGAGGTCTTGGTGGCGGAATGGCGGGACAGGCTTTCACGCCCTACCGCCGGCCTTGACATCATCGAGGCGGTCCGGCCGGTGCTCGAGCGCTGGCTCGGGAGGAGGCACGGCTCCCTGTCGTTTCGGGTGACGCAGGTGCTCTCGGGGCATGGTTGCTTCGGGAAGTATCTGTGTCGCATAAACAGGGAGCCGGACGCTCGGTGGCACCACTGCGTCGACTGCCGGGAGGACACGGCGCGGCATACGCTGGCAGAGTGTGCCGCTTGGGAGGAGCCGCGCCATGCCCTCATCTCCGAAGTAGGCAGTGACCTCTCGCTGCCGGCCGTCGTTGAGTCGATGGTCGACAGCGAGGAGTCCTGGGACGCGGTGGTTTCCTACTGCGAGACAGTCGTCTCGCAGAAGGAGGCTGCGGAAAGGGAGAGGGAGATCTCGTCCACTCACCCGGCCCGCAGCAGGCGCACTGGGCGTCGGCGTAGGGCGGATAACGCCCTCTTCCAGCCCCCCTAAATGGGTCCAGGAGCGACAGACTCGGGGACGTCCGTCGCTCCCCACACATCAGGACCCGAGGTGGCGGCGCGTAGTGTTCCACGCGCGCCCCTCTTAGACGTCACGGGGGGAGTCAAACACCTCACTCCTCGGGTCACGGGGGGGCCCCTGACCCGAGGAGTCCCGCAATGGCGGGCCAGTCTGGGGTTGCGGAAGATTTTTACGTTCCCGTGACCCCCGGCGAAGGTGTGAGCTGGAACACTGGGTTGGTTTTTAGTCAGTGAGAGTCTGACAGACCCCTCCGCCCGCCCCAGGGCAGAGGTCATCAATGAGGATTTAAAAAAAAATAGGTTAGGTTAGCCGTTTTTTTTAAAGTTTTTTGTACAATTATCCAATCACAAGAATACACAAATGCTGTTCATCATTGAGGAGTTCCATTTGACCTTCAAAATCCAAGATCAAATTATCACTGTTAGGTTAGGTGAGGTTAGGTTATGTTTGGCAAGGATAGGCAATTATAGCTTAGGTTAGGTTAGCTAACAGAAAAGTTTTTTGTTATTACAAAAAAACCCCATTGATTTTGCAATGGAGCAAGACAGTAAGTCTTTCTCGGGATCCCTAAAAACATATTGACACGTATCCTATGACTGTTGGAGGGTGGGGACGGAGTCCATACAAAATCCCCCATGGTCCTTTGTTGGATAAATTCATCCCAATTACGGAACCCTTCATTGTGCGTGGTTCAACATGCACTTGGCCGATTTTTATTTAATGATATTATATGCGACTACAAATAAAGAAACAACCGAATAAAAAAATACCGAAAGTTTCCTAAAAATCAATACAGCATTTGCTGACGTAATATTTTTCTACCAGCTTAAGTTGCGTTTTAACGAAAACTTCAGTTAGTCATTTTCATCTCAAAACCCGTATTAGAAAATGATGAACTTCTGCGAGCAACTCGGAAATAGCTCATTTGGTCACAGTTCTAACCTAACCTATTTCACCCAGTTTTATTTTGTTGTAGGTAGTTATTTTCATTAATAGTAGAAAGTAAGCTGGTTTCTATAAAGCTTAAGAAAACTAATATTTAAGCAAAACATTATGTTTTAAAACTTAGTATTTTTTTCCGAAGTTTGGTATTTTTTTCGGTAATTCATTTTAACACAGCTGAGATAGTATTACTGTCAACCACAGAGCGCTGGAAGTTTATTTGTTTAAACGGAAGCTTTATTATTTCCCTTTTATAATGCGTTACTAAGTTTCAGATATAGTTGAATTTATGTTATAAAGGCTAAGAATAATCCTTACATATTATAAAACAAAGTTCTCCGCCGCGTCTGTCTGTCTGTCTGTTCGCGATAAACTCAAAAACTACTGCACCGATTTTTATGCTGTTTTCGCCAATGAATAGATCTTTCGTTTGGGGCAAGTTTGTACTATGGTTCAAAGCACCAACGGAACAAAATGAACATAAAGTTATTTTTTTAAAGCCTTATTGATAGTCTACGAAACCTTGTAGAAAACTATAAAACGTCGATAACATCCAAAAACATAGTATTCCGTTCATAATTTTATTGGTATTCAATTAATGTACTTTCGCGGTCTAAAAATGTTCATCAGTTTTGAAATTAGATTAAAGTCTAAAATAATACATTACCATAATGACATTTAACAAAGAAAATAAGTTTGAATTTTGAATCATCGACCTTGTGACATAAATGTGTGCATGCAATTATAAGCCTAGGTGGTAAACATTCTCAGACCACGACCGTCCTTGATTGACGTCAATATTCTATGGTATGTGATGCTGTTTCTGATAAGTTTTTCAAAAGGAATTACTCAATTAACGTTTCAAGCACGCGATTATGAATTCAATGAATTGCCAGGCTGTGTATAGATTATACTCATAATTTCGCCTTCATGGAAAACAGTGTAGTTTGCACTGGTGCACTACACGCCAATCACATTATTTAAAGATGAAAGCCTTCATCATAGATAAAAATCAAAAATGTTATCTATGGTCCGATCGCGGGCGCACCATCCTGTCATCTGTCAAGTCATTGTACTTTTTTGTGCCGCGCGCTGATCACGCTTCCGATAAAAAGTTCAGATATATTTATCGAAATGGGAAAACATCGAAGTAAACGAGACCAGGAAATGGAGAACCTGAACGAATATCTGCGAGAACTGGAAAATCGAGCGAATACATGAAAGCGGAGTCGTGATGGACACCGGTAAGTCTCTCAATATACCTACCAATTTGTCGTTAGCTGAGATAATTTTTACTTAAATTATCGTAGAGCCGTAATATGCACATCAGTCTCTAGAGTTTCCACGTGAGGTGGACCTTGAGAACACTAACTAAGCCGTATACTTACAAAGGACAACACCACACGAGTTTTCACTGTGAGGTCAACCGCTGGTGTATCGTTCAGTGTTACAAACACATCCCTGCTAGAATCCTAGCAGTCTCTAAGAGTTTTGACGAGAGCTTAATCAAGAGACCAATAACTACTATGCCGCATAACTACAAAAGAACAACACCATACGAGCTTTCACCAGAGGTCAGCCCTTGGAATATCGTTCAGTTATAAAAACACATCCCTGCTAGATCCCTAGCAGTCTCTAAGAGTTTTGACGAGAGCTTAACTAAGAGACCAATAACTATGCCGCATAAGTACAAAAGAACAACACCATACGAGCTTTCACCAGAGGTCAGCCCTTGGAATATCGTTCAGTTAGAAAAACACACCCCTGCTAGATCCCTAACATTCTCTAAGAGTTTTGACTAGAGCTTAATCAAGAGGTCAATAACTATGCCGCATAATTACAAAAGAACAACACCATACGAGCTTTCACGAGAGGTCAGCCCTTGGAATATCGTTCAGTTATAAAAACACATCCCTGCTAGATCCCTAGCAGTCTCTAAGAGTTTTGACGAGAGCTTAACCAAGAGACCAATAACTATGCCACATAACTACAAAAGAACAACGCTTTCACGACAAGTTAGCCAATGGTCTATCTATACATTCAGTGTTATAAACACGTCCCCGCACCATCACTTGAGGTAAACCTTGGAATTGAGCAGTCTGGAACCTAACTCTTATTATGAGTGCGAAGCCCACTTCCGTGAAAGACACTGTAGTCAAACATGTTCAAGAGGCTGTGTGTCAGGTGGCAGGTGACCGAAGCCAACGAATCCGGACACTGAATAGCCACACTCAATGCTGCCAATTATAATTTATTTACTTGAAAGACAACAACTAGTGGTCTTCAAAAAATTTCAAAATACTTACATTAATTTTAGATACCTACTAGTATACAATTTAAATTAGATATGCTATGTTAGTATTTATTTCAATTCTTCTACAGTCCAACCGGAAGGAGACTGAGAGTGAAACGGTATCCATACACCAACCTGAAATGTCTTACCTTCAAATGTTGAGAATCTGCGGAGGAGGCAGTTGATTACTGCACTTTGGTGGTCAGAAATTCTCATAAATGAACTAAATAAGCAGGCGAAGTAACATTTAAGAGAGGTATGAAGCACCCATAATCTGTTGCCTGTTGAACCCACCAACGTTTTGGGGTGGGGGGTGGCAGCTGCAGTAAATGAAGGTGGAATCAAATGAGACCAAAGGATCAGGGGGCGGCAGAATAAAGTGGCTGTTGCCATTGGGTCCATTGACAAGGACCTTAACAGTTTAATAGCTTCCCAAAGGAGTGTAGATCAAATCTAAACAGCTGAACTACTGTGTGTAATCTATCATGATTGCATCACACGAGTATCCTTGATCCTACCCAACCTTAATAAAGAAATGAAAGAACTGATGGAGCGGGCACCAATATCTAATTCACACCAATACCTGTTCAGCTATATGCCTCAAAGATAAATTCAATGTCATCAAATGTTGCCGAGTCATGATTGTCACTAGCTTAAGTATGGACTGATGGATTGCAGTATTTCCCTGAATTTTGGAGAGTATTAATACTAATCCAACCATACATGGTGGATCAAGGGTTATAAACTATCCTTTATTGAGTTTCCAGTTCAAACTTCTAAATAAAAACTTCAGTGGGAAAGAAAGCCATCCTATATAATTAATAACGTCTTAGGTGCCATGAACCATGTTTCCCTGCCAAGAATCATTTTTTATTAAGTATATTTTTACCAAAATTAGATGACAATTGGAGATACATAAATATGTTGCTACATTCCACTTTAACAGTGGAATAAAGGACAAGGGAGCTATAATGAAAGACTTTACATGCCTCCAGGCTTGGCACAGAACCATGTGTGTTGGCAGGGATCATGAAGCCAGTTGTCTATCACCTGAGGTCATAAAGGTTGCTCTATGTCATATATCCTCACAATATTCTATGCCTTGCCGATTTATATGCAAAGTATTTAGAAAATGTGTCTAGTATTCAAACTATGTTATGAAAAATCTAGGATTTATTATAAATAAGTATTCAAAACTAAAAAGAGCGCCCTATAACCCAGACAATGCTACTGGTAGATTTCTATTAGATTCAGTCCAGTTTGCCATTTCACTTAGACAGGAAAAGATAGTTTATTCTTTAGTCCATAAAGAATTTTAAGTCTAATAAGGAAATACAAATAGTAGAATTATCCTAATTACTAGGTATTCTTGTTGCTACTTCCCAGCTGTACAGTTTGCTTTACACCAAGATGATGAAACGTCACAGAACAGTAAGCCTTAAAGTATAACAATTAAAATAACAAGGTCATAACTAGTTTATAATTCAAATTCATAATAACATAACGCCTGTATTTCCCGAAGGGCTAGGCAGAGGTGTACCTACCTATTTCAAATTAAAACTAGAATCAAATCCTAAATCATTTATTTGCAACGGTTGCTCACATTTCAATAAACTGCAATAGAATTAAACAATTTGACTTTGTTCTTGAAACATTATCTGTTGCTTCTCAAACTGGCTGGTTCTGGTATGTAATTAAAAAAGTTCCATATAAATTACCTTGGACTATTAACAGCATTTATAGGGCTCAAAACATTTTCAAGCAAACTCAGATTGGTACTGTGAGGTGTTAACTAAGAATAGATATTATCACAATAGCCATTGCCTATATCAATAAGATGGGTGGTACTCGTTCTACTCACCTAAAGCTTAACTAGACAGTGGTGGCAATAGTGGGAGGAAAAACAAATATGGGCCTATGTATCCTATTTAAGTTCCAAAGGAAACACTATGACAGATCTAGAATTTAGACGCCCAAATATAGAAATTGAATGGAAGTGAGGTGGATATACCTTCAAGTCAATTGTTGTTAAACTGGGTCAGCCCCAGATTAACCTGTTTGCAAACAGGTCAAATTCTAAGTGTCAGAATGGCATCATGGATCTAGGTGCATGCTCTGTAGATGCATTCACTGTCAAATGGGATCTCCACACCCATTGCGCAGGAGTCTCACACTGATTGCCGCAATATTATCAGGGACGCTTTCCTGACAAGATGAACACTAATCCCTTCAAATAATATAGTACTAACTTTCTTGTCTAGCAAAGCAAGAAAGCGATATGAATCTGCTCTGGATCAATGGACTATTGAGAGTCAAGATATTGGCCCCTCCTAGGCTCAGTCACCATGGTGACATTATTATTGACCACTAAGTTTAATGAAGGATTGCTATATAGCTAACTCAATACCTTAATGATATTGAATGAGTTATAATTATATAACAGAAACAGAAGAAATTGCTGAATACTAAGTCAGCAATTGCTCCAGTTTTAGGCCCCACATTGGCACAGATGGCAGTGTCAAGGTTTCTTAATTTGGTATATTTAAATTAAGAGCCAAATATGAAATAATTTTGGGACAGTAACGTTCCAGGTTATCTCATGTCTTTCATAAATAACCCTGGGTCTAAAACTACTTTTACATTATATACCTAACCATATTAACTCTTGTAATTGCACACAGAATTCAAACCGTGTCACTTATTACACATAGATAACATTTCTATTAATGAGGATAATATTAACATAAACATACCAGAAATATTTGAAATTTCTGCACCTAGTAGATCTCAACCCTTCTTGATATTACCATGTTCTTAGTTTTTACTAAGAGTAAAAGACAAAATTGTAAATCATTAATTATAACTTTATACAAAAATATTATCACCGCCTCCACTGTAACCATTAGTGGATGGATAAACCAAAATTTAAGTGCATAATAGTGGAATAGTTTTTTCTAAATTCACATATACAGACATGCCTCCACTTTTAAGGCCCTTGAGGGGGGGGGAGGTATCAATGTTGAGGTCATAAGAAAAGCTGCTGGTTGGATCACTTTCTCAACCTTTTCTCGCTTTTATATATGTGACCAATATTAATCCTAACGCCTTTGCACAGGCTGTGTGCTCTATAGAGAGTGGCTGTTCATAAAACTTATTATATTTTTATGTCAATTTTAATTGTCTGCTTATAAGTAATTGATGTGTGTATTAGATTATGGTTTGGTTGATTCAAGACTGAATACGAATTCCAGGAACGAATAGTCTGTCTTTACCTTAATGGAATACTTACTGATTCTTATAATAACATGGTTTAGCTACAATGTTTAGTTGTTAAATAATGTTGAAATGATTACCAACACAACTTTGTTCTTTGAACATCTACACTGTTTTCCATGAAGGCGAAATTATGAGTATAATTATACAGATCGGACTAACTTACCTAGAGACGTCCGATCCTTAATTATATGAAATAATTTCGCCTTCATGGCATCCCAACCCTTCCCAGATAATCAACCTACTTATGTGTACTGGATTATCAAAACCCCTTCTAAAAGTTGTGTTGTGCTATATATGCACTATGCCGGGACACTTTACTCCTTGGCTAGGACTAAACGATCGCCCCTATAGGTCATCGTAAATTCCCGTTCTTAGGTTATTAAGCTTTGAAGAAATGACTTGACAGATGACAGGATGGTGCGGCCGCGATCGGACCACAGATAACATTTTTGATTTTTATCTATGATGAAGGCTTTCATCTTTAAATAATGTGATTGGCGTGCATTGACTTATAAATCATATGGACTTGAAATGTTTGACTATAGAAAAAACAGTTATACAAATATGAGGCATATCGACGCCAAAATCATAAAAATATTGCCATCTCTTTTTAACTTTCATAATTTTGCGTAAGTGAAAAAGGACAATAGTGTTTTTGACAGTTACTTTATTGGCAACCCTACATTTCTAGACTCATTGAATACCTATTTGCGGCCGAGTCGCCATTTTATCCTCTCGCTGTTTGGTACCAAACTTGAGTACGTCAACTGTCAAATGCTCTTGAGCTGTGGTTATAATTGTAAATTTTGGAGTAATTTGCAGTGATAATGCGTTTAAACTCGGTCCTCTGGTAGAAATCGTCAATAGCAAGATGCCCAATTGCAATATAATCGGATGTGGCATCAAAAGAAGCGGAAATCTCCCGAACATAACTTTGCACCAGTACGTACATAATTTCAGCTGAAATATCTTAAGATTTATATGATAAACAAAAGATTCTGCATTTGTTGAAGAGCTTTAACAGTAAAGCATTCTTATTTTCCCTTTTGCCTTTATTTTTAATAGTTTTTCAACATGAAATGATTTTGTTGTTATTGAAGGGATAGAGTAGTGCATTTAGACATTTTTATATTTATCGATAATGCTGTTTTATGATTCTTTATTGGTTTTATGTTTTATTTTCAAGGCTGCCTGATGAATTTGTTTTTCGCTTGTGGGTAGTTGTAACGTTTACACAAAGAAAAATTTGCTCGTATTTTGAAATTCAATATAATTTAATAGAAACATTATTTACAATTATTTATGCTATATTTTAAAAGTTCATAGTTAGTACCTGCTGGTGTAGCGTTATCTCTTCACAATTATTCTTCTCTTACAATCTACTATCACTTCACTTCTGCACAATGGATTCACTAGCAAGCACTCTGACTGAATTGAAGGAATTGTTTCACACAAAGATGTCTGCCTTTGAAGACGAACTACAGAAGGCGCCTTCATCACCTGTCACAACTTCTAGCCTGGCTACGGAGTTTGCAATGTTCCGGACATTTATAACGCAGGCTCTCAACAGCGTTCAGCAACAGGTGGAGCTACTAGCTCGTAGTGTCGACCAAATTGAGATGCGGGGACGAAGGAAGATCTTGCTGTTGCATGGTGTTGATGAGAAGCAGAAGGAAGACACTGCCAAGGTGATCACTGAGGTGGTTTGCAACAAATTACAGCTGAGTGACTTCACTGTTGCGGATATCAGCCGATGTCACAGGATGGGACGGGCCGCCCCTAGTAAAACCAGGCCTATTCTGTTCAAGCTCGGCAGTCTTGCGGTTCGGGATAAGATTTGGTTCTCTAAAGCCAAATTAAAGGGTACAGGCGTCACCATGTCCGAGTTCCTGACAAAGGGGCGGCATGATGTGTTCTTGGCTGCGAGAGAAAGATGCGGTGTCACCAAGAGCTGGACTAAGGCAGGCTGCGTGTACGTTCTTGGTCCCAATGATTCGCGGCACCGGGTTGAGTCCTTTGCTGAATTGGACAGGATTGCGCCGAATCTCAGTGAGCTCGAGCAGAGTGATCCAGTATCGGCTGTGCCAGCCTCTGTCCCGGTCGTTGCTGTTGCGAAGACCACAAGGTTGAAGCGTGCTGCCGCTTTGAAGAAGTGATTTCTTTGTGATGTTTTATTCAAAGTCCGGGTAATATCATGTTTTGTTGTTTTGTTTTTATTTCACCTTCAGTGAATCTAATTAATGTGGTAGGTTAAACAATTATTGATACTTTGCTTTACAACTGTCACAAGTCACTATTTTATTGTTGTCACTGTCACTGTCAGTCAATACCAGTATCATATAGTGCGTTCCGTTTTTCGTAACGCTGCAATTGCGGAATGTGAATGGCAGAATTATTTATTTATTGAAATGTTTTACTTTTTATTTTGTTTTTAATTCTTTTGTTACCTGGACTGCGGTAGGTTTTATTACTTAGCTTCAATTTAATAACGCAACCGGCAGGTGGACTATCTATACGGTTTATTTTTTATTTTATTTTATTCGTTAGATATCTATATATATTTTTATTTTTATTTTATTTTATTGTATATATGTCTATCGATGACAGCAGTGATAATAGTAGTTTTTACTCAATAACAAGCAACGACGACAGTTTCGTGAGTATTCCTTCTCTTGCAGACAGTCTTACTGCGCAGTTTTCTGATGTTCCTAAAAATTTTAACGTTATACATATAAACGCTCAGAGCATTCCGGCTCATTTCCACGATATGCTGGCAAGCTTTGACTGTAAGGATGTACATGCTATTCTTATTTCTGAGTCATGGCTTAAACCTTGTCTCCCTTCATCTAGTTACTCTCTTCCCGGCTTCCAACTTATAAGAAATGACCGGTCGGTTGGTGGTGGTGGTGGTGTAGCCATCTATCTCCGCGCGCATATTCCCTACACTGTTATCAATGTATCAGCGCAGCCACCGCCATCTCATGCTGGTGAACATCTCTTCCTTGAAGTCGAATTACATCATTCTAAATTACTTCTTGGCGTCTATTATTGTCCCTCTTTACGCGTTAATTTCTTTTCATCTTTTGAAAATCTCTTAGAAATGCTGATCCCTTCTTACAGTCATAGCATAATCATGGGTGACTTTAATACTTGTCTTCTGAAAAAAGACTATCGCTCTTCTTCTCTAACTAATATTTTAGCTTCCAGTAATCTTTCCATTCTTCCACTGAGTGCTACTCACCATTTTCCTAATTCAACACCTTCTCTTCTTGACTTGATTTTTGTCTCTTCTCTTGATCACGTCGCTAAGCATGGCCAATGTTCAGCCGATGCCTTTTCCTATCATGACCTGATTTTTCTGTCATACAAAATTCGCCCACCTAAGGCAAAAGCTAAAATTCTCATGCAACGCAATTTTGGTGGAATGAACGTTGACGAACTTTGCAAGGATGCCGGTAATATAGATTGGTCTGCTTTGTTTGCCTCTGCATCAGTCGATGAGCAAGTTAATATTTTTACGACTAAACTTATCGAGCTTTATGACCTTCACGCACCTGTTCGAGCAGTTAAGGTTAAACATTTGCCGGCGCCGTGGCTCACAAACGAGATTAAAACGCTCATGCACAAAAAAGTAACGGCAAAGTCTAAATTTAAACGTAGGGCTAACGACGCTAACAGGGAAAGATACCTTTCAATACGTAATCACTGTAATAAGGTGTGTAGGAATGCTAATCGCCAACACATTCATACTTCTGTCCAAAATGGGGACGCATCCAAAGTTTGGAAATTTCTTAGATCATTGGGGGTCGGTAAAACCCGACAAGAGCCAATCCTAAAAGACATAGACATGGATACAATGAATAATCATTTTACTGCTTCGTCCAATTTTGATAGGACAACAAAATTGGATACACTGAATTATCTTTCTTCACTTCCGACTCCCAGCTATTCTCCATTTGTTTTTAGTCAGTTCTCCGCATGTGATGTTAAGAAGAGCATACTCTCGATCACTTCCAATGCAGTTGGAAGTGACTGTATCAGCCGTAATATGTTAGTGCCTGTGCTGGATGTTATCCTTCCCGTCATTTGTCACATCCTCAATTTTTCTGCATCTAGTGGTGTCTTTCCATGCTCATGGAAAGATGCTCAAATAATTCCTTTACCTAAAAAGTCTAATCCAAGATCCTTTTCTGAATACCGTCCAATATCCGTCCTGCCATTCCTATCCAAAGTGCTTGAACGGTTAATTCATAATCAACTAAGCACTTTCCTCTCTAAAAATAATCTCCTCAACCCCTTCCAGTCTGGCTTCCGTCCAGGACATAGCACCACCACAGCGCTTCTGAACGTTACGGATGATATAAGGTCAGCCATGGAAAACGGTAATCTAACGGTCTTAGCTTTGTTAGATTTCAGTAATGCTTTTAATACTGTTGATTTTGATGTTTTGCTTGGCATTTTATGCTCTCTTAACATATCTCCATCGGTAATCGACTGGTTCCGTACTTACCTGTTCGGTCGCCGGCAACGTATTTGCATTGGAGAGATCTTGTCTTCCTGGAATAACACTTCTGCCGGTGTACCTCAGGGTGGCGTTCTATCCCCTTTACTTTTCGCAGTTTTTATTAACTCAATCTCCGACGAACTAATTTCTTCCTACCATCTTTATGCAGATGATTTACAAATTTACTCGCGAGCTCCTCTTGGAAATCTGTCTGAGGCCATCTTAACGATTAATCGTGATCTGGCCCGTATTTGCGACTGGAGCAAGAAATATGGACTTATGGTCAACCCCATAAAGACGCAGGTTGTGGTAGTGGGTAGTCCTAGGATGGTCTCAAGGATCGACTGGACGACTCTTCCCCAAGTTTGTTTTGACAACTCAATTGTTCCCTTTAGTGAGAAAGTTAAAAACTTGGGGATATTCATTGATAGGAACTTTTCTTGGACTGCCCAGCTGCAGGAAGTTAGCCGCAAACTATTTGCATCCGCTGCATCTTTGAAGAGATTACGTAATTTTCTACCGACTGCCACCAAGATTGCTCTTGCACAATCGCTTCTTTTACCCATCCTTGACTATGCCGATGCCAGCTATCTTGACCTTACCCAAGACCAACTCAATAAACTTGAGCGGCTTCAAAATGTTTGTATAAGGTTCATATTCGGTTTGCGCAAATATGACCATGTTTCCGAATTTCGTGTGAAACTCAAGTGGTTACCAATCCGCCTTCGCCGGAATGCTCATATTCTTTCCCTTTTGTTTAATGTGCTTTTTTCCCCTTTCACCCCTCTCTATCTCAAAAATCGTTTCCAGTTTCTTTGTGACTCCCACACAAAATTTTTAAGGTCATCGGATAACTTAAAGCTTAAAATGCCAATGCATTCCTCAACTTTCCTCGACAAATCCTTTGCCGTCCAGGCCGCTCGTTTGTGGAATGCATTGCCAGTTCAAATAAAACGCGCGCAGTCGTTAATAGAATTTAAAAGACTCGTTAAGGAACATTACTTGTCGTTGTGATCTTGTCTTCGTAACTGTGTAATTATCTATAGTCTTCAATTATTTTTCGTTACTTATTTATTTATTTCCTATGTATGTATCTATTATTTAGGATATGTATGTATATGTGTATCTATTTTAGTGTATTGTATAGATAACTTATTATTTGCACCTACGACAGCCCCATATTATGTCCAGGCAAATCACTGTCCATTCCAAGGTTGCCTGGAAGAGATCGCGGAAAGCGATAAGGCCGCCCATTGTATATTTTGTAGTGTTTGTTTTTTTTTCCCTTTCGTTATATATTTTTGTGGTGTACAATAAAGTATATATAAATAAATAAATAAATGAACGAAAAAGAAAATTTGGCTGGAAGCAATCAGTGTTGAAAATTTAAAGATGTCAACAAAAACAATTCACATATTTTGTTCTCTTCACTTTGAAGAATCATGTTTTGGACGCTGAATAAAGTAACATTACGTGACGATGCTTTACTATCACGAACCTTATTGGTAAGTAACATTGCATGTTATACATTTTTCCAACATGATTGTGTAGTGGCTGATAAATGATGGTGATGTCCTCAATTGCAACAGTTGTCTAATGTACACAAAGAGTGATGTAAAGAATGTGTTGGAAGAATTAATATTAATTAAAAATCCTATTCATAAAATCAAGAAACATCAAGAATACTCATCATTTTATTGCTTGTTTACAGCGTAAGATTCGAACAAATATGTCTGGCATTTTAATTGAGAATGATCAAAATCAGACAATCGCACAATAATCAATATCTGGATGTGGTGCTCCTAATACGGTAATTGATTTTTGTTATTATAAACAGTAGGATCATTACTGTTTTGAAAAGTCTATTCAATTTTGTGTGTAGTGTGTGTGCTAAAGTGCTATTCAATTTTTATTAATATGTATGTTAATGATAAAGAGTGGTTTTCAGGTCCAAGCTGTTTGTGTGCCTACCACTCAAAATCAACCTGGAGAAATTTAAAAGAGGAGTGGCATAGATTTAGCCCCTAGCACATCCGCTACACTAGATTTAGTCTCCGTTGCACTACATTTAGCTGCTAGCACCTACGTTGCGCCAGATTTAGCTGCTAGCACCTCCGCTACGCCAGATTTACCGGTATGACCAGTTCCGTTTTTTTTTTATCTAATTGATAACATCTCATTGATTGAATTGAGACTGGCTGGGAGATATCTCTCGCTTCTTGTCTTCAATATCTATTAAAGCTTAATTTTATTTGATTTTAGGTACACACATTTAAAATGATAAAGAAATTAAAGGACAAATGTCAAAAACAGTCCAAGAAGATAAAGAGACGGAGAAAGTTAGAAGACTGACGAAAGAAATTGCTCATTTTAGTAATATTATCAAAGATTTTAAAGGATATAATAATATTTATTAATTAAAAGTGTAATAGAGGTATACATGAATTTGAGATACAAATATTATGGGAAGAAATCTACTGAGAGAATATCCCATAGAAATTACCCAAACTAAATTGTATTGTTCAGAAATGAATAAAATATAACTTTATTATAATTATTGTTGATTTTTAATTAAATAATTAACCCTCGATCATTTTCCTTTTAGAAACTTAGCATCAAAAATATGAATTATGGTGAATAATACCATAAAAAAAAAAGTTTTTGACTGGTTATCCGTGAAATTCAAATTTTCATACATTTTTTGCAAATTGCAGCTCTGTATTAGGTCGATTGTACTATTATAACGGATTTCACTCCATTGTGTATACAATGAAATCCTTTATAGAATACTACGTCGATATAAAGCAGCGTATATCTGTCCTCCAGTTCTACGGTTTAGCCTTGAAAGAAGGACGATCCAACAAACAACTTAACGGCGCGGTACTCTATCGGTTAAATGAAAGACTCATGCATGTTAAAGAACTTGGGGTATTTTTACCCGTACATATTGTACCGTGACATTATGAAAACATTTCACAATCTTTTATCGATGTTATTTTAAAGAAGTATCGATAAGGGCGGCTCTAGTAACCGCCATTTTATCCTCTCAGTAGAGCGTAGGTATGCACGTTTTTCTTGTAGGTATGCCAAGTCCATAGGATTTATTAGTCATTGTTGGCGTGTAGTGCACCAGTGCAAACTACACTGTTTTCCATGAAGGCGAAATTATTTCATATAATTAAGGATCGGACGTCACTAGGTAAGTTAGTCCGATCTAAATAATTTACTTTTATGTGTAAAAATTCAAATATTCAATGTGAAGACAATAGTATGGCTATAAGGAAATAATTGATTATGTGAAGTGGTTATAAACTATTCGAGACGTTTGATTAAATTTTTGTATTCAGACTGGGAATGTATTAGGTATTGTACCTACGAAGTTTAAACTAAGGCCTGAATTCCTCTTATTGATGACGGTCGCGTACGCGTAGCAACGTAGTATGCGCCGCGCACGTCAGCGTCGCGGTACGACGTACGCGACCGACATTAGCGTAAGAGGCATTCAGTTCACCTTAGTTTAAACTTCGTACAATACCTAATACATTCCCAATCTGTATACAAAAAATCGATCAAACGTCTCGAATAGTTTATAACCACTTCAAGAGGAATTCAGGCCATACGTCGTATCGCCTTCGTAGACATTTTTTATCTCATGTATGTTTTTGTTTAAATACTTAGGTGGTCGGAATTTAGTTTAAAAATCGGTGTCTGAATACATTAGTGCCACAATAATTATATGTAGTACAAAAAATAAATAAGGACGCGATTTAGAACGGAAATCAATTCCTAACTCCTAACATACTTACCTACATGTTGACTTGCCCGACTATTGAATTCAGTCAACAACATAGTTACATAATTAGTAATAATTTATTTTGTAAGATTTCAACGTAACAATACAGACATTTAAGTCACAAATCATGATAATAAAAACCGAAATTAAACATTTCAATGTCATGAAGAGTCGAGAAGACATTAAGGACGTAGGTAATATTCTGTTACCTACTTTAATTAATGTAATTGCTAACAATCAAATGATAATACCTTCCACCTGTCCACTGAGGTAATTACAAAGGTGCGAAGTGTGGAAGGCCAACAACGGGAACAATGGGCACCCTTAATGGCTTCAAATTAATGCGATTGTATATAAAATACAATTATAGACGTAGATATATTTAGTAACCTATTCCACTTAACTATTCCTCAAGAGTCAAGAAACACCTGGTCCATCGCCATCCTGAGGATGCCTCTTTGAGATGTGAAACACGGGTCAATTTCTTACAGGGTTTTTTATGACTCTTGAACTCTTAAGTAGAATGGGTTACTAAATACACCTACGTCTATTGTATTTTATAATGGATTGCCGCAAAGTAACGCCTGAATCAATTACCTATCTGCGATTGCATGGCGGAACATTTACCTACACAATCCTGACCCATATGCTATCAAGCCATCAAACCCCACTATTTGACTTATCCTATCGACCATCGTTACGTAATGGGAGCCATTAATATAACCAGGAAATTTTAAAATGACCTGACAACTATGAGACTATGACAGAGGAAAATGGAAGTCATCAGTAGATAGGATTGAGTTGCGTGCTCGGGTTGATTATGCCGTTTAATGCACAAACGATCTTGTTACAATTTGAGGGACCGGGCGAACAGCATATACAGAAAAAAAAACATCCGAATTGAGAACCTCCTCCTTTTTTAGAAGTCGGTTGACAACATACTACTTAGTACAGTACTAAGATATAATTGTTATAGTGTCTAAACTGTTTCTGGTTGTGCCATATAGGTTCTAAGTCCACTTTTAATAAGCAACCAAATATTAATTTTAAAATGATTCATATAAATATTAGAAGTCTTAGAAAGAACTTTGACCAATTTATCACGATGCCAACAACCAGTAAAATTTATTTTGACGGTATCATATTAACCGAGTGTTGGCTAAGAGTTTCTGGGCCTCTTCCTTATCTGCAAGGCTATTCTTCTTCCGTAACGATTGACAACAGGTCACAGAACGATGGCGTGGTTATTTACAATAAGACCTTATTAAATTGCACGTACCTTGAACCATAATTCTGTGACTCAAATTGCCTCTCCTGTGCAATAGGTGATACAGCAATCATTTTGTTCTATGGATCCCCATCATTGCGACCTTGAAAATTTTTATCGCAGCCTCGATAATGTTGTACAATCATTAAAACGCTTTCTTTCTTCTTCTGTCTTTCTTTCACCCTGTGTGCCTCCTTAGGTCTTTTGCCTGCTCATGTGCTCCCCACAAGATCAAGCAATTGCCTAGATCACGTAATTTTAAAATTTAAAGGCCCTGCCACAATAATAGGCCTTGAAAGTTATATCACCGACCACTTACCAGTCATTCTTTGTTAGGAAAGATGAAAAAATCCGCAGCAAAACAATCAGCTAACGTGCTCCGCTATAACTTTTCAGAAATCAAAGAACCACTAGAAAGCACTAACTTTGGTCATGTGCTAAATGAACAAAACTGTAATCTGGCTGCAGATCTACTTATATCTACTATTCAAGGTGTTATTACTAAACATATCTATATCGTTCGAGTCCGTAGAAAATGCAGAATTCTCAAGCCGTGGATGATCCCAGGTTTAGTTCGCTGCATTAGAAACCGAGGCAGGCTTCACAAAAAATCTAAATCATGCCCCGATAACGATACTCATAAAACTACTTATACCCGATACCGAAATTTTCGTAATAGTCTTCTAAAAAAACTAAAAAGATCATACGACAAAAATGAATTACTTAAAAATAAAAATAACTCCCAAGGCCACATCGAAAGCTATTAAGGGTTTAACAAACCAAAACTCTCTTCCGCAGTCACCAAGACGTGCGCTTCATCAAAGCTCTTCAGACACCAAAATATCTATTAACAAAGTAAATAGTTTTTTCATTGGTATGGGTGAAGATCTAGCTTCAAAAATTAAATCTCCTCCATCTGGATCCCCCTATCTTGAATGCTCATCACAACCTCCGCCGCGAAATTCTCTTGTCATTATGCTGGTTGACGAAGAGCAGGTAAAAAGAGTGATTGACAGCCTACGTAGTGACAGCGCCACTGGCTCTGACAATATCCCTGCCCGTGTTCTCAAGCAGTCCAGCTCCGTCCTTGCAGCTCCCATAACGCACGTCTGCTACGTCACGATCCAACGTCACCAATTCAGGGCCAATTTAGGCCATAGACCAATTTCAGTTTTGAGTTCCTTGTCTAAAGTACTAGAAAAAGTACTTAACAAGTGTCTTACCACATATCTCGTGAAATATAAGCTTCTAGCAAATAATCAATATGGTTTTGGACGGGGAATCTCTACTGGAGATGCGTTTCTGGACCTTACAAGTGCAGTGGTTGGTAAGTTGGATTAGGGGTTTAAATGTTTCGGTTTCTTGACTTATCAAAGGCGTTTGACTCGGTTTCTATTCCTTTTCTCATTTAAAAAATGGAAGGCGTCGGAATCCACGGAGTGGCACTTAGGATTTTCTTAGACTATCTGACTAATCATTCACAATGTGTCAAAATCCGACTCACTGTACAGTGATGAGGGGAGCATCAGTTTTGGTGTGCCACAGGGTAGTATTTTGGGTCCTACCCTTTTCTTACTTTACATAAATGATCTGTGCTGCCTATCAATACCTAAATGCAATATATTCACTTATGCAGATGATACGGCACTAATCATATATCACAATAACTGGGACAGCTGTAAGCTGGGAGCGGAGCGGTCGCTTCAACATGTGATAGCATGGCTCTCGGCGAATTTGTTGACCCTCAATATTGAAAAGAAAAGCAAGGTTGTTCGCTTCACTCTGTCTCACACGTGTACACCTCCCGCGGGTTCTAGTATGATCAAAGCACATACTTGTCTAAACTCTTCGGATCACAGCCCAAATGCTTGCACTTGCTTAACCCTATCACTGGTTCCAAGTACCAAATACCTCGGAGTTCACTTTAATGAGCACCTTAGCTGGCGCCCCCATACTGAAGCACTCTGCTCACGTATTAGGAAATTAATAAATATATTCAAAGAACTCACACACTCAGCTGATCAAGAAACTCTATTCCTTGTATACCAGAGCCTGTGTGCCTCTGTTTTTACTTACTGCATTTCTGCATGGGGAAGAACCAGTAAAACCCACCTAATTCAGGTTGAGCGAGCTCAAAGGGCAGCCTAAAAGTTATGCAGTTCAAACGCAGAGATTACCCAACTGCTTTACTCCGAGTCAAAGGTCCTAACGGTGCGCTAACTGTTCATTCTGCATGCTGTTCCACACTTTCATTCTTTGCTTCCTCTGGACAACAAAATTTAAAGGAAACGCAAAGGTCATCCAGTTTGTAAATCTAGGTACTCAATGTCGTACTTCATTCCGGGGCTGGCAGTTCGGCGTCCTCAGTGCTAGAATATATAATAACATCCATTGTCTTCTCGATATAACATCCTCTCACCAGAAGTAAATTGAAAACCAAGCTTACCAATTGGCTGCAGGAATTGTCTTACGATAGCACCGAACGTGTCCTTATAGTTAACTCGTAGTCCTTCAAGTCATATAATAGTATACCTTCTTTAATCTGTTCCCTATAAAATGCCATTCACGCGTGCACTTACCTTACACCACACACATAAGCATAAATACACTATCACACACACATACTGCACACACAGCCCCTCATCATACTTACTTCCCACAACACTGCACTTGCCGCAACTAACAGTGTATTGCTTTAGTATCCTTCCTATTCCTTTAGTGTCCTTATAACACAGGTTATTAGCCTAGCTTAGGCACCAGTCTCCCACAATATTGCAGTATATTTTATTATCTTCTATCTTCTATACATATAATAAAATCGTAAACGGTCCGTGTCTGTACATTAAAGATTAAGAAAAGATTAAGTAATAGAAAGTAAAAAAACATGTTTTGAAATTTTTGTCTGTTTGTTTGTTCGTTTGTGAGCACATCACGTAAAAGCCACGCATTGGATTCCAAATTGAATTACTGAACAATAAGAAGCTTTATTGTGAGTAACATTTAGTCTTTATTTCATCAAAATCGACCTGCAGAATCAAAAGATATAACGGATTTAACACTTATGTTTTTTTTTATCCAGGTGTTACGTGCATGCTTGACGGTATTAGGTTCACAAGAAATTGTGCAGTTTCCGAGCTGTAACCTAACAAAAAGTACTAGGCTTGCATGAATTCACGATAATATTAACTAATAGGATTTAACTAACAAAAAGTACTAGGTTTGCATGAATTCACGTTTAGATTATTTTAAGTACATCACTGTTATCTATAAATAAAAATCAATTGTCGCCTATGCGAAAGAAAGTTCATCATTAGAGAATGGCTCGGCCGATTTGGCTGACTTTTTTTGTTGTTCGTATCTGGACAAGGTTTGTATGAAAAAATGTTTTTGTTAATCCACCGGAAAAGTCGGACTTATACCCGGGCGACGCCGGGCACGAACAGCTAGTAATTACTAAACAATATCTTCATGTTATCTCTAAATATTGTGGTGAGAAATAAATGATTTATTTATTATATTTATTATTACTTATTTTTTCATAACCAGTAACACAAAAAAAATACCGTCCAAATGCATCTCGGACCACGCACAATGAAGGGTTCCGTAGTTGGGATGAATTTATTCCAAGAACAAACTGACAGGCACAGAACAACAGACAGACGGACGGACAGACGGACATGGCGAAACTATAAGGATTCTTTGTTGACTACGGAACACTAAAAAATACATTAAGCAGATTTTTTCATATTTGTGGGTTGGTGGTTAGCGAAAATTATTAATATTTTTATGTAGGTAATATATTTAAACTTGGCTTTGAAGTGCAACTGCCATGTCGGTGGGTATTCGTTGCAAGAGTTTCACGGACGTCTACTCGCTAGTTTAGAAACACCCGGTTTTTGGATTGAGAAAACTCTATTTTATGCTTAAAGATCCAAGGTAATACTGATTACTTCAATTTATCCCGTGAAATTACAAAATTTCTTAGGTTTTTGCATAGAAATGTTGAATTACGCGAGTAAAAACTGTGCTACTTATAGACATTCTTTTCCTGTTATTTTTGCGCATAAACCTCCATCACCTAGATTTATTTCAGATATTTCGCTTTGCGAGCTTTGGAGATTTGCATTTATTTGCACGTAAAAACCGCCTTTGCATTATAAATTACAAGTTCATATTACCTGCATTGGACATACCTACACATAGGTGCTTATTAAGAAATCTCTTTTTGTGTTAGAGACAAATTAACATGTACATTTGTAAGAAAAATACCAAATGTTTTTTATTTTTTATCTTAAATACCTCGTCTGTAGTCTTCATTTTTGGAGATAATAGTTTGGTTAAAAAATAGAAGTTGATGTTAATTACTTGCGAGTGACACCAGTGAACTTGTGAAATGTTTACATGTTTTTTAAATATTTCAATTAAAATACTACTTTTGCAAAATAAGTGCATTTTGTCATTTGAATTTTTTTGCGCGTGATATTACCTGGCAGGTCAATTGCTTACAGCGACGACTGTTCTAGTATCCAACAGTGTCCTGTCTATACAACGATGTTAATTTAGGTACTATTATTAACGGGTGGCAAAATCTTTGCAGTTCCAGGTTACGCTAGCGAAGTTACAATCTCAAATATGAAATGATATCAGCTAAGCATTCCACGTAGGTTTTACCTACATCATAAGTTTTAATGCAATGGCGGTGAAAACTATTAACTTTTCAACTTTTAATTAATTTGTAGCTCAGGTGGTGTCAATTAACAGTTTTTTATATTCCGAAGCCAAGAACAGTATAAATAAATACCGAGCAGCTTTAAATGCGTTCATATTTTGGCTACACCGGGGTTCACATTGACGGTACATTTAGAGGACATTGAATCAGTTATTTGAATGAGAAAAGAAAAACCCATATGGTTTTTCTTTTCTCATTCAAATAATTAAACAATCATTCTTGCTATTTAAGCTTGCGATAAATTATAAAGAATACTCTACATGTACAATGTTAACGATAAGGATCTTTAAATTCATATTTTCATTTATTTCATTTTTCATACTTATAAATTATATTTTTAAATATTAGATAAAAAATTATATAAAACATTTAAAATATAAAAAAATAGTAGCCCATCGGCATCAGGATCAGGGTCCAAGCTGCCGGTGGTCAGGGCTCTAGAGAAAGGAACCTCCTCACTATGCGTGCCGTGTCCAGGAGTACTGCTTTCTGAATCAAGCCCTTGACCCAGCCGTGCAATGAGAGCCTCCTGAGATGTTGGTCGAGGCTCTTCGCTATTAGGCCATTGACCGTAACGATTATCGGTTCAATGATTGCAGAGTCCACGTCCCACATGTCGACAACCTCGTGTGCTAAATCAAGATACTTGATTTTTTTATCTTTCTCAGCTTTCACGAGATTCTCGTCATGAGGGACAGAGATATCAACAATCATTGCACGGCGCTCTCGTCGATCTATCACCACAATATCAGGCTTATTGGCTACAATAGTCCTGTCAGTGATGATAGATCGATCCCAGTACAATGTGGCGTCACCATTTTCGAGAACTGGGTCGGGCACATACCTGTAGTATGGTACTTCATACTCCACAAGGTTGTACTGCAAGGCAAGTTGCTGGTGGATAATCCTAGCTACTAGATTGTGTCAGTGCAAGTACTCGCCATTAGCAAGACGAGAACAACCGGAAACAATATGTCGGATCGATTCACCGGGACAGTGGCATGCCCGACAGATGTCAACCGTACCGTCTTTGACAATGTATTTCCGGTAATTATTCGTCATGATGACTTCGTCCATAATCGCACAGACAAAACCTTCGGTTTCCCCGAAGAGGTCACCGAAACGTAGCCAGGATACAGAAGCCAGAAAATCTACTTCAGGCCCATGGAGGGCCCGGAAAAAGCGTCCGTGTAGCTCTTTGCCTTGCCATACTTCCTTACGATCGTTAGTATCAAGTACTGTAGGTTTGCGCCAGTTCTCTTTCGCCAAGGAGAGCGGAGTAAGGCCCTTGTCGACTGCAACCACATCTCGGTGCATTCCCACGTCAGTTTGAAAGAAAAATTCATATTATTATTATTTTTTAAATACATTGTGATGATATTGCGAGAGAATGAATCGTCCAATTATTATCATTTTATATATCTCTACACATAAACAACTGGTTTTATGTTCATACTTATTTTAATTAAACTGGTATTAATTTAGCTTATTTTTTTATAGTCTGCGAATAGATATGATTTACTGAATACTTAATTGAATATAAAAAGACATTTGAATACTAAAGTAACCAAACATTTTATGTTGCGTAACATCAAATTAATGCATGGGTAGTTCCTACTAGATTGGAAGTCCCAGACTATTTCGATTTAATGTTACCAATTTCCATCGGTAGGTACAGGATAGTTAGTAGTTACCCCTTACTTTACAAGCAAAACGGAGCCATTTTAATAATGGCCTTTGCGTCCGTCTTTATCTCTGCTATGTGAAATCTGTATATAACTACTTATCTCATTTAAATTAGGTACTATTAACTCCTTTCCTTTTAAAAATACAATGGTGAATGTTGAATGAATTCATGATTGTATGAGTAGTAAAAAAATATTTGCAAAAAAAAACGCCATTTGATTAGAATTCAGTCAAAAAATAAAATCTCTGATCCCAAATTTCTATTGTACAAGCTCAACTCAATTTTGTCCAGTATTTTCGTTTTTTGGTCCATGAATGTTTAATCAACGTGAAGCCGAACACAATACGTTACTTAAGGCCCCACAAACAAGCGCGAAATCGCGGGTGCGACAAGGGTTGCGCTGCCTGTCGCACCCACGATATCGCGCCAGTTTGGACGAGGCTTTATAGTAACCACATTTCGCCAGTAGGTAATTATCAATTAGCTTTTTTATTTAATATTAGTTAGAAAATTGTTTAGTGTTAGATTGTATATTCTATCACTTATACTATATTATTATACTACCCCATAATAAACATTTTAGTATAAAATTAGCTTGTAAATAATGACAAACTTTGCCTTCCTATCGACTGTAGGCGAAACAGAATGTTAGAACAATAGCTTTGAGAAAAAAAAACACTTTATTAATGAAAATTAACGCCCGGGACATAATAATAGGACATATTGCTCCATTGTTTTCAGTTGTCATTATTTTGTAGGCATTCCGTATCAACAATAAAAATATAGGTACTTTAATCTAAATAATTATCTAGTTAAATTAACTTTATAGCTATGTGATTGTATCATTGTGTGCTATTTAATATCTGCACAATTTAAGAGACCGTATACGAAATTTTGCCAATGTCCCCGATGTGCGTGATTTTACAATTAAAATAGTAATAGCAGTCCGGCCGTCGAGAGAATGCATTCCCGATACCCGTCAGTTGGACAAATTCGAGTAGTAATAAGGATCAAATTCGCAAAACACACATTCGTTATTATGAAACTGACAGGTCGCATGCTTAATGGAATACTGACCCATTAATAGATAGGTCTTGAGTTACGTACAGATACAGGCTTCTTTTAGGGCCATCTACCGGCGTCCGTTTGAATAACGTTAAGCACTATTGCCACCCAAATGATTTATCGGTCTCTTTCACTCTTGTGGGATGTCTCATTGTGTTTTCGTTGAATAGCGACTCATGCCAGTTTGTGTCCGACATCTGTGTAGTGAGGCTATTATTATTTTATAGAACGAAGACCCAATCGTCGTTGAGTGTGTTTACGACTAAATTCAATTTGAATAAAATGACCCAATCTCTAAATGTGTTTTAATAAAGTAATCATACAGACTAAATACTGAATTAATCATTATAATTAATACCTTATTCAAACTGAAACAGGCTTAAAACTTAATGGAACATTTGCATTTTAAAATATTTGCTTTACTTTTTTGACTTAACTTTGAATGTACTTTAAAAAAATAGATAGAAATTATTTCCCATTTTTTTTAACTCACATTTCATCAATAGTTAATCATAGAAGTTCAAAATACAAGCATTCATAATTAATATAAATCAGTTTTATTTTTATGCATCAATTTAGTAGGATAAGTCCTCATATCAAGATCTTCTTTTGCGATTTCCCAAAAATCGTCTTTTTTGAGTTAAGTCAGTATTTCATTAAGCATGCGAGGTGTTAAGAACGCATTCTCTCGACGCCGACGGCCGAACTGTAGCAGATATAATGTTGCAAAAGCCACGTGCACAGTTAGTGAAAAAGTAGTTCATTCATTAGATCATAATTAAAATAATCTTTCATGTTGAGCATTAAAACTTATAGAAATACAGTATTTTTATTTAATTTCAAAATCACGCCTGTAAAATCACGTAAGTCAGCGAAATTGGCAAAATTTCATAAACGGCCTCGTTATTAAATAGCACACAATGACACAATCAGATGGCTATAAAGTTAAATTAACTAGATAATTATTTAGATTAAAGTACCTTTTTTATTGTGGATACGGAATGCCTACAAAACAATGCCAATTAAAAACAATGGAGCAATATGTCCTAATGGGCATTAATTTTCATTACCTAATAAAGTGGTTTTTTTTTCTCATAGCTATTGCCCTAACATTTTGTTTCGCCTATAGCCGATAGGTAGCCAAAGTTTGTCATTATTTACAAGCTAATATATAAGTACCTACTGGCGAAATGAGGGTACTATAAGTACCTACTCCTCGGTCAAACCCTTCCGGGAAACAAGGCGTGTCATTATGTTATCTCATTATTGATAATGTACCTATAACATTTTGTAACATCGACTGCACAAATGGTATCTAGTAAATTACTAATATTATTTCATAATATTTTTTTAAACATAGTTCTAGTAATTATTATGGACCTTAATCAGTCAAGAAACTTCTTATACGTTTAATAATACCTATACGTAATATTGTTAATAGGTAGGTATTATATTAACAAAAAACTTTTGTATATTTCCCTCAAATGTTAATCAAAAATGAATTTGGAATTTAAGTTACTACGTTCCTACCTAAATATCTTTTAATATTTCCTTTGATGTGTGACGTTTCAGGGCATAATAAAATTATGAATTAACTCTTTTTTTTGGTAATTTTTAATCAGGCTTTTTTTTCAATTCCGTGTCCGTGCCCAGTAGGGTAAAAAAACCCGCAATCATATTTTATGTTTGCATCTTTTAAAAAAAAAACAAAGTCGCTTTTCGTGTGTGCCTGTGTGAGAGATTATTAATAATTGTAATTATATAAGGTGTTAAAAAATGTACTTTACAAACTTTAAGAGTAGTTAGACTATCGAACTGAATACATTTTCTAAAGCATCTCTTAAAGATTGTAAATTTTTTTTTTTAACACCTTAGCTGAAATTGTTGAATAGACTGTACAGAGTGAAATTTAATTCATGGGCATGCTCTTAAGGGATCATTGTACTCATCATTATGACCCACTTTCACTATGGGACCAACCCTTAAATTGCGAAAAAAAGATCTGCTGTTCGCATACGTCAAATTGTTTTTTTCTTTATTTCAGTGTTGGACTGTTGGTCCAATAGTAAAAGTGGTTCATAATGAGTACACTGAACAAGAAGTTTTAACACAGATTAAGTATACCTAATATCAGTACTAAGTATTTTCAACATCACTTTTGTATATACAGGTATATTTCGGCCGTGCGATACACTCAATCGCCTTAGTGTTGCTTTTGAATTGTAAAAAAATCTTTATAAAGTATGCTAGCTATTTGAAAACCGAAAAATGTTTCAGGAATTATATTTTCGAGAAAAGATAACAAAAAAAATAAGTACCTACAAAACAAAACGTAAACCGTCATTGTTAGCAGGATTTTTTTTTGTCCCTAATTTTAATTTTACGCATATGTCTTCTCTGTATGAGAAAAGGCGAAGGTCCTGCAGTGGGACAAAGATGACATTATTAATTTTACGTTCAGATAAACATTCGTTGATAAAAAACACGTTTTAAATTCAATGTTTTTAAAACTCATCGGTCTTCTGTATTATTCGTCATCTATGGGTAGTCATTGCCTTTCTAGCCATATGGCTAGAAAGATGAAAGATGATATCATCTGTCACACTGTCCATCTATCGGATAGTTTCTTTGGTCTTTCACTCATATCCACATTCATACTCAAAACTTTTCTGACAATTCTGTCATTCCTCCACATCATCAGTGTTATTTATAAACACTAGTTAAATTTTAATCAATTGCTAAGCAAATGATTAGCGAAATCTTTATTTATAAACGCTATTTAGCGCTAAGAGGTCGCTAAGCAATTGATTAGTAGCTGTCAAAATTAAACACCACCGGTCCACTGTTAAGAGAATGCTAAGACGCAAGATGGCGGATTTTATTAGAATCAGCTGATCGATCCCATAGGTTTATTGTGTGCTTCGAGGTAATGTTGATCGTAATAACGAGTTGTGCCTTAGTAAATATGGATTTCGACAATCTTTTACGGGATTTCAGAACGACGTAGAAAGATTACATAATTTTGAAACGCCCGCTCGGCGGGAACTACACCTACATTTAAATCCACTAAGTCTTCTTCATTCGAATTACACAGTCATGATGAAAGGATTTCTGGAAACCTCAATTAGGAGGAAGCTCAGTAGGTGTTTAGGAGATTTGAAGAAAATCGAGTTCGTGAGGAAGCTCATCGGAAGTTATTATCCAATGTGTTATCCCATGTGCCCCTCATCTTATTGAGCCAGCTCTAAGGCCCAGAACTAAAGAAAAGCTACGTTGTGGCGGTCACACAAATAACAAGAGACATTTTAAGGAAAATAATTTATTTTGATACATAATTAAGCTAATTTTTTGTTCTAAATTAATTATTATTGATTTCCAAAATTCGTCCTCCAAAGACATGGGTGCCATTCTTTTCTCTTGCCACTCGCATTCCTCATCTTTTTCACGTAGCATGGTCTCCTCCCTCATCTTTACGAGGTTGAATAGTATTTGTGTTAGGTGCTAGTGGCTTTCATAGCAGCAGTCAAACTTGTACCTGTAAATAAGTAGGTACATGAACTGTTAATAAAAGATACTGAAACCCTGGTGCAAAAGCAATAGGAAGTCATATAAAACAGACACAAGTATCTGCATACATTTCCAAAATAGTATATTCGTTTCATCAGGCTTGTAGCATGAAAATACATAGCTACTGCTTTCACATTCATTTGGCCAGATTACATTGGTTTACATAAGTAAGTAGATACAAATTCAGAGATAAATCCTTTTCCAGATAACTCCAATTTACTGACGCTTATTATTTCCATTGATATACCATCGCAAACACAATTATATAAACTTATTATACGATTTTATTCAAATTCTAATTTTCGTAATTTTCCGATGAAATTGTTGACTTTTGTCTGTCAAAGTCACGACAGATACAAAAAGGGTGGTTTTGACAACTTTTTTCTTAAAATTCTGTTTTATAGTCGACTATTTTGGTTATTATCTGTGCCGAACGCATATTGTTACCTCTATTTCGTTTCGCAACTAATCATTTGCTAAGTAGTGTTTATAAATAAAGAAAAGATAATCATTGATTAAGAGCTAATCATTTGCTTAGCTAAACAGTCGCTAATCAGTGATTAGCGAGTTTTTTATAAATAACACTGCATATGCCCATATCATGACAACCTATTTCCACACAACTTTTCAGTCACCGGTGTCACTTTCAAACTTCCTCGTAAATACTCATTTCTTATTCTATCCATTTGCTTAACACCACACATCCCATAGCATTCTTATCTCAGCTGCAATTGCCTTTCATTCATCCCTTTTGTGGCCCAACATTCTGATCCATACAAGACAGCAGGTCTAACAATTGTTTTATAAATCTTCCCCTTAAGTTTAAGGGGAAAGCGGGAGTTGCAGATTGTTCCCGTGACCTGCAGTCCGATCTACTTCGATATCGCTTTGCGCGAGTGAACCGAGATACCGAAAGTTGGAGCAAACCGGGAGAAGCGCGCCTAAAACCAATAAGTTAAATAAAACGAATAAATTATAATAAATGCGTAGTTATGTTGACTACTAGTTTGAAGTCTTACAAAGAATGCACATGCAGAGTTAAGAGGGAATTTCCTGTGTCTGACCTTCGCGATAAACAACAATATAATGATATAAGAATAACAATAATTTGCCTCTAAACAAGTTATGATTACGCAATTAATCTGCTCGTATACCTATAAGTACCTAGTTTAGCTAGCACATATTGATTTGATAGGCACTGACTGTACGATTCAATCCGTCGAAGAACGTTTGTTGAGCCCGTTTGCTTTGTTTTTGGTATTATTCCCGAAACACGATGGCTGGGATTCTGTTCAAAACTGACTAAAGTTATCCTTTTATTAAAATAGTAAAAGGTGCTCGACATTACATGGCAATGAAGTGGCCTATCAGATAAATATTGAAATATTTTACAGCAGTTTTGTAGGAAAAGATAATAATAATATGAAGTCTAACTTAGAGCTGTCAAAGAAGCTTTTTGCGTGACGTAGGCGGCTTAAAAATAATTCCACCTAATTTGGTAGTATATGATGGAAGAGGGATGGAAGAGTCCAACCTAATGATGAAACTGGTTTTTTATTTATTTTACCTAACAACAATACGGTAATATTGGATCCCCACCTATGAAATTGGTGTTTTGTTCTCACAAATAGAGAACGTCGTCACTTCTATGATTTAAAACATTAATCAATCGCTTGGTACTTTATATCGAATAATGACCATCATAGACATCTACCAATAGTAAAAAAACCTTATTACTTATAGTTTTCTAAACATAAAAAATACCTTAAAAATGACTCCTCATTTTGTTAGCAGAATTGACCACTATTTTTTTTTTAACTTAGCCACAACTTATTCTTTGCGCTTAATCTAAGTGACATACGTTTTCTTAGTTTTTAAACATTAGTGCATAAAAGTTTTAAAACTAGTGTTAATGGTTGTTATATAAATTAAGAAAATGTTAGTATGAAAAATGCAACTTCCTTAAAATTCCCCATACAAAACACCAATGGCATAGGTGGGGACCTAATTTTTGAATAAGTCCTACCTTCTGCCGGCGCCTTTGTCCGCGGGAATTATCTTGTTCTCCCGTTCCATCGCATCGCCCGCCCACCCGCGCTATTACTTCGTTTTCGCTTAGCGATCTTTCCGACGTTTTTCTTATTGTAGCGTGTCGCTGTCGAGCGTAGGATCGCATTGATGAATTGTTGAAATAAACCCTATAAAAAATTTGTATAGGCCTGAAAAACGAGTGACAAATGCATGAACATGAGTCAGGATTCCAATGTCATTACAAGACAACTTTGGTTGGTTAAAACATAACGGGAATGTTAGGTAGACTGTGTCACGATTTCATGGCCTTCATAGGTAACTGAAAACTTATCTCTGATACTGGTATAGGTAAATTCACTTCAGCGGTTATGATAAGTTAAAAATGTCAACTTGTATACTTAGATATAAATAATCTTATTTAAAATAGTAAGCAATGGCTTGCTGCATACCCATTTCAAATGTTTGTATAGAAATTTAAGTAGAAGGGCGTGCATTTTTGTTGATAAGGTAAATGATTTAGCGACTGATTTACTGATCAGACGGGTACTTCCCGTGTTTAAGAACGTTCGCATTCTGGAGTGTGTTTCATCATATAGTTCCTTTGCCGTAATGTTGGCTCCACTGTTAAATTAAAAAAACGGACTTATTAGATATTGCCGTAGCGGCATAGCGTAATCGTATTGGTCCCACAATAGTAGAGCCAACATTACGACATTATGAACTATTTTATTTAAACTTTTCGCACTAAAAAAGGTACAGTCACGGACTTTAATTGATGAGCCACCTTCAAACTTTTCAATTTTGCAGTTTCATACATTCACGAGATTACACGATTAAACACGAACTCAAATCGCAAGCTCGTAAACAAGATGACAAATAAATGTTTTACTTTTAATCGGAAATATCCATAGAGGTTGACTAATAAGTTCTCAATGATAAAAATAAATACAATGTTGCATTAAGTTTATCCAATCTATTTGATACTGACCTCCTTTGAATCATAGCTCAATATCTCGATAATTATGAAAACATAACTGAAGACAGTGACAGTTGAAATATCAAGATGACAAATAAATTACTTTTAATCGGAAATAGTCTTATCCATAGAGGTTGACTAATAAGTTCTTAATGATAAAAATAAATACAATGTTGTATTAAGTTTATCCAATCTATTTGATACTGACCTCCTTTGAATCATAGCTCATTAACTCAATAATTCTGAAAACTTAACTGAAGACAGTGACAGTTGAAATATCGATGTCAGAGAATTTCTCCGTACGCTAACGTTACTATGCAGCAGTAACCTAGCAACAATTGTTTATCGTTGCTAGACCTGCAATTGGTTGACTTTGAGTAGTCACTGCTGTCAAGTTTGTAGTTCTGCTCTCAGGTTAGCCAACCGGTAAAGATATGAAATATAAGTTTCTTCTTCTAATACGAAGACATGACTTTGCGTGTCGGGAACCGAATAAACCCGATTTGCATTACACGGCTAAAATGCGAACAGTACCAGGTGGCTCATCAATTAAAGTCCGTGACTGTACAAAGGCGGACTTAATGCCTGAGGCATTCTCTACCAGTCAACCAAGGGTGGTGAAGAGATTAGATGGCAGGTGCTCTAATTAAGAGGAACAAAGAGAAAAAAAAAATAATAATAATATATCATATTGCATTATAGATAAAGCAGGTTTACGGTACAAAATAAGCTGTAAACTTATGATACATATACTTACACATATATTTTATATTATCTGTCATGAATTACCTTCATTTTTGACAAGTCAAGTTTAATGCTGTCACATGAGAGATAAGATTGCTAGATTACTTTTGAACGTTTTTTTAATGATGGGAATTGGCCTTCAGAGGTTTAAATAAAAAAATCGAAGCGAATATTAAAGAACTCAGAAAACAGAGTATACTTAAACAGAAACAAGTCAAACTATAATCTTACATAACTTTTATTAAAGCAAGTTAATAAATAAGAATAATTTGAAATAGCAAATTAAACCAAACTTGCTGCGAAGGAACATAGTTACAAGTTCTGTTGGATTAAATATGGTAACGTCCTCGTTCGGAAGCAAGAAGGCAACCCTTCCATCCACATACGGAACTTTGAAGACCTGCACCGCCACCTGGGTTCTGCGACCCCAGTGTGACGTAACGTACAAACTTTTTATTATTCTTAGTTTTCCTATTTCAAGATCTCATCTAATTTTAAGATCTCATTTAACTTTAACTTTAAGATCGCATAATATTTTCAATATTTTTAGATTTTATATTCCTTTTAAATTTTATTTTTCGTTTAAATATGTTGATGTCTTTTCTCTGCAATTTATAAACACACTGTGTTCCTTAATAATATTATCGCAACATTATATCACCTATACAAACTTTTCCGCAGTTTACGGTACTCTCATTGTGACAAACACACGAACTCCTACACACCTCACGAACACAACCAGAACACACCTACACATACATATTGACAATAATGCTTTCCTACATCTTCATGTTTACGAAACTTGTATAGTAACCATTACAACTCCTAAAGAGACTACAAATAACATTTTCACTAACTACATCAATGGCTTTACTTGACATTATCCAGGACATTGACGAAAATGTTACTATACCTTGTCACACATGTGTGATCAATTAGAAGAATGTAGGAAATTACTACCTAACTTTAACAATTTTAAAATCCTTTCGCTTAACATTAGAAGTTATCAGCACAATTTTGATAACTTTTACACAGCCTTACAACGCCTTGACACCGAATTTGACGCTATAGTTTTAACTGAGTGTTGGTTAAGTGACATGACAATACTTGATCCACTACCAGGGTATTCCGTATCTCGCACTTATAATCAACAAAATAAAAACGGAGGTGTAGTCATCTACACCAAAACCTCGTGGAATGTTTCTGCATTGGATACAGAAGTCGCAGAAGCGGACAGTCTCCTTACTATAGTGGATGACAAAGTGGCTGTCCTGGGAATTTACCGCTCTCCCTCTTTCCCGAACATTGATAATTTTATGATTTCCTTAGACGCGGTCCTTACACAATTAAAAAAATACCCAACTGTTATAGTAACCGGAGACCTTAACATTGATATTTATAATACAAACAACAACAAGCACACTGAATATCTAAGTCTCATCATGGCTACACACGGACTTTTGCCTGCGATAACCGAGCCTACCAGAGGGTACAACTGTCTTGACCACATTTTTGTCAAGTCAAACTTCAAATCTGTAGGGATTATAGGGAAATCATCTATTACAGACCATGATATAACCATGGCTGCCATAGCCCAAAAATACACTCTCACCAAAGCTAGAACCCGGTATAAAATGAAAATTGATGAAGAGGCAGTTGCCGCAGAGATGAAAAACACAGACTGGTCTAACGTCTTAACAACCAATTGCACTAACTCCTCCGTAAACTCACTAATTGAAACTATTTCCAACTCAATCGCTAAAAATTCACGTAGAATTACCGTCAGTCGAAGTCAATACAACATAAAACCCTGGATAACGCCAGGCCTCATGAGATGCATGAGGCATCGTGATAATCTTCACCTAGCTTTAAGATCCTATCCAAATGACGAAATGCGACGCCTAGTGTACACTAGGTACAAAAATTTTTGTAACGACTTGCTACATAAACTTAAAACTGATTATAACAGTCAACTCATAATCAAAAACCAAGACAACTCAAAAAAGCTCTGGAACACTATCAAATCTATCTACAACCCAAACACCGAAAAAAGTGATTCCTCCCAGTTATTATCTAACGCACAGGACCCTGTCGACTCTTTAAATAGTTGTAATGCTTATTTCACTTCGCTAGGCAACAATCTTTCTGATCTCATACTTACGCGACTGTCTGAAACCCAAGCATCCCTTGCGGGTAAATATAAAACACGTGAAACTCCACCACACTCCTTCTTCTTTCACCCTACGGATGAGGACGAAATAGAAAAACTTATAGATCATCTTAAAATTGATAGCGCCGGCGGACTGGATGATATTAGTGTCAGACAAATTTTACTTCTTAAAAAAACACTATTAAAACCACTCACTCACATTTTTAACTTAAGTTTGGAAAACGGTATCTTCCCAGACTGCTGGAAGATTGCTTGTGTTCGTCCCATTCATAAAAGTGGTCTTAAAGAACTACCGGAGAACTATCGTCCTATCGCACTCCTGTGCATTCTATCAAAACTTCTCGAAAAAGTTGTAAATAAGCGACTAGTAAATTTTTTAGAACATAACAATCTAATATCTGAAAGACAGTTTGGCTTTAGAAGAGGTAAGTCGACCGAGGACGCTGGTATTCTATTGACCAACTCCATAGCTTCCTGTATTGAAAAGGGCGAACACGTCTTGGCGGTTTTCCTTGACCTCGCCAAGGCGTTTGACACAATTTCGATAGATCTACTCCTGTCCAAACTAGAGGCTATAGGAATACGAGGAAACGCGCTAGATTGGTTTCGAAGTTATTTAACAAATCGCCAGCAACTAGTAAAAGTAGGTGACTACTCTAGTGGTTTACTACCAATCAATTTTGGAATTCCTCAAGGAAGTACTCTCGGTCCAACTCTTTTCGCCTTCTACATGAACGACATCCTTAATGCACCGCTTCAAAACGCTGAATTAATTTCTTATGCAGACGACACGGCTATCATATTTCATGCCAAAACTTGGGAACAGGTGTATCATCTTGCCGAAAATGGTCTGATTACAATCTCCGAGACTCTTAGTAGAAATTTACTTACACTTAACGTAAAAAAAACTAAGCTGATCACTTTCTTCAAAATCATAGCTTCCAGTCCTCCTCGCCAATTGACACTCAAATTTCACACATGCCGAAACGATCACAATCCACCACTCACAAACTGTATCTGTACTCCTATAGACCGCATTTGCTCCCTTAGATATCTAGGTATCACAATAGACGAAAATTTATCATTTAAACCTCACATACACTTGCTCGCGGGCCGCGTCAGGAAACTAATCTACGTTATGAAAAAACTACGAGACTATATACCTATTAAAATTCTCCGAACAATATACCTAGGTCTCTGTCAATCAGTACTCCAGTATGGAATTTCCGTCTGGGGCGGAGCCGGGAAAAGCATATTTATTGAAATAGAAAGAGCTCAAAGAGCGGTAATTAAAGTGATGCTTAGAAAGCCTTTTAGGTTCCCGACAGATCTACTATACAATGAGTTTCCGGTTCTCCGAGTACGTCAACTATATATACTTAGTGCTGCACTGCTTGCACACAAATCTATTAAAACCAGACCTGACTACCAAAGCCTACTCTCAAAACGTATCTTACACGTCCCTCTTCCTAATGCAATCAGTCTTCTGGCCAGACGGTGCCCCTCTTACTCACACTCTCATATCTACAACAAAATAAGCAAGCGCTGTGATACTAAAGATCTTAACATTCACACGTTTAAAAAAATTACAAAAAGTTGGCTTCTCTCACTGTCATACAATGATACTGAGGATTTAGTGAGTTAGCACCAAAATCTACAAGCAAGTCATTCACACAAAAACCCACACCTGCACCTCACCAATAAACCCCACTCACACACTTACACACACACACACACACACACACACACACACTACAGCTTTATTTAGAATTATTTTATTTTGATTAATTTATTTTTACCAATTCATTTTATCATATCTTGATTGTTCGCTTTATTAAGAACTCTGTCCAGTTTCGAACATTCTGTAATATAATTTAATCTAACGCAAACATGTCTCTATTTTAAAAATTTAAGATAACGCAACTCAGGCCCCCAAGATACAGGCGCTGCCTAGTTTGGGGACCACTGTTTTAATTACTATGTTAAATATTATAGTTACAGTAAGCATGCAATATTATTATTTTTGAAACTTACTTTGTAACAATGGACCAATAAATTATTCTTATTCTTATTAATAAAGCAAGATTGTTAACAGAAGGAAACTAATGTACCTAGTACTAGTACCTTCTACGATCGTAAACTCCGTGTAATGTCAGTAATTGTATGAATTACCATTCTTGCCAGATAGTATGTCGACACACCATCTGACAAAAATGGTAATTCATCACTCAGATGAGTCATTCCATTCCAATACCAAAAACTAATACCATTAGTATTTGTTTCAATTCATATTTATTTTCTATTCCGAACGGATACCTTTGTATAAACTAATACCAAAACAAGTTCGAAGATATAAGGTACAGTCAGTGAAAATGCTTTGAATGTAATTTAATTTTTCGAAAATGTGAACGATCAATCTACTTATGAGTTGGGAAACTTTACGAACAAGATATTAAGTGATAATGAAAAAAGTCAAATTCTTGATAAGTATGGGGCCTTTATAGACTTCAGGGGCTTTTCCGAAAGACGCCTACCAGAATAACAGGTGTTTTTCATAAGCAACTACTGCCAGTTAATTTCTGTTTTCCTGATAGTTATAATAGGTATAGAACATTACAGTTATAGGTAAGGTATAGGACAGTTTTAAGACTTCTATCGATATAGTGAATAATAACGAATATTATATACTCCTCTTTGTGTTTAATCGTTGGTTGTTGTGCAACTTGTGAGATCGTTTAGGCGCCTATTTTATTTTCATTTTTGTCATCCTGGTACTTTTCAAAACAAAAAATGATTCAATTTCAAAACCTGTATTTTTACCATTAGTGAGTTTAGTAGTAAGTCGCTTAAGCACCTAGTTCCAGTTCATTTCTGCTTTCCTGGTAGTTTGAATAACTAAACAATTAGGACAGTTGAATTCTGAAACGTCTATCGATATCATTTGTTACGAATCCGTCATGCTCTTCTCTATGTTTCATCGTGGGTGCGTATCGAGGAATACTTTAGTGGCGCTTCATCTGTTGCGTTTCAAAGTAGTTGCGCTTCGAGGAATACCCCAGAAAAAGTAGCTTCGTTCGTAGTAGGCTTCGCTCTTTAAGAAAGCATTTTTTTGGTAACTGTATGGTTTCTTAGATACATATACCTGTACGGTTTCACACACATAAATAAATAGTGTCAAGTTAGTGAAATGAAATGTTGAACATAATTACTATACTTCTATGCAATAATGTAATTAAAGGTGCATAATATCTAAACCTTTTTTTAATAATATGTTGTTTAGTTTTCAGTAAAATAAAACAATAGTTTTGTTTAAAAAAGCTTTTATTTTAATGCATACAAAATGGTTGTAAAATCACTTCATCTAAGGGAACAGGTCGCGTCATACCCTCATGGCGAGCATAACTCAAGTACCAAATTATACTCATTACACGGGAGCAGCCCCCACAGTTCGTAAGCCAACGATACAATTACAGAAATAAATTAAGAATGCTTCCCTACCATCCATAATATTTCCACAATCGGATAGTGTTGACCAGGCCCTGACTCTCGTCTCCTAGAGCGTGCCGTCTCATGCGAGATAAACTCAGGTTGCAATTAATGCATTATACACTGGACACCGCGTCGAAATCCAACACATTTATGCACAAGAATGAAATTGAGCGTCCTTTCGCAATTGTCACAACAATACCACTTAATAAGCGTCCATTCGCAAACTAACGCCAACACTATCAATCGGTACGGATGAACGGATGCTCAACTCAGCATATCAACGTAATCAAAAAGATTTAAAAATGCACAAACGGATTCTCACACCGCAATTCAATAAAACAGCAAAGACGCTATTGACAGTCATTCACAGTCACATTAAGTGACAGATGATTTTCTTGAATTATAATTCCATCAACCATTTTATGGTTTTATTTTACACATGGCTAGTTTTGAAAATGTAAATTGCGTTTTGTTGTCAATAAATTAACGTTTAGTTATTTTATTGTTATCATTTTTTAAATCCCTTTTCTTAAACGTTTCCAAAGTTCTCAAAATATAATAAATACGTAAAAAGAACAACTTTACAAGTGCTCAATGTATTATACCGAAACACCAACTAAAGTTGGCGGTACGAAATCTGACGTTCTCTTTTAATTATTTAAAAATTGGTATCGGTTCGTAATAGAAAATAAATGTTAGAGTTCCAACAAATACCAGTGGTATTAGTTTTTGGTATTAGAATGGAATAACTCACTCAGATGATGGCCGCTTAGAAAAGTTATATATGATTTGATGTGACAGTTTTCAAGATCTTGTTGCGTAAATTGTTATTTAGAATCTTGACTGCTTTTATAACTCGTCTAGTTGTTTAGCTGCTGCTGGACAGGATGCGGAAGGAGGAGGACCGGAGTTGTGGCGTAGCCTAGGAGAGGTTATAAATGCATAAACAAGACATCACAGACAGACAAATAAAAAATCCGGAGTCACACGTAATCTGTTCAATTTATAATACCCTACAACGTGTGACTCCGGATTTTTATTTGTCTGTCTTGTTTATACCTCTTTAGTTGACTTTTTTGTCGTAGTTGGATTTGAGTTTATTTATTTATTTATATAGATAGATGTTTAAAAAAAAACGAAAAGTAATTTTCACTGTGACTCCGGATTTTTAATTTGTCTGTCTGTGATGTCTTGTTTATACCTTTTTAGTTGACTTTCTTGCCGTAGTTGGGTTTTAGTTTAAGAACTTTTGGAACATCAAAATTTACGAATTCATTATCATCATAATCAGCCTATATTGTTCCCACTGCTGAGACACAGGCCGCCTTTTGTATCGAGGAAAGTTTTGTCAATCGTGTTTCGGGCCTCATACTTCACTAAAGACACTCTTCAATTTTCGTAATCATAAAAAAAAATACGCAAATACGTTGTTTTTGTGAGAGAAAAATTGATTTTGCGTGAAGTCGAAACGCATCAAAACATCTGCTTTGGAACCACTTCACCACCAACTTACATTTGTAGTTGCAAAAACATGTTCTCCCATACGGAATGTATGCTCCCATACATTCCGTATGGGAGAACATGTTTTATATGTATGGGTTATATACAGGGGATAAATCTTAAAACATTAATTTCTAAACCAATTCAACATCTAAATCATGAATTAGAAGAAATAGAAATATATTTATATAAAGGGAGAACAAGTATTTCAACTGCAATGTTAAGTTTGTTCTTGGGATAAATTCGTCCCAACTATGGAACCCTTCATTGTGCGTGGTTCGACACGCCCTTGACCAGTTTTTAAGGGTTCCGTAGTCAATAAGGAACCCTTATTGTTTCGCCATGTCCATGTGTCCGTCTGTTCGCGGCTTAGCTCAGAGACTGTTGGTACTAGAAAGCTGTAATTTGGTATGGGTATACATATAATTTAGGCCGACAAAGTGGTAAAAATAATTTTTTTTTAGGGTTCCTCCCTTACACTTAAAGTGGGGATAGTTTTTTTTTCGCGCTAATCCCATGGTGTGGGGTATCGTTGGAAAGGTCATTAATGCGAGTTAGGCCATTAAAAAAATGCGAGTTTGTGAAAACGATTCTTGGATTCAAGGATCCGTTTGCGAAATATTAAGCTTTAAAGTGCTAATTTTTGTTAGAGTCAAGTGTCCCTCTGCCAGCTAAATGGATGGTTTTGGATATATGAAAAAAATCACGGCAGTAGTATATATAACGAAATTAAAAGGAAAACTATCACCGCTACGTAGGCTCCACAAGTTACCGAGTAATAATCGACCATCTTAAATTTGTAGTTGCAAAAACATGAACAAGAACAAGTTTTTCAACTACAATGTTAAGTTTGTTGGATAAATTCATCCCATCTACGGAACCCTTCATTGTGCGCGGTTTGACATGCACTTGGCCGGTTTTTTGTAGCTATGTTGATATTTCGGGATTTTCCCGAAGTGCCGCTGGATTTCAAAAGGAGGTTGGTTAATTTTCGACAAAAAAGAAAAATACAGTTTTGTGGCTTCTTTTTCAAAAAAGAAAGTGAAAGAAAGGACGTTAATTAATATTAATAATGAATTCAAAGATCGATTCATAGTAGTTTCTAAAAAAAAACAACTAAAACCTACCTACTCCCATGGTTTCAGTGAAATGAATTAGATCTTTATTAGGTTTATTTATAAAACTGTTATGTAATAAATTATCAGGAATTAATAAAATAATGTTTTATCGAAACTTTTAAATTATTTTACGAATTATGTTTCCCCAACAAAATGGTTAACATAAATATAATTAAAAAACCTACTTGGGTGTCACGTGGGATAAAAATTTGTAGTAAAAACAAAAGGAAACTTCTTTGGCATTACAGATTAAAACCATGTCAAGCTAGTAGAGATAAATTTAAAAAATATTCAAAATTACTAAAAAGAATCATGAATCTAACTCAAAAGGCACAAAACAATTATAATATTAAAAACTCTAATAATAAATCTAAAACCACATGGCAAATAATTAATAAATCTAGATTTAATGCCCTGAAAACTTCAATTACTTGCATCAACTCAGAAAATACAAAAATTAAGGACATAGCCAATGCATTTAATAATTATTTTGTAGATAAAATCCAACCAACAATTACCGCAGGAACGAAGTCAACGTCACTAATCCTTGGCAGAGCACAGTCTATTTTTATGGCTCTGTCTACACCGCATGATATATTCAACATTATATTTTGGTTCCTGAAATACAGGTACTCTCACCTAGCTCTGGAGCCACGGTCTCAAATTTTGTAAACTTTTTTCATGGCAATAAAGAATTATTTATTATAATGAAGCTAAAAAAACACGAACAGCGTTGGCTATGATGGCATCGCCACAAAAATATTGAAAGCTGTTGCATCTGTAATATCTACTCACTTGTGTTTCCTTATTAATATTTGTATAAGTGCAGGCATGTATCCTGATGCATTAAAAAAATCGATAGTAAAACCGCTATATAAGAAAGAGAATCACGAATTGATGGCAAACTACAGACCGATCGCGCTTATACCAGTCATATCTAAGGTGTTTAGAAAATATATATATCGTGAAATGAATACCTATTTATAAAAATATCATATATTAGCTGACGAACAAAAGGGATTTCGGAAAAACAAAAGTATAAATTTGGCTATTTATGAGTTTTTTTTACATAATGTCATGTTAAATGTAGATAAGAGGACACCCGTTTGTGCCATTTTCTGCGACATGACACAGGCCTGTGACACAGGACTGTGTCCATTATAATTCCCTATAGCAGAGAAACTTGAAGCCTATGGATTTAGGGGTTACGTCTTAGAACTCATTAAATCATATCTTCATAACCGTAAACAAGTAACCGAAATCAGTAAAATTAATGGTAAACGTGAGGTAATTTCAAGATCCGAGGAATGAGAAGTAAGATACGGAGTACCTCAAGGCAGTGTGCTGGGGCCTCCGTTATTCACATTATATATTAATGACTTGCCTAAAGCAACTGACCAACCGATGACACTTTTTGATGACACATATGAACACATAATGTGTCATTGCCATTACATGCTATTGTCACAGTGCAATCGTCAGCAAAAAGTGTCATCGGTTGGTGACATTAATAATTCCCTTATATCTATCGTAAACTGGTTAAATAATAATAATTTAATAATTAATTTAAAGAAGACTAATGTAATGCATTTCAGACAATGTACTAAACGTACTAAAAATCCTAATGTTCAACTTAATAATATTAATATTAATAAAACTGACACAACAAAATTTCTGGGACTGATTATAGATGATAAGTTGAATTGGAAACCTCAAATAGAAGCACTTAGCAAAAAATTAAGCAGTACAGCCTACGCTCTAAAACAAATCGCAGCGGTTCTCAATAAAGATGCACTGATACTGCTTACTATGGATTAGCTGAATCAATTCTTCGATACGGAGTTATTTTCTGGGGGAATAGCACAGACTGTGAAATAGCGTTAAGGGCCCAGAAAAGATGCATTAGATCGATTTATAGACTGCAAACAACAGATAGCTGTAAATCTTATTTTAAAAAGTATAATATATTGACATTACCCTCATTATACATTTTGGAAACAATTATGTTCATTAAGACTCATCCTAACTTATTTCAGCGTTTGTCTGATGCTGTCCCAAGGAATAGACGTGATAATTCCAAACTCTGTGTTCACGGCACTAAAACAACTCTAATGCGCAAAAGCATCTTTTACATGGCTCCAACCATATTTAATAAATTGCCCAAATCATGGAGAACATTGAGTATATCTGCTCTTAAATGCAAATTAAGGACTTTATTAATTGAAAGAACTTATTATAGTATTTCAGAGTTTATGAACGAGGACAATTTTCTTCGTTTTGGAAATGATGATGTTGTGTTTTATTAAATGTTATTTGCCACTGTGTAATAAAATCACTCCATATTATAAATGTATTACTTTGTTGATGTAATTTTGCAATGACTTAATTAATAATAAGTATGGACATTGAATTATAATAATCATTATCGTATAATAAGTAATTATGACTAAATAAGTAATTTTATACAATTCAATTTAGATAAATATAGTCGCGGTTTGTGCACCATCTCTTCCTACCAATTTGTACGCCACGATACGCGGCTGAACATGATAGAACATTTCTGTATTTAATATCTTGCATGCAATGTATGTACACCATGTTTATACAAATAAATGAACTTACTTACTTACTAATGTCAACTAGGTATGCGAGTACCTAATTTATTTATGAAAACGTTATTATCAACGACGACTACGATATTTTTATGCAAAGTATGTTTGTTTCATCGAATACCTACCAATGCATAAAAATGCTTGAATAAATAAAACAACTGTTGCTCTGTTTTTGTTATTATGTGAATAAATTAAAACATAGGATACATAAGCGCAGTGTAACCTCTGCTGTTGTGGAAACATTTTGCTCGCAAGCAAGTCAACGACAGTTTATTTAAAAAAAATCTCTTTTTTTAATATTGGAATTAAAGAAAAGGCTGTCAATGTTCTATAGAAAAGTTAGCCGTTGAAAAATATGTATTGAACCAAGTCATGAAATAATTTTTACCATATACAATGTGAATTGCATCAAGAATAATAGCTATATATCCTATCGTTTATTGAATTCTGCACTGCTGTTACAAATGGTGTGAGATTTTTTCGTCTTATGGTACGTATTCCATGGTACGGCTCCTCACCCTTCTCTCAACGTAAGCTTTAGTCCATTTTCTGGTCTAAAACTATTCTTATTTTGTCGTAGATGTAAAAACAGTTGAAGAGGCCTCTTTTGGCCTTTATTTACCCCAAGGTATTGGAGTACCGATCAGGCGCTTTGCTTTACCAGCTGCATAACGTAGAATGCGATACCGATGTGCTCGTTTCGGTTGTTTGCTTGTGATGCTATCCAGGCGTTCTTCGTCTGAGGGCCTGAGCGTCGTCTCGTCGTGTCACCTATTATGGTGCAGTCGACGCACAGGATGCAGTCCAACAGGACCGGCTTATTTCAAACCATCGCATACGCTTATTGTAGTTATCAGTGCTCGTAGACTTTATATTTTAGCATACTTCAGTTGCTTTTTTTTAAAACTAGGGCTGTGTATACTGGGATAACTTAGGGTCGTCTATATTAGATCTATAATATTCAGGTGTTGTTTACGTAACTAGTGGACGCGAACCTAAAAAACCGATTGCAATCCATTCGCTGGCTCCGAAACCAATTAATGCGTAACTACATCAGTCGCTCCATGTAAAATACTGGTATTCAGCTGCATCCGGTTAGACTGGAATCCGACCCCAACATACTTGGGAAAAGGCTAGGCAGATTTTTACCATGTGATGTTTCATAAGTTTTCTCGCAAATCCTTTTTAATTTAAGACAAATTACCTATTCTGCGACTATTCCAATCATATTTTTACTTCCTTCATTGTTTTATATTTTTTGATACGATGCTTTTTTTTAATACGAATATTATATATGTATATTGGTTTTACGAATTTTGCCGATGCTACATCTAAGTTGTGTCGTACTGTGCGTATTTATTAATCAGTATTCGATTGTATAAAGTGCATATCAACTAATGAAAGAAACAAAGAAAGAAAAATAGGTTTTTCTCAAACATGCTTGGAAATAGGGACATGAAAAGAAACATACGTTGCAAAGAAGATTATAACCTAATTGTGCTATTATTTACATAGTGGAGTATCATCTACCTGGTCCTAAGCAAATAAACAACTAAAAAGGGACAGTTAAATCGATTTTCACCTAAAAACATTAAATTTCATGGACGACCGATGAAGGACTAAACTTAAAGGACGTTTGTTGAAGTTACACAGAATTCTCAATACTTACCTAAGCCCCTTTTACACACTCGCTCCGGTTGCGATAGTCGACGATGGGTAATCGGCGACGAAGAAAGCTGTTACACGTTCCGGTATAATTTCAACTAGCTATCCGGAAGCTTAAGAATAAGGGGCTTTCGCTTTACTCCACTTTGAAGTGTTCAGCAAAGATGCTGAACACTCTGGTTCAGCCCATGTCATTATAATATTTGACAGTAATGGTAACTAACCCTTAATGGTAGCTAACCCTTAACCTAAAATTTTGACAAAAGCATAAGAAAATTTTGGTACACTTGTGGTCTGGCAACTCTTAAATCGTCGGCAAAATAACTATAACTGACCGAGCATGCATGTCTTAAAGATGGAACAAGTAGTCTTACTTGGCAGGCTGCTCAGCTGTGCTTAGTATTAATTCGTATCTTATTTTTATTACAGTCGTTTCACATAACTTTATGCAAGTTTTTGCACCGTGGCCTTTAATTTTATACTATTTTATTTTATTGCAGTAATATGAGTATGAAAATGTTTTTTCGATCGCTTCAGGCCCCTTATCCAGCGAAAGTGCGAATCTGCGATTATGTTAAAGGTACTCAAATACGCAGAATTTGATGTTCTATAAAAAAAAAAAAGTCAAAATCTTTTGAAGTTATCAAGAAATCTTTTGGAGTTCGTGTTTGTGTGGGTTGTTTTGCACGAAAATTTAGATAATTTATAAAACTTAAAGAGATGATCAATATAAATCGAAAAATCCCTGTAGAGATTGCGCGAGGATGACATAACGAGAAGTGTTAACTAACCCTTAATGGTAGCTAACCCTTAACCTAAAATTTTGACAAAAGCATAAGAAAATTTTGGTACACTTGTGGTCTGGCAACTCTTAAATCGTCGGCAAAATAACTATAACTGACCGAGCATGCATGTCTTAAAGATGGAACAAGTAGTCTTACTTGGCAGGCTGCTCAGCTGTGCTTAGTATTAATTCGTATCTTATTTTTATTACAGTCGTTTCACATAACTTTATGCAAGTTTTTGCACCGTGGCCTTTAATTTTATACTATTTTATTTTATTGCAGTAATATGAGTATGAAAATGTTTTTTCGATCGCTTCAGGCCCCTTATCCAGCGAAAGTGCGAATCTGCGATTATGTTAAAGGTACTCAAATACGCAGAATTTGATGTTCTATAAAAAAAAAAAAAGTCAAAATCTTTTGAAGTTATCAAGAAATCTTTTGGAGTTCGTGTTTGTGTGGGTTGTTTTGCACGAAAATTTAGATAATTTATAAAACTTAAAGAGATGATCAATATAAATCGAAAAATCCCTGTAGAGATTGCGCGAGGATGACATAACGAGAAGTGTTTTAATTTATATATATATTTATATATATAAAAATAACCCTTTTGTGTGAGAGTCGCGCGTCAACGTAGGTAGCGCGGCGCGCGGTTAGAGTCGGACCGCTCGCTTGCAGCAAAATGCACGCAAAATACCAAATATCGTATCCGTGATAAAGCACATAAAAGGAACGAGGGTTTGTCCCTGTTAAAAAAAAATTAGTTAATGAAGTCAACAATGTTTTGAGTCGTGTAGATTAGCAAAAGCAAGCTTCTCGAATACGTACGATGCGGAAAAGTCGTTTGGAGAACTTTAAAAAATATATTCATGTAAATTTGTATTACGATTAGGTTAGAACTGTGACCCCCCTACGCACGAGCTGAGCGAGCGAAGCAAGCGGTACCGCGGTTGCGGCCGGCGAGTGCCAAAAACGACTAGAATATAATATAAAAAATTCACAGATCTCTTACACTACACGACCTTCGAGGTACACTTGTAATTCAATAACAATGGCTAACAATGGTATTCCTTACTTTAGACATAATATATCAAGCTTATCTCTTCTTCTAGAGTTCATGCTGGTTTTGTTTTTGATAAATAATAAAATATATATAAATTTAATGCGTTTTTTATTTTGTGAGTTCATTTTTAATGTAGGTACCTCCAAGGTCGAGCAATAAGAATAGGAATAATTTGTTTAACCAAAAATATACACACATACACGAGATCTATTTTTTTAAATCAATTAGATTTCGACACTCGTCTAGACTAAGAGTTATTGGGACTGCCTATCGGGCATTGGTAAATTGGACTTTATTTATTACCTTTGTGTAGATATTTATTTAATCATTAAAAAATAGGCGATCTTTGTTAGACATGTAAGCAGTACATTCTATTTGAATGGGAAATATTTAAATTCAAGCGAATCGTGTGTGCGCTAATCGTGAAGGTAATTAAATATTTTTAATAATAAAATCAACACGACGGCGCTTCATAAAAACGTACTTGAAAACATTATTAAAGTACTTACACAATTACCAAGCACTTCATCATTAATTATAAACTTCATCTGTTAATAACCCTTTATTTATATGATAACGGATAGTTGCAATGTTACGCTTTTTATTAGATAATTGACAGCAAAACGCGAAGTCAAAAAGGTGGTGAAAATTCTATTATTTTCAAAGAATAGATATCACAAAATCATTAAAAAGTTGACATCTTGGTATCAAAAAAAGTTGAAAAGTAAAACTTTTAAAAACTCACCACGGTCTAGTAAAAAGTTGTAACTTCTACACTCATGTTCAAGCCACAATAAAATTGTTGGGAACTAAACCATTTCTATCAAAATGTTTTTATTATTGTTAAAACTTCACATGACAAGTTCGTAAACTGCAGGTACGGGCGGCGTCATGCGCGTCTGAACTGTGCCGTACTACCCACTAGACTGAACCAAGAACCGCTCCGCCGTCCACTGAACGCTCGCGAAAACAGACATTGTTTACAATTTTTCCCATAACATCGCGGAAAACTGTCCATGGTTTGTTATGAAATGATTTAAGAGCAAGTAATATATTAATACATTATAAGTTCGAGCGAAAAAGTCGTTTTTCAAATGGAATGAGTGTTATTGAAGGTAATAATCGTGGTATTCTGAAGATAACTCTTTTTTTTAATATCTATCTGTATAAATAAATAAATAAACTCAAACCCAACTACGACAAACAAGGCAACTAAAAAGGTATAAACAAAACATAACAGACAGACAAATAAAAAATCCGGAGTCACACCTGTTCTGTTAGGGCATAAATTGAACAGATTACAGACTTGTGACTCCGGATTTTTCATTTGTCTCTCTGTTATGTCTTGTTAGAAGTTATGAGGGAACAGATGAACACCCATACATACATAATAATTATGTATGTGTATGTTTGTTCAAATGTTCATCTGTTCCCTCATAACTTCTAAACTACTCATCATGATTTTGACTGGATTTTGTAGGTATGTATATATTATACTAGCTGTGCCCCGCGGTTTCACCCGCGTAGGTCTATAGAATATAGGGATAAAACGTATCCTATGTCCTATTCCAGGTAATGGTCTACCCGTGTGCCCATCCTCTCCTCTCTAGAGTAGGGAACGTCGCGGCGCCAGCGTCGAACGGTTCGCGTATTGTATTTGTATACTCGTGATAACTTCGAAATTAAATGTCCGATTCGAATGAATTAAAAAATATTTTACTGCTAAATAAATACCCTTGATGATAAAACTATTTATTTGAATAAGAATTAATACTATGTTGATAAAACTCCTTCGCAAATAATGCATTAATTACGAACAAATTTGATAAAAAAGGTTATAGTGAGTTAATCTTAAAAGATAGACACTCGCGGACTTTTTTTTAGAACCTTTAAAGTGGAACAATTCCATCATACATGATATTTATGTAACATAAACCGTTTACGCAGCGCACGCAACGAAAGCTCTCAAAAAGGAATAATTTTTCCCGTTTTTGCAACATATTTCATTTATGCTCCGCTCCGCTCCTATTGGTCGTAGCGTGATGTTATATAGTCTGTAGCCTTTCTTGATAAATGGACTATCCAACACAAAAAGAATGTTTCAATTCCAACCAGTAGTTCCTGAGATTAGCGCATTCAAACAAACAAACAAACTCTTCAGTTTTTTAATATTAGTATAGATACATACATAGTCGTACCGATCAAAATCATAACCCTCCTTTTTGCTTCGCCATAGTCAGGTAAAAATGAAATGCTATTCCTTGATACCTAATGGTTAAAATCAGCACACGGTATTCGAGTTGTTGAATTTTGGAAGTCTGCGGTGTTTCGCTAACTTATTTAATTTGACGCTGTATATCTTTTCGTTTTATTTTTATATTATTATCATGATCATCGCCATCCTTAGAAGACGACGATGCTATAATAAAACTGATAGCATTTTACAATAATTAAAGTACCGTTGGTTTTCTGAACAAAATATTGAAACTCTTTTCTCGAAGTAGTAGCTAACTGTTTTCTAAAAGTAACTGAATACTGTTAATTTATTCTGTTCTATAAACTTAAATGAAAAATTGTTGGTTATCGCCGTATAAAACTCGTTTTTGATTATCACAATTCACATGCCCTGTTTTGAGTTTTAAAATTAGTTTGTCTATTTTTTGTGGCTGCTCTTTTAGGGCCTTACCACAAAAATTTAGACACTTGTTCAACGCGTGTTTAATGTCAGTTATATGTCAAACTCCATACAGAAATGTCATGTTTAAAAGGTGTTTAGGCTAAATAACTGATAAACACAGTTTTGTAGTAATAAGGATAATGTCTATTTTAATTTATTCGCTGCCTCATCTTGAGTAGGAGGATCTCGTGGTTAAGTAATAACAGTCGCACGGGTAGATCTATCAGGTTTAGCTATGCTTGCCGGGGTTGGTCTGTGGATGGGTGACCATCTTTACATACCGAGACTCCTCCGTGCCTCGGAAAGCACGTTAAGCCGTTGGTCCCGGGTGTCATTCGTGGAACTTTGACAGTCGTTACGGGTCGTCAGAAACCCGAAAGTCTGACAACCAGTCTTACTAAGGGGTATCGTATTCCCCAGTTACTGGGTTGTGGAGGTCAGATAGGCAGTCGCTTCATGTAAAATACTGGTATTGAGCTGCATCCGGTTAGACTGGAAGCCGACCCCAACATAGTTGGGAAAAGGCTAGGCAGATTGATCTTGAGTAGGTATGCTCTTAATATAATAATTATTATGTATAATTATATTTAATTTTTTTATGTTGCAATTTGAAGACTAGTGATAATAAAAAAATCCTCTAATGCACCTGAGAGCTGCAACTTAGATTTGAACCTAGTTTAATAATTGACCAAAGTCAGGTAAAGTACTAAATAAAATCTATCTAATCTAATCTAACTAATACAGCATGTAAGGGTTAAACACTCTTGTCATTCAAACCATGGGTAGTTGACTTAAATATAAAAATAAATGACTGAACACAACAAAAAAAAAACGTTATTTTCATTAAAAGATTTTAAAAAGTTTCTATCCGACATCGTGCTCGCTGGCGAAACAGCTGATTAACTGAGGGAGGGGTCGCGCTCGCGGCCGGTCAGGTGACACCCCGCACCCCCCGCCTGTGTTGAGACGCAAGTTCGTTGCTCTAGCGCATAGGGCAACGAAGTTCCGTCACTTGTGGTAAAAAGTAGATTTATAAAAATTAAAAAGAAGTTGTTATTTTCCATTGATTTTACGTTCTATAAATGCAACCAAACCACTGGTTGCAAGGATAACGGTGTTTACCCTAACACCCTGTATTATAAACGCGAAAGTTTGTAAGGATGGATGGATGGATGGATAGATGTTTGTTACTCTTTCACGTAAAAACGGCTGAATGGATTTGGATGAAATTTGGCACACAGATAGTTTATAACCTGGATTAGCACAAAGGATACTTTTTATCCCGATATTCCCACGGGATCGAGACTTACGCGGGTGAAACCGCGGGGCGCAGCTAGTGTATATTTCCACTATAGATTTTTTGTTGACTCCTTGACAATTCAAAAGTGCCTGTAAATGGTTTAATTGAAATAAATGCTTTGAGTTTGAGTTTTTTTGTCTATGAAAATTATTAATAGATCTTAAATCAACAACAATAGGTAATAGTACCTTTTGGAAGTATTAGGTAGAATTCATGGCCGCTCGAACTTGGACTAAGTTAGGTATATGTATTTATAGCCCCTACTGACAGTTTTTTTTTGCGTTAGCCAGAAATACAGCAAGTTGATGATTGGAGCCTCCTTTTAAGCAAAAAAAGCCTGTATTAGGAGACTCCGCTCTTCCATAACAAGATATTTTTAAAGTTTTAGTTTTACATTTCGTACATTTTTATTTTTACATTTAATTTTATTTTAGAGGTTAATTATACTTTTACATTTTTATATTTTTACAAAATTCACGTGATTGTGTGTATGTGAGTGAGTGTGTATGTGGGTGACTGTGTGTGTGGAAGGAAAAGGGTGCGTTAAACTATGTGTTGCAAGAGCGCCTCAGTATCTTCCATAGATATAAGAAAGAAGGAGATATGCCCGGTAGTAGAAAATGTATCGGAACCCGGTGTCTTCACTTGGTCCCCTCCACGCCAACAAAACACACATGCAATTGAGTAAAACCAATAGATACGAAGTCGCGAACACACTCGCAATTTATAAATCAGGACGTACTGCACAATCAATTATAAACCTTATCTCTTCAAACACACCGCGCATTTACCATGCACCGTACAACATACTCACACATTAACATCACACGCTATCGCTGTGCTGTGCAAAAGCCATTTATTTTCCATACACGCTAGTGATTGACAAAATTGGAAAATTATCGATTCTCCCATTTATTATTGTATTAAACATTTTGGCAATTCCTGAAAATAAAATTAATAAAAAACGATATACATTTATAATAATATGATTTATAAATAAACAAAACGTAGGTAGCTAAAAAAAAAATAAGTAAATCAATTTTTTTTAATATTATGAGAAAATCTAAATGATATTTTTTTTTTTTTTTTTTTTTTTTAAACTTTGCCCCACACTAAGAATTTCTTCCTGTATCGTGGGTGCGTTTACAAACATAGAAACTCACATACACTAACACCCAGACCCAGACCAGTTAAAAACTTGATTTCACATCGGTCTTCCAACCGGGCTATAACGGTTGACAAATTGAAGAATAAACTTTAATAGTACTATAAATTCATACTGCAATCGACATTATTGTCGATAGCCTACGTTAGTGGATCTGCAAAAGTACATCACGCGGTCGGCGCAAGACAGCGGCCGTACTACCGATGCATTCTAATAGTTATAGTATCGTTTTGTGATTTTTACATTGCTTGTCCAGTCACTTAGCGAGATAATATTTAGGTAGTGGTTAAGGAGCAATGTATTTAGTGCAAAAATAATACAGTCGCTGTGATATTAATTTGAAAACATAACTAACATAGTTAAAGCAAGAAATATTTTTCGATTTGTTGTTTTTCATGATTTTAAAGACAAATACTGTAAAATATTTGTAGTTACATATCATAAGTGATTCCATTCTTCATAAAGTTTTTGTTTTGGCTTCGGTTTTTACTAGAAAGCACTGAACAACTCGGCATTCTTATAATTTGTCACTATCACGGTCGAAAGCGCACTAGTTCGCGCAGACGGTCATTTGCCCAGTGCATGTGCATTTCGATTATGCAGCGCGGACACAGACACGCCCCCATGCCACTTCTCCTGTTTTTTATTTTTCTATGGTATCTTCATAAGTAAATGGCTTTATCCAATTTGTTAGCATTTTTTTACATTCATGTGGATTTTTAGTGTATATGTATATCTCCCTGTTTACCCTATTATAAAGCTGAGCAGGGGGCCTATTACGAACTTTTAAAAAACCTGGCAAGTTCCAGGCAATTCAAATCCCTGCATGGTTAAATTTCGTATTATGACATTCATAATTCTGACCGACTTCACGCTGGGTAGTTTGTCTATGGCTGGCTTGTAATTCTCTGCCGTTTCATTCAGAAACACAATGACATAATTTATCGGTAAGTTACGATTTTATTTAAATCACGTATTTTATGAAAAATAATAAATAAAAATAATTCTAGTTACTAAAAGTAGGTGAAAATATGAACGCAATGTATATTGTGCTACTTATATAATTAATTCATTTAATAATTTTGTGTGTTTGCAAATTGTAACGCGAGATTAAAACGTGAAATTCAGCTGGGAATTTGACAACTTCATGGACGTTTATTGTTCGAACGTGAAATTCAGCTGGGAATTTGACAACTTCATGGACGTTTATTGTTGTCATTGTTGCACAAAGAAATTATTTTTATTTAATTTTAAGTACCTACTAGATTCGAAGTATAAACAAAAATATGGCTAGGGATGGATATGGTGGTGGATGAATATACTTACACCACACAACCGTGTGGTGGTTTTCAAGTGTTTCATCATAATAGAGGCAGTTGTTGACATGTGGAATATGAGCTCGGCTATCATTGCATTGTGCCGATTGTCGGAACGGCCAGCAGCTCTGGAGGCTCTCGTTACCCAACAAACATTTTTGTCATATAATCAAACTTTTATATGACCTTAAGTCTTTTTAAAGTTATTTTATAGTCATTATTTTAACTCTTCGTCATGTACTGGTGTATTATATGTCCGAATAGTCATAAACATTTTTTGTCGTATAATAATGTCATATGACGTTATTACGACATTTATAAAACTTACTTATACAACTTTTCGTCCTCTAAACGTTTTCGTAGTATAAACGTCATAAAACTGTACATTTTGTCATATAATTACCTTTTAAACATCTGCTAAACGGATAATAATTGTTTACACGTAGTATTTGTTACCATTATATATAAGTACCTTTTAAACATCTGCTAAACGGATAATAATTGTTTACACGTAGTATTTGTTACCATTATATATAAGTCGAATAAGTATTACGAGTGCGACCTGTATACATCCTAAAGTATCACAAACATGATAATACGACCGCTACTTAATTAATACTCATATTAAAGGTTTATAATAACCTTGTATATAATTTTCGCGTACTTTTATACAAAGTAATAGAGCTCAAGCTGAGAGTGAGGAAAATAAGAAAGGTTCCGTATCACATTTAAATGCAAATTTAAATAATCAATTTAACCAAAATACTACAAGTGTGCCCCGCAGTTCATTTTCCAAAGTTCAGGACTCTTGTTGATTTTTGGAAGTTGAAGTCATCCGAAAATGAAGATAATGTTGATAAAGAAGACACTTCAACCAACAATGATGACTTCAGAGACTATTAAAAAAGTGGGCTATTGATTTTAATATTCCACAAGTTGCATTAAAGCAAAATAAATCTATATGAAGGAGGTAATATAAAAAAGCAGTAATAGTAGATTGCTGCATCGAGCGCCAAGTGAGTTGCGTAATCTACTTTTCTTTCAACTACCAATTTACTCAACTCAAGTCAGGTCAAGTCAGGTCAAGTCAGGTCAAGTCAGGTCAAGTCAGGTCAAGTCAGGTCAAGTCAGGTCAAGTCAGGTCAAGTCAGGTCAAGTCAGGTCAAGTCGGGTCAAGTCGGGTCAAGTCAGGTCAAGTCAGGTCAAGTCAGGCACTGTTTTAGTTCTAAGCAAAAAATACGTCATATGATAACATTACAACAGATATTATAATACTACACAGATATTATAATACTACACAGATATTATAATACTACGTACAGATACCCAATCCCATATAAAGAAATGACACCACCCTAAGTCTGGCAATTGAGCTGGCTATTTTTCTTCCCCATTTTTTTAACAGATGGCAGCATCATCGACTCACTAATTGCCAGAGACCGTAGTTTTAAAACGCCATCTAGGAGTCTTGCCTAGGTACAAGGCAAGACTCCAGGATTGTTTGTTCCCGTTTTTTACGTTTTTTTCTTCCTAGGCGTTCAATTCTTATATTTCTACGTAAAGTACTAGATAAAAAAAAAATGTTGTTTGATTTTCCTTAATGAAACGACTAAACGTTTCAAGTTTAAAGTCACCTGTCATCACTTTAGTAAAACGCCATCTATTGCAACAGATAGCTACTTTATCATTCTAAGGATTTGAATTGAAGTAAAAGGCTTAATTTAAGTTTTTTGTTGAAAATTGACGAGTTTTATGAGTGTAAATACATAAATCAGCATTAAACAAAGATGTTTTGATTTTTACTAATATTACTATAGCCAAAATTTGCCGTATAACGCTTTTTAGTAATTGTTAATTTCATACTTGTTACATTATGCTGCCATCTATGATTTTTTTTCAAGACCCAATTATAATTTGTTCGAGTTGGGACTCCATGACATTACTATGTAGTTGAAAGAAAAAATTGTTTCATTTTTTTAATTATCCCAGGAACGTAATTAACATTTCAAGTTTTCCATTTCAAATGTGCGCGTATCATTTCAATGAGGTCCATCTTTGATAAAAACTTATCAACATCCGCATAATTAGAGATCATTGTGGGGTTTACCTAAAACAAAAATATTATTTAGACAGTTAAATAAGTTATAAGTCACGCAAACAAATATTCAATTTTTTTAATATAAATTCTTTGAACTAAGTTAGCTAAGCGTTTGTAATGTTATTACTGATCCCTAAATCAACTGTAATGGCGTAAACATTTACAATGAACACGCATTTTATAGGTCGGGAAGTTATGTAGTTGTCATATAACGCAGTCACTTAATAAAATTATTAATAAAATATGTGAAAACGTTAGAGTTTTAAAAGCGCATAAAAAATTTGTTCCAAACCTACCTCACATTAATCAGTAAACTTGATTGCACAATGGTTTACAACTGATGAAATGGTTTTATCACCTCAAATAACAAAGAAAAAATGCAATATTAACTCAGCTGTCAAAAACACCGCCATATTAAATTAACGTGACATAATCTGTTACAATATAATTTCGTTCAGTATGAGCATCATCTTTAAATGACAATAACACAACGATTAAATTATATAAAAGTCATATTGTGTACCATAACTCGACCCGAAGTCGAATACACGCCGCGACAGCTATCATTACATGATATTTAGTCAAATCGCCGACGTGTATATGACTACTATGCGACTAAGTAGGTATTTATTTGACTGTTACACGAAACTCTTAGCAACTTAAGTTGAATAAAATGGGCCCTAATGCCGTTGAGTAAACGTCCTTATGACATTTATACGATTATACTAAATAACATTAAGTTGCCACCAAAACGTCTACTCAACGTCGTAAATGTTTGTTGGGTAAGGCAGTTGGATCAAGGGATTCAGAAGGCAGATAAGGCTCGCATTGTGAGGTTTCTGTCTCTGCAAGTCTGCAACCTTAACCACTGGTAGCTTGGACCCTGCTCCCGATACCGGCGGACCTATTTTTATATTTTCAAATGATGTTATTAATGACTTTTTCAAAATATTTAAAAATGTATAATTAAGTATGAAAATAAATAAACGAAAACGAATTAAAAGGCAGTTGTAATACTTGTAATTATTATACATAGTTCAGTGGATGAGAGTTTTCGCCCTCGTCGGCGCCTAACTTATGTTCTGTTGGAAAAGTTGTGGGAGTTTTTTTCGATGTTTTTATCAGTTAGAAGTGCTACTTTCTAGAGTTTCCAGAAACTCAAACGGTACATATTCGTCACACCTGATATTTTTTTATGTTAACTGGATAACGCTCGAATAATTTCTACAAATCTAAAACAATTCACAATCCATTCAATAAAAGCTGCTTCAGAGGAGCTTACCTTAACCTCTCAATACATTCAATAGAATGTATTGAGAGGTTACTTATTAACAGTTTGAATATGTCAAGAAATGTCAAACGAAAATAATAATTAGGCGGCGTTTTATTATCATCGTTTCCCGTCAGGCTAATCTCCGATTCTGAGACAGATTTAGTCATCGGTGCGGCTGGCGACACCAAAGTATTCTTGGTATTTACCGTCCTCTCGGGGCACCGTCAAACAAGGGCTGTTCACAGAATAGATTATCTGCGTACCAGCTTCGTTGCGGAAACCAGTTATTTCTTGTAGTACGATGCTACGAATTCTCTTTCGTCGCGCAGTGTTTATAATGTGCGGCTCATTCAGCGGTGTGAAGTAAGCGCAGGAGTTATAATAAGAAATTGCTGTCAGAAGTTGGCCCCTTAGTTGTTTGGAAGTTTGAGACTTTACCCGTTTAGCTGACTCGTGTTATTTTAGTTTCTATAATATATTCTAAACTTGATTACGTAATAAAAGGAACATATATGATCATGAAAAAAAAAAAATAAAGAGAGGTATCCGGTACGAACATTGTTCGTAGTTATAAATTGCTTCCAATCTATCATCAAAACCATTGTGCCCTATTTAGCTTTCATATTTCTGTTCTGCCAGTTCTCAGTAGGGTGTTTGAAAATTTGATGCTCAATCAAATGTTACGTCACATTAATAAAAATTCCATCTTTTACGAACAACAGTACGGTTTCACCAAAGGGTGTTGTATCACTGACGGTGTCACCCTAATAAAGAACATTTTTAATGCTTGGGTAGAAAGCACAAGATATCACTGGATTTTTTTGCAACCTCTCTAAGGCGTTCGATTGCGTAAACCATGAGACACTTCTGCTGAAAATAGAGCACGATGGGATTAGGAATACAGCTCTGGATTTACTAGGATCATACCCGGAAGATATAAAGGTTAAAGTTCAAGTAAACGGCATAAACTCATTAGGGTCGGAAATAGCAGTGGGTGTTCCTCAAGGTTCGATATTGGGTCCATTCCTCTATTTAGGGTTCCGTAGTCAAATAGGAACCCTTATAGTTTCGCCATGTCCGTCTGTCTGTCTGTCCGTCCGTCTGCGGCTTAGCTCAGAGACTCTTAAGCTGTAATTTGGTATGGGTTTACATATAAATCACGCCAACAAAGAGGTAAATAAAATCATGAAAAGTTTTTTTTAGGGTACCTCCCGTACACGTAAAGTAGGGATGTTTTTTTTTCTCGTCTTTCCCATGGTGTGGGAAACTTAGGCTAAATTGGTTTATCCTATCGGTAACAGGATGAACGAGTTTGACCTAGGCTATACTGGTTTGTCCTATCGCGTGTAGGGAGAACCGGTTTAGCCTAGGTGAAACAAGTTCATCCTAAAATCGGGTTTGGCCGGTAATATTATATAACGAAATTAAAAGGAAAACTATCGCAGCTAAGTAGGCTCTACAAGTTACCGAGTAATGATCGACCAACTTGTTCTCCCATACATTCCGTATGGGAGAACATGTTTTTGCAACTGCAAATGCACAAGTTTTCAACTACAATGTTACCTAAGCTTGTTCTTGGGATAAATTCATCCCAACTACCCGGACCCTTATTTATTGTGCGTGGTTCAACACGCACTTGGCCGGTTTTTTATTTAACATTAATGATTTACCCCAATTACTTAAAAATCAACCGAAGATGGTGTTATTGACACACCATTTATCTTTATAATAGACCTACGGTCACAAAATCTTGATGACGTGAATAACTCTTCCTCAGGTCCATGATTGGTAAATCAAAAAAAAAATCATTAGATTTCAATTACCGAATGTTTCAAGTAGCGAATGTGACAACATATTGAATGGAGAGAAACTGAATGGTCTTTCTAGGAATCACGCTAGACGAGAAATTGCTATGTCCCGACCTCATAAAACATCTCTTCGCATAAGCTAATAAAAAGATAAGACAGTTAAGCTAAGGAAGGTGGGTAGGCCTTTATTATTATTATTATTTACTTTATTTTCAGGCAACTAAGGCCCATACATAAAATACACAAAATAATCTTACAAAATAATAAACTAATACATAGTAAAAACAACACAAAAGATCTATTTACTACGTATGGACGGCGACGTATTGCGCTGAGTAGTGGTGTCATGTAGCCTTCCGCAAAAACGCCGATACCTGACACCGGTCGGCCAAAATTCTTCCTTCATGAAAGTCTCCATGTGATAAGTCGGAACCCGCACCACAAAAGATTTGAAGTTAATCTTATGGCGTGACTCCAACTTCTCGACTCTTAATGTGAATTTTGTCTTCATCCTGATGTACTCCACGACCTCCTCTGCCTTTGTGGTGTGATGTAACCGTGACACGTACAGCTGCGTCGATGGAATACCGGGACGTGGCAACATGTCAGGACCATTAATTGTGGTACCGCACTGATTGCGACAAGCAGGCTTCTTCTTCTTCTTTTTCTCCACACGAATGAAGTCTTCTTCATCAGCCTGTCCTTGGCTTGTTACCGGCGGTAATGAGCTTTGAACTGCTTCGGAGGCCCTTTGGGCACCCCTCGTATTGTTAGGTTGCCGCTGTTGATTTGCGGGAGCTTTAATAACGGCGGCCGGGTAAGCACGTCCCGGTTTTGACGTGCTCATATTGGTCGGCGTCCCAACGATGGGGGACGCGATGAGGGCGGGGCGCGGTTGTGCATCGCTTGCAGTGACGGTGGCCGGCGACGAGTCGAATTTTGCTGACTCGAAACTAAGCTGCGATGCATTGAATGCGCCGTGATGTGTGTTGACGTTGGTAGCTGGCTCGTGTGACCTACATACCGTATTGCGTAAATCTGCTACCTCGGTACGTAGATCACTGATGGTCACTTTAGTGTGACACTTAAACATTCAGCATAATTTTATTTTAATTCCCTACCAATCTATCCAATATATCAATCACTGGACCCTCGTCTTCGTAGTATTTTGATACTAGCTGCGCCACGCGGTTTCACCCGCATAAGTCTCGATCCCATGAAAATGTCGAGATATAAAGTATCTTATTTCCTAATCCATGGCCTACTGATGTGCCAAATTTCATCCAAATCCGTTCAGCCGTTTTAGCGTGAAAGCGTAACAAACAAACAAAGTCACTTTCGCATTTATAGTATTAGTAAGGATTATATTATATTTGGACATGGACAGGCTTAGTCCTATTATTTAGTCCAATCTGAAGGCATGCCTTCTTATACCTGCTTTATTTGGTTATAACAAAAACGACTTCTTTTTTTCTCAAAGGTATATTTCATAAGTAGATAAATATAAGTATGGAATTTCTATATCACTTAAAATATACTTATTTATATTCTACTAGCTTCCGCCTGCGGCTTCGCCCGCGTGGTATGTCGATAAAAAGCCTATGTCCTACCCCGGGATGCCATCTATCTCCTTGCCAAATTTTATCGAAATCCGTTCAGTGGTTTAGGCATGAAAGGGTAACATACAGACAGACAGACAGAGTTACTTTTGAATTTATAATATTAGTATGGATTATACCACCTCACTTCACTTATCATCTCAGACCAAATAGAAAACCATGACAGAGCGCTGTCAACACTGACTTGAGGCTGGTTTCGTAAACATGTCTGCATTTATTGAGGTGTAGTTTGATTGTAAATGTGTGCGTGTGAGCGTGTATGCACAGAGCGGAGGTGTAGTTTTGGCATGCTTGCTGTGTTGTTCGCAGCGCTCTGTCTTGGTTTTTTTATTTTGTCTCAGATTATCACCACATTTTTTATACATACAAAAAGAAAAAAAACGTCCACTGTCGCACATTCATGTTTAAAGTTTTCAAAAAGGGAAAGTAATGCCCGCTTTCACTAAAAATAGGCGACACCTAAATGAATGTCTCAATTAAATCACGCTGTTGGAATTTTGTGCTTATTGTCTCGCTTAGTGATTGAGCATTAAGATCTTTAAGAGTGTGCGGTCGATGGACGCCTACGCTAGATGTGACCCGTCTCACTAAAGATTTAAATCGTTAGATTCGCCCTACCGCGTCAAAAAATGGTCGCGTTTCTGTTTCGTTGTAACACAATGACGCAATGACATGGAAACGCCATTACTAATAAATGTAAGCTCACTATTTTCAGTACATATTGATACTTTGCTACCGCGACTATGTACGACGAGCGCAAATCTAACTATATAAATCTTTTGGTCTCATAATGTCCTACGAGTTTAAAGCTAAAATCGGTTGAGAAGTTTAGCTGAGAAAGCGCACCAAACAGGCTGACATACCTCTATGATGATTATGTATAATTATAAAAATATATATTCCACCCTGATCCTCGTTAGTTACATATTAAGAAAATAGCTACTTATTTAAAAACACCTTATTTGCGTTATAAACACACAATAACAATAGCTTTCATTTTTATCCTACTTCAAAAAGGAGGAGGTTCTCAATTCGACTGTTTTTTTTTGTATGTTGAGTACGCGATTACTCCGCCAAATAGGAATCGATTTTGTTGATTCCTTTTTGGTTTGGTAGGTCATGCTTCAGAGGTGGTTGCTTGCGTAGTTTTTGAGTTAGCTTAAACAATACATATTTTTACCACTTAGCCTGATGATGTCTTAAGGACTCCTGTCACTGTTATTTACATAACAGGTAGTGGTATTCAAATGTGTGTGGGGTAGAAAATTCAAAACCAAAGACACGAAATTCGACTTCCGAAATTTTTTGGAAATCTTTTTTTTTTTAACTTTTTATTATTTATCAATAAACTGCATGTTCTATTTTCTACGTTAATGAAACAACAACAAAATGAATATTGGCTTGGTCTGCCACAATGAAAGCTATTGTGGTTGTAAGTGGAATACACATTAAGGCTGCAGGTACACTCCAATAAGCTTTAAGCTTACGCTGCGCTTACAAGAACTTTACTGTTGATAAACAATTAGTTCATAATAACCATCAAAACTACATTAATCTACACACTTTGTTATTACGATATCTTTAACAAACATTTGCAATATATTAACAAAAGTTTTAAAAACAAGGGAAATTGGTCTTTAGGGATTTTAACAAAACGATAGCGTTTATCAAAATATTATTATTATGCCACAATAGTAACAAAAAATATTATTACTTAAAAGTATCAAGTATGTACTGTCCTTAAGAGTTAAGGATAAAATTTAATATTAAAAGTTTAAATTATTTATTTAGAATATTTCTGAGACGTAAGTACTGCAAAGATTTTTTCTAAAATCACACTCATTGAAATAACTATCCCGTAATCTGAACTGAAGTTTTAAAATAAAACGGGTTCTTAAAATCACTTCTTAAAAACACTAAATAAGCACATATAAACTCGTACAATATTTTCAAATTAAGATTAAACAAAAGTATTTCACCCGCTGTTTTATTGTAATGTAAAACATAACATAACAACACCCGAAGGGTTGAGCGGAGGTGTACCTATAGTACTACCACATTACTCCAGGTATATAAGTTCGTGAGTTTTAAGTGAAATATTTTCATCAAAATATCCTACCTGAAAAATTGTTTACAGAAATGATCTATCTTCAATATGTTTAGCTTGTAGTATAAGTGATTGAAATCTGCCATATATGAAAGTTTAAAGGGTCACCAACACACCGAGCAAAAAGTCATCAAAGTACACGAACTTTAAGTAGTAAGTATACATACATACTTACTACTTAAAGTTCGTGTACTTTGATGACTTTTTGCCGTAGGACCTAAGACAAATAAAATCAACAGGTGGATTGTCTCCATTGCACGTTTACGAGGAAAACAATTTCTTAACAATTATTTTACATGTGTTTGATCGGTAAGATGTTTTCATTCGGAATGACAATGTTCTGACGTAGGATAAGGCTCTTCAGACTCCCCGAAAGTGCCGTCTCCACTTCGCTTAGCTCTCTTTGATATCATGTCGTTTGTGGCGGCTTTCACTGAAACAAAAATATTTTTATTATTAGGTATTGCTTTTTTCTTCATTGTAGTTGTGTAGTACAAATAGTTGTACATTGTGGTTGGAACGTGAAGGTATGAGATCCCATAATATACTATAACTAACTACTAGCCTGGGAAATCATCAAATGACTTCTCCCGCTCTGGGTAGATCGGGACGGCGCGTCAGACTTCTACTGACTAAAAGCCACCCGTGTTCCTTCAGTTGCCTGTTGCCAAGGGCCCCGGTATTCCTTTCGGACTTTCCCGCAACCCTGGCAGGCATCGGCCGTAGCGGACCCCGGCTGCTACCTATATATACATTTACTTAAGAAGTTATTGCAGCGATAACGTTAGATATCTCATAAAGTTACAGTGCGAGCTCAAGTTATATGTTGGTCAGTAGTATGACGGGCTGGCTTCCAGAACTCCACGTCCAAGCCCTTATTTTCCCTATACCTGCTGTTCAGTAACACCATCGAATGTTCAGGATATATGCTCGAGAAAATATTTTTCGATTTCATGAGTGCATGTAAAGTAGTAATAACCTACAGCTACGATGCAATATTGAAAGCTGACTAAGCTTTGACTAATACGCAGTAGGTACCAGTTCAATCACCGATATATTAAGTATAGCTCGTAGACAATGAAGTGGATTTACGTATACATTTGTAATATCTAATCCCACAGCCAATTATTCAGTGACATCTGACTAATTGGCATGTGGAATTGGGAATATTATCAGTCATTAGATTTGATAGACAAATCAATTTCAATTTCAATTCTATATTGCATTTCACAATGTATTTGCTTAGGTGGTAAACATTTGCGTATGAACAATCGTGGACCTTGTCGGGCACAGCATAATAAGTATAGGTATAGGTAGAGAGGACTTATTGTTCATCCTATAATTTAACATAATACCTAATATTAAAACAAAAAACCTTTTTTGGGATTTATCATCTAGATATTCGTTTACACTGTAATAACATTTACTTCTTTATTTCATTCTGATTACATATAAATTATATTTTTAAATATTAGAATAAAGAAATGTAGGGATTGGAGTAAATAAAAGCAAACGAACTTATTTAACTTCTTATATTTTTTAAATCGACTAAATTATTCGCGCACACACGTTCGTCGTTTTCAACCGTCGTCCATCTTCTTTTATTCTTTTCTTCTCGCTCGCACAGTGTTGTCATTCCCATCTTCTAACATCGTCTAGTCTCGTGTTGCCACTAGTAATAATCATTCCCACAGAAATATATAAAAACTTAAAAAAATATAAAAACAAATATATAACATATACTTATTAATAGAGTTTTTAATTTATTCGTAAATAGGTGGAGTTTTTTTACTTGTCTTATTGATTCAGGTAGCTTATTATATATTTTTATTGACATAACCAGGGGGCTTGTTGAATGTATTTTTAGGCGGGATGTTGGTAAGTTTAGTCGTGTTTTGTATTATGTCTTCTCGTTTAGTGTAAAAGTCCTGGTGTTTATGAGCGAACTTGCATATTTCAAGTATATAATATATACACGGAAGTGTTAGAATTTGCAGGTTTTTGAAATGGGGCTTGCAACTATCTATCTGTTGTATTTTTACTAAGATACGGACAAATTTCTTTTGAACTGTAAACAGTGTTAATGCATCTGTACTGTTTCCCCACATTATTATGCCATAACTAAGCCATGAATCTATTAATGTGTGTGGGTAGTGTCTTGGTTTAGGTTAGGTTGTACAATGAAACACTGTTTCCAATATTACTGCGTTAGGGCCTATTCAAACCTAAGAGATATTCGCTGCCGCTGTGGGTAGTGGTACCGCGCTTCGGTGTGAACAGTATTATTACCGCATACCCACTAAGTTTTCTCAACCGCAGACAGTGTGAACAGTATTATTACCGCATACCCGTTAAGTTTTCTCAACCGCAGACAGTGTGAACAGTATTATTACCGCATACCCGTTAAGTTTTCTCAACCGCAGACAGTGTGAACAGTATTATTACCACATACCCACTAAGTTTTCTCAACCGCAGACAGTGTGAACAGTATTATTACCGCATACCCACTAAGTTTTCTCTACCGCAGTAGGTGTGAACAGTATTATTACCGCATACCCACTAAGTTTTCTCAACCGCAGACAGTGTGAACAGTATTATTACCGCATACCCGTTAAGTTTTCTCAACCGCAGACAGTGTGAACAGTATTATTACCGCATACCCGTTAAGTTTTCTCAACCGCAGACAGTGTGAACAGTATTATTACCGCATAGCCACGCGGTTTTTTTCTACCGCAGACGGTGTGAACAGTATTATTACCGCATACCTATTAAGTTTTCTCTACCGCAGACGGTGTGAACAGTATTAAATACCGCATACCCATTAAGTTTTCTCTACCGTAGACGGTGTGAACAGTATTATTACCGCATACCCACTCAGTTTTCTCTACCGCAGACGGTAGCGAATACCGCTTAGGTTTGAATAGGCCTTTAGGGAAAGAAATCGCTATGACTGCTCGGACAAGAGTGCGTGCGAGTACGGCGCATGGCCCCGCACTCCCGCTACAGCGCAACCTCCACCATAGCACGCAAAGAACATATTTGAGTAAATTATGATTTACTTTAAAATTTTAATTCCTAAAGATTCCTATATAATTAAAGTAGAATACCAAAAGGTTCAATATCAATTAATTGCTTTAAATCTCTTATGATTATTTCTCTATGCAAGATGCAATCAACTGTTTGTAGTCATTGACTTAGTCTAGTAATTAAAAAAGCAACCACCCCGTAATCTGTCGGGGTGTCGATTCTCCGCTACGAGCTACGAATATGCTACGAGATGGCTACGCGCTACGGATAATTGGAAGGATTTTTTGCCAGTTATGTTTTAGTCCCAAATAGGCGGCGCGCCTATTGCCATCAACCGAGCTCAAATGCGGACACCGGGCTGCTGACAGTTTTAATTCCGAAATAAAATTACACCACCATTTTCGCCATTTACTGCCACGTTGAACTAGTGCTCGCAAGCGCTACTGCTGAGCAAGAGGTCCTGGGCATGAGGTCCTGGCGATTTCAGGGTCGGACAAAATGTTATTGGGTTTTTTCATATGGAATTTCTCAGAAGCAGCCCGAAGTCTGGATTTCTACCCGATTGATGGCAAAAGGCTCGCTCCCTGTTACATAGGAATTCACCTTAGCGGGCGTAATATATGGAGTGTTATATAGGTAGTTGCACCATTGTCCAACCCTTTGGGGTATACAGGCTGATGTTTAATGTTGTTACATATAATTAAGTATATTATTTACTTGGGATAGGTAATCGGTAAAACCAATATTTGCTTCCGTATGATAAAAAAAATAATAATCGAGTTATAATTCCTAACATTATTTACACAAAAAAGAGTGATAGCAAGTACAATTATGCCCGTTTCCTGAATTCCGAACGAAGTCCCTGATGTTGGGTTAATTCTGTACAAACGTAACTTTTTGAAGAGCGCAGCTGCCTGTAGGTCGGGAATGGTTAAGAGTAGGTACTCAGTAAAATAAGGTACCTACCAGAAACTGGCCTACAGCTATTTAATATTAGTGCCTACTGAAGAGGTTATAGCAATGAGATCTCATTGTGCGTTCACAGGCTGGCACAAAAAAAAAAGACATAATTATTACAATAATTAATTTGAAAAAAATGTGACTGATGCACCTATCTGCTGTTGTAATTTTATGTATTTCAGGTTTATTTTATTCGAGTAGTTAACTTTCCATTTTGGGACTTTGTCATCCGACAAGCCAGAAGTACTGTAAAAGTTTTAGTATTCAAGCCCGCATAGTTTTCGCGAAAAAAAAACAGCTGTTCCATATATTTGTGTTCACTTAAATCGACAAAATGTATGGAACAGCTGAGTTTTTTTTTGCGATTTCGAAGTTGGTCCCATAGAAAAAGTTGCTCAAAATGATGAGTATAATGACCCCTTTTAGGGTTTAGCACAAACAAAAACTAATGTTGTATATTGACTCGTATGGTTTTCATATGAGTGCAACACGGCACGGCGAGCTCGGGGTATTGTGGTGTAAATACTGTTTGCTATTGTTTATGGTTACCATAAGAAAGTAGCATTATTCTCCGTCATATCACACCCGCCGCCCCGGCAGTGTAAGTACATGTGAAAGCGTTTGCGCGGCACGGCACCGCGCCGTTTGGACGGCAACCGCCTGCACGTGAAAAGGCCCTAAGGCCCATTATATACGTTTTTCTTGCCGTGAAAAACTACGGTTCATTCGCCGTGTGTAGGCACGGTCGGTGTTGTATCAACAACACCGACCGTGCCTACACACGAATTGATAAAAAAATTGAATTTAGAATTGAAAACATTGATATGTTGTATGGATTACTATGTATTTATGGAAGCTTGTTGACAAACGCGATTTTTCTACGGCGCGGTTTATATGGCGTACTGTAAAGAAACCGTGTCGTGTGGCCTTATGGGACAATGAGCCACGTTTGAAGACTATTTTAAGCCGAGGTATAATCCATGTGATGCTGAGATTTAATCCTTATGATGATTCCTGGAATCGTAAGCCAGTGTTCCAAGATCAACTAAGAGATACGTATGAATGTTATTCGAAAGGCTATATTTATTTTAGTTTTTGAACTCTCATCTCATTCATGAAAAAAAAAAACTTAGTTCTTTTTTTAACTTACAGTCATAAGCCCATCCAATCTTCGCGAACAGGTCAATGAAACCGGTGGACACGTTCATCTTGCCCAGCTCCGAGGTCCTATAATCCCAGGGGAACACGTGGTGGTAGTTGTGCCAGCCCTCACCCAGAGCTGCCAGGCTCACCATGCTGTTCTCCACTGACTTTATGAACCTGAGAGAAAAAAACAAAGATAATTTACATAGACCAAGTCAAAAATCGAGGGAAGGACTTGACTCATGCAGAGAAGTATGTCAGCAACCGACAGGTGTTACTACGAAGTCCCCTCGCCGCGTCTGTCTGTCTGTCTGAACGCGATAAACTCAAAAACTATCGAACGGATTTTCATACGGTTTTCCGCAATGGACGGAATGATTCATGAGGAAGATTTAAGTGTATTAAATACGTGATAATAATGTAGATTTAAGTGTAATAAATAGGTTTTGTGTAAATTGGCTGAAATAAGACGATGAATGTTGAAGGTGTCGAAAAAAATCATGCCGACTGGGAGCTTTACTAGCGTGGGCCGCGTATTGAGCTTATATGAAAACAATGTATTACGGAATTAATAAATTGTTTATCTGGAATAATATTTATATAAATGGTACTTTTAATTATGGTAGTACAGTACAGTGCGATATTTTCCGACATTCACGCGTATGGCAAAATATAGTAAATAATAAGTAATTATAAGATATCGCCTGTCAATGCCCCTCATTTCTTGCAAACTATCTCAATTTATTTTTGTTGTAAACTGCAAACTTCCTTCCACCGCTCTCCACATTAATACCATAATGGATTTACTCCAACACAGGCAAGTAGATGCCTCGTATCTAAGCGGATTCCATTATTTCAGGTGTTTTTATGGTGATATTCATTTTGTTAAGTGGTACGCACACTAAGTATTATATCGCTTAGCTATGGATCGATTCATAAAATTATGTAGGATAAGTAGTCTGTACCTACTTTACGTGCCAGCGCACTGCAACAAGACGCAGAGTTGTCATTTGCATATCTGTGTCTTGTCGCTGCGACTTAACGCAGAGCTTTCGTTTGCGTCTGCGACTAGTCTTTGCGACAGAAGTCGTGCAGGAAGCGATCATTTTCGTCCGATTTGAACGACAACATCGTATCCTTGTTGAGATTCGCAATAAAAACACACGTGCACCTGCCTCAGTGCTCACAGCAAGACTGACGCTGACTTGTTGCATGCGACTGTCGTCAGGTGTGCGACTGTGCGTGTGCATCTAGTCGGTGCAACAAGTAGTGCCTCCCCTAACCTGTCGTTGCGACTCTGTAACTCCACGCCAAGTGTGCGGAACTTTGAACAAATTATATGAAAATTGTAGACTGCAGCCTGTCGTCGCGTTTAGTCGCCGAGCTGTCGCAATCTCATGTCGCCTAGTGGGCGCCATGTCTACTTGTGCAATCATGGGCTTCTTTTGCAACGTGTTGATTGATTGATGGTACATCATCATCATCTGCCTAGCCTTTTCCCAACTATGTTGGGGTCGGCTTCCAGTCTAACCGGATGCAGCTGAATACCATTATTTTACATGGAGCGACTGCCTATCTGACCTCCACAACCCAGTAACTGGGGAATACGATACCCCTTGGTAAGACTGGTTGTCAGACTTTCGAGCTTCAGACGACCCGTAACGACTGTCAAAGATCCACAAATGAGCCGGGACCAACGGCTTAACGTGCTTTCCGAGGCACGGAGGAGTCTCGGAATGTTAAGATGGTCACCCATCCACGGACCAACCCCGGTAAGCGTAGCTTAACCTGACGGATCGACCCGAGCGGCTGTTATTACTTAGCCACGAGATCCTCCTATTGATGGTACATGGAATAAAATATTTTGCAATAGGTATGCTCGCACGTAGCATTTATACGAGTACGATAACTACATATTATTTAAAAGTGAACTCAAACGACACAAAGGACGTGTGAATTCATAATATTTTTTACAAAAATCACAATATTGTCTTGTCCATAGAATAGGGAAAATATTAGCAATTTACGATGTAACTCGTAAAGAGGTTGGTAATATTATACTTCCTGCATTTATGGATAGTAAATCGTAATAAACGGGTGGAAATAACATCATATTACCCTACAAACGTCTGAATAATAATAAGAAATAAAATTGAATGGTGTATTTTTTGACATTTTCGTAAATATTGTTTGCAAATGTTTTCCTAGAATAGATTATGTAGTAGTAGTAGTAGTAGTAGATTATATGATTATAATATGAAGATGATGATGTACTTATGTGTATATATGTATGTAAGTTATCTTAAGGTTTAATCAAGTCGGTATAATGTCTCTCACGTCACGCCTCAAGATTATTCAGTAGCTGCCCGCTGGATTGTAAGAAAGATTTTAAGATTATCTGACCCTAAGTTATTACTATTAGGTAATGTACTCACAAGCCCATTACTCGTTAAGACCTTATGGAACAAACCTTATCATTTACGTAACCTATGGCCTATGGCAAACACATACAACCGTCGAAAATCGAATTTAGCTGAAAAGTCCTATTGGATTTATAGTTAATTAACTCAGTATTGCCAAAAGTCGTCAAAACCTGGTAATCCTTAGATATAGGGCCGTTTTGATATTCCTAAGGCTTTAAAAAAAAAGCGAAATCAGAAACATTAATAAAAATCGGCTGTTCCCTACATTTATGTTCGCATTTACTCCTCAAAATATAGGGAACAACTGATTCTTTTTTCGCGTTTTGGTTGAGGTTGCTGGTGTTTTACCAATAACCCTGTATAAATCAATGACCAATAACCGAAAAGTAACAATTGATAAAACTTTGACTTTTAAACTTTCGCGTTTTTAATAGTAGTAGGATTATTAAATGAATTTCGTACTTGTCATAAGGCTTGTTGCCCCACAGATGAGCGAAGCTGTTGACGCAGAAGGCGATGTTCAGCGTGATCGTGAACCTCGTGACGAAGCTGATAACGAAGCAGTTCACCAGGGTCTCGTTCCAAAAGTACCACGGCAAGAAGATGGGAAGACCGATGTTCAGGATTGCGAACATTGGAATAAAGAACCTGGAACAAAGATATTTTATTAAATTTTAAGGGCGAATATGCTGGCCCGCAGATTTTCTCGATGTACAGACGCAATTAACATAACCCTTTTTAAGGCATACTGCATAGCACTGTACGCGGGAGCCCTGTGCTTCACATATACTCAAAAGGCTTACAATGCTCTGTGTATCCAATACAATAACGCATTCAGGGTACTGTTGCGATTGCCGCGCTTCTGTAGTGCCTCGGCAATGTTTGCAGACGCACGTACTGACGGCTTTGATGCACTGGACTGTGGCGTAAGAAAGCTCACTTCTCTGCAAGCTGCGTGGCAGTCGCAACACTACCCTGCAATCAACAGCCGCCCGGGCAGGCAGCTCGCTAGGGTGGACGATTACAAACCGGACCCAGAACGATTTCGGTTGTCTCTTTTAGATAGGCTAAGCTATTTTGTTACTAACCCTTAGACCATTGTAGTCTGAATAAATAAAGATTAATAATTAATTAATAATAATATAAAGAGGTAAAAGGAGTAGTATAATTAGCGTTATAATTCGAACTTCGAACATCCTAGTAAAAAAAAAAGATATTTCTTTATCATCATAATTATCATACTATAGCACTCCAGAGGCTATAGACAAAATCCCTTTACTGTAAGCGTTAACGCCAACGGAAAGATCAAATTGTATGGAGTTGACATTAGCTGTAGACATGTCACGTGACTGCTGCTGTCAACTCCGTACAACTTGATCTTTCCGTTGGCGTTAACGCTTACAGAAAAGGGATTTTGTCTACAGCCTCAGGGGGCCTAGTAGAATTTTTGCTGTTATTTACTAATAGCAGCTATTTACTAATAACACTCATAAGATTTACTCAAAAAACCAGCATTTCACATAAATCCCGACGCAATACCGCATAGACCTTTAAAAAAATATTACCATAAAATGAAATAAAGTTTTATAAATAGTAATATATTCACAAAAAATATTAAATTGAGACGTAAAAGAAACACTCTGTATCTGTACACGCACACTTGTATTTCAATGACAGAAAGACAAGTGTGACAAGTGTGCGTGTACAGAATGTTTCTTTTACGTATCAATTTAATATTTTTTGTGACTAGATTACTATAAAAAAAAAATATTTTAGGGTAAGTACCTAATATTTTTTTACCATGTATAGACGCTATACTATTGCAGGTTATCGGGAACGCCCTTCGTTAGATAACATGCTGTATAACATAATTATTAATATACCGGATGAAATTTTTTACCGTCTCGAGCATAATAAGGTGTGTTGTGTAAGTGGAACAGAAGCCATACCCGAGAATATTTGCTTAGTACCATTGAGGTTGTACAGGTTCGGAATTTCCTTCAAAAATCATGAAAACTGTCCATCCTACGGCCCGTGCGTAAAACGAATAATAGCCAAAATAGGAGATACTAAACGGCGTAGGCTGTGATCGCGCATGAATGAAAGTTGTACGTGTGTGCGAGCGAAACGCACGCACATTTCTTTTGCGTAGAAACCTAGTAAGCGGCCGCCCCTCGCATGGTACAGTCGTGTTTAAAACGTTTCCAAAATCAAATTAAAAATCAAAGCAATAACATTTATACTCCACTTACTAATAAACTAAGACAAACCTCATCTACAAATAAAATGAACACAATACCCAAAAATTCTCAAACATACAATACAAATACCCAATTGACTAAATAAGCCTCACACCAAAAGAATAAGTAGCAAATAAGAAAACTTAACCTACCTAAAATAATAAAACACAACAAATACTTACGTAAGTACAAATAAAAACCCCACCAATTTACCAATTAAAAAGATAAAATAATAAGAAAACCTATCCTTACAAATAAAACGAAAACAGTAACAAAGACTCGGAACGAACTTTTAAAACAATCTAAGTAATCTTTTTTAAATAATTCGAAACAATAAATACTTGAATAAGCAAGAATACTCGACTGTACTTCATTCAAAATGAAAAGGACGTGCATACATGCGGGAGCGAGAACATTGATAGAAGGTTGTTCGGTCGACCCGTTGCTAAGTAACGTCGCGTCGGCGCGCCTACGCACACACACGTACATAGAAACTTGATGTGTGCGTGAGAGTTCACTTACCAGGGTTCACGTACGAGAGCCGATCGGCTGAGCGGTACTCGCGCGCGGGCAACACGACCGACAGACGCGCACACGCATTGCGCGCATTTTACAAAAAATGAACTTAGGTCTGTACCTACCTTTTTAGCGATATCGCAGTAGGTAATTATTGTTCAAAATGTTTCGTTCTAAACATAAACTAGCACGTCTTTGCATATTGTTTGGTAAACTTCGAGGCGTGTCTCTATCACTTTTCAAAACATTAAAAGCGTCTATTATTCGCTGTTTTAAAATCACTAACGCCTTGAGCTTCTTCGGTATACACTAAACGTAAGACTAAACGTATTAGTTCGGCCCACAAATAAAAGTCAAGGGGTGTTATGTAGGTCTGGTGACCTCGGCCGCCAGTTCACAGGTCCACCGCGACCTATCCACTTATCACCGAATTGACCATCGAGATACGCGCGCACAGATCGTTTGTGGTGAGCTGGACATCCGTCGTGCTGGAAGTACATGTCTTGCAGATAGGGATCAGGAACGTCTTGCAACATGGTGTCAATGACGGAACGGTTCTGCAGCCAGTGACAAAACTCCATGCGGGGTCCGGGGTTTTCCGGGGAATTTCAGTAGAAGGGATACCGTTCCTTCGCAGCTACTGAAAATGTTCTTCTGCGTACATTCGCCTCGCACTGGCTGTTTTCACCAAACAAGATACTCTACGTTACAATATTCGTACCTACATGTTTAGATACGATAACTATGACCGGGTGGACGATGCATACGCGGAAACAAACAGCGCGTCGTCACGCCGCGCCGCCGTGACTAATCGCAGGTGACTGAAGCTCGGGACGCGGGCGGGCGGGGGGATGCGCGAGCGAGCAGCTCCGGCGCGGCGGCGGGCGACTCCTGCGCCTGATGATATCAAAGAAGCCGACGGCAAGTGCGGCGAGTACCTATCGGCCGCAAAGGAACGTATCTACGAATTCATTGATAAATTCCGTGCATTTAGTAGGGTGCGTATGATTTGAATTTCGATATTTTTTCATCGATTTATTCATTTTTTTTTAAATTTCTGTTTTTATTGTTTTTGTATTAAAAGTTTACTTCAAATGGGTAGTATTTTTAGATAGATCAATTTGTTTAGGGTATAAAAAATTTAAAAAAATAAAATTGACTATGCCATTGGTTTCTACTCCGTTCACGTACTACACCCTATGTTTGTCGAGACGGTAAAAAAAATCATCCGGTATATAAGTAATTTGTTTTAATAATAAAAAAAATTTACAAAAAAAAAAAACAACTGACTTCAGAAAAAAACTTCTTTTTTTTTTGTCTGTATGTAACGCGATCACTCCGCCAATTATGAATCTATTTTGATGATTCTTTTTTTGTTTGGTAGGTCATGCTTCAGAGGTGGTCCCATATAAATTTTATTAATTTTGCTTACGTAGTTTTTGAGTTAGCTTCAATAATTACGTATTTTTCCCGCTTGCGTATGTAGATGATATCTTAATCATCATTTACATAGCAGAACGGTATACGAATTTGTGAACCACTGAGCCACCACTTGACTGCTCCGAAATGTTGATTATATACTATGTATTAATTGTGTAATATTAATTTATGCTCGTTACTGTATAACGGGTGTAAAATGACGCATAACGAAGCCAAAAGTCACTTGTTATTCCCGTCATTGTGATCATTTTTTTTATTCCTGGGAACCTTTTGGTTACGGAGATATTGAAGGTCGAAGTTCCAATTTTTTCAGACGTTTAAAAAAAACAAGTTTTAAATGTTTTATGTTAATTTTAAATACCCTCACAAACCTTGAACCGTTGCATGCACACATAAACAATGTTTTGCGAGCGTTAGGTACGTTGCGCACTACCGTAAACAGCTATTTTTCATACCAAAAATAAAAGTCGTTTGACAGAAATTATTTTTGTGCAATGTTACTTAATTTGATTTACGGAATGCGTAGTTGCCGTCTATGTGATGGGTCTTTTTACATCCTGTATCTCGTATATGTAGGTACAGGGTGCCTACCACCACCGATTACAGCAGTATTATTTTAATCTTATTTCGTGGGGGAAAGAGATGGAGCTATACGTCCTGCAGAGCTTCATCTCTTTCCTATACTGAAGTAATATTATAATAATACTGCTGTAAGCGGTGGTGATAGGCCCCCAGGGGTAACTAACTAGGATAGGTACTGCCCGTGTAACGCAAAACAACAAATGCTGTGGAAAGCCTCCTGAAGGATGAAAGTAGTTTGTCAATCGATCCGACATTTTATCTTCGTTGATTTATTCCGAAAGGCCTTAGAACAAAGCTATAACTTTAATGCAAGCTTTAAAACTTGTTACAATAATTGACAATTACGTAATAAAATGTGACATTAAAATGCGTAGTGCAGGAAGCTCTCAGGCTAGGTGGAGCGACGATCTTCATAGGGTCAATGGAAGCAGCTGGATGAGAGTGACCGAGAATCGAGTTAAATAGCGTGTTATTGGAGAGTTCTCTGTTCAGAGGCTATAGACAAAATCCCTTTTCTGTAAGCGTTAACGCCAACGGAAAGATCAAATTGTATGGAGTTGACATTAGCTGTAGACATGTCACGTGACTGCTGCTGTCAACTCCATACAACTTGATCTTTCCGTTGGCGTTAACGCTTACAGAAAAGGGATTTTGTCTACAGCCTCAGGGGGCCTAGACAAAATCCCTTTTCTGTAAGCGTTACTTTTGGCTTCGTTATGCGTCATTTTACACCCGTTATACAGTAACGAGCATAAATTAATATTACACAATTAATACATAGTATATAATCAACATTTCGGAGCAGTCAAGTGGTGGCTCAGTGGTTCACAAATTCGTATACCGTTCTGCTATGTAAATGATGATTAAGATATCATCTACATACGCAAGCGGGAAAAATACGTAATTATTGAAGCTAACTCAAAAACTACGTAAGCAAAATTAATAAAATTTATATGGGACCACCTCTGAAGCATGACCTACCAAACAAAAAAAGAATCATCAAAATAGATTCATAATTGGCGGAGTGATCGCGTTACATACAGACAAAAAAAAAAGAAGTTTTTTTCTGAAGTCAGTTGTTTTTTTTTTTTTGTAATTTTTTTTTATTATTAAAACAAATTACTTATACATATTAATAATTATGTTATACAGCATGTTATCTAACGAAGGGCGTTCCCGATAACCTGCAATAGTATAGCGTCTATACATGGTAAAAAAATATTAGGTACTTACCCTAAAATATATTTTTTTTATAGTAATCTAGTCACAAAAAATATTAAATTGATACGTAAAAGAAACATTCTGTATACGCACACTTGTCACCCTTGTCTTTCTGTCATTGAAATACAAGTGTGCGTGTACAGATACAGAGTGTTTCTTTTACGTCTCAATTTAATATTTTTTGTGAATATATTACTATTTATAAAACTTTATTTCATTTTATAGTAATATTTTTTTAAAGGCCTATGCGGTATTGCGTCGGGATTTATGTGAAATGCTGGTTTTTTGAGTAAATCTTATGAGTGTTATTAGTAAATAGCTGCTATTAGTAAATAACAGCAAAAATTCTACAAATCAAGAGTCTTCTGGCTCTTTATGTAACCTTTAGAATTGGTTTTCATTTGGGTTCGTATTTCAAATATGATTTTACATTACAATAGAAAATATTTTTTGTTTTATTAAACAAACATTGAGAACGTAGGATATTTTAAAATATCTTGACTGCAGGATCTTAGTGGTGGGTACTGCAAGAGTCTTTACCCAACTATGTTGGGGTCAGCTTCCAATCATACCGGGCGCAACTGAATACCTACCAGTATTTTACATGGAGCGACTAGGTACCTATATGACCTCAACCTAGTTACTGGGTATTACGATACCCTTTGATGAGACTGGTTGTCAGATTTCGGCTTCTGACTGTTCCGTAACGACTGACAAATATCCACGAATATCAAGACCAAGCAACGGCTTAACGTGCTTACCGAGCCCTGGAGGGATCTCGGTGTGTAAAGATACTCACCACATCCACGGACCGACCGCGGCAAGGATCGATCTTATCTTAGATCGATCGACCCGTGCGGCTAATTATTACCTACCCACGAGCCCCCCATATACACTATCGTACATCTGTGATCCTATGATCACATTGTCATAATCTATGACTGATAGATCTTATATCTATCAGTCATAGATTATGACAATTTGAATCATAATTATGTATGATCCTAGATATGTGATAGGAATATCCTCTAAGAACTACCTTTCCTCTTGCTTCTATGGTCACAGCTACGCATCAACGAGGTCCTGGGGTGCTACAGAATGTTCATGGCTGGTCGCTTGCCATTACACCGCATGGCCGCTTGGGTGGCAAGCGCTTTACACATGCTGATTTGCGGCCAGGGGGGCAAGTATGCTAACGCAATTTTGTCAGAAGGAATAGCCGATCATTGACGCCTTGTAGATTTTTACTTTTGGTAATCTCCTAAATTGAAAGGCAATTTTCCGATAGCGAGCGTGCCACTGTCACTCCGTTGAAAAAAAACATTTTATTTATTCATCGAATTCTCCCTTATATCATTATACTTACATGCGGCCAGCGGTGATCGTTAGTAAATGTAATTTTTATTTTGTTTGTATTCGTTACATGGATTTTCATACTAAGATTGCCGGCCGCCTGGTGGCATGTATACAGCAGTTTGGATTTATCTCGAAAAAATTTGTTTTCGAATTACCAAGTATATTTTGTTTGTATTTAACTAGCTTCCGCCCGCGGCTTCGCCCGCGTGGAATTCGAAAATTATATCACCATACAATCTTTTGTCCTAAGGTTTTTTTTTATATTAAGGTTATTTTTGGGTCAAAAAGTAGCCTATGTCCTTCCCCGGGATGTCATCTATCTCCTTGCCAAATTTATCGAAATCAATTCAGTGGTTTAGGCGTGAAAAGGTAACTTATAGACAGACAGAGTTACTTTCGAATTTATAATATTAATATGTAAGTATGGATAGTATGGATGGATTAGAAATTCTTGAAACGAGCTACTAAGCCTATAGCTAGAGAAGACTAATTTGTATTCATAGGACGTTGTTGGTATCTATTGCAAAGTGATTAATTATTTAGTTGATGATCTTTTCTGTAAAGATTTTTTATGGTTAGTTGTGACCTTGGTCGCTCAATTTAGGAGAGTTCTATGAGCGTCTGCAGTAACAAAGCGATTTGATTGATTGTTTGATTCATATGAACTATCGTCAAAATCATAGATGTATTATAATTCTATTGGTCAGAATATTGTCATTCAGGGACATCTGTATGGGACTCGGGCATCAATTTATGAGTCTCGTTGGACTCATAAATCCTAACAGAAAAAAACAGAACATAATTAAATTATATAGAATTGGTTTTAAATAGAATAGTATAAAGGCACTTTCGTTAAACATGCATGCACACACAGAAACTCACGCCTTCTTCTCATGGGGGTAGGCAGAAATTACAAAACGCCACAAGCTATGATCCTTACAAGCGGTACTCCTTTTGCCTCGTTTACTTTCGACATCTTTAGGCATAAAGTGATTATACCTACGAGTATCCTTGCTGGATCCACAGACTATGTTAATAGTACCTAAATGAGTAATAGAATTTACTTTTAACTCAGGAAAGCATTTTGGATGCAGGTAAACTTGAATCATTCACAGGCTAGTGTTAACGTGAGCCAGGGCAGTAAAATCTAAAATTATTTTAAGACGCACACGTTAAACTCCAGTTATATTATGTGTGACTTGTGCCGAATTTAGTGCATATTAGCGAGTTGGCATGGCACATCAAATTAATGGCTCGCAAATATTCCTCGTTTTTAGTGGAAGCTCGGATTTCCTATCATTATTAATTAACGCATAATTATTTATTTGTTACTGACACTGACATGTTACAAATGACTGGTCATTTATTTAATAACTTTAACGAGTTTACTAGTTTACTATGCATACATATGGTATGTTTTATTTTTTTGACCAGGTTTTTGTTGCATTTTATTGCCCAAACGAAATCAGCAAGCCCTTGATGACGAGAGCACTCGAAGCTTTAGCCGGTATTTACACTGATCCAGGGTTCAAGCTGATTGTCAGCGATCGGCGAACACAAAGGTACGCGGGTTTGCACGTTTCATCTCTCTCTCTCGCATCAAGAGTTTTCATATCACGTAACGTGACGTAGTAAGCTATAAGTCTACGTCCTATATATATTCTGCTAGGTGCTGATTTAGTATTCAGATTCTAACATTCAAATTAACTACAGCTCGGTACTGAGTCTTAAAAAAAATCTGTGGTGGATTTGTATGCTTTTCAAGCTATCGTTGATCTCAGTCCGCTTTGAATATACTTAGACAACCTGGTTTTCGATTCACAACCTTATTTTATGTTCGATTGGTATCATCAGCGTCACAGTCCTCACGGTAAATGAGTATTAACCACGACGATTCGGTTCCTATCAATAAAAAACATTATTCAGCAGTTTTTCTTTTATTACTCAGCAGAGCCCTCAAACCAATTGAAGAGAATTCTAATCCTAATTTAAATAAACCATTTTTTTATTTTAGAGCTGCTAATCCTTGGGTACAGTTACTTACTTCTTCTGCAGCCTGACCACTGGATCAGCAAGCAGGTCAGCACACGTCGGTCGCAGCGCGATGCGGCGGTCTTCCACGGCAGGGTGCGGGGTCAGGACCAGCCAACCGACGTGAGCGAACCAGAATCCTCGCCTGACGTCGTGAGGGTCGGCCACTGTCTCCGAGTACTTGTGGTGCACCCTGTGGTCCAGCGCCCAGATGTAAATGTCGCGCTGAAAGAAAAAAAATAAAGTTCAGAAAATATGTATAAAACTAGCTTTCGGCCGCGTATTCGTCCGCGTGGAGGTCGGAATTATTCCACGGGATCGTACTACCGGGATAATCCCTATGTCCTAACACAGGTGTATCCGTGCGCCGAACATCCAAATTCCAAATCCGTTCACGTTAAGGGCGCACCCTACCTCAGATTTTATCCTGCTCGCACCATACTACTCGCAAGAGTGCACCAAACTACTACCTGTGTGAGAACGAGACGGAGTGGGGCGCTAGCGGTTCTAAAGCATCAAAAAGTTTAGGTAATTGCTTTTTACGATGAAAATAATGGTAATTAAAAAAAAAAAACATATGACCTGCTCTAAAGATAGTTCAGTTATTATGCAAAGTTTCATAATCTAATTTGAAGTATTTTTTTAATACCAGTGGTTTATAGTAACTTTCGCTTTTATAATATTAGTATAGATTATCTATGCTCGATGAATTGTTAAGCAAGTTAGCTGCAAATCGTTGGGCACCAGATGCAACACTGAAAAATTCTCGCTTCGGAAATTCTCACTTTTCAAAGGAGTACCTAACGCACTTTGTTCCTCGTCCTGTGATGTGAACATATTTATTCCTGAACCGGGTTCCGGAAGATTCTGTGAAATGTAATATTTCCAATTTCATCCAGTTTACTAATGCGAAATATCATTTTGTGTCATAAAAATATCGCATTCATTTTTTACACATCGCCGATATCGCTCTTGAATACATCATATTATAACTGATGCGTATATGTACCAGTCCGTATAAAGCAATGCAGTACTTTCCCCCTGATTAAAAAACTAATTATAATGAGCACAAAGTAGGTAAGCAATAGGGAGGTACTCTACATTTTTGCATGTTAGAATTTCGCTTACAATTTATTTAAAAAGGGATAATAATGTAATAAATGGAGCGCGTGAGTCTTACGTTTGGATTGAGGATTAATCGCAGCAAGACCAAGATGATGATTGTAGACCGTAGCAACAACAACTCGCCAGACATGACAAAGATTTCGAACTGCGACGTAGTTCAATCCTACATATATCTTGGTGCTATGGTCGCGAACGATGGCAGCCGCGTGGATGAGGTGAAACGGCGTATGGCTATGACTAGAGGGGCAATGGACAAGCTTAAAAAAATATGGAGGAATCGCAGCAAGTAACTAAGGCCACTAAGATCAGTCTCGTCTGTACACTTGTGTTCCCCATATTTCTGTACGCAGCTGCGACGTGGACATTACGAGAACTGGAAAAGAAAAAATTTGACGCTCTAGAAATGTGGTGTTGGAGAAGAATGCTTGGGGTATCATGGACAGAATTCGGCACAAACGTCTCCATACTTCAAGAACTCGGCATCAAACAGCGTCTAACAGCAAAAGTACAGTCTCGAATACTGAAGTTCTTTTGTCATGTCTCTAGGCGGAATAATGACTCCATAGAGCGTCTAGTGGTGCAGGGCAGTATGGAAGGTAATAGGCCACGCGGGAGATCACCGATGAGGTGGACCGACCAAATAAAATCCGTGGTTGGAGGCCCTTTAAATGAATGCGCCAGACTGTCATGTAACAGAACCAGATGGAGAGAGATCGTGAGGCGGGCAACAACTACACCTGCGATTGGACAAAATTCATCGTGACCACGACCGCTCTGTCAAGAGCAAAACGAAGAAGAAGAAGAAGATTAGGTAATAACTCGTGAGGAGCTCGTAACTAAGTAATAACAGCCTCACGGGTCGATCCATCAGGTTAAACTACACTTGCTGGGGTTGGTCCGTGGATGGGTGACCATCTTTACATATCGAGACTCCGCCCGGACTCGGAAAGAACGTTACGCAGTTGGACCCGACTGTCATTCGTGGGTTTGACAGTCGTTACGGGTCGTCAGAAGCCCGAAAGTCTGACAACCAGTCGGTATTACCAGTTACTGGGTTGTAGAGGTCAGATAGGCAGTCGCTCCATATAAAATACTGGTATTCAGCTGCATCCGGTTAGACTAGAAGCCGACCCCAACATAGTTGGGAAAAGGCTAGGCAGATTGATTGATTAGGTTATAACTTATAACTAACTAGCGGGCTGTTTCTAATCCAATCGTTATCTTTTTGATATTGCAAAGTAAGGACTCCTCAGTTTGTTAGCAGAAATGACCACTATTTTGTTTTTAACTTAGTCAAAACTTAGTTTTTTCGCTTAATCTAAGTGGCATACGTTATCTTAGTTTTTAAACATTAGTGCATAAAAGTTTTAAAACATTAGTGTCATGGTTGTTACATAAATTAAGAAATTTTTAGTATGAAAAATGCAACTTCTTTAAAATTCCCCATACAAAACCCTGATATCCAAGGGGCAAGCGGGGCCTGCACCATTTCATAGGGACCTAATATTAATTTGTTTTCCTGTACTTAGATAAATAAACTCAGTATTGGGTCCCCAATTTTATATCTGTTAACCATTGCCTCACCAGGGGTCATTTTTCCTTAGGCTTGCATTATGTATTGCGTTGAATATTGGCTAGAAACAAATTACGAGTTTCCTTTCTAGGTACCTACATCTTCTATTTTATAATTTAACTAGCTGATGCCCGCGGCTTCGTCCGCGTGGGTGTCGGTTATTATATACTAAAACCTTACTCGAGAACCACTCTATCGATTGGTGAAAACAGCATGAAAATTGGTGCAGGAGTTTTTGAGTTTATCGCGAAGACAGACAGAAGCGGCGGAGGACTTTGTTTTATAATATATATTGTATCATGTACAGTATTGTACTGTATTATTGCATTGCATTGTTGTCTTATGTGTTTATCATTTATTCTTCAACTACTATTTGTAGAGGTTACTGCTTGAGCACAATTTTTTGGTTAGATTTATATTATTAGCTAAGTACTCATCGATCACTAATAAGTACTATAATAATTTTGTAACCAGATTGTCTATTGTAAAGATAGAGGAGCCCAAAAATAGAGGTTTTCTTATCGTCAAGGAATTACTTATAGCGTTGCTAAATTTAAGAGTACAACATGACTACTACCACATCTTTCTTCTACTTCCGCCTCTGACTACGATGTTTAAAACCTCCGACTCCGGCTCCGGTTCCGGTAAAAAGACTTACGTAACATCCCTGATTGGAACTTACCTACTTACTTGCCCTAATATATTTTTTTAACTCCCCTAGTTTCGTGAGACACCAAAATTTGTTTTCCCACTAGAATTCGAAAGGGCAAGTAAATATCACGCGTTAGTAGGTTCTGAATTATATATTATATCAAGGGTGCTTAGTGCTGTGCGTCGTATTCGTCATACTGCCAAGTTATTTTGATGTTTATAAGACAGAAGCGTATCATGTTTCAGAATTTTACGGATGGAACTCATGTAACGTAAGGCCCTTCTTACAAACGAAACCAAAAGAAATCAGTTCATCATCATGATCATCCATAATGGGAAATCATCCAATGATTTCTCCCGCTCTGGGCAGAGCGGAAGGGCGTGTCAGACTTTTACTGATTAAAACCCACCCGTGTTCCTTCAGTTGCTTGTTGCCAAGGTCCCGGTGTCCACTTTCGGACTTTCCCGCAACCCTGGCAGGCATCGGTAGTCGGTACTAGCGGACCCCGCCGATTATTGTGCTAACATCTCTTTGAGGCGCGCGCGGAACACGACGCGCCATCGACCTGGGCCTGGTCCTTATCGGACGGCGAGCTACCCGTCCATAGCCTGACGTCACCCACTGCTGGGCATAGAGTAGAATACTCTTTAGGTATTATGATTGGTTCGCACAAGAACAGAGAGGTCAGAGAATCAACTACTAGCATACTGCCGCGCTAGCGATAAGTGAAGTACCTAAGTATGTTTTGCACAAAAACGTACCTACTTACTGCACTTATCTCTAGCGCGACAAGTCTTCCAGTGGAAGGCTGCACACGGAGTTACCGGTAACAACTGCGTTAGTACCTGACTAGTTTCAAGTAACGAGGAGCAGCAATTTACTGGTTTCCGATCTAGAACTAGTTACGGTTGAAACCAAATGAATATATTGTATGTGTCATCAATTAGTGACAAAAATAACTGCTACAATCGAGTAAACCCATAAAACCTTTGTCGCTAACAGGATATTAATCCTGTTAGCGACAAAAGTTTTATGGTTTTTAAATAAACGATGAAAATAATAATGAGCATTATATCAATTAACGAAGTCTTCTCTTTCGTGTTTGCGAATCATTTGGAAGAGCTAATAATGTTAAATTTATGGTTTTTAAATAAACGATGAAAATAATAATAAGCATTATATCAATTAACGAAGTCTTCTCTTTCGTGTTTGCGAATCATTTGGAAGAGCTAATAATGTTAAATTGAGTTTAAGCTCATTTGAGAAGGCTTTGCAAACATAATTATAATGAGTACCTATTGGTTACTACTAGGTACTTGTTAAGTTAATTATATTGTCCCGTGATTAAAAACGTTTAAAATTTTGTCGCAATCTCAACAATGAGAAAATAAAAGCATTTCAATAAAGTAGGTAAATTAGAGGTATTTTTGAATGAGCTTAGCTTAGAGGCTGATATTAGAAAATAGGATAACTTTGTTAATTTATTTCATCAGGATCGCAATGTCAAAAGCCCCAAGTAAAGTATAGGCTCAGCCGTTTATGGAGCTTGTGGACGCAAACTTCGGTAGTGAATGAAGTCGATTGCCATGTATACCAGTCTCCTACATTGGCAAACAACAAACAATGTACACAAGGAATATATCGTTTGATGCACCTGTCCCATACTATCGTCCTTTTATTGATTTCAAGGCAATAAAACAAAGTTTCAATTCAATGAGGTTGGTCGATAGATGGCGCTAGCATAGCTTTCGCCTGTCAAGTTTATGTTGTGTTTTTGTGTTCCCTAGTTGACTGCTTTTTGCTTTAATAATATTAAAAAAAACTGTCGTGAAAAAACATGTATTCGACAAATCAAATCAAATCAAAAGTCATTTATTCAAACTAGGCTGAGAATCAGCACTTTTCGAACGTCAAAATCACATAAGACAGTCCCCCAAAAACGCCCACCCTTCACCACTTCCTAGTGCTTTAGCTGGGAAGAAGAAGTGGCGCAACAAACTCCCCAGCAGCACAGCTGTCTGTTCAGTTAGAAAAAATTGATTCTATACAAAAGTATGCAAAATCATTTACATTATGCAACATAAAACATAAATCTAATTATTAGCCATATGTCAGCTAGCACACGCTAATATACCAACCAAAAAAAAACGAGAACTCTATGTACTCAAGCATAAATAAAAGTAAAAATAAAAGCCTCCAGGCACAAAGGGCGTGTCCGCCTACATATAGCTATTTTTAGATGTAACTGGAAGTTATAAATGATAAACTAGGACCATTGAAGTAAAATAAATAATATTTATCAATTTTCGAGGTCGCTAGCTAACCACATATTGCAATGCAACTCATAAACATTGTAATGAGTAGATTATGTCAATAATAAATTAAATTAGAAAAACATTAAAAATAAATTGATCGTACAGTCAAATAAAAAAAATACATATATGAACTCATATAACCTGTCAGTGGGTAAGCTAATGCTGGAGAAAGAACATAAACATTGTCTTGAGTTAATCACAGCGACCAACTTTTCTTATCATTTAAGTAGTCGTGTCGACATGGCGGAAAAGCGAGTTAAAAGCAGAATTCAAGAAACGAGGTGCATCTTAACGAGGAAGGAAAGCAGAGCTTGTCAAACCAAATCAAATGTTCCTAATTCTTATAATTTTGGTTGAAGCTAGGTATGCTAGCGCCACATGTACCTATGTATTCAAAGCGCCACTTTGACAGTTGCTTACCCCAATTCCAAAATTAATTTCTAGCTCTTTGTTATCCTGTGGTGTATCCTGGGCCCTGTTTAATAAAGCTGACAATCCGACAAGTCCGACATATGTCAAAAAGTTGACAATTTGTTTACTGTTTAACAAAACTCGACATATGTCAAAAAACCACATTATTTCTGACAATTCTATAGTCAAATTTTGGTTTTGGCTCGGAGTGGCATACGTTACGTGTAAATACAATGACCAATCACTTGAGGGAAAACTATAAGTTATGAACCAAGAATGTATAGAAAGTTGAATCTTCGGTCCATCCATCTATTATATTCGGTCCAACCATAGTATTAATTGAATGGTTTCCGTTTCTGTCTACAAACACAGATTCATTTTGATAAGGGGCATCTATAGGAATTAACGAACCGTCCACAATAAAAAAGTGAAAGCGTAATGAAAAGTGTTGGTATTTGGTTACAAATTATCAAGCCAGCGAACCTCTTCTCCGATTAATTCAGTAGTCAGGGCTCCACATACCCTTCTTATGCAATGATGTACGGTTGCTTTATTAAGCCTATGTGCATCACCAATAACGTGGTACTGTGAACCACAACCCATCCAATGCAAAGCGCATAAAATTTGTTTGTCGGGTGTAAGTCCTAGGTTTCTACTTATAAGGTGTTCAAGTCGATGACCAATGTTATCAATTAAATATGACTGAAAATTAAATTGAAAATTAATTTTTCTTTAAAGCAGAAATCTGTAATTGAGAAGGAGAAATTGATTCTGCTTTTAAATGATCGTCGTTGCCTCCTTGTTTGTATTCCATCTAAGTATTCCTCATCACTACTCTCACTGCTCGATGATGTACCATTTTTTGTAATAAACCTTTTAAAAACACTTTCTTACCCCTTCAAAATTTAAAATATGATTTCGCGACAGAGGGTAACACTCCTGTCAGAATTGTCGGACAATTCTACAAATATGTCAATATATCATGATAATTTTTGTTTTTCATGACAAATTGTCACCTGTCACCTGTCGCTCGAAAAGTTTTATGAAACAGAAAAATGTCGGACGGTGCGACAATCTAAATATTTGTAAATTTTCCGCCATAACAATTTTTTCGCTTGTATCTAAGTTTTATTAAATACGTTTTTAAATGACAAATATGGCGAGATTGCACCTGTCGATTTTTGACATATTTGTCACTTTTATTAAACAGCCTAAGCGCGACAATTTTTCAATTTGTTCATTTTTTGACATATTTGTCGAATTGTCAGCTTTATTAAACAGGGCCCTGGTGGTTACAACTATTTATTAAACAAACCTAAAACTACTAACCATCTCAAAATATCTCATCTCATCAGAACATTTTTGCTACCAAGCAGTATTATTGTTTTCAATATTAATAATACCAATCTTGAAAGCAAGACAAAAATGCGAAACGAATCAAACGTCTACCCTATAAAATAAACTATTGTGAAAATATCGAAAACAACTTTACCGTTGTTGCGTACCTAGTTATGTAGTATAGTCACATTTTCAGTAACCAATTCAATTTTTACCCAGTATCTTTATAGTATACTAAAAACCTAAAGGACATGTATTATAATAGTTGAAGTTATGTAACCAGCAGTCACACAGTTTATTATAAGATGCTCTGTCGCCAAGGCTGGCCGAGAGGTCAATGCGTGCAATTGACTTCATTTGTTCATGATGATCACGAGCTACAAGTACTAGGTACTATAATTACTAATGTATTCGTAATAAACAACTTTCAATGTAATTGACAATCATGACGGTTTCGGGAACATTCGATACTCGCTGAAATATTATGTATGTACATACGAGTAGATAGCAACCATTTGTTTTTGTTACAGGTTCTCACAAAGCTGGTTGTGGATGACTTCACTAATATTCTGACACCTGTATTCTGAATCACAATGCAACTAATGAAATTTCAAATCAATTTAGACTGGAATTCAAATCATGTTTTTATATACAATCTAACACTAAAATTATATACAAAACGAAATAAAAATTATTATACAAACGAAGGACTCAAAGGGCGTCAAAAAAAATTTTCCGCATCGCTGTCAGTGGGATAAGTGCCCAAAAGGCTGGCAGCATTGCCACGTTGGATGGCAATGCTGATTTTTTGACCTAGAAATTGACCAGCCTCCTGGTCACGTGAAGAGTCGACCAACCGCTTGGCGATGTCCCGAAATACTCGATGAGCACTCGGACCCTAGTGTTTCAACCCCAAACCAATAAGGTTGTTATATTTGCGCCGTTTGAGGTTTTCTGCACCTGCAGCAGCCGCCCCAGCACAGCCCGCCACGCACGATCACACTAGCTTACAGCCACGCACGATCGTCCAATGCTACATTTATGATTGATGTTAGAGTACTCCGAATGATTTGATCAATTTTGTCTAAAAGATGTGGCTTTTTCCATAAAGGTAAAGAGCGGAGAAAATACATAAAATTTTAACCGAAACAGCAGTATCTGATGAGGGTGAATGCCGAATGTAGGTTAATTTTAGAAAGTCTATCCGAAATGTGAGTGTGAAATTCTAGTGTAATTTTGTCATAGTACCAGCAACCCGCTACGAAAACCGGCTTTATGTATTTTTAAGTTATAATTTGTATTTTCTCTGTAAGTGATTGTGTAATCTTTTGAGAAAATAAATATCTAAAACCGTAAAACCGTAAATGTCATTGAAATGTTTAATTTTTTCATCAACGAAAGGTGAGAAACTGTCTTCTAAAATTGGGGAACCTAGGAGGTGCAGTGAACTCTTTTCCAAAACTTTGATATCTGGGGCTATTGAATTGAATTTCTGAATAGTCAATTGTCTGTCAGTATTGTCACAAGGGTAAATCAAACCGCTATGTCAGACTTTATACCTGCTGTCTTGTTGTTAAATAGTATTGTTCCAATGTAGTTTAAGTACATACCTGATTATTCAACCATCGCGCAAGTCTCACTTGCAGGGGTAAGGTTGGCATTGAAATAATACGCCTTTGAACCCGCCTTACGAATCGAATCGTTGAGCAAAACAGATGAATCATTTTTATATAGCAATGGTAATCAGGTTTTGAAGATATCAGTTCGTAAAGAATAGCAATGGTCGTTAGAAATAGAACACAAAAATCGACAGTACACAACGAACATGTAAACACAACGTAACGCCAAAATCGGATGTGCAAGTAGGGATGGTGAATGGCGTTCTGAGATCGATAAATACTCGATTTGTTCCCGAATACTAAAATTGAAATCATTGGACTGCCTCGTTGGTCTAGTGGTCACAAGCGCTGTAGCGCTGTACCCGGGAATCGCACCCCCCCCCCCCCCTGAGCATGAGGTCCTGGCTGTGATTCCCGGGTCAGGCAAAGTGTTATCGGGTTTGTCCATCTGGAATATCTCAGTAGCAAGTGGAGTGGATTTTTGCCCGTTTGATGGCAATAGGCTCGCCCCCTATTGCACGGGACTTACAACACAACTAGCGAAATGAGGGTGTATAGGTACACCTCTCCCTTCAGGGATTAGAAGCGTGATGTTATGTTATGTTATTATTAATCAAACACATTTAAAAAGGGTATAATAAAATATCAATTCAAAAATATATTTTTTGTGAATCGATTTTTCATGCTTTGACTCGAATCGATTAATAGGGTATTTTATTTAAAAGATTGCTACCTTAATATATTGTGCCTTTGGTCCCGCCACTAATGTCAGATGCATTGTCAAAGAAATAACAGTCCTTTATACACAGTGATTACCTATTATTGTGTTCGATCGTCACAAATATCAATAAGAACCTAACCTGTAGGCGTAATGACATCATCCGACGAGTTCTTGTCACCGTCGGCGTTCCAGCTGTATTAGAACCCAATGGCTTGACACGCGACGATGGCAAAAGACCGGACGGCATGTCCTTACTTCCATGGAAGATGGGTAGGCCTTTAGTGTGGGACGCAACGTGTGTCGATACTCTTGCGCCATCTCATCTTCCTGGCTCGGCGTGCTGTGCTGGCGCCGCCGCTGCGGCTGCGGAAAACTTCAAGCGGCGAAAGTATAATAGCCTTATAGGCAATTATATTTTCGAGCCGTTTGGGGTTGAAACCCTAGGGCCGTTGGGTCCGAGTGCTCATAGTTTATTTAATGAAATCTCGAAACGGCTGTTTGACACTTCCCGTGACCCAAGGGCTGGCTTTTACCTTGGTCAGAGGCTAAGCATTGCCATTCAACGTGGCAATGCCGCCAGTCTCTTGGGTACACTACCAGCCGACAGCGATGCGGAGGAATTTTTCGACGCCATATTTTAGTTATTAGTTGTTTATTTGTACAGTTAGTTTTATTTAATATTAGTAAGAAAATTGTTTAGTGTTAGATTGTATATTTTATTTAAAACTATGTCACGTACAGATATTAATTAAAGGCCAATGTCAAACTACGTAGGCGTTTAAATAAATCAAATTAATTATAAACAAATTATGCATTATTTAATTTAATTATATTCCATGTCATTTATTCTCTTGATCGAAAATAACTCGTTCTTAGTTTATTTTTCCTATATTATGTGTAGCTTAGAATGGTTACCAGATGGTTTTTGATACAATGGAACGTCAAAATCGGGAAGTACTTGTAGAGTGCGTTTCATCATTATAGTTCCTATGCCGTAATGTTGGCACTTTAAAACGGACCTATTAGGTGGCGCCGTTACGTACAAATGTTCGGCATACAACAGTGAAACCAATATTACGTCATAGGAACTATTTGATGAAACCCACTCTAAAAGAAAAGCCGAAGCACTCAAAATACTGTTTTTGCAGATATTTTAACCTTGGTTTTATTCGGAATAATTTATCCATGATAAATTAGATCTTTATTTTTAAATCTTAGTGTATTTCCCCGAATTCGAATGCAGGAACTGGTCATGTCCTTTCGCATTTTGAGTAGTTGAGGTCAATGCCAATGGATTGAAACTGCTGCTTAAGGAATTGGAGATCTTTTTGGACAGTATACTACGTCACCTCCTAGAGTCCCATAATCTAAATACCACACATTCAATTTTGAATTTAGTTGTTGTATTATGGGGTGAATAGCTAAACTGAAAATGATCGGAATGATAGGGGATCACCTTGTTGGCATCCGACTGCAGATTCCAAAACGTTGTCTCTATAGAGTAATTTTGATGGGTGCCTATAGCACTGGTACAAAAAGCTAAAAATATCCGGTAACACCTTTTTTACTTTGGCCAACAGAGTGTCCCTGTTAACGGAGTTGAAGGCGTTCTTGTCGTCAACCTTGACCTCACCTTTACCTACTGGAAAGGGCATGTACTACAGCCTCGCAGCCTCCTTTGGATCCAAAACCAAGCTGTAGGGGCTGGAACTTGGTTTAAAAAAAATCTCCATTTAGTCTGCAGCATATTTTGGCTGCCGTACGCCTGTAGGTACACCCAACGGCGATGGGACGGATGCCGCCGTCCTTCTTGCGCAGGGCACACAAATTGGCCCCATACAAGACTTCGACGACGGCATCATTCACGCCGCCGTTGAGCATCAGGTTAATTAGAGCTGCAAGCTCCTTCAAAAGTGACTCACCAGCTTCCCCGGCGCCTGAACTCAGTAAGTCTTTTAAATGCTGAGGAGTCAGGCCGTCGAGGTCAGATTAATTGTTTAAAGTTTCGATTAATTTTTGTTCAAACCTAGGTAATTTGACCTTCCACCTGAACACGAACTTTGCCGAACACTATCGTAATCGACACATCCATGACGACACGAATTTTACGCACAAGTAGATACCTACTTAACTTTTTAAGGTGCCCTTCATTCTCTATAGCGTTCCTATACTATATACTTACTTAGTAATGTAAACATAACGTTATTGTCAGGCAACTAAACTTACAATGAAACTCTGAGGGACCTAAGAATAAATAGATAGGTAGGTACCTAAGCCTTTCAGAATTGTAGGTAGTTGTGTATCGGGGTTACAGGCCGTGTGGGATAATGTCAGTAATTTCTCGGAAGAGTCCCGGTCCCGGCTCCCTGAAGCTGACTAAATTTGACGACGACGTCGTCAAATTTAGTCAGCTTGGTTGTGTTAACAAGTGCTCTGGCACAATGTGTGGCTTTGAAAAGAATTTTTGTATGAATAACAACACCGTCTTACCAAAATGGCGCAGCATATTATTATTGTAGTCCAAATTAGATTATTCGTTTAATTTATTTTCTTATTATTGTAAATCCTAGAGGTTTTAGTAGAGATACTTTTTTTTCATATTGTTCAACTTTATTTGTTAATTACCTACAACAATAAATAAACAATATTCTATTCTATTGTTCTCTTCTCATTCAAATTGGAAATAGTATAAATTATAAATAAAATAATAAATAATAGTATAAATTCATTACCATGTTTTAATCTTTAAGGTCCAATTCTAGGTTTCCTTCAAATATTTCCTGGTTAAGAGGAGAGTTGTTTTGTCTCTAAGCCACCGCGGGCATTCGCCTGTAATGTAACAGTTCAGATTCGAGCATTCAATCAGTGAGGGAGGAAAACCGAGCATTACAGTTCACAACCTGTTGAAACAATTCGAGCATTACATCAGTGATGGAGCACACTCGTTATTAAAATTAAACATTTAAATAAATGTATGTATCTCGTTTCAACATTCTCAATTTTGCTTTAGAAATAGCAAACACACCACGTAATATCCTAACAGTACTCGTAAAATCACAGCTGTTAGTCACAAAACGATAAAGTCGCATGTATTCATATAAATTGTTTTAATAACAGACGATATGATAGTTGGAACCGTTAGTTAAAGGCGATAAAAATCAGGGAAAGTGACTAAATCACTCATTCGCCTAGCCTGAAACATTTTGGCGATAGTGAAAACATGGCCATGACCTTTGTGATTAAAAAGCCATGGAAGGTGGTCGAGAGGAATTAAATTTATGTGACGTCTGACAGCCAGCGGTGGGAGTTGTGGGGACATAGTTAGTCTAGGAGGATGAGAGAGATGAGAGATGGCGTGCAATAACTAGCTCCTGTAAGCACGTCATGGTTGTGCAAGCCAATAACAAGTTACAACAAAGATTTAGAAATGTTCAACGGAACCAATATGACTGGCAAAATGTAGTGAGTTAATTTGCTTAACCCTTCAGGGAATAAGTACCTACAAACAGGCATGCCGTCATTTTTTTTCAACGAAAATTACTTCATGAATGTTAAGTTTTTTTTTTATTGATGTTGAGTGGTTGAATAATGCTAGCATCTAGTGGGTTATTCTGACTAGTAAAAATTCATTCGAAATCAAATTCATCTTTTTTTCTGGTGATGATGTTTTTGTTACGTCGAGGAAGTGAAAAAAATGTAAATTAGGGAATGTGAAATAAACAGGATGTTCTTGCTACAAACCACCTCAGGTAACTAGCTCCTTTGAGGAGTGGCTAGAGAGGCGCCACGGCGTCCTCACCTTCCGCCTGACGCAGGTCCTCACCGGACACGGTTGCTTCGGGAGGTTCCTGTTTCGGATAAGGCGGGAGGAAACGCCCGGGTGTCACCACTGTGTGGATCGCACGGAGGACACGGTGGAGCATACGGTGGAGGTCTGCCCTGCTTAGGCAGAGCCCCGCCGTGACCTCTTGGAGGCGATTGGCGGCGATTGGCGGCGGTGACCTCTCGCGTCCGGCTCTGGTCCAGGTCATGGTACGGAGCGAGAGGGCATGGGAAGCAGTCACCTCCTTCTGCGAAGCAGTAATGCTCGCGAAGGAGGAGGCGGAACGCGTGAGGGAGAGGCAAAGTTTGCGCCCTCACGCCCCTAACCACCGCCGTTGGAGACGCCCTGGGCGTCGGGAATCCCAGGCGGATTCCCGGCCACCATAGGCGCGGGCTTGCTGACGGCGAGCAATGGGTAGCTCGCCGTCCGATTAGGACCAGGCCCGGGTCGATGGCGCGTCATGTTCCACGCGCGCCTCAAAGAGATGTCAGCACAATTGGCGGGGTCCGCTAGGACCGATGCCTGGCAGGGTTCCGGGTTAGTCCGAAAGGGATACCGGGACCTTAGCAACAGGCAACTGAAGGAACACGGGTGGGTTTTAGTCAGTAAAAGTCTGACACGCCCTTCCGCTCCGCCCAGAGCGGGAGAAGTCATTTGTTGATTTCCCACCCAAAAAATAAAGGTAACTAGCTCCGTAGGAACCGACTTCCCAGACTGACACTAGAGCAAAAAAGTGCGTCCTGGACTCAGTGCTCACTACTGTATACTAAATACTATAAGCTCAACTCCGAAGAAACAAAGATAAAAATGGATAGTCAGACTCCGAACAAACCAAAAATAAAAGGCAATGGAGAGAATTGCTAAGTTTTTCCAATTTTCTTTACTTGTTACAGTTATCAACAAACAGGTACGTAACGCTGTCTTCTCGTAACGCTTTCATGTGAGTGTCAGAGTTTAAAGCCGCCCATGGGCTTCTGAATTGGCTTCACATGCTGTTGGAACCTCTTATATCTGGTTGGCGAGGGATGTAAATGAATTCCGGAGTCCAATATAAAGTGCATTGATGAATCGAGAGTTATGTTACAGTGGCGTTCCTTACAATATATTGATAGTACACAAGTTAATACTAGGGCGCGGCGAGGGCGACTGCCGCTCGACTCTGTGTATGCGCGGGACTCCTTGCGATTTGCCTCGTTTGCATTATTGCTACTGTAGTTCCTACACATGCCGTCGAGAAATATCTCTCAGGCATGCCGATTTCCTCATGATGTTTGAATCGTTGTGAAATAAATGTGAAAATGATACGGAAAGGTTGCATGCAATGTCCTGTTAGATGAAGGGGTAGATTTTTGAGAGCAGTATTTTTTAGATTCCTGTGCTACAATACCGAAGTCCCAGTATTTGCTGAACTAAAAGCACAATTTTACCTATTCTTCATAAAGCTTCCATTTGTGTGCTTCCATTTGTTTTGATCCGTTTGATACGAGGTTTTGCCTCAATCTACACACATCAACACCGTCTAGGGATATTTTATATAAAGTTCATAAACTCAAAAAATACTGGCCGGTTTTAAAATCTTTTGATGAAAGCTCATTTTGTGGGCCTATTTGAATGATTGCAAATTTAAATTTGAAAAAATTAATTTAAGGCAAAAGATTTGCGCGGCCTAACTTTAGCGAAGTTCGAAGGTTTCAATTTACCTACCATAGTTTTAGCTAATTTTTGGTGTCAATTTGAGTTTTAAAACAAGTTAGCAGTTAATTTAGAATTTATGTCACTGTATGCATCATGCAGGGGCGCCATTTAACGAGGGAGGAAATGTTAAGGGCGGTAGGCATGCCCCAAGCTGTGGCTACTCAATGGAGTATTGCTGAGGAGATTGGAACAAAACAAAACGTGATTTCAAGGTTATGGTCACGTTATCGTGCTACTGGTGAAGTGGCTGAAAGATACCCAGGCTGGAAGCGCATAACCACCCAACGACAAGACCGATTTATGCAAGTTGCCGCGAGAAGACAACCAATTGTTACGGCCATGGAGTTGGTTCAAAAGCTCCAGTCAGAGCACCAGTTGCTTGTGAGTGACCAAACTGTGAGGAGAAGACTGCATGAAGCTAACTTTCATGCTCGTAGACCGCTTTGTATTCCAGCACTACGCCGAGGAAATCGCGGACGGAGATTACAGTGGGCTCGTGAAAATTTGGTCTGGGAAGATAACCAGTGGTCTGTAGTGCTGTTTACGGACGAGTCCCGATTCGGTTTCCATCCCGATTCGCGAAGAGTACGCATATGGCGAGTTCCTGGTTGTGAAAGCCGCAACACCCTCAGGAAGTCCATCATCCTATCAGTCCGCACACAGCGCGAGTGGTGACCACCTGGCTGCAAGAGCACGACGTGTGGGTTTTAGACTGGCCTGCGCAATCTCCAGACCCCATAGAGCACACGTGGGACATGCTCCAAAGAAGGGCTTTGAATAATTTTCCTTCAAACATTGCGTCTGAAGAGCAACTTTTTTGGCATCTTAGCAGGATCTGGGACAATATCCCGCAGCAAGACTTTGTTCACTTGATTCAAAGCAAAAAAACCATTATAGGACCGTTGTTAACTTCATGGGTGGTTTTACTGACTCCTGATTTTTCGCATAATTGCAAAAAACTAAATAATTTTGCTTTATTTTTCACTTTTTCTTGAAAACACATTAATCGCAAGTTTTACCATTATTTGACTTTTTGTCTTTAATTGAATAAAATTTTATTTACGCAAAAAAAATATTTTTGTTTTAACCTGAAGTCTACTCCGATAAATAGGCTTTGTAAAAATATAAACATTTTGTATGTTATCTATAACAAATTTTGAGTAAATTGAGAAAATCTTAAATATCCCTAGACGGTGTTGATGTGTGTATTTTTACTATACATAGTATACACAGGTAATATTATATTACCTAATAATACGCGTTGAGGCCCCTTTTTAGTATAGGGGAAGACTTCCTGTTATTATCCGTTTATTCATAAAAAATAGGACATTTTTTTATCTTAGAAGCTGTACCTATAGGTACAAGTAGATAATGAACATCAGTACAAAATACCAGTTTCTCAAAACCACCTATAAAAGGTGTGCTACACAGAGATAGTTTGCCAATCTACCGTTGGGCTACTAAAACAACATTCTATCATTCATTCGTTGCACAATCTCGCACATGGTCTACTTATACGACGTTGTAATAAAAACTTACAACTAATACTTAAAAGATCTAAACATAAAGAAGTATTTTTTTAAATAGTGATGTTAATTTTTCCTTTCTTCATCAACGAAACGTTTCCTCCGGACTCTTAATTTTATTTTCTAAAAACTAATTAGGTAAGTTTTCAAGGACCAATTCATTAATATATTTTTACTGGATATAATTATCTAGGTTTTATGCAAAGACTTAAACACTAAAACTATAATAATTTAGTCTGATTGTCGTCTCATCGGAATGCGTGTAAAAAGTGTAACACTAAAGGTATGATTCCGAACAACGCTGCACGCGGCAGTGCTGCAGCCCAGCAGTGCTGCCGCGTCACTAGTGGTCCCCAGATTACATTCAGCAATGTGACGCAGCAATGTCGCGCAGCATGCTGCCGTGCTCGGAATGTACCTAGTCTCATATCGACGGCGAAGTGCCAATAACTCCTGAATTTTTTCGATAAATTCACTTTTTTAACGTTTTGAATTTATAGACGTTATTCGCATGTTTTAGTAAAATCTCCCGAGTGTAATTTTTGTTGCTACATTAAATTAAAATGCGGAACTACCTCCCAACTTAACCAACGTGTTTTAAGAAATGAAACGTTTTTTCAATTTGTGTAAGTTTTTTACTTTGTCAGTGAGGTGTATAAACTATAGAAAATGTTTATGGGGACCAGCGCGGCAGCACTGCTGTGCTGCGCGGGTTGTTCGGAATCACGAGTGTACCTGTGTTTGCGCACACACTTGTGCAATGTGTACTATAATATCTCCAGCGTACCTGGCTAATCTCCGTTGAGATTGGCCGCCGTAATCGAAATTCGATCGGAGGGATTTTAATAATTTGGTAACTTAGTTTGAAACAAATCTGTTGAATAAATAATCTCACCTGTCCAGTTATTGTGAACAGTATAGCGAGCAGTATCCGCAGGGGCAACCGCGCGCGGTACGCTCGATGTGACCACAGCCTATGCACGCCCGCTGTGATTCCAAATCCAGACGTATATATCGTGCCAAATGCTGAAAAAACAAGGACTTTATTTTAAAAAAAATTGTATGGCTGACTTTTTTCGAAATGTAATATCTGTACGGATTTTGCGCTGCAGTGAAAATAGAATAAAAATTTGATTAAAAAAGAGTAAACATATTTTGTCGTGGGATATAATTTTGGAACTTTCTGATTTCGATTTGGTAACATTTTTTATTTGGAACTAAACCCAAAACAAATAACAATTGAAAATGTTAGTTTCTTCACAGATTTTTATGAGAGATCATAAATTCTAAATTATTTTATGTAACTGAAATCAAGAAATAATCGTGGAAACGTTACTGTTCAGTTTCTTTTGGTCTTTGCTTGCGGAAACCTTTTCGAACTCTCCACACTAAGTAAAGCTAGCTCAGCGTGTGTTCAGAAACCCCTTAAATCCGTTTGCCTTTTCATTTATTTTTCAGTACCTTTAACTTTCTAAACTCAAAGAAAATACTTCAAATACATTGGAAAAATCAACTGTACTACCTTTCAGGATATTCCTCGTATTTTGTATTTATGATGAAAGACCTAGACTTGATAGGCTTCTGAGGTATTGAGTAAGTGTATAAAGGTAAAATAAAAAGTTAACTTACCAAATAATATTGTGTACAGCTTAACTTGGTTACTAATCATCAGGTACAATCCGTATAATGAAACTAAATGTAAAAGAATTTGAACGGTAAGGTCCGGCCATCGCCATTGAGCCTTAAACTCCATGGCTTCATATTTTTTTATATCAAAGTCAGCGTCACTTGTCACTTCACTAGCACTGTCCCTTAACACTGTATTATTGTTCTCTAAATGTGCAACTTTGCCATTTTTGTATGAAAGGGGACTAATTTTTAGTTCCGAATGCATTTCTTCTCCACACATTTCGATGTTCTGTTGCGCTGGAGCCATTCTGTGGGGCCAAAAGAAAAATTGTTATCAGAATTATTTGCACAATTTTTTTTTACGACTATTCTCGTTATTTGAACAGTTCAAGCGATTAGAGCAGAGTCAACATCTCTAAAGAGCTAACAAAAATACCTCTAATTTGTCTCCATTTATTTCGCCTTGCGTGTGCCACAGCCGGCGGATAACAGTTTACTTATTTGTTATTGATGAGAAGCACCAAGTATTTGTACACACATGTTATCTGTTATATACGATATTTCTGGATAATCAGTTAGTGGAAACCTTATCGCTGTATCAGTAAACACAGGTGTTCTAAAATTTTTATGGAAGTTGACTCAATGTTTGCTAGTCTATACCTATATACTTGATAAAATGGCCGAAGGTTGGTCACTTCCCATGACTCATCGAGTACGTTATCGACGATAGATTGCCAGATGTTTGGGTTTAAAAATTTATACATAATGTGATTACTATGCTTAAGTACCTACCTATTAATAATTCCGGTTAAAGTGTGTGCCGCCTTGATAGGAGGTAGGGGAGGGGGGAAAGTTGGGGAGGGTTAGTAACTCATAAAAAGCTTGATAAATGACATGTAGAGAGAGGTGGAAGGGAGGAGAGCTGTTCACAGGAGACACTTCAAGGTCAATGTCAAACTTCTCGGATGTCAAGGCCAAACTTTAAAAAAAGAATTTTATATGGGAAATAGGTATAAAAAATTGAAATAATAAGGCGTAGTCTACGGAGCCTCGTAGTGCGGGGCTCCTGTTTCTGTCAGCAGGGTTTACATGAACCTAACCCGAAGGAGATGACAGGGGCCCAAGTGACCGAGCAAAGCAAGCGAATGAGCCCAATAGAAAAATGCTTAATAAATACAAAATCTCAAATTCACTGACAGACAACTCACAGCCCAAACCGCTGATTCTAACAGTATGTTTTAGACAAGAACCCCTGATAAAACGAAGGTGACCATTTAGGATTTATGAAAATTCATCACTTTTAGGGGACGAAAGTATGGAAGTCAGTAATTTTTGGTGATGGGGAAATCCCATCGAGGATACGGCTTGTCATACATAATTTTGTCTCAGTTCACTATTATATTGAAAATATAGAATCTCTCTAATCAATTCCTGTTTTTGTTTCTAAAATAGTAACCAAACGAGTAACTTTTGACTGTTTTTTTGCAAATTCGGCGTCGGTATTTCACTAAACGAAGTAAACGAGAATTAAATCGCACAGATTTTTTTTTATTGGTTTGCCGCGAATACTTTGCGAATAAACTTAGTAAAAGTAAACAGACTGAGTGGAATTTCTGGAAGTACCTAATGAATATCTACGAAGGCCTAGGTATGCTTATAGGTATCACCAATCACTAAACACATTTAACGATATGTATTTAAAACATCATTCTATCTCCATCATCTTCAAATGATAGAAAGAATGACGAAGCATGATGGTCTAAATTCGTTTAGAATTTTATTTTAACAATGTACACACGGCTACATATCAAGCTATACATTTCCAGTATAAGCTGACCTCGCATTGCATATATATATATATATATATATATATATATATATATAAATATATAAGATTTCCGTACAATAAGAGGTCAGCTTATACTGGAAATGTAACGCTTGATATGTAGCCATGTTGTGTGTACATACATAAATAAAATAGGGCAGACGTAGTCGCAGGCAAAGTGATAGTCACAAATGAGTAATTAGTGTTCAGTACAATAATGAAGAAATAAGCAAGTTTGCATTCACAATATTCTTCTTATCTACAATAGTTAAGGGCGAGACCATCTGCATTACCTACCGTTGTAAATCTCTGTGATATAACAATGGGAATAGCTCGTAAGTCACGCATTTTAATTACAGACAATTACCATTGTTTTTCTCTATGCACGATAATGCGCTCTATTGTTAAGAACTCTTAAACTATGAGATTTATGAGTAGGTACACACGGCTACACATCAAGTTGTATATTTCCAGTTCAAGCTGATCTCGCATTGTATTAGATTTCCGTACAATGCGAGGTCAGCTTATGCTGGGATTTTATAGCTTGATGTGTAGCCATGTGTACATAATATCGGTTTTCAGATTTTTTCGTACGGTTATAAATTTCTAGAATAAGCATAAATTTATTGTAACATCTTGCACTACACGACGGCAAAGACAGGATTATAATTTACTTTTCACACCACCTGCTCGACAATGTCAAATTATATGTCATGCAAACTTAACCTAAAGTAAGTCATTAAGACCTAAGAGTCTAGCAGGGTAAAAATATTGTACTGAATTACATTATGACTCATTAATGTGATTTGAATTTGGAACATAAAGTAGAACATTTATGATAAGTAGTAGGTACATACTAATACCATGCATTCACCATTAAGATCTGCACTAAAAATTAATTGTTTGAAAATCGAACTGGCCACCACGAGTAATACACAGAATATTAAAAAAAGAAAAATAGAACACAAATTATAAAGAGGCGCGAATACTAAAAATTGAATTGCTTTGTGCAACAAATTACTTAACTACAAACAAATTTTCACAAAAATGTCGAGTGACGATAGTGATTTGACTCCGGAGTACATTAAATCCGAAGCCATTGGCATTGCCAACAATCTACTCCCAGAAAAGTCCAAGGAATCGTACATTAAAGACCACGACGATTTTTACAAATGGAAAACTACAAAGGGCGTCAAGTCTATATCTGAATCAGTGCTTTTAGTCTACTTCCAGCATTTATCATGTACAAAGAAGTCAAGTAGCCTATGGTGCATCTATTCGATGCTCAGGTCAACAATAAGCATCAAAAATAATATACAAATTAATACATACACCAAATTACTGGCATTTTTTAAAAGGAAATCGTAAGGACATCGTCCTAAGAAATCAAAAGTTTTCACAGCTCAACATGTGCAAACGTTTCTAAATGAAGCTGCTTTTTTTTTTTTTTTTTTGGTTGGGAAATCCTCAAATGACTTCTCCCGCTCTGGGCGGCGGTCTCCAGCGGCGGCGGTTAGGGGCGTGAGGGCGCAGGCCTTGCCTCTCCCTCACGCGTTCCGCCTCCTCCTTCGCGAGCATCACTGCTTCGCAGAAGGAGGTGACCGCCTCCCATGCTCTCTCGCTCCGTACCATGGCCTGGACCAGGGCCGGACGCGAGAGGTCAGTGCCGCCAATCGCCTCCATGAGGACACGGCGGTGCTCCGCCCAAGCAGGGCACATCTCCACCGTATGCTCCACCGTGTCCTCCGGACGATCCGCACAGTGGTGACACCCGGGCGTTTCCTCCCGCCTAATCCTACACAGGTACCTCCCGAAGCTGCCATGTCCGGTGAGGGCCTGCGTCAGGCGGAAGGTGAGGACGCCGTGGCGCCTCTCCAGCCACTCCTCAAATAGGGGACTTATCGCCGTAATTGTGGCGTGCCCATAGGAAAGGACATCGTCCTAAGAAATCAAAAGTTTTCACAGCTCAAAATGTGGAAACGTTTCTAAATGAAGCCCTTGACCGCAGGTTTCTTGCCACAAAAGTAAGTACCTACCTATTGATTCAATTTTGAGTAACTAAAATATCTACTGTACTTACTATGTATAGGTAAGTATAGGTACTATCTACCCGCTCATGAATCGATCGCTTGTATGCGATCTACTGATAGGTGATGTTTCGACTCTAAGTTAAATAATAATTATTATTGTAAACCTTCGTAAGGTTCTTAGATAACTTTCTTATAACATGTAATACATTAAAATTAATATATTACGTAAGTTACCTTCCTACTTTAATACTAACCTACCTACCTATTTTTGTAACAGGTGGCATTGATTCTTGGAGTGAATGGCGCTTGTCATGGAAATGAACTCATAATCATTAAAATCGAATATATCGAAAAACATTCAGATTTGTTGTTGGTAAAGGACCATGGGAAGAAACGTCCCCACCCACCAACACGCTTGAGACTAGTGTCATTCGAAGCGTCTGGTGGGTTCGATACTTTTTTACTATGGCGACATTTTTCAAAAATGTGGGGTTTTCCGGGAATATTACTTTTTTTATTCAATATTAGCATTATTTTACATTTATATATTTTCTTAGTTTGCACTTAAGAGGCATAGAATATAGCGACCTAAATATGGTTCTCATTCATGACAACCTTTCTTTTTATCAGGGACCATTTTTTTTTTCTCTGATACCTTTTTTTAAAGTTAGGTTCGGTTAGGTTATGTTTGGTAAGGATAGGTAATTATAGCTTAGGTTAGGTTAGCTAACCGAAAAGTTTAGGTTAGGTTAGGTTAGCTAACCGAAAAGTTTAGGTTAGGTTAGGTTAGCTTCTGTGCGCTGTCAACGCGGCTCTACGTGGGAATCGTGCGATCGATGGCCCTTTACAGGGCCCCGATCTGGGCGGCTGACCTGACGGCCGGTAGTATCGCAGTCCTGCGCAAGCCGCAGAGAGCGATGGCCGTCAGAGTCATCAGGGGGTATCGCACGATCTCCTACGAGGCGGCTTGTGCACTGGCCGGATCCCCGCCCTGGGACCTCGAGGCGAAAGTACTCGCGTCATCGTATCGGTGGCGCGAGGACGCGAGAGTGCGGGGTGAGCAACCGATGCAGCGACACATAGAGCTGCATCGGTCTCAGCTTTGCGAGGTCTTGGTGGTGGAATGGCGGGACAGGCTTTTACGCCCTACCGCCGGCCTCGACATCATCGAGGCGGTCCGGCCGGTGCTCAAGCGCTGGCTCGGGAGGAGGCACGGCTCCCTGTCGTTTCGGGTGACGCAGGTGCTCTCGGGGCATGGTTGCTTCGGGAAGTACCTGTGTCGCATAAACAGGGAGCCGGACGCTCGGTGTCACCACTGCGTCGACTGCCGGGAGGACACGGCGCGGCATACGCTGGCAGAGTGTGCCGCTTGGGAGGAGCCGCGCCATGCCCTCATCTCCGAAGTAGGCAGTGACCTCTCGCTGCCGGCCGTCGTTGAGTCGATGGTCGACAGCGAGGAGTCCTGGGACGCGGTGGTTTCCTACTGCGAGACAGTCGTCTCGCAGAAGGAGGCTGCGGAAAGGGAGAGGGAGATCTCGTCCTCACCCGGCCCGCAGCAGGCGCACTGGGCGTCGGCGGAGGGTGGTAAACGCCCTCTTCCAGCCCCCCTAAATGGGTCCAGAGACGACGGACTCGGGGACGTCCGTCGCCCCCTACACATCAGGACCCGAGGTGGCGGTGCGTAGTGTTCCACGCGCGCCCCTCTTAGACGTCACGGGGGGAGTCAAACACCTCACTCCTCGGGTCTGACAGACCCCTCCGCCCGCCCCAGGGCAGAGGTCATCATCCATGAGGATTAAAAAAAAATAGGTTAGGTTAGCCGTTTTTTTTTAAGTTTTTTGTACAATTATCCAATCGCAAGAATACACAAATGCTGTTCATCATTGAGGAGTTCCATTTGACCTTCAAAATCCAAGATCAAATTATCACTGTTAGGTTAGGTGAGGTTAGGTTATGTTTGGCAAGGATAGGCAATTATAGCTTAGGTTAGGTTAGCTAACAGAAAAGTTTTTTGTTATTACAAAAAAACCCCATTGATTTTGCAATGGAGCAAGACAGTAAGTCTTTCTCGGGATCCCTAAAAACATATTGACACGTATCCTATGACTGTTGGAGGGTGGGGACGGAGTCCATACAAAATCCCCCATGGTCCTTTGCTAGATACAAAATCAATGAAAGAACGGTCATTCGTAGTCCGTGGAGAATACGTAAGAATTATCAAAAAGTACCAAGCTCTACGCCCCTCTAATATAAACACTAAAAGATTTTTCGTAGCTTATTATAATGGCAAGTGCACCAGGCAAGTCATTGAAAAAAATAAGATCAGCAGCATGCCGAAAGAAATTGCGAAATACCTGAAATTAACAAATTCCGAGCTCTACACGGGCCATTGTGTCAGGAGAACATCGGCTACTCTATTGGCGGATTCAGGAGCAGACATGACCCAGATTAAAAGACACGGTGGCTGGAAATCTGATGTAGTAGCAGAGGGCTACATTGAAAATTCTATACAAAATAAGGATAAAATAAGCTGCCGCATTGGTGACAAGATCAAACTAAAAACACCGTTGATAACTGATCCTTGGACACCTTTGTCACCACAACCTTTCACATCAAAACACTATTCATCTAGCCCGCTGCCTCAAACACCACCTTCACCAACTTTCACGATGCAAAATGGGCCTCAGCAGACCCAAGTTTCTGAAACTTTACTTAACAGTAATACTCAAATAAACTCTACCTCAACTTCAATAAATGTACCGAATAAAAACATAACTTTGTCTTTCCACAACTGGTCTAATGTATCAAACATTACCTTTAACATTTAATTGTTTTAAATAGGTCTACTAATTATTGTAATTTTAATAAATACTTGGATTCTAGTACTAATGGTTTTTATTGTCTCGTAGATGGTGTGAAAAGTAGAGTATTCTCCTCGGGGATAAAGGTCTTGAGCGAACTTGAATCCCACGCTGCACTCAGGATTCTTGTCTTAACTCCCTCGCTTTGCTCAGGAGTTAACTCTAAACTTAACACTCAGAATCCTTCGTTTTGCTCGGGATTCAATATGGCGCCCGCTACATAAGACACTACTTTATCCCCTTAGTGCATAATCTACTATTAATTTATCTAAGTATAATATAATACCTATCTATAATTGTAACATTATGTAACAATGAGTAATCTACCATGATTTGCGATTACGTCACAGTTCTCAGTGAGTTAATTTCTGTAGTGACAAGCATCAAGTGCTGTCATCAGTCAAGGTAACTTAATAAGGTGTATTTAGGGATTCATTGGGACTATTGTAACCGCAAACGGATCACGAGATTACGCGCCGCATTTGGCTTTACCACCAAAATTTATGAAAATAGTTGGCAATGACCAATTGTGGCGATCGCGACGGGTCCGTGTGCGGGTAACATTAACAGATTACAGAATACCTAAATCTCAGACCAAATAAAAACCGGCCTCACGTCACTGTTGACAGCGCTTTGTCTAGGTTTTTATTTGATCAGACCTAAATAAACACGATTTTTTGTAGAATATTTATGTAGCAAATAATCCATGGAGTTATTAGCATCTTTGGGCGAACTTCTGTAACTACCTATATACTCGTATAAGTTAGTTCCGACGATAAAGGTATTACTTATTAGAATTAAGTTATACTTACATAATGAATTATTTAAAAAATCTAGAGAACTACAGGTTACTACAGGTGCGGTACGTAGGTACTAGGTTAGGTAGGTCCTATACCTACCTAACCTAGTACCTACGTACCGCAGTACGAGTATTGAGAATAAGATTATAGGTATTTATTAGTACCTATCTATATATATTTTCCCCATTACAACCAAGGAAAATATAAGGTAGTATACCTACATTCTTTTTATTTTCATTAATAATACCAGCCACACTTCGCCTGTGATCATTCTTATCAAGTATTTGGATAATTTAATAGCCCAAATATTTGATAACAGTTAATTTAGTTTTATCAGCACTGTATTTATTTTTGGATTCAGTACCGATATATAAAAAAATGGCTCATTTAAATACAAGCATGAAAACAAAAAAAAGTATTCATCGAAAGCGTTGCCGACCTCATTTTACAAGTGAGTCAATTAAACCGTGAATATGCAAGAAATGGATGAAGCAATGGAAACTATTTTGAATCAGACGTATGTACGATGTACGTACCTAGATGAAAATGAACGAGTTCGCAAATACATTTAAACTCGTCATAGTCATAACAAACCACTAAAGCTACCAGACGATTAGAAAAACAAATTAAAAAGAGTGGTCTACGTTTTGACTATAATCTGTAATTCACTGTAATGTGCTACTTTGTAATTCATCATGTTTTAAATTTAAACACAATCCAAATAAAACACAAAGATAGAGCTCTGTCAACAGCGACGAGCGAGGGGCCGGTTTGTGTACATGTGTGCACTTAGTAAGGTGTAGTTTGATTGTAAATGTGTGCATGTGAACGTGTATGCACAGAGGGGAGGTGTATTTTTGGCATGCTTCACTGTATTTTCCGCAGCGCTTTGTTTTGTTTTTTATTTGATCTGAGGTTTTAAAATGCATCTCTCTGTTTGCATGTCTGTCTGTTAGTGGGCGGTTTTATAGGTCGAGATCCAATGATGCATATACCTAACCGATTTACCTACGTGATTTTTTGTAAGTTGTTTATGTATTCTCTGGCCAGGTTGTGTGCCTACATAATTCTACTTCAGAGTTTGTTTCCTATATTTAGCTAAACCAACTGTTGACCTGCTCAGTATCAGCCCGGTTGATGGCAATAGGCTCGCCTCCTATTTTATGGGATTTTAAAATACTTCGCTGGTGAAATGTAGGTGTACGAGTACTCTAGGTACACCTCTGCCCAGACCATCGGGGAATACAGTCGTGATGTTATGTTATGTTATTGTATAGTTTGTTAAATAAAGCTATTGCTATGAGTATTTCCAGGGAATCTATTTTACTCTTGAAACACTTCACACTAACCCATTACGACACCGTTGGAGTGGGTCATGATTCATACAATTACATGTTACGTCACTTTTTCATAGAGCCAGTGTATTTTCCTGTTTTATGTATGACTTTTATGAGCAACTTAAGAATAAAATTATAGCATTGATATTATTAGAATAGAAAAAAATATACATCTGGTATTACTACCTACTATTAGGTACCTACCTTTATCAAAGATTTTATGCTTTTCTTGATATCTTTGGTATCTGTTTCGAGCATGTCTATTTTCGTATATTATGCTTATTATGCCACCATATTAATATTACTAAAAGAGAAAAAAAAATATCAACGATATTAATCTTCTCATGATTTGATGTGGAAATAACCAAAAAAAAAAAAACTCAAAATTAAATACTATAATATTGTAAGCTCAGCCCTTAAGGGCGCACCCAATCACAAATTGCTTAGCATGATCCTCTATTATGCCGAAAATACTGCAGCATTAATGTTTAAATAAATACAATTAAGTATGTTAAAGTTGAGGATTGATGCTAGGTCTTATGTGAGGCGAAAACACGATTACATAAAATTTTCTCGATAGAAAAAAAATCCAAAGTTACCTCTGCACAGCATTATAAACCGCTTGTATTAAAAAAATACTTCAAATTAGATCATGAAACTTTGCATGATAACTGAACTAACTATAAAGCAGGTCTTATGTGTGTCATTTATTTTTAATTACCATTATTTTCAACGTAAAAAGTTCATTCAAGTTCGTTCAAGTTCAACTTTGGCCTTTTCCTCAATCGTTCATTCCTTCCTGTAAGAGAGTCTTCTCATTTTGTCGACATGACTGTTGACATAGCTGTTTCCACGGGGTCAAGTGAGCTGAGGAAAATAGAATTGCACTACAAATCTATCGTGGACGACAGCTAATCATGCTCAATATAAACATAACTTCACGCCTGCATTTCCCAAAGGTTCGGTTAGGTAGAGGTTCGCCAGTTATGTTTAAGTCCTATGGTCTGGTGAGCGTATTGCCGTCAGCCGAGCACAAATTTAGACTCCAGGCGGCTACTGAGAAATTCTAAAACAACTAAAATTTTATTTCATATCAACATCACACTCTAAACTAAATCAAAAATCATGTATTCAAAACAAGGCTGACAATCAGCACTTTTCGAACGACAAAATGACCTAAACGCCCGCCCTTCACCATTTCCTATTGCTTTAGCTGGGAAGAAGTGGCACAACAAACTCCCCAGCAACACAGCTGTCTTTTCAGTTAGAAAAACATGATTCTATACAATATTATACAAAATAATTTACAATACGCTTCACAAACAATTAAATTATTTGCCCTAATTGTGTCAGCTAGCACACGCCAATATAATAACAAATATACATGCCGCAATACTTTGAACAAGACCACTATCTGTCATCAGGACAAATTAGGAACACTCGCTAAGTGTTTCATCTTTTCATATAAAAGTGAAACATCTTCCGAGTTTCAAAACTTCCTAATTTCAAGATCACTAAAAATGATCAGCCAAGGTCACGTAAATGTTTACGATGCTGTTTACTTGATACATCTTTGATGTTCTCTCAAGGTTCCCATTCGACTATGACTACCGACTTCTTCGATGAAGCGAAACATTTGTTTAAGCTAAGGCATACAAGCGCGACGCGACGGCAGCGCGACACGACTCCAGTAGAACAATTTACATGAAGTTTTCATAGAAATTGATCCACCAGAGTTGCGTCGCGACTGTGTGAGCCTGTACTATGGTCTTTACATTTATAAACTGTTTGTTCTATCTCGCTGTTGTAATAACTGGAATATTTAGATTGTTAGTAGCTCAATTGTATGGCGTTTGGTTTTCCTTTTATTCTATGATTATTTATTAAACCTATTCAATCAAAATATAATATATTGTAGGTAAGTATGTTATTAGAGAAAATATGGGCATGTAAAAATAAGGCCTATGTAAAAATGAGTGGCCATATGAATTGGCTATTATTAATATATCGTGTAATCAAATGGTGTGTATTTTGGCAATAAAGTAGCATTAAGTAAGTGTCAATTTGTTACATGGACATAACAAAAACTTAATGACATAACAAATGTGAAGATGTGAACTTATCTTAAATCTCACTGAAGTACCTATTTACCGCTTAAGAAAGAGAATGCCACTATAGTAATTCATTATTAAATAATTGAAATATTTTACTGCGTCAAAAATCATGAATGTAAATGTCAAAAATCAATGAGTCCTGAGTGACGGCGCACCGCGCAGGTGGAATGAACGGCGGATAAAATAAATGTTCGAGATGTTCGAACTTGGAAAAAATTGCTTCAAACTTGGAATCGTGTTGAAACAAAAGACGAATCCATTGCGTCATAAGTTCGAAAAAAAATCTGCTCCACGTAACTTACGAACTTATGAAGCAATGGATTAGACATTTGTTTCGAACCGATTCCAATTCTAATTGATCGGATAATACGCAATTAGGCTGTGTGACATTTATGTGCTATAAAGTAGCATACTGTCCGTAGATTATTTTCGTCGTAAGTTGGTTTTTATATTCAATTTTGAATCAAAACGGTTTTGACTTTTAAAAGCAAAGGTCACTAACCGTATATTTATAAAGATCCAGGTACACTCTACAGTCTAAACCGAATGTTGTTTTGTGGCTGGACAGCAAACAATTTAACACACAGATCACTGGTCTAGGAATATAAAAATGACCTCATCTCCATCAAATGAGTTTGTGACACTTTTGACAGCCGGTTATAATGATAACAGCCTGTCAAAGCCTATTAAGACAATGACCACTGTTCAATGGCCGTTTGGACATACTTCAGCATTCATTGACGTTAAGACTCTTCGAAACGAAAACAGTCAAGGATGGTGGCTGGACCTGCTGCCCTCTACTGTCTGGAAGAATAAAATTATAGGCTGATGTCTATTTGAAGTATGTTCTTCAATGTGCTGTAAGCTTATCCACAAAAGCCGAGTTCTAGAACTTGTCTACCTCGTTAAGGAACGATCAGTGTGTACTTTGTTTTAGTCATAGGGTGTAAACGGTTTAAGACCAAACAGTAAATGATTGGTTTCATGTTTTATTTAAAATAAACTGTAAACTATGTTTTGTAGCTTTACATGGATACGCAAATGTGTTAGAATGGTTGTACACATTAAAATGGTTCCTCGTCTGTACCTACACCTTTTCGGGCCTGCCTGTAGTCCTGTCGACAGGCAGTTAAGAAACAGCAGCGTGAATTCAATCAACAAGGAAGTCCTGTCAGAACTTCCTTTTAATTACGCTTCAGAATGTATGAAGTCGAACTGTTTTAACTAAGAATTCGTTCTCCAGTTAACATCGATTTTGTCACGCAACTGGCAACTGGGTTTTGGTACTTCAATATACAGCTCTGCTTACCCCTTAGGAGAATACAGCGCGTGATGTTATTACCCCACGTTTTCACTGTCGTTCCTAGGATTATGGGATTATACAGCTTAGTCACTAACCTTGTTGACTGGCTAATCTCTTGACCAAGGCATTAGCTATTGTTCTAAAGCTAGTTATGTCATTATACAGCGACGCCTAAAAACACAGCCTAAAGACGGAGGTCTTCAATTAGTGCGTCCTGCCTGTTATGAGTTACGGTGCCGAAACTTGGACACTCATGGTATGGCTGGTCCATAAATTCAAGGTCGCTCAGCGAGCTATGGAACGGACTATGCTTGGAGTCCCTCTGAGGGATCGAATCCGGAACGAGGTGATCTGGCAGAGGACCAAAGTAGTCGACATAGCTCACAGAATAAGCAAGCTGAAGTGGCAATGGGCGGGCCATATTAGCCGTAGAACGGGTGACGGTTGAGGTAGACGTGTTCTTGACTAGAGACCGCGAATCCGCAAACGTAAGGCTCTCTCAGGCTAGGTGGACCGACGATCTTCGCAGGGTAGCTGGGAGCAGCTGGATGAGAGTTGCCAAGAATTGAGCTGAATGGTGTGCAATTGGAGAGGCCTAGGTATGTCCAGCAGTGGACTGCTATAAGCTGATGATGATGACAGCGACACGAAAAATGAAAAAGTATGTGTTATGAAGGAAGATATTTGCAAAGCAGATGTGACTGGAAACTGGCGGGATGTGATTGTGTGATTCATAATTGGCGGAGTAATCGAGTAACATACACACAAAAAAAAAATTGAGAACCTCCTCCTTTTTGAAGAAGTCGGTTAAAAATGAAAATCATTTCATTGTAAGTATGCTACGCAATAGTTTATTTTGTATTTTATTTTATGAATGTTGTCAACTACATCCAATGGAAAATTAATTCAATAATTTTAACAAGTAGAGGACATGAAAACATTTTAGCAATACTTTCGACGTTAAAAACTAGGTTGTAGTTTAACGTTGTATTAATTAATTAACTATTTCAACAAGAATGAGTGCCTGTTTTACTTTTTTCCTGTGATAAGCACTAACCACCAGAAATAATTTAAAATGAAACTGAGTTTGAATTAAATTATTTGCATCCGGCAAATTTAATAATTTAATTCATTCAATTGGGATAAGTATACGTTCTGTTTGTTAATCCATATAAAGAAATTTTCCATTCGAAAGCGCGCGTTTTTTCCTTGTAATAATTACGAAAATAATAAATAGAATATTCGCTTTGATGAATGAAGAATATATTAATATGGTGAAAAAAGCCGATGCGCTGACGTGACGATCCACTAACTGAAGGTATTTCGCTTACTACTAAAACCGGCAACACCGGGGCTCACCAATGCTTTGCCACCCTTTAGTGACTTAGACTGGCAGACAAAACTCATCGTCTATGTCCTGATTCACTGGCGCTTTGAAATCGAAACCCAAAAAATAATTATGTTTGGCGGAAGTTGGATCGTCAGACGAACCTGTAGGTTGCACTCGCAGTCTCGCAGTTGCCTCGTCCTCAATGATGAGTAGGTTCATTTGTATTATATCATCAACGAGGACGAAACAATGAGTAGGTATAATCTATACATATAATAAAATCATAAACGGTCCGTGTCTGTACATTAAAGATTTTTGCAAAAAAAGTACTGGAAGCCTCGAGAAATATGTAATAGAAAGTAAAAAAACATTTTATGACATTTTTGTCTGTTTGTTTGTTCGTTTGTGAGCGCATCACGTAAAAGCCACTCATTGAATTCCAAATTGAATTACTGAACAATAAGAAGCTTTATTTTGAGTAACATTTAGTCTTTATTTCATCAAAATCGACTTGCAGAATTAAAAGATATATGGATTTAACACTTTTTATCCTTTTTTTTAATCCACCGGAAAAGTCGGAATTACACCCGGGCGACGCCGGGCACGAACAGCTAGTAGATAATATGATTTTGGTTGGTGTTAGAACCTTCATCAGGCGAGCCCTTGGAAAAGAAGCTCCATATCTAGGTAACTATTTACTACTTAGTTCCGAGAGGCATAGAGTTCAAGTCCCCCTAATGGTTTTAGTTACTCACGTGACGTAAGCGCTTCATAAGCAGGGATAAGTAACTCGATACTGATGGGGAGTGAAGGCTGGATCCATTCTATAGATGACCGCACAAAAGCTAGTGTACCTACTGGTAATAGACAGATAGAAATTGGATGCCATTCAGGCATTCAATTAAGCATTTTCTAATATATTTTATGTATTAGGCCGCGCCTGAACCAGCGATGGTCGCGTGAATATACATACAAGCCATATGAACGTCACGTTCATTTTGGCATTTTTTGTTTAGGAAATCAAAACGCGCGGTCGCTCCGATTTTCGAATAAAAATGCTGACATGAATGCGATGATTCGCGTATCTAGTTATTCGCTTGACGATGGCTTTTGGTTTGGGCGCGGGATTACAATAGTTATTTTCAACACACTTGCTCGTAAAGTGGCTCTTATTGAACCGCTTTTAGGTTCATAATGCAGTGTATTATGGAAGCGTGCTTTATACTTTACATTACCGCACTAGTGCAGTAATGTGCGCCACAGATAACTATTTACTATTTGGAGTAATGACATGGCAGTATGGAATTAGTAAGTACTATCATGGCAGCATGGCCTGCCCGTATGGTACACGGGCAGGTTAGCGCGTTCGTGCGGAATAAAACTCTATCTGTACTATTAAATAAGGGTTTATATCGTATGTGGCAATTTCAGTCTATATTGTTCACTATCCTAACCCCATTTGCGTATTATTAACATTATTATATTTTTATATAGGCTGTTCAGCGGTATTACCAGTGCCTTTATTTACACCCGCGCGCGCATAGCGCCCGCTAGCGGAAAAAACAAAAATCCAGCCGCCAAATATTAATAAATTATAATAAATATTTGTTAACATTTTTGTAATCTTTATTAAAAATGTAGATTTCACGTAGGGGAGAAGAGCGTAAATAATAATAAATAGATTTGACTCCGCCATGGTACGTTTAGTGATAATAATTGTTTTTTTCTTATTCAAATCATTTTTTTTTGTATAGGCTGTCTAACGGTTTTGCCAGTGCGTTTATTTTACACCTATGGAAAAACAAAACCAGTCAGTGGCCAGCGCGCCATATTCCATAAATATTTACTATCGTTTCCGTTGTGTGGTTTATTTTACCTATCAAAAATACAAAATCTAAAGCATTGCCACCAACCGACATAGAAGTTTTTAAAAGAAACTCCGGATAGTCAGTACCTGGCAACAAAGGTCAGTTAAAACTTATAAATCTATCATCTCTATAGTTAGGTACGTTATTGTAGCATAAGTTCTTACAACAAGTCTGTTTTTTTCCTCGCATGTGTGTTGAAAAACGTCGTATGAAACGCGTGTGCATTGATTATTACACTCTCGGCTACCTTATCGCGTCTCGACTGTAATATCCAAAAGAGCACACTCTCAGCATTATGCAACTGTTATTTAATAAAGGGTATTAAAACTCGAATGTGGGTTTATCACACGAGGTGAAGCTGAGTGTGATAAAAGTATCACATGAGTGCTTTAATACCTAATTATATACACGATTTTATCTACACCCATGATATGAATCTTCTATAAAAGTTTCTTTGCAATACCAATATCGAACAAAAATGGCACCGTACTACGTGAATTCGAATGTGTTTTGTTAAATTACGGTGCTTTGTTAGTGAAACGCACGTGAATGACAATGTTCTTTTTTTAAATGAGTTGCATAATAAAATTCAGTACAACATTATAACACCCGTTTGGATGATATTATGGTTACTATGACACTGGATGTTTTAATTTTGGCTATAAGCTAACTGTTTCAGAAACAGATAAAATGCTTTATTACATTCCCGAGAGGGAAAGATTATAAGAGCACAGCAAAATGTATTCTATGTTCCAAATTCGAAGTTCAACCAGGGTCGTACCTATGATGCTGGTCCATGACAACTGCGGGGTAATAGCGTAACGCACTTCCAATGAGAATGCCTTTCAGTTTGACAGTTAAGCATCATTCATTGCGTTATTTACGTTGTTGAGCAGACGAATTTTTCAAACATATGATGCAATGGATTTTTTTGATTTCCTGCAAAATCTTTCGGATTTTGATTGAAAGTGTGTTACGCAAGTAGAGTGCTGGTCAGAGTTAACACCACAGAGGTTGAGGACTGACTGTGTATGATAGAGATAGAGAGCGATTGAAGACTCCTATATCTACCAGTGGAATGACCGTAGGTACCTAGTAGTCGTCTAAGCGAATACCTGCCTGTAGGTAGATAATAAATGGAGCCAGAAAGTAGGTACTTATAATCTCCAAAGCAGTCGTCACAATGAAAACGTCATCTGAATTTTCATGAATATGAGACAACAAAGAAACCAAATTTTCTGTACAAATATAATTAAGTAGGTATTGATTGTTTGTACAACACTATACGGTATGGTATGGACAGTTTTTACGGAGGTATAATCAGTTAAGTGCCTGCTACACGGTCGCCAACCACGTCCCGACAGAGGTGACCTTGGTGGTTTACAACTGAGTAGATGATTGTTTAGAAACAGTTCTGCCGGTCGCCAAACAAGGTCACCTCTGTTGGGGACGCGGTTGGCAACCGTGTAGCAGGCACTTTATTGTCAGCCGTAGGTATTTCAGAACAAAATAGGTAAGTAGTAAAAACTAGAATCGTTTGACCTTGCTGTTACTCGAATGAGTCAGCAGTTTGTGAGGAATCTTTCCTAACGTGAATCGATTGAAATTAACTTGATTGATAAAATTTCACACTATGGTAAAAGTTTGATCCTCATCGCACACTTTAACCAATGATTTTAAGGAAATTCCTAATCCATTGCTTCATAGGTTTAAAATATTCGTCTACGTAAATAACGCAATGAACGTGGCCGAACTTTCAAAATTAAAGGTATCGCGATCAATAGCCATCTTATATATATATAAAAAAAATCAAGTAATAAAAACTAAAACCCAACTACGACTTAAAAGATATAAACAAGACACCACAGACAGACAAATTAAAACGCCATATCTGAAACGGCTAAAGCAGCCTCGCCAGGGCAGAACAAGGGCGGGGCGGCTAAGCAGGCTGCGGGGTCCCCGGCTCTGGCCCCTGCTCGGGCCCCGGCCCCGGCTCGGGCCCCGGCTCGGGCCCCGGTAGCTAAACGACCGCCACCACCACCTCCGACCGCACCCGCACCTGCACCTCCTATATCTTCCCCGGCCAACGCCGAATGGCAAGTGGTCGGGGAGAAGAGGAGGGCGGGTAAAAAGGCCAGGGCGGCCAAGAGGAAAAAGTCGAGGCGGCAGCGGCGCAAGGGGAGAAGCGTCGCGGATAGGCTCCACGCCCCGAAATCCGCAGCTGTAGTGATCACACTACAGCCAGAAGCGGCAAAGAAGGGCGTGTCCTATAAGGACGTGCTGGCAAAGGTGACAGAGGTGGTGGATCTCGAAGAGCTCGGTGCCGCCAGGCCACTGGGGCTCGGATGCTTGAGTTCCCCGGTCCGGCTGGTGGCTCGGCCGCTGACGCCCTGGCTGAAAAGCTCAGGGCGTCCCTAAAGGCGGACGAGGCCCGGGTGTCCAGGCCCACTAAGTGCGCTGAAGTGCGCATCCAGGGCCTGGACGACTCTGTGACGCAGGCACAGGTAGTGGCCGCCGTGGTCAGGACTGGGGGGTGCTCTGCCGAGCAGGTTAAGGCTGGCACCATCGGTCCCGACTACAGGGGCATGCAAGCTGTTACGGTGAGCTGCCCCGTGGCGGCGGCCAAGAAAATAGCCGGGGAGGGCCAAAGGCTACTGGTGGGCTGGGTGTCCGCGCAGGTCAAACTGCTCGAACCCAGACCTCGGAGGTGCTTCCGCTGCCATGTGGGCGACCACGTGGGAGCTAAATGCACCTCCGAGGTTGACCGCAGCGATGCCTGCTACCGCTGCGGTCAGCCCGGTCACAAGGCCGGCACGTGCAAGGCCACGCCGCACTGCGTCGTATGTGCGGCGGCAGGCAAGCCGGCCGACCACCGGATCGGGAGTAAGGCCTGCGCTCCACCGAAGCCTGGCAAAGCCAGGGGCAGGGGCAAGCTCTCCGCCACCACCGCCACCACCGCCGTCACCGCCGCAGCCGCCGCCACCGCCACCGCCGCTGCCGCCTCCACCACCGTCGTCGTCGTCGCCGCTGCCGCTGCGGCAGGGCCCTCGCATGGGTCTCGGGAGGGGGTTGAAATGGAGTGCCAATAATGGCCCCATTTCGCCTCCTCCAGGCGAACATCAACCACTGCGCCACCGCTCAGGATCTTTTGCTCCAGAGCATGGCGCAGTGGTCGATTAATATCGCCGTGGTCGCTGAGCCGTACTTTGTCCCGCCCAGGGATGACTGGGTGGAGGACCTGAGCGGCTCAAGTGACCCTTATTTCGTCGGCCGCCGCCGGTACCCCGTCCCTCGAGGCTGTCAAGAGAGGACAGGGTTGCGTGGCAGCACGGTTCGGGGAGATTGTCGTGGTAGGGGTGTACTTCTCCCCGAACCGAACTCTCGCCGAGTTCCACAACTCCCTTGCGGAGTTGAAATTCGTCGTCGTCGGGTTCCGTTCCCTCCCCGTGCTCGTCCTCGGGGACTTCAACGCCAAGAATGTGGCTTGGGGTTCCCGGTATACGGACACACGGGGCAGGATGGTGGAGGACTGGGCTCTGGAGACAGGGCTGGTCGTCCTAAACCGGGGTTCTGTCCCCACGTGTGTGCGGATGCGGGGTGAGTCGGTAGTGGACATCTCGTTCGCCAGCCCGGCTCTGTCACCGCGGGTCACTTCGGTTTGACGTCTCCGCCCAGTCCTAGAGCGCGCCGGTCCGACAGGCCCCGAGTGGTCCGCGGTGAGCGCTGAAGCAGCTGGACCGGGAGCTTCTCCTGGAAGCCTCGATCGTGCAGGCCTGGGTGTCATCACCGGACAGGCCTGCCGACATCAACGACGAGGCGGAGTGGTTCCGGGAGGCCATGTCCAATATTTGTGACGTGGCAATGCCCCGGGTCCAGCCCGGATGTGCTTCGCGCCAGATGAGCTGGTGGTCGCAGCAGTTGACGGCTCTGCGCCATGCGTGCGTTGCTGCGCGACCCAGGTACGCCAGGCACCGCAGGCTCCGTATCCGCCCTCCAGATACGGAAGCCATTCAGGCGGAGCTGTACGTGGGGTACAGAGCGGCGAAGACCGCCCTCCAGGAGGAGATCCTGCGGGCCAGGGCACTGGCCCGTGAGGAGACGCTGGAGACTCTGAACGCAGATCCGTGGGGACGCCCATACAAGATGGTGCGGGAGAAACTCCGCCCATGGGCTCCCCCGCTGACGCAGAGTCTCCGGTCTCAGCTTGTGGAGGACGTGGTGAGCGCTCTGTTCCCTTCGAGAGGGGAACATACCTCCCCACTCATGGCTCCGCCTACTGCGGTGCTCGAAGCGGACCACACCGCCGACGACGACGACGACGATGCTCCGGAGGTGACCGAGGTAGAAATGAGAGTGCCGGTACGAAGGCTGAATGCCAAGAATACCGCCCCAGGACCCGACGGCCTGCCTGGGAAGGCGTGGGTCCTGGCCATGGAGGCTCTCGGGCCTCGACTGAGGGGTCTTCTAAGCGCATGCATGGAGAGGGGCCAGTTCCCACTTCGTTGGAAGACGGGGAAACTGGTCCTCATATAGAAGCCGGGGCGCCCTGCGGGCTCTCCGTCCGCTTATCGGCCCATCGTGCTGCTCGACGAGGTGGGCAAGCTCTTCGAAAGAGTAATTGCAAACCGCCTCGTCGGGCGGCTGGTGCGGAAGGGGCCGGATTTGGCGGAGAGCCAGTTTAGTTTCCGCAGAGGGCGCTCTACGGCGGACGCCATCATGCGCGTACGGGCCCTCACGACGGGGGATGCTGTGGCCCGGGGTGGGGTCGTCTTGGCGGTGTCTCTAGACATCGCCAATACTTTTAACACCCTGCCCTGGAGTTGCATAAGGGAGGCACTCCGGTACCACCGGATGCCGACCTACCTCTGTCGTGTGGTCGAGGCCTATTTGACGGACAGGGCCGTCATCTACCCCGGTCACCAGGGAGTGTGGAACCGGCAAGAGATGTCGTGCGGTGTCCCACAGGGATCGGTCCTAGGGCCGCATCTGTGGGACATCGGATACGACTGGGTTCTGCGCGCCGACCTCCCTAGCGGCGTCAGCATAGTTTGCTACGCTGACGACACGCTGGTCCTGGCGCAAGGGAGGTCGCACCAGGCGGCGGCCGAACTCGCGACACGCGGGGTTGCGACAATCGTCGAGAGAATCCGGCAATTGGGACTCGAGGTGGCCTTGCACAAGTCCGTGTTTTCATAGCCCTTGGAACGCGCCACTGTCGGGTTCCCAAATAACGGTAGGAGGGGTTCACATCGGCGTCGAGTCGACGATGAAGTATCTGGGACTCGTCCTCGACAGCCGGTGGAACTTCGTGGAGCACTTCCGTCGTTTGGCTCCCAGGCTGGACCGGGCCGGGGCCGCCTTGGGGCGGCTCCTGCCCAATCTTGGGGGGCCAAACGCCTCCTACCGGAGGCTCTACGCGGCGGTCGTGCGGTCCATGGCCCTTTACGGGGCACCGGTGTGGGCGCGTTCCATTAGGCTGCGGCCAGCACGCCGGTTGAACGCGTCCCAAAGGGTCATGGCCATTAGGCTGGCCCAGGGATACCGCACGGTCTCTCGTGAGGCGGCGAGCCTCCTTGCCGGATTACCGCCATGGGATCTGGAGGCGAAGGTCCTCGCGCACATCTGGGAGTGGCGCGAGGAGATGAAGCGCCGGGGCGTAACTCCGCTGCTGCGAGAAATCGCGGCACAGCGGACAGAGCTCCGGCAGGATCTCATGGCGGCATGGAGAGTGCGATTGTCGCAACCCAGTGCTGGGCACGCCACAATTGCGGCGATAAGTCCCCTCTTTGAGGAGTGGTTGGAGAGGCGCCACGGCGTCCTCACCTTCCGCTTGACGCAGGTCCTCACCGGACATGGCAGCTTCGGGAGGTACCTGTGTAGAATTAGGCGGGAGGAAACGCCCGGGTGTCACCACTGTGCGGATCGTCCGGAGGACACGGTGGAGCATACGGTGGAGATGTGCCCTGCTTGGGCGGAGCACCGCCGTGTCCTCGTGGAGGCGATTGGCGGCACTGACCTCTCGCGTCCGGCCCTGATCCAGGCCATGGTACGGAGCGAGAGGGCATGGGAGGCGGTCACCTTCTTCTGCGAAGCAGTGATGCTCGCGAAGGAGGAGGCGGAACGCGTGAGGGAAAGGCAAGGCCTGCGCCCTCACGCCCCTAATCGCCGCCGCTGGAGACACCCTGGGCGTCAGGAATCCCAGTCGGATTCCCGGCCACCATAGGCGCGGGCTTGCGGACGGCGAGCAATGGGTAGCTCGCCGTCCGATAAGGACCAGGCCTGGGTCGATGGCGCGACGTGTTCCACGCGCGCCTCATAGAGATGTCAGCACACCTGACGGGGTCCGTTAGGACCGATGCCTGCCGGGGTTGCGGAATAGTCCGAAAGGGATACCGTGACCCTGGCAACAGGCAACTGAAGGAACACGGGTGGGTTTTAGTCAGTAAGAGTCTGACACGCCCTTCCGCTCCGCCCAGAGCGGGAGAAGTCATTTGATGATTTCCCACCCAAAAAAAAAAAAAAAAGGTACCTACTTACTTATTTCATACAAAAAATAATATTCTTTCACTTACAAAACAGGCTTGACTTCCGAATATTAAGGTTTAATCCTAATCCTAACTAATAAGTATTGTAAATGCGAAAGTGAGTTTCACGCTAACACGGCTGAACGGATTTTGATGAAATTTGGCACGTGGTGACGTGGGTAGACCATGACCTGGAGAAGGACATACCTGTTATCCCGATATTCCCAAGGGATCGAGACTTATGTGGGTGAAACCGCGCAACTAGTTCATAATAATCATGGATTTTTTATGTATCTACAATCCTACATGTGTAAAGTAGTTATTAAGGAAACTTCTAGTACCTAAACTTCGGTTTGTGAATAAGAGACCTAATTATTGGTTCTAGGTTCATTCTTTATGAAGGAAAACTTTATGAGGATAACGCAACAGCACTATAGAGGTAATTCCCTGAGGGTGGCTACGAAGGACGTTATAACATTATCAAGGTTAGTCACGTATGAATTACACCTTATGGTAGTATATTTACCTACATTTTACAAGGATATCATATCGATTTTGAAACAGCTGCAATGAATGTAGGGTAGAGATGCCGCGAATAGTTGTTATAGCGAATAGTCGAATACCGATTAATTGCCATTCCCTATGGCGAATAGTCGAACACTCGCTATTATTACTCGACATAAAAAAGTAATATAAAAAAATTATTTATATTGTTTTTTAGTATTTTTTGTTATAGCGGCAACAGAAATACCTACACCATCTTTGAAAATTATTTCAACGGACAGACAGACAGACCGACGGACAGTGGAGTCTTAGTAATAGGGTCCCTTTTACCTTTTGGGTACGGAACCCTAAAAACTAAAAGAAAACAATGAAGTTAAAGAAATAAACCCATATGTATGGTGGGCACCCAATAAGCTTGCTAAACTATACTTAATCACACCAGCAAGCTCTGTTTATTCAGAACGACTATTTTCTGAGGCAGGTTTGAAATCAAACGTGCAGAAAATCTAACGTAAGGAATCCTTATAGTTTCGCCATGTCCGTCTGTCTGTCTGTCTGCCCGCGGCTTAGCTCTGAGACTTGTAGTAGGTACTAGAAAGTCGTAATTTGGTATAGGTATACATTTAAATCACGCCGACAAAGTGGTAGGTACAATAAAATCATGAAAAAAAAAACTTTTTTAGGGGAGCTACACGTTATGTGGTGGTGTTTTTTTTTACTCGTCAATCCCATGGTATGGAGTGTCGTTGGAAAAGTCGTTTAAAAATATTGTGGGTTTGAAAACCATTTTTGGATTCAGGGATCCGTTTGCGAAATACTAAGCTTTAAAATGCTAATTTTTGTTACGAGTCAAGAGTCAACCATTTCGCTGGCAGGGGGGGACCTGCCAGCCGTTTTTGTAGTTTATTTTTATTTAGACAACTATTCGACCGATGTTGAATAATAGCCACAATTATTCGGTATTCGACGAATAACAAAAAAATGTCGAGTAATGCCGAATACCGAATAATAGCGATTATTCGTGGCATCTCTAATGTAGGGTACTTATTGAACATTTTGATAATCAACGCAATTATCTATTTAATCTACAGACATGACGTTTTGCGTATTTTTAATGTTAATACTGAAGATTAATAAATACTCTAGCCACCATTTACCTAATAAATTAATGTTCTCTTCTCTCAATAGTTTCAAAATATCTCTACGCTGTTGGCCGCGTTCACCACGATACACAAAAATGTATGTCAACGACCTCCAAACTATTTTTATGGACGCGGACAAATTAACAGATCCAAATACACTTTCCGACAAAGTAACTGGCACACTATGATGGCAAAATAATTCGACTACTACACACATTAAACTCACTCATTTGTGGCCTCGAGGGCGCGTCCCTATTAGTGTGAGTGAGCTTGTCGTCATGCAATTTAGATTTCGGATAGATACACGTGGCAGTCAATGACTCCCTTTTACACGCTCACACATACGTCCACAGACAGTGTTCGTGTAAACAAGCACCCAGCTCTGTATTATCAATGAAACGTTTTATTTAATAAATAGTAAACTGACGTTACATAATATTCCTTAATAATTATGCTTTTAACTAAGAATTCGCCTTTATGATCCATGAAAAGGAACAAACGATAAGATAAGTTAATTTTCTTTACTCTCGTAATCACATTGCAGTTTTAATAAAACTGAATTAATGTTTGCAAAGATTTATTGTGTTATTTAAACCTTGTGCTTTGCTTTAGATAAATGGGTCTTTTATGATGGAGATAAAGTTCTACATTCCGTGAACACTTTTGTAGGTACATAAGGAAACAATATACGCATGTAGTACAGTTATGTGCAAAAATATATTTGTAAACATAACAACGTCTACATAGCAGGTATAACATTGTATAAAGCGAGTTTCAAAAGCTATTTTCTACTGATTTGTGATTGTGAAATAATTCCAAAGTATACCTAATCTAACGAATAATTCCAAACTATACCTAATCATTTTGTGCTTTCCGCTGCTTGGTATGTATTATTATTTATTATAGATACCTACGTATTCAGTAAATTCAGTAAAAATATAATAATTATAATTAGTAAGATGTAAGCACTTTAGCACTTTGTGTCTCATTTTATGTGAACTGTTATAAATGATAATAACTGTTATAATTATAACATGAGAAATAAATTCTTTAAACCTAAACCTAAATTCATGTAATTCCGATAGATGAGAGAAATTCGCTTTTGAATTTTATCCGCTTACACGTGGAGTTGCGTTGTGTGTCATGTCTAATATCTTCTGAAATGACATCATTGACTAGATTGTGTCATATTTATATGAATGCGTTCGTCCAAGGCCGGCTCCCAACGGCTAGCTGGAACGACTAGGGGAGAAAGTATTATAATCGTATTACTTAACTATGAGGGCAGAAATCTGACGTCATGTGCCATTCCGAGGGGGCATACTCCATGCATAAAAATTAGGTTAAAGCTCTCAACGTTGATAATACATTCATGACTATAGGACGTATGTATAGATACACTTCGTAGATAGGTATGTGTTTGTTTTAAAACTTACCAAATAGCCTTCAGACATTGATATGTGCGCCATTTTGTATTTTAATTAGCAAGCTGTATAGCCATTATTTTGCTGACAAATCTATGAAAATTGTAGTTAGTATTCTGAAAACACTGTCATATATTTGCCACACTAAGTAAGTACACTTAAAAAGTAGGGAACATCTAAAATTTAGGGAGAAAAATCGTTTATGTAAGTAGTTTTTGTTGTGAAGGGTGTACATTACACTATGCAGTACTGTGTATTGTGTGTGGGCACTGTGTACTAATGTAGTCAACCTGCCCCAGTCCTGGAGTAGGTTGACTAAGATTAATTAATGCAAACACCAGTAAATTAAATAAAAATAACTACTATAAATTAATATTTTATTTTATTAGATTAATAGTATCACTATCAAATAAAGTATTTTTTATACATAATATAACATTACACCTGTAATTCGAAGGTTTAGGTAGAGGTGTAGGTACCTATAGTAGACGTACGCCCGATTATTCGCCAGAAGGCTCTAAAGGCTCTTACATACTGGTGCGATTCGCCGCGCGACGCGAATTTTAACAAAACAATTTCTGAGAAAACTTCACGGCGAACAATGCGGCGGCGTCGCGTCGCGCGGCGAATCGCGCCAGTATGTAAGAGCCTTTACATACAAGCGCGATGCGCCGCGCGACGCGAATTTTAACAAAACAATTTCTGAGAAAACTTCAATGTTTATGTCCCATGGATGCCCCCCGGAGTCCGGAGTCACACGTAATCTGTTCGATTTATGCTCTAACACGGGTGAGTCCGGATTTTTTATTTGTCTGTTTGTTATGTCTTGTTTATACCTTTTTAGTTGACTTTTTTGCCGTAGTTGGGTTTTAGTTTTATACCTTTTATTTTTAACCGACTTCTTCAAAAAGGAGGAGGTGCTCAAGTCGGTGGCAAAGAAAAGACACCGACTTCCAAAATTAAAGTTATTTTTCACTTTTTTAGTGTTTTTTTGTGAAGTCGGTTGTTTTTTTTTTAATGCATATTTTCTATTTTTTTCGCATAAAATCAGTTTTTCTATAAGACAGTTCTAGAACGTTCGTTTGTGCTAGAAAAACAGTCACTTGTCTGTTTCATTCAATTGAATGGATAATGATGCGTGTCCAAAGTCAATTTGGTATAACATCGTTCATGTAAATTGTTCATAGTGATGTAGGTACTTTTTATTGGACGAGTAAGTAGGTATCTACTTTAATTTTTAAATAAGTAGATAGTATTAGTACGTGATGTTGGGTTTTTCTATCAAAAAGTTCTCTTTAGCAGCCCAGAGTCTGAATTTGTGCCCGGTTGATGGCAATAGGCTCAAGCCCTATTGAATACGCCTATAAACGGTTATAAAAGGTAGGTAAAAGGTTATAAAACTGATATATGTAAAACCGTTAATAATAGGTACTTACCGTATTATTGAAGGCGTATTCAACTACCTACCTATGTATTTATTTATTAACGTTTTGTATGACGCATCCGTGTGTTGACAATGTTGACATACAGATAGAATAGACAGATACCAAACAGTTAATGACGTTGCTGGGATGTTTCTTTTACGACTATCATGTCTTTCAAAATCCGTCCATTTCAGATTTCAGCACTTTTCTAATTGATTTTTTAAGAATGAGTGAGGCAATTAAATTTGGACTATATACAGGGTGCCTGGTAATTACCTAATGGGTAACCTTGAAATGGTGTTTATAAAAATGGCCGTTAAAAAAAGAGTTTTAATCGTATGTGTAGATAGGTCTATGTGTTTAGGTAGGTATGTAAAGGTAGGACAATTCATACAGCCTTTCCCTCAGCACTAGCATTAACGTAACATAACGGGTGTAAAAAGATACTTGTTATTCCGAAGCCGAAAGTCACGTGTTATTCCCATCATTGTGACAATATTAGTATAATAATTAAAAAAACTGATGAAATTCTTTTATATGTAGCAAGAATTTCATTTCCAATACAGTAAGTGGTGCCGATTCTGTTGTACACCGATCTAAACTAACTAAACTATCACTAACATTCCTTACTTTTGGCTATGAGAATCTTAACGCTATTCTGACAAAAAATTCTCTAAATTTAAAAATTATTTTGACATAACTAAAATCGAATTTGACAATCTCGCCTCCACTTGGTAAGTACTTGTTTTCCCTACCCCGTGAATATTTTTTAGAGCCGGAGGCGCGCTGGGATGCGCGCAGAGATAGCACCTTCGACGTGTATTTTTATGGAATTTTTCACATTTTGTACGGAAAAAATGCAAAAAAAAAAAATTACCAACAGGTTGAGCCTCAGGGGTTTATGGGCTTTCTAAAGGGGGTCGAAATTTTCATTATTTTTGCGATAGGACACACCATTTTCGAGGTATAAGCAAAAGAAAATAAAAAAAGATACAGTACTGTTTGTAACTGAAGTCGAGGTGTTGGTTTGAATTCTAGTTTATGACATCTAATTTTATTCCACACATTTTTAATCGCGATTAAAAATAGTCAGATTTCGTTAGAGGATTTTAGATATAGGACAAAATTTTAGGTTAAATCGTCAAATTCGGAATAGCATTTTCACCTAAACTATTATCTCACTTATCTCAGTGCCATCTTAGTGCTGTCAAACTAAATTATGGTTAAGTTGTGTCAGATAGAGTCTATTTCAGAATAAGTTTGGTCGTTTGACAGGACTAAACTTTAATTTAGTGATTTTTAGTTTAGTTTAGAGAATTTTGTGACAAGAGAATCGGCCCCAGTGTCTACTTATTTATTATATTTATCTTTTTTTTTCCGCCACAGCAAGTCGCAAATGTACACCAATGTAAACCTTAATATACACAATAAAAGATTACATTAGTAAGTCTGTATGTCTGTGTAATTAGTAACATCTTTTGGTTCTCTATTACCAGCATTACTGGCTGGTAATAGAGAACCAAAAGATGTCACATCAACCGTACACAATGCACAGTCTTTAGGATAACTGCAGCAAAACACTCATCTAATACTGTATTGTTTACCAATCTTTACATGCATAGACTGCCTCGTTAGTATAGTGGTTGTGGTGGCATTTGGCAAGCTCGATTGTTGGTTCTGGGATCGATCGGGTCGGGCAAAGTGTTATTAGGTTTCTGTTAGGAAATTTTTAGTAGCAACCCGGAGATTAATGCTGTGCCCGTTTTTTTTTTTTTTTTTGAAGGTGGGAAATCGTCCAATGACTTCTCCCGCTCTGGGTGGAGCGGAAGGGCGTGTCAGACTTTTACTGACTAAAACCCACCCGTGTTCCTTCAGTTGCCTGTTGCCAAGGTCCCGGTATCCCTTTCGGACTAACCCGCAACCCTGGCAGGAATGCTGTGCCCCCTGTGGTGAGTGATTTTAGTCCAGTTGTAGCCGTTTTGTGATTATTACGAGAAAATTATCAGAAAAAAAACTGCGGTTTTTTTGGTCCAACTCACGTTCTTCTATCTGCTATTAGTTTCGGAGATAGTTGAGTGCAAAGTGATATAACTGCCAGGATTTTGGGAAAAAAATGGTAAATATAGATAATAAATATCAACTACAAAGATTGTTTTCCGTGGTATAAGAGCGATTATATTATTTTTCAGTATATTTAACGTGAATATTGATATATATCTAAAGATAACATCACATTAGCAAACTGATACAATTCTGGTAAATTATGAAAATACCCGTAATATAAGGAAAACAATCTTATCATTGGGGTAGTATTTTTATCACTTGTTTGAGCAACATTGTGTTAGGAACATATTCTAAAGTGTGTTCTAATGTTGATAGATTTTTTTACTTCTTGTAAGTCTAACAGTTTACACAAAGACAACTTATAGGTGCAACATAATTTTTGTGTAATTTATCACGTAATTTTAACACATATCTACACTATAATATTATAAAGAGGAAAGATTTGTATTTTTGTGTGTATGTTTGTAATGAATAAACTCAAAATTTACTGCGCCGATTTCAAAAATTCTTTCACCATTAGAAAGCTACATTCACCCTGAGTAACATAGGCTATAAATTATAAAGATTACACGCGGGCGAAGCCGCTGGCAGCAGCTAGTTGGAAATAAAAAAGGTACAACGTACAGGTTTTTCATGAATTACTTTAAAAATAAAATATTTACCATACAAATTAAAATGCACAGTGAAAGCGAATGTTTTTATCTACAAAAGAAACACTTAAGTAACTTCTTTTGTAGATAAAAACATTCACTTTCAAAAATTCTAGTTCCTGAACGAAGTGGGCTAGGTTACTAACCTAGCCCACTTCGTTCACGAACTAGATTTTTTAAAATATTGTTTTTGTTCTCCTGTAAAGTGTTGATTTTTACCTTGTGTCACACAGGAGGCAAAGAATGGAAATAGGCTAGCCCCTATTAAGACTTAAACATAACTAGCAAAAAAATCAAGTAAGTAATAAAAACTAAAACCCAACTACGACTTAAAAGGTATAAACAAGACACCACAGACAGACAAATTAAAAATCCGGAGTCACACGTGTTATATATATAAATCGAACAGATTACGTGTGACTCCGGATTTTTAATTTGTCTGTCTGTGGTGTCTTGTTTATACCTTTTAAGTCGTAGTTGGGTTTTAGTTTTTATTACTTGATTTTTTTTTAAATTCATTTGGGGTTAGTTAATTGATTCAGGCGTGACTTTGCGGAAATCCATTATAAAATACAATAGACGCTGATATATTTAGTAACCTATTCCGCTTGACTATTCTTCAAGAGTCATAAAAACCCTGTAAGAAATCGACACGTGTTTCACCTCTCAACGAGGCATCTTCAGGATGACGATTGACCAATTGGAAACAGGGTTTTTATGACTCTTGAAGAATAGTCAAGCGGAATAGGTTACTAAATATATCAGCGTCTATTGTATTTCATTTGGGGTTATAATATATATTTTTTTGAAATGTGCTCATTAAGCCCTATCATTTGATACCCCACATGGTACGATTAAACCATATTTTTTTTTAAGTTTCTCACTTTATGTCCTGTGTGACTTCACATAGCCTATAACCAGCGGACAATCACGACGCTTCTAACGATACCTCATTTGTCAAATTGTGATAAGTGGTTTGGAAGATAGGAGGGAACAGATGAACATACGTACATACATACATACATACATACATACATACATACATACATACCGGTCAAAATCATAACCCTCCTTTTTCTTCGCCGTAGTCGGGTAAAAATATGGGTGTACTATAATACAGTAGGATACGCCTCTGACTACCCTTTTGCGAAATACAAGCGAGATGTTATGTTTATGTAACCACGCTTTTAAAACGTGTATGTAATAGCCTATAATAGGTGCTTCACTTTTAGGAATCCGTGGGAAGTCAGGTTTGGTTTTTTCCGTCATCGGATAAGCCGTTAAAGTGTAAATTCATAATAGTGTTGATACCGGTTTTGTCTCAAGCTCACCACTAGTATATCCGATAACAGATAAGTAGGCAGGTACCTAGGTGTTTTGGAACTTAATTTTGATGACCCTCATTTTTGCTTTTTCAAAATAGTCCTCGAACTCGTAACCACAGTGTAAAGAAACCCTAACATAGCAGTGTAGTCATACATAAGTATCTCCAGTTACACTTATAGGTAGGTACATGATGGCCTACATAGTGCATAGTAACAACAATGAACAATATACAAACAAACCATCAACAATGTCAATCAACACACAGTGCCGCAGATTTTACTGCAATCGTATTAATACTGTAAACGTACATGCTCGTGCTATTATAATAAATTCTACCATTCTCGCGAAGATTAGATAAATTCTACCATACTCGTGAAGTTTAGATAAATTCTACCATACCCGTGAAGTTTAGATAAATTCTACCATACCCGTGAAGTTTAGATAAATTCTACCATACCCGTGAAGTTTAGATAAATTCTACCATACCCATGAAGTTTAGATAAATTCTACTATTCCCTTTATTTTTAATTTATTGTGTTCTTTGTCAGATCGATAAACAATCACTGTAAGTAAACAAAAGGCTTTCAACTATTCAGGATCAACAAATCAATATTCCCATAGTATAGAAAACTTGTAAGTAAAACCATTAATATGACGAACACGACACAAATAACGTAAGCAACATGCCACAACAAATTTAAAACGCATCCATACGATCATAGTTTTGTAGGAATAACAAGTTCTTACTGTATCGCCCACGAGCATCTCGTAACCAAGCGTTGCGACAGAAAAAGAGAAAGCTTATCAAATAACTACGACTATGCATTAATTCCTACAATTCCTGCGGCCCTGAGAAGCGTCATGCCCTACGAACAATCATTCGTAAAACTGGTCGTCGACTAACGTTTGTATCAGATAAAGAATGAGTTAGTAACTTAGTATGCTGTAATTTTACGCAGTATTCGGAATATTTAAAGGTTTTGCGATGACATAATACCTATGATTTATTGATGTTCTTGTTTGTATCAAGCAACATTTTGAATACTATATTTACAGTTGCAGGATGATGTCACAGTAAATAAATAGCAGAAAAGTCCGATGATGATATCTCAATAGATTTTCTATAAGTATAGAAACTCATAAACCATAGATTGATACATCTAGAACTATCTATGTAGCGTACTTATGTCAACAGAGGAGTACTGTAGACCAGAGGCGGTGAACGGACTACTAATGAATGCTTAGTTTATATTACTAAGTTCTCAGTCAACACACAACAAATCTGTCCCTGTAGTAAATATGAGATGTCAGGCATAATAATCTCGAGTTACTGACGCGTAGCGCGGGGGCCATTTTACTATTTGAGTCACGCTTTGGAATCGAACCCTAAGACTTGGAGATATGAAACGTTTGGAACCATGTTAGATTAGTTGTATTTTGTTTTCTAATATTTGTAAACATTCAATTATACGAATTCTTAGAATATAAACGCGAAATGTAATGAGTACATAGAAAATCTATCATAGGAACAGAGCTGGTTTGTTAAGCTTAAAACTAACTTATAAGTACGCATAATGACCTTGACTCACTACCTGAAAAGCGGCGCCTCTGCGATTATTTACATTCACTGTCAACAGAAAACTGCATTGAAGCAAAAAGTTCCTTGAGCGAGCGATACGGTGGCACGGGTTTTAACACAGATTTGACAAAAAGTATTGAATCTAGAGCGACCTTGTCGCTTTTCGCGCGACGAAAAGCTAGGTTAATTCTCGTTTCCACAATCGGCGCACAGTTGAGCGGTAGGTACTGGCCACGTGGGGCTGTGGTGCGATACAGGCGGCGCGCGCGGCGTTCTATGGTGGACTGCTCAACACCACGGATGGGATGGGGTCGGGGCCGGATAAACACTGCACTACCTATTCCACTAGTATGACTCCGCCGCGATACAAACACGGACGATCAATTCGACGACAGTTCTCGAGATATTTTGTTTGTGTATGCTAACGTAACTCAAACCGTAAGAAGGATTTCTATTGTGTGAATGTACAACACAAAGTTGTGTCGTTCTAATTTATTGTATTTTTCTGTTTATTACACAAAAAAATAAATTATAAGTATTAGAAAAAAAATATTTAAAAAAAATAATTGTTATTATTATTACGTATAATTATATCTAAGCTTTGAATCTTGGGCTTTTCACTATTTTTAAGTGTTTTTTTTTCAAGTTTTTCTTGATAGGTACTTAATTCTATCGTGGATTCGTGGGACATGTAGTGTAAGCTGGTCACAGTTGCGTCAGACTCGGCACGATGCGTCACCGTGGCGGCAGCGGGGCGCGACCTACGCGCCTCGCGACACTCTCTTCGCTTCGCCGTCGCGTCGCCGTCGCTAGCTCATCCATCTAACACCACACTTCTGCTGCTACGTAATTTTCCTCGCACGTGTCTGACACACTTTATATTTTGGCGTGGACGGCCGTTTAGATGCGATGCGAATTTGACTTTTATGCGCGTCAAATATTTTTATGTGAAAATCTTATTTTTGGTACATTTTTATTATGTATATCGAATTGGCCTAATTTTTATGGAACTCTTTACATCTTTTACTGTTCTTTATAATTCGCAGCAATATTATAGAATAAATATGTATGTTTAGGTTAAGGTATTTTTCTATGGGCCTGTGTCGCCTGCAATAAATGGTTTATTATTATATTATATCATCTGTCCATCACCTACATGTTTTGAGCACAACAATATCATCACCATATACAGGGCAAAGTACTTCGCTAACCCAGGTACCCTACGTGAGATCGTCAGTAACACCAAGGCGTTGCTGGCCTTCTTGGAGGAGCTGGGGTGGATCGAATAAGTGATTTCCCACCCGTACCTACGCAAAATACGCGCTTTGACGTGGAGTTGCGGATATCAGCCCGTATTACCTTACCTTCGGTATCATCACCATATTAATTGACCGTAAAATCAGTCTCCACTCCACATTCATACCTACTTAGGTATTTTTTAAACCATCTGTTGCTACGAAATATTGGGAACCTAATTAGTATTGGTCTATCCGTATTTCCTACAAAATTCATTAAACATTCGTTAAGATAAACTATATACTCCCCATGGGTATCCCATTTGGGAGAGAGAATGATCTCGATTGCACAGCTTTATAAAATCCTAAGAGCTCAACGTTTCCTGCTAGACTTCGTTCGACCTTGGAATTTATTGTTTATTATGTTACAGTTCAAGAACAAGCCTTGAACACTACTACTAATTTTGTTGTATAAATACATTAGCCGCAGTGTAAACTGTGCACTATGCAGCCCATGCATCGTGTGACTAATGAGGATGCAAGCGATCTTTTCTATTACGGGAAGCGTGAACCACATTCGCTGTTATATGGATGTGGTTATGCACATTAGCACATTCACAATAAGTAGAAATTAAAACAAAAAAATGGTTTGTGAATTTTACGACTGCTTTGTTGTTAAAATGACTGCAAAGTGTAACGGGTTATATACAATATGTTATCCACCGAAGGGCGTTCCCATTAACCTGCAATAGTATACGGTCTATACATGGTAAAAATAATATAAGTATTTTAGTTTTTTTTTCACAAAAAATATTAAATTGATACAGAAAAAACACTGTAGGTACACGCGGGCTGCCTTTGCAGATCCTCTTCGCGCGAATACGTGATCGTCGCGGTCATATTATATTTTTGTTCGGAAATTCGGAAAGCGCCCTCTATTGGCGCGACCACGCGTTCATGTTCACCGAACAAAAGGTGACGTACCTATTATGCACTCGACGATCGCTTTTAAATAGGACGCGGCCAACTATCGCTTTTTATAGGAAGACTAGCTTCCACCCGCGGCTTCGCCCGCGTGGTATGTCTATAAAAAGTAGCCTATATTCTTTCTCAGGCTCAAGACTATCTGTGAACCAAATTTCATTTAAATCGGTTCAGTACTTTTGACGTGAAAGTGCGACAGACATACAGAGTTACTTTCGCATTTATAATATTATATGTATAAGTAAGGAGTAAGGGATAGATACGTTTATTTGTTACGAGCACAGAACGGAAATAGTGAGCAGCTGCAAGTCGTGACAGTGACAAGAAGGCTTCCACTCGGCATGATACCAGTGCTGATTTTCAGTGGACGCGAGCCTCTTTTTGTCTGTAACCATTAGGTTCGTATCCGACCTATACACTTCGAAATGGATCACAACAACGATGCTTGGCGAAAATGATGAGTACAATGACCCCTTAAGGGATTTCGTGTATGAAAAGATACACCACATAATTATATTGTGGCAATACTAAAGAACGTATTATTGGGTAACCTATGAAATTGGCGTTTTTTTTCTCACTAATAGAGAACCTCAATGATTTAAAATATTCATCAATTGCTTGGTATTATATCGAATAATGACCATCATAGACAACTACCAATAGTAAAAAAACCTTATTACTTATAGTTTTCTTAACATAAATCAAAACTTTTTACAAAAAAAAAAACAACCGACTTCCAAAAAAACACTAAAAGAGTGAAAAATAACTTTAATTTTGGAAGTCGGTGTCTTTGCTTTTCAACTTTCCTTTTTTGCCACCGACTTCCGAAATTAAAGTTATTTTTCACTTTTTAAGCCTTCTTGTGACTTCCGAAATTAAAGTTATTTTTCACTTTTTAGTGTTTTTTTGGAAGTCGGTTGTTTTTTTTTTGTAAAAAGTTTTTATTTTTCACTTTTTAGTTGTGGTACCTACCCCACACAAATTCATATACCGTTATCTGCTATGTAAATAACAGTGACGGAGTGAACTAAGATATCGTCTACATACGCAAAGTGGGAAAAATACGTAATTATTGAAGCTAACTCAAAAACTACGCAAGCAAAATTAATAAAATTTATATGGGACCACCTCTGAAGCATAACCTACCAAACAAAAAAAGAATCATTAAAATCGATTCATTATTGGCGGAGTAATCGCGTAACATACACACACAAAAAAAAAAAAACTTACAGACGAATTGAGAACCTCCTCCTTTTTGAAGAAGTCGGTTAAAAATACCTTTTAAATGACTCCACATTTTGTTAGCAGAAATGACCACTTTTTTTTTAACTTTGCCAAATCTTATTTTTGTCGCTTAATCTAAGTGAAATATGTTATCTTAGTTTTTAAACAGTAGTGCATAAAAGTTTTAAATCATGGTTGTTATATAAATTAAGAAAACGTTAGTATGAAAAATGCAACTTCTTTAAAATTCCCCATACAAACCACCAATTTCATAGGTGGGGGACCTAATATTAAAGACTCGAGCATTACAAATTTGTTTGAACCAATTAAATGGCTCAAATTAAGCTCGAGTCTTGACTTAGGTTCCATCTTTTCATTTTTCAATGACTTATTACACGGTGCAAAGATCTTAAGCTCCCACTGGAAACTGAAAAGGAGCGCCACTTGTTGCTCTGGGTCACTCGTGAGTAAATGAGTCTGGGTTCTTCAAGAGAGGTTAGTTATTGCTCCCGATTGTTGTACTCTATTCAAGATATGGGTAGAAGAAATGAAATGAAATGAAATTGTTTATTCTGTAAATAGGATATTGGAATCACTTTTACACGTCATATCAAAAAGTTGTAAAAATAAGCTAGATGAGGTCGGCGTTTCCTATTTGACTACTCTGAGAAGAAAGGCCGAAACAAACTCAGAGGTCACCGTCTCCTTTAAAGTCCAGACATAATCTTGGTCAGGCCATATGAGGACCATGTAGATTAGAGTCTGAAATGGTCTTTTGAGGAAAGAACCACACAGATTTGAGTGGACCTGTCCAGTCAGTGCAAGCATTTGTCAGTAATAGTAGAGCTCAACTCAGAACTTAAGGAGCTCAACGACTCGACGAACAATACCAAAGAAAGGACATTTGTGTAAGTCGCATAAAGTTCTCAAATTGCCAGACCTTCGCTAAAACTAACAGAACGAAAAATAAATATCCACATAGTCCTCACATTCACAATAAAACAATACTTTACAAGTAATCATCATGTCATTTTGTATATAATATTCAATAATGTTAATTTGTATATAAAACTGGTAGGTATATTTTTATGGTTTTCCATAATATTCAAAATGTGACAATGCTTAGCAGAGCGAGCAGCTCAATCCCATGCATTTTAGTCTTCTAAATAATCTGAAATTTTACAGTACCCTTTTTTACAAAGTTTGGTTTTAATACAGCTTTTAAATCGTTTAATGGGTAAGTTTCGAATGTCAATGGGAAGTATGTTATAAAAGCGTATACATTGACCCATGAACGAGTTGCCTACTCTGTGGAGACGAGTGCAATGTATAGCAAGATTGTGTTTATTCCTGGTATTTAAACTATGAATATCGGACATTTTCTTAAACTTTGATATGTTTTTGTGTACATACAATAGGTTTTCAAATATATATTGTGAGGCTACAGTCAGAATATCTATTTCTTTGATTTTTTCTCGAAGGAAATCTCTTGGACCTAGGTTGTATCTGATTCCGATTCCAACGACATATGTTATGTAAACATCTCCGACACAAACTTAAAACGTATCATAGTTATAATCTCAAGTGGTCCCATTCGGGTATGGGTTACAGACTACCCAGAAGTGGCCTTGACACGCGTGCGCAAAGACTCGGAGCGAATTGGACCGTCCAGGGGTTAAATGTCTTTAACATATCTCAGGACCCTGGGGTCCCGGACCTTTGGAAGGCGTACGAGGGGCCGAAGCCAACTCGCAGAGGCCCCTTAGACATTTTTAAGTGTTGAGACACCAACCGACGATTATCCTTATATGCACTATGCAAGTACAGCCAGGGACAACCCCCGATTGGTGTAGGACTATTGCAAGATATGGAAACAAAGATATTGGATTATGAGTTTGGTGGCGAAGTGAACTGGTTATCTTGAACTATGGAAAGATTATGGCCCCTGCCTGAACAATGTTTATAAAATACACAGATAAAATGGCAGGGGGTGACTTGCGCACTCAATAAATGGGCCCCCGAAAACGGTCGCAGCACAAAGTGACGTAGCGACAAGGAGGCAACATGTCTTGAGGTGCTTAAGAGGAGTGGAGAGGCATTCCACGGCTATCAGGACAATCCCGGAAGTACGGTCAAGATCCCTACCAGCATCTTACTGGAATACTTTCTTCCTCCGAGCACGTTTGCTCTTGCGAATCTCCACTCAAGCCACAGCCGGCCAATCAAGGCAAGAATGAGGTGGGAGCTCTGTTCCTCGTCAGTGTTCACTTCAGCTGGCCAATAAAAAATAATAATAAATAAAATAAATAAATCATTTATTTGGACCAAACATTGTACACATTTTATAAACCTGCCAAACTGCGCGGCAGTTTGTCGGCAGGATTAGCGCTCGTTTTAAAAACATTTGGTTTACACGATCTAATTAAACATATCTAAGTACTTAGGTAGAAACATAGTTTAAAAGGACGGTAAGTTTGTTGTTGTTTTTTTTTTGTCCCTCATCCTGTTAGTTATTGTCACATGTTGCGACCATTGCATTCAGCAGTTCAGCCTTTAATTTACTCCCCAGTGTTAGCCTGCTAATTACAATATTATCTCTTTTCAGCCAGTCGATACTATTGAACAGTGTAGGGGTCAAATACTTATTGGTTCTTTTGCCATAGTAATTTTTTACTGGTGCTTGTTTAAAGGCAAGCCAGAGATGAGGAACAAGACTTCTCCCGGGAGGTATGGTCCGGGAGGTCGCCACTGCCCAACAGCTCGCCACATGCTGCCCAGCGGGTTTTTGTATCTCTCTTGGTCTGGCTCCTCATCATTTTTCTGTTATTTAATTTTCTTCTCAAAAAGAGAGTACAAAACCCTTGCACACGAGTCGGAACCAAGTGTGTAACGAGGAATTTAAATAGAGAATGTTGATGATATTGTAGAATTATTATTATTTTAACTCTAAGCTTTTAAAATTATGTAAATAAAATAACTATCAAGTAAATATTTCGTCTCAGTGTACAATTTATCTTCGTCTCATAAAGCACTTTGCCGTATTTCATGGTATTGACCATGAATTTGTTTTCACAATTTAGTTACCTACCTTGGAAGTAAATCCAATAGCTGGTTTATCGGAAGCTCGACCCAATTTTATTTTCCTACCCACTAAGTACGCCTTTCTGCCTTTTCTACGTAAACGTGACTCAGTTTTAATGGAAGTAGCCGAGAGACAGTTCCATTAATAATGAACACTACACACATTTTTTTTTTTCCGACTTATACTTTCTACAAAATACTAGTTTGGCTCAACTAGGGTTCGCTTTCACAACTGACATCACGGATACAGGAACCTTGTTTAAGCCCTCAAAGAAAACTCGTGTATGTATCGAGTGTGGGTAGGTAAGCTTTTTCTTGATACTTATCAGTTTTTAATAATGTACCGACCTATTATTATAAACTGGAAAGTATAGAGTTTAAAGAACCTTATTGTTGTATTAAGAAACACTCTAGGACTTATTCTAAAAGAGTAGGTATCAAGTGTCAGAAAATTTAAATTCCATACAACGTCAAGTTGCTCAAATGTCTCAACGATGTTCTTGACTTCTACCTTTCAACTCAAACTCAAAGCATTTATTTCATTTAAATCATTTACCTACAGCCACTTTTGAATTCTCAAGGAGTTCGTTCGAAAGTTGAAGCGAGTTACCCGTTTTAAAACTTAGATCATATAGAGAATATTAGGGGAGACCAACCTTTGGCGCAGGAGGTATTATAATGCATAAGTGTGTGCGCAGATCGCAGACACAGGTGCACTCTCTTCCCTCACGACCATTGTTCGATGGAACGGCAGTCCGACACGACCGGAGAGAGACCTGGGGGCCTAGACAAAATCCCTTTTCTGTAAGCGTTAACGCCAACGGAAAGATCAAATTGTATGGAGTTGACAGCAGCAGTCACGTGACATCTCTAAAGCTAATGTCTATTGTCTTGTCTATAGCCTCAGAGGCTATAGACAAAATCCCTTTTCTGTAAGCGTTAACGCCAACGGAAAGATCAAATTGTATGGAGTTGACATTAGCTTTAGAGATGTCACGTGACTGCTGCTGTCAACTCCATACAATTGATCTTTCCGTTGGCGTTAACGCTTACAGAAAAGGGATTTTGTCTAGGTCCCCAGGTCAACGGCTTTCCGAGACACGGGGGTATAGCACACCGCCAACTTCCGAACTCCGGGCTGTTACAATATAAGGTGTATCTTTTCATACACGAAATCTCACGGGATCATTGTACTCATAATTATGAACAATACTTTGGATATGAGACCAACCCGGAAATCGCGAAAAAAAGCTGTTCCCTACGTTTATGTTCGCATATTTCGTCAAAATGTAGGGAACATTTGATTTTTTTTTCGCGATCAAGAGATTTCGTGGAGGTAACACGATGTAACCTAACGTTTGCTTAAAGCTGGAATTCAGTACTTATGTACACATTAGGTATAATGCACACACAGCATATACACAAGGTTACCTACGACAACGTCAAAAACTTACACGGATACAGTACAATCTACAGCACAATACTAATGATATAGCATAAACTTTATTGATGTTATTGTAATGGCTTTTTGTGTTATTTCTAGACAAGTCATTAGGAGCTAGGAAGGTCGATGAAACCATTGTTTGCTTAGGTTCACGGTAACTATTTAAAGTTGGTAACCTCACTCCTTATTTATTGATCCAATAAATAATAAACGGTAACAGTAAGTGGTATGATAACTGTATCTACGCGTTGTGTTTATTAAATTATTCTGAGTATGAGGACACATTTTTGACTTGTTCACTGCCCCATGTGCCAATGTTCTCGTCAGAAGAGAGATGTATAGGTAGAGGCACTTACTCCATTTGGCAAATAATGGCAATAAAACGATAGCTAATATTGAAATGACTGCGTTTTAGAGATAAAATTAATTTGAAAAGGTAGTACATAATTATATGTATCGTAAAATAATGGAGCATATTAGATGCTTTTATCGTTGTAATAAAATAGAAGAATAATATAATTATCGTGTCTGACCGATTGAAAAATGATTATTTCTCATTTTCCAATCGGTCAGATACGATAATTATATTATTCTAAAATAATTATAATAATATTGATATATCATTTTTGTTTTACAGTATTGTAGCCCTTTCGGTAACGCATCTTTTGATACCTATCATTTTCATGTATCCGACATCATCCGTCGGGCTCTTGTCTTGTCTTGCCAGAACCGCAGCTGTTTTAGAACCCAATGGCTTGGCACGCGACCATGGCCATAATGCCTTGGAAGCTGGGTAGGTCTTTTGGTGTGGGAACCTGTGTCAACACAACACCCACGCGCCATCCCATCTTCCTTGCACGGCGGGCTGATGTGCTAGTGTGGCTGCTACAGGAGCAGAAAACCTCAAACGGCGCAACGGGCGCAAATATAACAACCTTATTGGGAGTTATATGTTTGAGCCATTTGGGGTTGAAAATAAAATAAAGTTAAAATTTAAAGGTCCTCTCCCCATACAAGAAACTTGTTTTTTTTTCAATTTTTTTTTTAATGTAAGTGTTGTGTTTCGCCCCCACCAACCCCCAAACTAGTTGGGAGATGATGATGTACTGCAGTAAGTACCCTTTGTGTACGAGTCCGACTTACACTTGGCCGCTTTTGTTTGTAAGCTGTTTTATTTTGTATATTATTTCTGTGGGATCCTGCCGTTTTACCGAAAAGATTTTGCCCAAATTTCACTACCCAAACAAATTTTAGCAACCTTTTTTTATGCAATGTTTGGAATGATTTTAGTACGCACATTTTCATTTGGTCAAATTTTTACTTGGCAGAATATTATCAAGGATAATGTCATTTAGGCATTTGGTCTTTAATCAAATGATTTATTACAGCAAACAATCTTTAGATAATAAACGTTTGGTCAAATGATTTGTTAGGTTAGGTTAGGTTAAAACTGTGACCTACTAAGCGCGAGCCAAGCGAGCGAAGCGAGCGGTGCCGCGGCAGCGGCCGGCGAGTGCCAGAAACGACTAGATTATATAGAAAAAAAACAGGCTACCCGAAACTGACGACACTAAACATTTGGCAAATTTTATTCCCTATTTCCAGACCTATTTCCTATTCTATTTCTGTACCTCTAAGTCCACTCAAGATAGGTATCTTGAGTGGACTTAGAGGTACAGAAATAACTCCCTGTCATTAGTTATGATGGTTGTCAGCAGAATAAGCAGCATTGGCAGTTATGTCTTACTAGCTGTTGCCCGCGACTTCGTCTGCGATCCAAGATGAAAAGTAATAGTCCTCCTCCAGGTCAAGGTAAGATTGCCAGGGTTGCGGGTTAGTCCGAAAGGGATACCGGGACCTTGGCAACAGGCAACTGAAGGAACACGGGTGGGTTTTAGTCAGTAAAAGTCTGACACGCCCTTCCGCTCCACCCAGAGCGGGAGAAGTCATAGGATGATTTCCCACCGTCAAAAAAAAAAAAAAAAAAAGGTCAAGGTAAGATGTGCCAAACTTCATCCAAATCCGTTCAGTCGTTTTATCGTGAAAGCGTAACAAACAAGCAAACTCACTTTCGCATTTTTATAATTATTTAATAGTTAGCATTAACTTTATTGTTCAAGTACGAAGACGTTTTGTATCTTTATGCAAATAACTAATACTTTAACTCAACACTGAGTGTTTTCATTTCTGCTCGGGATATTTTGTTTTCAAAACGACATAGTGACATTGCGTAGTTACAATCTTTCAAGATGGCAAAGTAAATAAAGTACTTTAAAGAATTAGCTTGAAGCTTTTTCTTCAGTAAATATTTCTGCAGTCTAAAAGCAAAATTTTGCAGTGGGAGTGGGTACCGCCAACATCAAAAATTAAACTAAATGGTCTTTCCAAAGTTTCAGGTGACTTTTGTAAGTGAATAGTTCCAAGTAATTCTGTTTTAGTTTGTAAAAGTTTACTATAGTTTTTTAAAGTCATTGTTACTAACACTTTAAGGATTGTGTGTAGTTGTATGTGTAGTCCGAAATAAAGAATATATTATTAAAAGACAATGATACACTAAGACTCTGCGTTCTTCTAACAATCTTCTCCTACTTTGTCCTTCTCATACTTCTGACTTTGTTCATTCTTCTTTTCATATTCAGTCCATTCTTCTTTGGAATGCGCTTACTCTTGATATCAGGACGGCCACCAGTTTAAGCGGAAACTGCGGAGTTTTTTTTCAAAATAAATAGAGTAGAGTCATGTCATCATCTCTCTCCCTTGAATTTGTATGTTTTATATATATATATATATAGTATTTATTATAGTAAATATGTATGTAAGTATATGTATCATAAGTTTATAGTTTATTTATGTACTGTAAACCTGTTTTATCTATAGTGCAATACGATATATTATATATTTTTTCTCTTTGTTCCTCTCAATTAGAGCACCTGCCATCTAATCTCTTCACCACCCTTGGTTGACTGGTAGAGAATGCCTCAGGCATTAAGTCCGCCTTTGTACCATTTTTTTGTGCGAAAAGTTTAAATAAATAAATAAATGACAAAGGATAATGTTCATTTCGTCAATGTCAATTCCACTAATACAGAATTAATTATTCTTTGAAAGTTGTCGTTTCGGTTTTGGGCATTGTTCTTGTTAGATAAAATCGTTGATGTTCGCAAGATTACATAATATCAAAAATACCAAAATAAATTTTATTTTTTTGCACACGGTACTTTTCTGAGTATCTAATGTAGTAGGAGCTTCGATCAATAGTCTATTATTGATCGAAGAGTAGGAGCGCTTAATGTAGTAAGGAGTGCTTAATGTAGTAGGTACAGCAAAGAGCAGGCACTAAGTAAGCAAGTAAGTAAGTACAAATGGCTGGAAAAACTCTCTAGCAAATCAATGACGTCACGCCGCAGTAGGTACTCGATGGAAACCGGTGTCCTCAACAATTTCCACGACCTCCTTGGTACATAACGAGCTCCTTAGTTCAAGAGATTCGTAAAATTGCTGGAATAGCCTAAAATTAGGTCGAGAAAAGTATTATTTGTATGATTGAAGAAATTCTGAGTAAGAGAAGAATCTCAATACCAGTTTGAGATGCATATAAGTCAATCTAAGTGGTTTAAATCATGTGTTTATAATAGATTTTGAGTTAATAAGGGGTCAATAGTCAAAAGTGTCTCCAAATGGTTCTCCATTGCGGACCTCTTTTCAAAAATAATTTGAGGTTCTTGAAAAATATTGTACGATTTTTTGCTTCCATACGTCGCATCGGCCCTTGTAGCTTGGGGGCCTCGTATCATTGAAACGGCTGATACGGCGGTGGCGGTAGCACCGCCCGAGCAGTTGACAATATCGTCAAGATGATTGTGGCGCACGGGGTGGTCGCCCCCTCCCCCCCCTTGGTTAACCACCATAGCTGTAATGACCTCACAAGGACCATGTATCTTCCATTATTCACCAGTTTCGCACAGTTCGAGACAGCGAAGCCAGTATTCAGCAAAAGATAACGTATTCGAATCACGTTCGAAAGCCTTCTGCACCATTTAGAATTAAATCATTTGAAAAAAAAAATGCCTGCAGAAAATACTATACTTGCAGATTTGCGGCAATAGATCTTCACTTTAACATCAGGCGCAAAATTAAATAGTTCAATAGTAGGTACAATACAATGAGGCTAGGTCGCTACTACCCAGCGTCTTAGAATTTGACTGCTAGCTGTCACTATCCATACATTTTTTTGTCAACAAGCGACTTCTTTAACGCATAATTAATATGCCCTTGCGCAGCCTGCTGTGTAACTGCAAAATACGGGGACCCATGTATTTGCCAAAGATGTTAAAATACGAATATTGTGGAAGCAAGAAGGTACTCCCAAAAAAAAATGGAAACTCGATATTTTGTCGCGACTATTTGAAACCCTGAAGACTTTTAAGGGAGAAATTCGTGTATAGGTGATGCTCCCAAGAGAACTAAGTCTGTTTTCTTTACCTACGGGCAGTTGTGATGTGTTATTATGTAAATTATAGTAAAAGTGTGGGTGTTTTGTAATATCATATTATTAGAGCAGTGCTAGAATTAACATCTCTGAAGTTTTTCAGCCAGGAAGATCATCCTCAAGTTGGTTTTAAACTCTGATCAGGTAATTTCTGTCGTACGCTTCCAGTCTTTAAAGTAAACAAACACAAAATAACCTTTATATTGTTAGAAAATGACTATAGCTGCTTTTTTACCAGTGGTAGACGCTTCCCCTGTCCTTAGCTCGTCTTTCAATAGTGTTACACGCCAAGTCGCATAAATATATTTTTTCTAGTTTTCGTATAGTTTGTGATCGTGATCGACACAAAAGTAAACATAAACACAACAATGGCAGTTTGAGGACGGACGGATGGTGATGCCACCTATAATGAGCTTTCAGTTTTGAACCCCATTAGTACCTACACACCAGAAATCTTTGTTAGTACAATGAATTTATGATTGCCTATTCCTAATCCTACACTGAAGTAATATTAAAATAATACTGCTTTAAGCAGTGGTGGTAGGCCCCTGATTAATCATGCTTCCACACGTTTCATTCAATTTGTACTTTGTTAAAAGTAACTGGTTCATATTGATAGCTAGCGAAATTGCTATAACAACTAGAGTAGGAACTCTGATTTTCAAGTGTTGAATAAGATCGTACGTGCCATTTTCTGCATGGTATTCGCAATGTGGCCGGTTCGTCGAACTGCTTGTTATTTTTCTCGCTTAGTTGTCCAGTCCATCAGTTGGCTGTCTATTAGAAATCGGTAGAGCGTTAGGACAAAAATATTATTGAATCTTCATTCGACTTGCGTAACCTCTAAGTTTTATTTCGTTTCTGTTCTACTTTTATGAGCATTGAAGTAAGACATTTATCTAACTCTATGGGTAGGTACCTACCTAAGTAGGTTCGTTTATATTCCCATTTCAGAGTTTTTCGTAAAAAAACATTGACGTTTATTAAAACAGACTAAATGTACCTAGGTACCTATTTTTTATACTTTAAAGTTATGGTACATTTAATGATCTCAGGTCACCCAGATCCCAGTCCTTGAAACGTTAGTAGGTGCGTGAGTATGTTCAAGAACATTGGCGTAGTTTCTAGAAACAGCACGTTCTCAGAAGTCTCCTATTTAATCATTAATTTTGCGAATTCTAGCGAAAAACAACGCCTGAGCAACTTTTCTTATACATTTGTGTTTTGAGTTTCAGCCATTTATTGCTTTATTGCTTAAATACTTACATTTATTTAATACACCTCACTGTCCCACGCCAAAGCGACTAGCTATCCACTATTTTCTCGCTCAAGAAGCGTATATATAAGATTAATAATAAGTCAAACCTTCGACAAAATGTGGGGTGATGCCCAATGTCCCCAAATTCCAAATTCCCCAAAATGATTTTTCATACATTCTTTCCCAACGTACCCAAAACCTAAAATTAAATTATTTGTAAAGTTAACACTTGATCAATCCTCGTAGGTACTGACGTTTCCAAAAGTGTTAGAATAAAATAAAATCAGTAGGTACCTAGTTATAATTAAGTATCCTTACTTTGGAAGATATACTTTCGATAGGGACCTAAGATGTATAATTTGTGCTGTGTTTTATGATGTTTTCGAGATATATCCAAGGTGTGTTAGACAAGGTGTATCAATGCAAGAGGGTCGAGTCAGGAATGTATCCAAGTTGTTCTTGGGAAAAATGTAGTGTTGGGGAAGAATTGAGGGTGTTGGAGGTGCATCCAGCACGCAATTCTTTAAATATAAGTTTCATGTAGACTATTAATCATTTTTTTATTGTATTATAAAATTAAAGAAGAAAAACATATATCAATGCTTCTGGGTATGTTTTACAATCACAGCATTTGAAACACACATTGAAACTAAACTAGCTATCTTTGATAATCACAGTCTGTATGTTCAGTAATATTACAGTAGTCAACCTTAAAAATAAACTATTTTTCTTTGACAATCACAACTTATAACTTGTTGAGGTGTCCAGGACGCGGAAGTGAAACAATTTTTGATAGTCCCCTCTCATTTGCACTCATTCACACCTCTATTAATGTGCGCCTATTTGGTAATTAAGTACAGAACATCGTCGTTTGTTATCAAAGTCAAAGTCAAATAATTTATTTCAACTAGGCACATTAAAGGCACTTTTGAACGTCAAATACATAGAAATAGAACTGATTCTAGTTGCCCCTTCCAAAAGGTAGTTTTCGTATGGAGAAGAATGGGCAAGAAACTCCAACGATACTCTTTCAAAAAAAAAAAAAGTTTTACAATATTTGGTATACCTACATCAATTATATAATTACATGTGAAGACGATGCACCGAGAATACAATTACTGTACCACAATAGGTAAAAAAAATAAAAATAAAAATGGAGCAATGACAAATACATTAATTAAGTATGTGATAGATACATGGTGCTCACATATTTACAAACATTGTAAAAGTATACGATATCACAATATTCCTACAAACAGTGAGTGAGTGTAATAATCATAAAATGTAAAAAATCTATGATATACAAATATTAAATTATACAACTAGATTAGCAACCAGTTTGATTTTGTCCAGAGAGTTTATCTAACACTTAACAGTATTGCTTAATATTAGTAATATTTAAACAATTAAGCGTAAATTGCAACGAAAAGAAGAAGTTTTTTTACCCCATTGGTTTTTTACCCCCTTTCAAGTAATAACAGAAAACAATACGTACGTAAGCTTTGACTCGGCGACTGTACCATTCACGATTTCGGTCAAGACAGAGTTGTGCAACTTTAGTTAATAATAACCCTCTCATTCGCACTCATTCACACCTCTATTAATGAGCGCCTATCTGGTAATTAAGTAAGGAACATCGTCGTTTGTTATCTATCACTTATCAGTATTGCTTAATGTTAGTAATATTTAATAAATTAAGCGTAAATTGCATAGTCGGTGGCAAAAAACGAAAATTGAAAAGCAAAGACACCAACTTCCAAAATTAAAGTTATTTTTCACATTTTTAGTGTTTTTTTGGAAGACGGTTGTTTTTTTTTTGTAAAAAGTTTTTATTAATTTGTCTGTCTCTGATGTCTTGAAAAAAGTTAGCTAAAAAGGTATAAAACCTTTTTTGTTGACTTTTTTGCCGTAGTTGGGGTTAAGTTTAATAACTTTTATTATTAGGGCTATAATTTCAAACCAAATTTGGTCTGAGGCTATAATGTATATTATATTTTTGAAATGAGCAAATTAAGCCGTTTCAATTGATAGGTATCTACCCAACATGACATGAATAAAAAAGGCGCCATATTCAATTTAATGTGACGTCACATAGCCTATAACCAGCGGACGATCACGACGCTTCCAACGATACCTCATTAATTTGACAAATTATGATGAGTAGTTTAGAAGTTATGAGAGAACAGATGAACATATAGGTATACATGTAGGTGTATACACACCCCTCCACAACCCTCCTTTTTGCTTCGCCGGAGTTGGGTAAAAATGTAATAGTCGCTACTTCCACATATTGAAGTTATGAATTCAATATCGACGCCTTGAGAAAACGACGTTTTGAACTTAAGTACAAAAATGACCTGTCGGACCTGTATATAATAAAATCAGGTGTACCCCAAGGTAGCATACTAAGGCCAGTACTGTACATTATTTACACTGGTGCAGTGAAAAAACTATAGTTGCCACGTACCGATGACACAGCCCTACTTTCAACCCACGTAAATCCAGCTACTGCATCTGAATATCTACAACTCCACATTAACAAACTCGAGGAATGGCATAAAGTGTGGAGAATTAGAGCAAAACAAAGCAAATCCGCAGTTAAATCATAGGTATACATTACATAACCTTAAAAATATGTAAATTAGCATAAGTCGAACGGACAAAGGACCATAAGGAGCTGAGTAATTAAATATGATCAGTATTGTTGGCATACTGTCCATATCGGTCACCCTGGTGTCATCGGCAGGTACTCTCTGGTGTTTGTTCCTGGTATATTACTTGTAAGAACTATCGTTCTTATAAACAGATGGTAAGATGAAGATGTTTCCTGCAAACTCAGACCAAATATTTTTTATTTGGTCTGAGCCTGCAAAATAAAAGCGTGTACAGACGCGTGTGATGTGTAATGTAATTTATACGCATTCTAGGTGTGGACGGGACTCGCACTGATTATCAGCTGGTTTTTAGCGAGAATACAAAGGCTCTCGCAGTCTAACATATAGAGGATTCGCATATGCCGTCCACACTATTCACATTACATTTCACGATATATTACATTACACATTACACGCGTTTATACACGCCTTTAGAGAATAAAATAATCAAGAATTTCAGACTTTTAAAAGGCTTACCGACAATTTATTTAAGGGGCATGCGAAATTCAAATTTTCTTACGGTTTTTACAATTTGCAAGCTAGTGCCAGGTTGTATGTTGACTGAGGCGGCGAGCCTCCTTGCCGGATTACGGCCATGGGATCGGGAGGCGAAAGTCCTCGCGCACATATGGGAGTGGCGTGAGGAGATGAAGAGCCGGGGCGTAACTCCGCTGCCGCGAGAAATCGCGGCACAGCGGACAGAGCTCCGGCAGGATCTCATGGCGGCATGGAGAGTGATTGTGGCAACGCAGTGCTGGGCACGCCACAATTGCGGCGATAAGTCCCCTCTTTGAACATTGTATTTATTTTTATCATTGAGAACTTATTAGTCAACCTCTATGGATAAGACTATTTCTGATTAAAAGTTATTTATTTGTCATCTTGTTTACGAGCGTGCGATTTGAATTCGTGTTTAATCGTGTAATCTCGTGAATGTATGAAACTGCAAAATTGAAAAGTTTGAAGGTGGCTCATCAATTAAAAGTCCGTGACTGTACAGGTGGGTTGCTCTAAATAAAACATTAATTTATGTAAATCTTTATTCATGAAACGGAAAAATAATAATGGTCCAAAGGTTACGCTCCCGTAGGCTGGACAATCACCTGTCAATGTCGTCTTTAGTTTCATGATATTCGTGACTACGATGGACAATGCTCGCCAGTCGTTACCTTAAATGTAAGAAACAAACATTACGGGATGGGTACTCGTTTTTTCTCTGCATAATAAGACGCTCAAGATAGGCTGCAAAATCAGCCTTCACCGTAAGAGGGACTGGACCATGATCCACTACGCGGGCCCAGTGCGGGTAGGTGTATGTCACGTCTTTAGATTTTTTAGTTCTAAGACTTGCCGATTTCCTCACGATGTTTCCCTTCACCGTTTTTGAGCGCAGCGATGATGAAAGAAATCCCACAAATTAATAATGTACTTGGCTGGGTTCGAATCCACGACATGTAAGTGGAGGCCGTTACATGGACCAGTACCTACTGCTCAGTTATCCTGCAGCGCATTCCGATTGTATATAATTTATTTTATTAATAATACAGGGTGAAATTTAATTCATGGGCATAAAGGGTCATTGTACAATACATAGCTCGTCCAAATGTAGGGAATATTATTATAGTGACCCCTTAAGAGGATGCCCATGAATTCAATTTCACCCTGTATAATACCTAACTAAAATTACCTAAATAACTTTATTTTTTTTTATTTTTTTATTTATTAAACTTTATGCACAAGTAAAAACTACTGTACAAAGGCGGACTTAATGCCTACTAATTAATACTTTACTCATCCTTCGCCAGGACAATTTGCGACAACTATCTAATATAATATTCCAAGAACGTTTCTATTTAATAATACTCATTTCTTATGAAAAACAATGAAGGAATTAATGTCTTGTACGTACCTATCTAAAAAAACAAAGGCAAATGAGGAAACCAGGGATTTGACGAAATCCCTAGGGATATCACGAAATCACGGTAGATGTCAAATATTCTTGTTTATTACGTCTTCCTATTAAAAATGTTTAGTGATCATGACAAAATGCCAATATAATGTGAGTGATATTTCGTTTCAATAAACTTATTCCATTAAAACAAACGAAAATTCCATTAAAAAGCCGCAGATTTTTTTTCACCATTGTCTAATTATCTAGTCGTAGGCAGATTGTATGATTCGTCATATTGAACTGGGTGAAATAAGTTTGGTTAGAACTATGACCAACAGACCACCTACTTCCAAGTTGCTCACAGATACTCGCCCCTTCGTAAGGGGCGAATCAGTACACTAAAATAATAAAAAACGGGGCGAGTGAGACATTTTAATCAAAAGGGCAAGATCCAAGGGGCGAGCGGGGCCCACACCAAATGTTTTTACCATTGTCTAATTATCCGTGTTTTCGCAATATCCCTAGGGTCTTCGCGTCTCTGCTTTTAGAACTTACTTTTAGCCGGTACGACTTAGCGAGACAAATGCATGGCTCGAATCTTATTCTAGTGTCCGCTTTTTTGACATTTTACTGGATTTAATTTAGTGAAACGACATTTATCACTAAACATTTTTAGTGAGAAAACAAAAAAAAAAAAAAAAAAAGTTTTATAAACAAGAATATTCGACATCTACCATGATTTCTCTAGGGATTTCGTGAAATCCCTGGTTTCCTCATTTCCCTGCGGCATACATACACAATGAGAAACAAAACCCATTACTTAGGAGAATATTACCATCTAATAGTCGTAATTAGGTAGGTACAATCATACAAAATTGTGCATGTTCCTGCCAAATATACATCTAGGATTTACTATTAGGAACATTAATTTGTATTTTGTAATTACATAATGTTGGATAATTAATGAAATAAGTAAGTACCTACATTAGTAAGTATTCACTGTAATGCTTGATTTAAACGGTTACTTGCTAAATTAATATTGTAATTTTAATTTTGACATATTGTAATTTTGAATGTTGAAATAAACGATTATTACTTTTTTTACCTTTAAATGTAAATTCAACACCCGATTATAAATTGAAATTTAATTTGCATTTAATAGGCACCTATACTCGTATTAATAGATAAGTATTACTTGATATATTTGCATTTTAATGTTGTTATTATATCATAAATTGGATTTTGCCAAAAATGCCACCTCCGCATTATGTGTGAGTCAAAATACAAATTAAAATGTAGAAATTACATTTATTATCTGATTATTGTCAAAGTATTTCTTTACATTATCACTACAACTATCATTGCAGATTTTTTTAGTGAATTAAGGGCGCACCCTACCTCAGATTTTGTCCCGCTCGCACCATACTACTCGCGACCTGAGTGAGAACGAGACGGAGTGGGGCGCTAGCGGCTCCAAAGCATCGAAAAGTTTAGGTAATTGTTTTTTACGGTGAAAATAATGGTAATAAAAAAAAAACTTAAGACATGCTTTATAGATAGTTCAGTTATTATGCAAAGTTTCATGATCTAATTTGAATTGAATTTTATGTAATCGTGTTTTCGCCACACATAGGACCTAACATCAATCCTCAACTTTCACATTTATTTATTTCAAAATTAATGCTGCAGTATTTTCGGCATAACGGAGGATCATGCTAAGCAATTTGAGGTAGGGTACGCCCTTAAGTGCCCCGTTTTTATACTTTCTCTTTCTTCTCTTATCGGAGAACCTAACGCTTATACGCGGCGTGAAAGAGGAAAAAAACTGAATGATCAATAAAAAAGACGTCTTGATTGTTCTTTCAAACATCATGCAATACGGCCAATTAATTGTAATATGGGGACTTGTGAGGTATCTATGTGATAGGTACATGTCTGACAGGTACACACGGCTACACATCAAGCTATACATTTCCAGTATAAGCTGACTTAGCATTGTGCGGAAATCCTATACAATGCGAGATCAGCATAAACTGGAAATGTATAGCTTGATGTGTAGCCGTGTGTACAGTCAGTGATTTGTTTTGATTGAGAAGCATGGAAGAAAAAAAGACATGTTGCGCCGACCTCAACTAAATTGGGATAAGTGCATGAGAATGATGATGTTTGGGACTTGTGCCTTAATAAATAAAATAATTATTTTACACCTATCAATTCAATTTCTCTTTTCATTCACAAATACAATTCGTTAAAGTGCATTGAAAATCGGACGTTGCTGTTGCATAGTTCGGAATTAATATTACTTAATTTAAATATATTTATAATTTCGTTCGTTTTTGTTCGTTCGTTTTCATTAAGGGTGCTACATGCGAATGACTATGATTATTTTTATTGTTTTAAGTAGCAAATATTACAACCGAAATAGCACCTATTGGTGTAGGTGACTATGTACAACTTTGCCTGAGCTTCAAGAAAAACATGCGTGACATCGCGTGTAATAGTATATATTTATCTAACTATCGCATATAAGTCAATCTTTGAATAAACCGACGCCACCATTTCTTATCTGACTACCGTCCTCTGAAATAGTCTGAAAGAAATACCTACTGACAAAACTCAGGTGCATAGAATTAGTATGTACTATAGGGGTCACTTAGGGTTAGGGCACAGATTAATACAGACGGTTCACTCCGCAAAATCATTTAAATAAAAAGCGACTCCTCTTGCTACGGCACAATAAAATGCAATTCAGGTCGCGCAGCGCTAATTACCTACAGTTTTATTTACCTAGAAGTTGCCTATCTTTCTATCGCATAACTCTCTTATATCTTCTGGCTACGTTAAGATAAAGGCTCTTACATACTGGCGCGATTCGCGAATTTTAACAAAACAATTTCTGAGAAAACTTCACGGCGAACAATGCAGCTGCGTCGCGTCGCGTGACGAATCGCCCCAGTATGTAAGAGCCTTAAGACGAGCTCGTCGCGTACTTGTAACTTCATATCTAAAACGCGGAGTGCGTCTTCTGTAATATTCCGTAGTTAGGATCCAGAAATTTCTAAAAGACGCAGAAAACAATTAGTGCTACAGGTATCAACCACACAAAATATAATATCAACCAATCAAATATTAACATTCCCAAATTGTAGATCGGGAAAAAGGAAACTTACAGACTTCCAAACACAGTTTTAAATTAAAACTACGTTTAACGTGTTTTCCAAAAATAGTTTGTCTATAAATTTATTGCTACAGAATAAAACTTTTAATTTGTTTTAACAGCAACCTCAATTTCACCTACCCGCACTGGGCCCGCGTGGTGGATTATAGCCTAATCCCTATCACAGAGAGGAGGCCTGTGCGTGCCCCGCACGCACAGGCAACGTTGGGAACGTTGTAGGCTGATTATAACTTCAACCTCATTTATTAAAAAAGAAATTGCCCATTCGATTTTTCTTTATGGATTTAAGTGTCATTGTAAGTTTTATTGACGTGACCACAGAGTACATTTTTATAGACGTGACGGATGTCAGGCTCAATGGCAGGTAAATACTTCAAAAATGTAATCATTTTATTTTAATAATTCTTTAAGACTTTTTTCCACCGACATTTCCCACAGGCAGTTGAATCAAGTTCCCCAATTTAGAAAATCTGTCATAAAGTCATAATAGACCGAATTACCTATAGGCATATAAAGTAAGTACAATCTAGAAATTAGTCATCATCTAAACATCTAAACTTCTAAAGCCTTAGGCCCGGCTGTCTGCAAGAGAAGGTTTTGTGGTCACATTATCTAAGAGCCAGCAAGTCATACCCTACGATTATGTATATCTCGGTAATAGCAACTCTGTTCTTCGCTGTTGGTTTATTCTCTAAGTAGGCTGCCCTACTACTACCTTTATTTTATACATCACTAGCCACATACCAACATAACATCCCGCCTGTTTTCTCTGAAGGGTTCGGCAGAGGTGTACCTACTTGTAGACAGGTAAGTCCCAATGTGATACGGGCCGAACCTATTTCCAGCTACCGATAACCTAATAAGACTGACTGACCTGGTAATCGAACCCTGGACCTCATGCTCAGCAGTAGCGCTTGCGACCATTCGATCAACGAAGCAGTCAAATTACTATCCGTCACATTAATCCAATATTTCAATCCGGATTAAAATTCAGCGCTGGATATTGGCAGCTAAACTAGATTAAAAAGTGTTTAAATTGATCATCAATCAATTACACTAAATCCCATCGCTGGAACATAGATATTCGCTTGAATGAAATACTGGACCAATGTAAATTAGTATAGAATAGAATATTTACTTTTATTATGTAGAATATTACACGGACAACACAACACGGGAATATTACAGTCGTTACGGGTCGTCAGAAGCCCGAAACTCTGAGAACCAGTCATACCAAGGGGTATAGTATTGCCCAGTTACTGGGTTGTGGAGGTCAGATAGGCAGTCGCTCCATGTAAAATACTGGTTTTCAGCTGCATCCATCATTTAGACTGGAAGCCGACCCCAACATAGTTGGGAAAAGGCTAGGGAGATTGATTGATGTAGAATATTTGCTTTTTATGTACACCATACAAATTAAAGATATGAATTTACCGTTAGAGTTCTACCGGTACATTCATATGATACTTGAAAATAAATTGACCCCCATAACAATGGGGGTCAATTTATTTTTAACTATATCAACAGTTTTATGTTTCTTCTGTTGCATTAGTGGCACAGGACTAATCCGCTTTCGTACAGCGTGATAAAGCATTTTTTGAAAAGCTTCTTTTTCTTTCATTTTTTAAATCAATTTTGTTAGCTCAGAATGAAGAGGAATTAGTGGTGAATGCAAAGTTTCAACTGTATCAGACATTTTAAGAATGGGAAAAATGTTCAGGTTGGAAAGATGTAGAATAATTACGTTCTGATTTTTATATAAAAGACTAGCTTCCGCCCGCGGCTTCGCGCGCGTGGTATGTCGATAAAAAGTAGCCTATGTCCTTTCTTAAGCTCTAGACTATGTGTACCAAATTTCATTTAAAACGGTTCAGTAGTTTTGTCGTTAAAGCGCGACAGACAGACAGACAGACCGACAGACAGACAGAGTTACTTTCGCATTTATAATATTAGTAAGGATCAAGAACCAAATTCTTGATCCTTACTAATATTATAAGCACTGCAGTGGTGGCCCAGAGAGCAGTGGTGGCCAAGAGAGCAGTGGTGGCCAAGAGAGCAGTGGTGGCCCAGTGGTAACGGCCGCGACTTACGAGTTGTAGGTCGTAGGTTCGAACCCCGACAGGCGCTTTACTTTGTGTAAATAATTTCATCACCACTGCTCTCAAAACGGTGAAGGAAAACATCGTAAGGAAACCGGCATGTCTTAGAACCAAAAATTCGAAGACATGTGACATCTACCAACCCGCACTGGGCCCGCGTGGTGGATTACGGCCCACTCCCTCTCATAGAGAGGAGGCCTGTGTCCCAGCAGTGGGAACATTATAGGCTGATTATGTTATGTAAGAACCAAATTCATGTGTGCATCTGAAGATTTTCCATACAGATTTTCGTTACCTTAAACGAAAGTGAAATTCCAATATCTCTTACTTGTATAAAGAGATGAAGATAGGTGGGGAAAGTGTTACACCGCGCGCTGAAACTATAAGTAAGGCGTCTGTGCGCACGCGCCACTCAAAGCTCCGACCTGCGTGCAGTGTTACGGGCGCTCGGTGTGTTCATGCCCTAAAAAATCCAGCTACTTATTAACTTTTTATTTCCTAGTGCTTTATCCAGTAACAGTGTGTGTTGTCATTCTGGATTCAAAACATCATCCCTATTCTGAAATAAGGTAAGATTAAAATTTATTTTTAGAATATTAAAATGTGCTGAAGACTCGTAAATGTTAGCAAGTTTATGCTTCTTCAACTTTCATACAATAATTTTATTGTTGTTTAACATTGAAATAAATTAGCTTTCTTTTGACTGTCTCGGTCTCGAAGAAATCAATTTTGAAAACTAGTTGGAAATATTTTCTATTCAATTTCTCGATAGTGATTATTGACTAGTGCAAAATTTACTGGTTTTGGAAAAATATCGAATCAGAATCAATGCGCTTTATTTGCGAAAGAAACACTTATAAATTCTATTGAGTGATGAACTAGGCTAAATGTCTACGTTACTTTTCACGGCCGTAACCAACGACGACGAGCAATAGACAGACTATAGCGTGAATTACATTTGTATTAGAATTCGTGTCAGTCATGACATCGCATAAATCAAATATAATGGAAATAGTTTCGATAACAGCCTTTTTAAAACGTATTTTCATGTCACTGACGTAAAACCGCAATGACGTCTGAGTGAAATAATAATCTTTTATAACCAACCTGCATGAATCATAAAGGTATTTTGAAATCTAAACATTCAAAATGAAAGGGACTTAAAGGTTTTATATGGCAATGAACCGTCAAATGAGATGTTGGAGGCTAAGATGCAGATGCAACTGAAAACAATCAATGGCAAATGCAACCGCAAGCGCAGGCGCAACGAGCGTTTAGTACGTAACTATCGTGAAGTACTTGTTTACTACGACTACCTAGATGTACTTGAGACTTATTTATAGAACACAATAATAGGCACTTCATTCATCATCCTCTCGCCGTTTTCCCAAAATAATTTGGGGTCGACGCAGCATGACTTTTCCTTCATTAGAACTCATTCAGCCGTCATATCGATGTTTGACACCTGTCTAGATCAAATATTTAATTGTCTACCAAAAAAAAATATATATAAGCAACCGTGAAAGAAAGGCATGTCATTAATTAATACCTACTGGACAATTATTAAACAGCAGTAGAAACAAACAAAAAATGGCACAAGCATGGCGGAACAAATGAATGCACTGACGGATAATGTCCCCATACCAAAATTATCAACTATTATGTACAGTAGTCCAATTTTTTTTTATTGCAAATAACTTTCTTATTGCTCTACTTCGAAATTAATGCATACGTCATCTCATCTTAACCAGATGTGGTTTGTAGCAAGTAAGGTTTAACATTCGTATCTAGTGTAGGTGTGACAAATTACTAATTCATTATCACTCGCTTGAAGTCATTTTATATAGTTACTTTTGCTATCTGGTCTGGGAATGAAATCAACTGGAGTGTGGCAGTATGTAATGAATACCTATTGCTTCTGCTAACCTTATCAATACAATTTGCATTTTGAGAACGTCTGGTACAGTAGATATCAAACAGCTGACAAAATTAACAATAGATTTGAACTCGAGTGTACTTTTTATAAATCACTTGCTTAGAAATCATTAACAGTCTAAAATAGATTATCTCTCCACCTTTACACGTACATAATTGCAATATTTGCAATCTTCTACAGTAACATAATCACTTGCTAGTTACAAGTAACGGTTTTTGACAGTATTCATGAAATTAAATATTTATGAGTCAAGTTTAACACACAAAAACCATAATTTCGTGAAAGTCTTTCCTTTGCTGTCCGTTTATTGACACCACGAATGTCATCATAATTATTTAGTCATAACTTTAGCCCCAATACACTCATAATTGGCTTGGTGGGTGATCCAGAATGATGTTACTAAGAATCTGTAATATGCTTGGCCAGACAGATTTAAATACAATTCTGCTTTAAAATATATTATTTAGGTATATTTCGGATTATTATTGTTACTCGTAGGTATTTTATTTTAGGAGAAATGGTTTTCAAAAAAATATTAATCACACGCTCCAAAATAAACAAAAAATAAAACTAAAACCCAACTACGAAAAAAAGTCAACTAAAAACAAATTAAAAATCCGGAGTCACACGTAATCTGTTCGATTTATGCCCTAACAACTGTGACTCCGGATTTTTAATTTTTCTGTCTGTGATGTCTTGTTTACATCTTTTTATATTTAATACTTTACATATTTTATAATTTAATGTGAGGTCCTATAACCTATAACCAGCGGACAATCAAGACGCTTCCAACGATAGGTACCTCATTTGTCAAATTATGATGAGTGGTTTAGAAGTTATGAGGGAACATGAACATACCTACATACTTACCGGTCAAAATCATAAGCCTCCTTTTGGCTTCGCCATAGTTGGGTAAAAAGTAATGTTAATAAACAAAAAATACTTTTAGTATAACCGCTATAGGGCCGTAGTTGAGGTTTTGCTCTCATGAGCAACGAGACTACGCACGTCTTCTAGTGAAATGTATGTTAACGATATTCATAATCCATTTTAAATTACAACGGTCTCGTTAGTTTTTTCGAAAAAGAAATCATTTACTTTCAAGAATTCTTCATTTCGGAACCATGTTTTGAGTGTTCATTAGAAAGGTTTCTGAAAGAAATGTTAAGTATGATTCTTTGTTTTCCAATTAAAGATATTTTCTGTTACTGGTACCGGTTCATACAAACCATTTCAGAGATGCAGTTAAATTGATCATCTTAACTGACAAAACAAAAATTGTATTTGTTTACGAAAACATAAGTTTTTCAGATTACACAAAATACAGACAAAATCTAAAATTTTGTTCGCGAGAATACCTATGTCGTTTGGTTTTCCGGAGAAAAAATAATATATAGTTGACTCTATATAAAACAAGAATTTGTTGTTAATAATAAACAATACATAATCATCGTAAAATGTATTCAAAACCGTGTCAAGCACGTGCCGATTTGTAATCACGTATTATTTACATATTGTTCATCTTTAACTTTTAAAATCTAAACATTAATGTTTAGATTTTAAAAGTTAATGCGATCTTGTTAGTAAAAAAATAAACATAATTGGGAATTTTTCTGAATAAAATAATGTCATTGCTATTACTACATATTTATTAACTGTCTACATATGTTATTCAAAATGTTTAAGAGAAAAATATCTCTGTCTGTATGCTACCACTATACTTCACCTGGGACATCGTTTCTTCGAGTTATGTTTGTCTGAATAGATCCTCCAAGCATTGTATAAAATTTTGGACAAATTTTATACAATGTGGAGACGACAATGCGACAATAAATGAAAACACTCACTGGTGCTACTAATGCATAGGAGTATTTTGGAATCTATAAAATAAATTCAAACATCGAAATAAAAAATGTGATTTTTTTAAACATACCTACTTGTAGTGATGGTCCGACTAAGGGTTCTGCCGATCTTTTACAAGCTATAGATTGGATATATTTGATAGATTTTTGAAATATAAGATTACGAAGTTTAATTTATTGTCGTACTACCTTTTGCCTGCGGCTCCGCCTGGATGTCGGAAAATATCCCATGGGAATGTACCATCGGGATTAAAAGTAGAGTCAGTGGCAAAAAACGGAAATTCTGAAACAAAGACACCGACTTCCGAAATTTTCGTGTTTTTTTTATTTTTGTGTTTCACTTTATTTGTTTTTTTAGAAGCCGGTTGTTTTTTTTTTTTGTAAAAAGTTTTTATTAGTGAATGAATTTGTAAGGATGATTTGTCCAACTGCGGCATAAAACTGAAAGCAATTAGTGTCGCATTAAGTATCGCATACAAAGCTAATGACGGTTCTTTGAAAAGTTAAAACTTGAAACCCCGCTTATTATTAAACTAAACGTTTTAAGTTTCACTTTCATTGTCATACAAACACAACCATTCTTTTCAACGGCAGACACGAAATTGATGAGTTTGCATTAATAATAATACATTTATACATAAACTCAAGCCTTCTTCCCATGGGGGTCGCCAGACACAGGGGGCTTAAAACGGTCACTTTAGCAGAATCATAATATGAAAATATAATCATCGTAAAATGTCACAAGCTGACAATTAATTTTAATCCCGGTAGTACGTTCTCTTGGGATTTCTTCCGAAATCCACGCGGGCGAAGCCGCAGTTAAAAGCAAGTTAATAATAGAATAGAAATAATGATTTAATAATTATGCCTTACTTAATATAAATTAATTTTGTACTGTTTGATAAAGACGTCTTTCAGGCCTTTGTTTTATTTTAAAGGAGATGAAATCTCTCATTTCATCTTGCCTTGCCACTGCCTTTAATTTAATTAGGTACATACCTAGGTACTTAAATAAATTCATTGGTTTTGTGTACAGCGTGCGTAAGCATCCGCGGCTGGTTGAGGAACAAAGAATTTAATCAATGTAGACATGGGCTTAGGGAAGCAACAAAAAATATACATTAGCAGCGCTTCTGAAACTAAACACTTCACAGCTTGGTATTTTTACAAGCTTTATATTAGCTTGCTCTGTTCGTATGTATTTCCGGTTACTCCAATTGTCATCCATTTTTCAAACACTTTCTGGCATCCGATTGAGCTGAAACTTGGCATACTTATTAATAACCGAGACATTTAAAAAAAATGATACCATGGAGCTGGTCTCATGATGGAGCCGGAAGTTGGCCCTAGGAACTCCTAAATCAAACAAGATTTCACCATCGTGTTTGGACTCTGTATTAAAAAGTGCTTTGACACTAAGTGGTATTGAGGGTCTGATGATGGAGCCGGACGGTGGCCATGGGAAAATCTTTTTTAGTTAATTAAAAGCTTGTTTTTATTAAGATTTTTACGTAATATTTTATTATTTTATTGTTTTTTACTTTGATTTGGTTTATATCATTGATTTTCATGTTATTTATCCCTTCACATTTACTAAACAACTGACTATGTTTACATACCGTGAGGTGGGACCTTGGTGATCTGCTATACAGCCACTAGCACTATGCCCGCGACTTCGTCCGTGTGGATTTCGTACTTTCCTCCAAAAACTTCAACAACCCCTCCACCCCCTTTCAAAGATACTTTAATAAATAAATATTTGCGATCTTTAACATTTATTGTCGATCTTTAACCCTTAAACTTTATTACCCTTTTACACCTGTTAGGAGCTGATTTTTGCAAAACCCCGAAACACGTTGGTTTAAGTACCCGTTAGGGGTAGATTTTTGAAAGACGCTGATACACATTATTATTTATTTTTGGTTTTAAGTATAAAGAACAAGTTTCGAGTTAATCGGACAGCGCGGTAAAATTCTTCTATACAAACTTTGACACCCCCCAATCCCCGTTTAAGGGGTAGTTTATAAAAACAAAAAATGAGAAACTTTAAAATTTACTTAAATAAGTATTCGTGCCAGGTTTCAAGTCTATTAATTCAAGGAATAAGATTTTTCATACAAACGAAATCCCCCCATTTCACCCTCTTCGGGGTAGAATTTCGAAAAATCGTTTCTTTGTGGAAACTTACTCGTCATAAAGAACACACCATCCAAATTTCATGTATCTAGGACCAGTAGTTTAGGCTGTGCGTTGATATCCCAGTCACCCTTGCCTTTTATCTGCTATACAGGCATTCCTAGTGCAGACACCAGGGGGGCTTAAAACGGTCACTTTAGCGGAATCATCATATGAAAATATTTTGAATCATCGTAAAATATCACAAACTGACAATTCATAATATGATCTGCGTGTAATTCATATAACGAAATAATTCATCCTGTTTGAGAGTTTTCTATGGAGATTCGTAAAATGGTCCCCAAATTATGAATTGCTTATAAGTCAACTTAGAGGAATACATACATCATACCTAACTGCCTCAAGTGCCTCATAAGGTGATTTCTTCACGAAGCTGAAAACTTGAATTAATTATTTACAAACGGTGAAAAACTTCTTTTTTAACAGACTTCTTCAAACAGGAGGAGGTTCTCAATTCGTCTGTATGTTTTTTTTTACGCGATTTCTCCGTCAATTATGAATCGATTTTAATGATTCTTTTTTTGTTTGGTAGGTCATGCTTGGGAGGTGGTCCCCTATAAATTTTATTAACTTTGCTTGCGTAGGTTTTGAGTTAGCTTCAATAATTACGTATTTTTCCCACTTAGGCTATGTAGACGATATTTATTTACATAGCAGGTAGTGGGATTCGAATTTATGTGGGGTAGGTAGGTACCACAAAAAAAGTGAAAAATAAAAACTTTTACAAAAAAAAAAACAACAGATTTCCAAAAAAAACACTAAAAAAGTGAACAATTACTTTAATTTCGGAAGTCGGTGGTAAAAAACGAAAATTGAAAAGCAAAGACACCGACTTCCGAAATTAAAGTTATAATTTGTCACTTTTTTTTTTCGGAGTCGGTTTTTTTATGTTAAAATAAATAATGCTAGTCTCGTGAAATATTCTAGCTATTTCAAAGCATATGTAAGCAAAGTTGCTAAACAGTGCATCGGTACGACCTCTTTGTGTTGGTTGAATAAACTTTACGAGCAACAGTTTGTAGGCCACGCTAGTTGTAAAGTATGTGTTCGGAAACAAACTTAAACCTTAAACGTTTAGGCCGTAAACACAATTGTTGTTTTCCTAATAAATAAAGAAAACCACACAATAATGAAGTTCATTAACTTATCAGTATAAGCATTATCTTCATTATTTACTACTCGACTGTTGAGATGTTTATTTATTTACTACTCGACTGTTGAGATGTTTATTTATTTACTACTCGACTGTTGAGATGTTTATTTATTTATAACTAGATGTTGCCCGCGACTTCGTCTGCAATCCAGGATGAAAAGTAGCGTATGTCCTTACCCAGGTCATGGTCTATCTGTGTGCCAATTTCATCCAAATCCATTCAGCCATTTTAGTGTGAAAGCGTAACAAACAAATAAACTAATTGGCTTTCACATTTTTATTATTTATTAGTTAGGATTGCTCTATGCGCTAGAGTATTGCACAAAGACCGAACTATGTAATGTCAAAATATAAGCAGTTCTTTTCTGCCGGTTGATCTTTGGGGGTTGTAGAGACAAAACATTGTAGATACATTAAAAAAACAAGTAAAGTAACTTTTTTAGAAAAAACAAAAAAATATATTATGAATAATTCATACATGAAATAAACAATCAAAAATTGCTACTAACAGAAAGTGTAAGCGCTATGTGTTTTAAATTATACTGTGACTGCGAAAATGCACTGGCTGCAGTTGGTTCATTTGTTTATTGCTTAATAACTCGTCGAATACTTGACCAATTGTTTCCAAATCTTACACACGTATGTATAAATTGTAAGGTATTAGTAATCGTAATGAATTTATACATCGAAGAAACCCACTTTTATATACCGATCGCTATTTTTTTGCAAGCAAGGTTATTTCATTTTTAATCAACTAGCGACCCGCCCCAGCTCCACATGGTTTCACGACTTGACAAAACAATGAGACTTCTATATTATATGTAAGTTGAATATTAATGTATTATAAATACAAACCTTCCTTTTTTATATTTCTTTGAGAACACTATTTCGACAAACCTTCCGGAATGAATTTTCTAAATGATGATGAAAATCGCATCAAAATCCGTTGCGTAGTTTAGAAGAACAACGCGGTCACTTAGACACAAAAAGCGACTTTAATTTATAATATGTGGTATATTTAGTACCTAGATACAATTTCTTTTTTTTTAACTCGATATGGGACTGCTCTTGACCTCGATCTCGCCTGATGGATTGACATTATTCATATGATATTGGATGATTAATATAGATTAATCATCCAATGTCATATTTATAATAATTACCAACATTACCATTAGGTATATACGTTCATTTGACGTTTGCATAGGTTTAATAGAAATCTCATTACCCTTTAAGCTACTATAATGACTGTGATTAATAACGTTTTCTTAGTAAATAGAACTTTCTCTTAATTTAATTTAATTTATTTATTTATAACAGAAATCGTAATGATTTAATTATAAAATAAAAATCACTTACGATTTGTTACGCAGTTATAAAAAAAAACAATAATTCTGTACCAAAATCTCTTACAATAACCTCCTCCTTTTAGAACTCGGTTAAAAATATATAATTGTGATGTCATTAATTTATAAATATATTTTACTGCACGTGTAACGGTTCTAGTACATATAATTAGTTCGTGAAATTTAAACGTTGTTCAAGGAATCTTTAGCGTTTCTAATCTGCTGTACTTGTATCTAGATATTATAGCTATTGTACTTAGTTTTATTATTTGTCCGAACTCGTTGACGATTATTACAAAATATTTCTAGTAAAATGCCAATAATTTGACTATAAAAAGGAAAAGTAACGTAACATCTTACTCTAAACTTAACTAAAGTTTTATAATAATAGATACCTATTATGAAGTCAGTCACGTTTGATCAATTAGAACAAAAGGAATCGATAAATATGCATTCATAGGAAAAAGTGGAATAGTAGAAAAGCGTAGAAAAAAAACCAGAGTGACGAATCTTCCGATGTAATTTATAGCATCTTGATTTTTGACTCCATGAAACGATAAAACATGTTTTACACAACCTTAATTTCAAAGCAAATACAGTAACTTGTCTATTGTTGAAATATAAATTAATGCTACAAGTGTCATTAACGGTAAACAGTACGGTTTTTAAGATTGAAGTAAATATCAAGGTCAGCTGACTTTGACCTAGTTCCGATTGAAGCCCGGCCGCTTCACATCACTATACTTTGTACAGATATTGATGTTCTTTTTTTGAACCGCATAAAAAATTAAACATGTTTTGAAATTATTTATCTACGACTTATTGGTGTAATAACTACCTACATACTACTACCACTGATATACTACTGTTAGTGATTACCGAGATGACAAATTTTATTCCGTTCTAATACCAAAAACTAATTCCACTGGTATTTGTTTCAACTTATAAACATGTTGCGCCGGCCTCAAATATTGGGATGCAAGCGCAAGAGAAGTATGTTTTACTATTTCTATTTCCAACATAGTATTTAATAGTTAATCAAATCCGAAAAGAATTAATAAAAAATCAATAATTAATGATGAATATATTCAATGAATGAATGGTCTAAAACCTCTTTAACAATTATCAAAGGAATCCGAAATAATAATAATTATTTGATTGCTTGAAAAGGTACATGTTACGTGTTTTTTTTTTGTTTGTTGTTTTTTCATACGAAGTTTCCATACTTACCCATTTACAGATTACGAATGTATTATGGTGTTACTTTCACACTAACCGCCTTAAAAAAATCAAGTCACACGTGTTAGGGCATAAATCGAACAGATTACGTGTGACTCCGGATTTTTAATTTGTCTGTCTGTGATGTCTTGTTTATACCTTTTAAGTCGTAGTTGGGTTTTAGTTTTTATTACTTGATTTTTTTATGCAGATATAATTATGACAATTAATGAAAATAACAAGCTACAACAACTGCAGTTTTTTTTTATGACAGTAGTTTCAGTTGGGCCTCATGTTATCTAAAATGTTAAAAGTCGTTCCTAAATACCAAAAGCCAAAATAAAGTCTCTACTTTAGTTTCCAGTTACTTACCATAATATGACTTCAAAGGCAAGAACCATTTTCATTCTAGTTAATTTTATATAGAGCTTTTTCCAGTTACTTACCATAATATGACTTCAAAGGCAAGAACCATTTTCATTCTAGTTAATTTTATACATATAGAGCTTGACAAACTGTTTCAAGCTTCCGTAAATACATAATTTCATGAAGAAGGCCATTTACATAATAAAAAAAACACTGACCGAAACAAGTGTCTCACTCGTACATTTTTAAACGATGAGGAAAACCGCAACGGCATTTGACCAACATTGAACCTTACTTACGTTTACATAAGAGTTTTCAACTTAAAAATATCTTTGAAGCTGGAAAAATTTTAAGGCTAAAGTATAACTGTAGGATCTTACAAATGATAGTATGTAGTATGATTACCATCTCCCTAATCTGAATCTTATCGCTTACCGGAAATAAGTTCTTACAAAGATTATTATGAAAATAACTTAACTACCTATAATTATAATCATTAAATAAGTGCTGGAGTAGAGCTTAGAAGGCATCTTAACTTCGCAAAACTTTAGCATCAAAACCTTAATTCATGAATACTGTCTACAAAATTTCTGAGGCGACACATTTTTTGTTGATACTATTCCATTTAAAAACAGCACTTAACTTCCATATCTCTAGAGATGAGAGCTTTGGAATGGCGGCGCCGCCGCCGCGCCGCCGCACAGTGGTCTGAAATTCGAGCTCCATACTCATAGAAACTTAAAGTAACGAATTAAAAAAAAAAAATGTCTCTGGTATACCTCCCTTTACGTGATATTAACGTATGGATGGTATTAGTAGCTCTAAGCGTAAAAAAAAAAGTTTTGTGTTATTTTTGTATGGGAGAAAACACTTAAAGTAGATTTTTTCGAAACTGAATGGAACTGAAGGGCTGGTACTCACACGAGCTATTGTACCATACAAGGCGATCAACATGACATCAAATTCATGCACAGTCAGTTGCCGATTTGCGCGTAGCAACTTTTTGAAATTTTGAATTTTCTGTATGTGATTTTTCAAATCTTTGAAGTGGTTAAATGAAGTTGCCGATCGATTTACTTATACTATCGTTAGTTTATAACCTGCTAATGACTATTATGATGAGAATAATTAAAAACGATATTGATTAAATACTTTTTTGGAACAAAATTGCATTCCAAGAACTAAGTAGCTCATTTGTTAATCACCGCTGAGTTATAATTAGATACTAATGACATGAGCATTACTACAACTCTAACGGGGCCAAATGGGGCCCTAGTCACAATAAAATTATATTGTCTGTAATACAGGTAAGTACCTAATTAGAGAATTGCGAACGTTAATGAGGATATAGTTGTATAAAAATAGGACGATTGAGCTTAATTTTTTCAGTAGTTGTTGTGACTGTTGTTTGTGACAAACAACAGTTGTTTTTCACAGCCTTTTTTTGGGTGGGAAATCATCAAATGACTTCTCCCGCTCTGGGCGGAGCGGAAGGGCGTGTCAGACTCTTACTGACTAAAACCCACCCGTGTTCCTTCAGTTGCCTGTTGCCAGGGTCACGGTATCCCTTTCGGACTATTCCGCAACCCCGGCAGGCATCGGTCCTAACGGACCCCGTCAGGTGTGCTGACATCTCTTTGAGGCGCGCGTGGAACACGACGCGCCATCGACCCGGGCCTGGTCCTTATCGGACGGCGAGCTACCCTTTGCTCGCCGTCCGCAAGCCCGCGCCTATGGTGGCCGGGAATCCGCCTGGGATTCCCGACGCCCAGGGTGTCTCCAGCAGCGGCGATTAGGGGCGTGAGGGCGCAGGCCTTGCCTCTCCCTCACGCGTTCCGCCTCCTCCTTCGCGAGCATCACTGCTTCGCAGAAGGAGGTGACCGCCTCCCATGCCCTCTCGCTCCGTACCATGGCCTGGACTAGGGCCGGACGCGAGAGGTCAGTGCCGCCAATCGCCTCCACGAGGACACGGCGGTGCTCCGCCCAAGCAGGGCACATCTCCACCGTATGCTCCACCGTGTCCTGTTTTTCACAGCCTAGTGTGTTATTTGAAGTTTTTGAGAATACTGTTGATTTGTCAGAAAATGAAAAGAAGGAACTGAAACATTTCTGTCAGGCTTATGTGTGTTCGTTGAGGAAGAAATGGATGGCGAGTCATCGCATGAGAAGTACATTTATTAAAAAATATGAGACATAAAATAGCAACAGAACATAAAATAGCCTGAGGTCGTGAGGGAAAAGATGACCCCGTGTCAGTAGAGCAGCAACCATGTTCCATTTCTGACTTTGGTGTAAATGAAGGTGTATCCACATCCTATAGGCCGGAGCTCGAGACGTGCAGTGTTGGAACATCAACATCAGTTGTGAGGTCGAGAAAACCATTCGAGGAGCTAAGCCCTCAACAGAAGAGGAGGAGACTCGAAGAACTGCTAACGCATAGCCCTGAAAGCCTCGCTCATGCAACTTGTTTAAAAGCACAAAACAAGAATGTAGCAGATATAATTAAACTGGTCTCGAAGCATCCCGAAGAGGCTACAAAGATAAAGGAATTTTTAAAGCCAAAGAAAACTGTGCCTTTTTTTCCGCTGATAAAGCTTTAGGTATTTTAACCTCATTGAACATTAAGATCTTGTGCAAAAGAAGCAGGAATACCACTCTTCTTATACTGCCATCCTTGAGGCTAAGAAGGATTGCTACACCACAAAAGATACCATAGACATCGCGGAACGAGAGATAAAAGTAAAGCTCCAAGCTATTTTGTAAAACTGCAAAACTGTGGCTAGATTGGATTCCCGTTTGATCCAAAGGTTTTCAACACTTTTGCGTGTAGTAGCCAGTGGGGAGCCTATAAATATTGACGCGTTTGCTGACTTTGCACGCCTTACTGCAGAAATGTACGTGGAGCTCTATGGCTGGTATTACATGCCTTCGAGTGTCCACAAACGTCTACTGCATGGTGCTGAAGTTATCAAACACTTCAATATTATGCCCATTGGCAATTTATCTAAAGAGGCAACGGAAGCCAGAAACAAAGACTTTAAGAAAATCCGAGAACACCATTCACGCAAATTTTGTCGTAAAGCGACAAACGAAGACATTTTCAATGGTCTCCTTGTATCATCAGATCCTTACTTGTCCAGCATAAGACCTGTGCTGAGAAAGTCCCTGAAAACACCTGTCACTGATGATATGAGACCTCTTCTCATTAATGACGATTCAAGTGTAGACAAAGAGAACGTTGAATTTGTCGATGTTAGTGCGTCAATCTCGGCTCGGATTTAGACGACTCTGATGAGGGCGAAGATACTCTCTGTAAGCAGTAGTTTTTAGGTGTATTATAGAGGGTAATCGAAATTTGTTAATAGTTATAATTATCTAATTAAACTCAGCGGTGATTCACAAATGAGTTACTTAGTTCTTGGAATGCAATTTTGTTCCAAAACAGTATTTAATCAATATCGTTTTTAATTATTCTCATCATAATAGTCATATGAAAATAATTAACAATCTTTAAATCTTCATTTAACCACATCATACAGAAAATTCAAAATTTCAAAAAGTTGCTACGCGCAAATCGGCCAACTGACTGTGCATGAATTTGATGTCATCTTGATCGCCGTGTATGGTACAATAGCTCGTGTGAGTACCAGCCCTTCAGTTCCATTTAGTTACGAAAAAATCTACTTTAAGTGTTTTCTCCCATACAAAAATAACACAAAACTTTTTTTTCTCACTCGTGGAGCTACTAATACCATCCATACGTTAATATCACGTAAAGGGAGGTATACCAGAGACATTACAATTTCTTTTTTTTTAATTCGTGACTTAAAGTTTCTATGAGTATGGAGCTCGATTTTCAGACCACTGTGCGCCGGCCGGTCGCCGCCGTGCACGTGGTCACTCTCCACCGGTTCCACAAGTACCTACATCGCGTCATGCGCCCGCGCCGGTGAAAGTGTCCCGCGATCCCCACGCAATCTCATTCACTGTAGACGGTTAAACTCGAGGTCAAGAGCGCAACAAGTTTCGTTCCCATTATTTACTTTTCTTTGAGAGTCAGTAAAAGTTAGCAAAGCTTTGTGAAGTCATGTGTGATGTGTCGATATTTTGCCAACGGCTGTATGTCATGTGCCGTTTTGGTTGACTTTAAGTGTTTACTTCTTTCTCTCACTGACATTCGTAAAACTTTCTTATGCGCTACAGGGTTTACAGATGGGAGTATTTAGACAATGACATTGGTGCCGATTCTCTTGTCACAAATTCTCTAAACTAAACTAAAAATCACTAAAATTTAGTTTATTCCTGTCAAACGACGATTTCCCATTCTGAAAATAGACTAAAGTGACACAACTTAACTATAATTTAGTTTGACAGCACTAAGATGGCACTGAGTTTTAATTTAGTGAAAATGCTATTCTGAATTTGACGTTTTAACCAAAATGTTTGTTCTATATCTAAAATTTTCTAACTAACTCTGACTATTTTTAATCTAAAATTCAAACCAACACCTCGAATTCAGTTGCAAAACGGTACTGTATCTTTTTTTATTTTCTTTTGCTTTTATCTCGAAAATGGTGTGTCCTATCGCAAAAATAATGAAAATTTTGACGCCCTTTGTAATCTGCAAACCCGTAATACTCAACATGTTGGTAATTTTTTTTTTGTTTTCTTCCAAAAAGTGAAAAATTCCATATAAAAATACGTCGAGACGGCCACATTGCGCGCGCCTCTGGCTCAAAAAAAATCACATGGTAGGCAAACAAGTAGGTACCAAGTGGAGTCGCGATTGTCAAATTCGATTTTAGTTGTGTCAAAATAATTTTTAAATTTAGAGATTTTTTTTGGCAGAATAGCTCTAAGATTCTCATAGTAAAAAGTAAGGAATTTTAGTGATAGTTTAGTTCGGTGTACAAGAGAATCGGCACCAATGTGTCTGTGTCAATTTCCGTAATGGACTTTAGGCCACAATGATATCTGACTATGCATAAAATGTTTTGGTACGAACCAACCGCAAGAAAGTAGGTTTATCGATTACAGTGTAAATTAAACGTTGTGCCCAAGGTAGTATTCGTAAATCGGCATATTTTATCAATGTATCGAGAACTATGTACATTTATGTACTTAGTTAGCACTCGCACTTATTTAGAACAATGATAGATACCTACTAAAGTATACGACAAGTATTTTAATTTGCGTGTTAATATAGCATCAAATACTGTCACTTCACCCTTCGTACGGTTAGTATATCGAGTCCACAGATTGCAAGAATGCATCTTACCAACCAGTTTGCCTCTGTCAGCTGTTGCAATACTAATAACCACTATTTACAAAGAAAACCGCCGATTTATCGTGTTTTCATTTTATTTTCCACGAACGGAAAATTCTGTTTAAGTTTAAAGTTTGTGTTTTTTTTAAACGAGGGTTTTTATTATTTGTAAATGCGTGAAGGTAAACGCTGTTAAAACAAAATAAGATAAGGTGTTGACAACTTTAAATGTAAAACGGATGTAGGCAAAGGAAGGAGACGAAAAAAATAAACATCCGTTTTGTGGCTGATTAAATACCCAGTAAACTGATGCGTAATGGTATTTTAAATAGATCTTAGAAGCTTACAATTTGTTGTAGAGAAACACTTAACGTAAGTAACTATAACTTTCCTATATCTTTCAGGTGATAAGGCTTCCGAAACAGCACATTACAACATTAAGTAATAAAAAAATGAGGTCATTTGGCATTGAGATATTTGACCAATCTTTATTATTATTATTGTTCCGTATTCCACATAAAAATGCTACAGTATTTTTCCTCATTTTAATTGGTCAGAGATCACATGCCCGTGCCCAGTACCCAGTGCCCACTTGCCCAGTTCTTGAGTAATTAGTCAACAAGCGGCGTACGTGCAGAGCTTGCCAAATGGCATAATGCACCTTTCAAGAGCCACTTGCTATACGTCGGTTGTGAAAGTACGCTCTTGTCACCTTTCCTTCATTTTCTCAATGATATAACTTTCGAATAACGTTTACTGTTTGAGAATAAACATCCATCTTTCTAGCGAGAAGGTTAATGTAAAAGGAATTAGCGACGCAGAAACATTAAACAATGCATCGGAATGAGGTATCTTCTCACGAAACTGATTGTCCTTTTTATGGCTCCGTAGTCAACAAGGAACGCTTATAGTCTCGCTATGTCCGTCTGTCTGTCTGTCCGTGGCTTAGCTCAGAGACTCTTAGTACTAGAAAGCTGTAATTTAGCATGTGTTTATTATAATAATCACGCTGACAAAGTAGTAAAATAAAATAGTGAAAAAAAAAAATTGGATGTTGTACGAGTATGCACATGAAGTGGGAATCCGTACAACATGGGATAAATGAGAAAAAACATATTATTAATAATAGGTTTTTCTCATTTATCCCATGTTGTAGGGTATTGTTGGATAGGCCGTTCAAAAATATTAGTATAATATCCGTTTCCGTTTAAGCTTCACACTTTAAGTGTGAATTTTTGGTCAAGTGTACCCCCGTACCCCCCTGCCAGATACATTGTTGTTATATGATATGAGAAAAAATCCCGGCAGTAGTTTATATTACGAAGATAAAAGGAACAAAACTATCACAGTTATGTAGGCTTTACAAGATAACGAGTAATATTCGACCAACTTACATTTGCAGTTGGAATGTATTAGCGAACATGTTTTTCATCAACAATGTTAAGTTTGTTCTTAGAATAAATTCATACCAACTACGGAACCCTTTATTGTGCGTGGTCCAACACGCACTTGGCCGTTTTTATCTTTGTTTGCGTATCGAAGTGTTGACGCAATCGCAATTATGTTATGTCTTAGTATCTACTTCATTATGTACGAATAAGAGGAAAATTTGTTAAATATTAAGTCCCCCACCTATGAAATCATCGTTTTGTATGGGGAATTTTAAAGAAGTTGCATTTTTCATACTAACATTTTCTTAATTTATATAACAACCATGAACACTATTGTTTTAAAACTTTTATGCTTTAATGTTTAAAAACTAAGATAACGTATGCTACTTAGATTAAGAGACAAAAATTGTTTAAAAAAAAATAGTGGTCATTTTTGCTAACAAAATGAGGAGTCATTTTTAAGGTATTTTTTATGTTTAAAAACTATAAGTAATAAGGTTTTTTAATAGAGATGGGTAAAACACGTTGGCTCGGAAAGCACGTTAAGCCGTATGTCCGGGCTGTCATTCGTAGATCTTTGACAGTAGTTACGGGTCGTCAAAAGCCCGAAAGTCTGACAACCAGTCTTACCAAGGGGTATCGTATTACCCAATTACTGGGTTGTGGATGTCAGATAGGCAGTCGCTCCATGTAAAATACTGGTATTCAGCTGCATCCGGTTAGACTGGAAGCCTACCCCAACAGAGTTGGGAAAAGGCTAAGCAGATTGAGCTGTTCCGTTATTTGAGAAGAGCCTTTCAAAAGCGACGCCAATAATATATTTAATCAGTGTAGTTAGTAGGTACGATCAGGGAAATGAATTGTTTCTCAAATTGACCTACTCCGTCAATCTATTAGCCTTTTCATACAACCATCGAATAATGACAGTGATTTGATTATATCCGCAGTTTTTAGGGTTCCGTACCTACCCTAAGGGTAAAACGGGACCCTATTACTAAGACTCCGCTGTCCGTCTGTCTGTCTGTCTGTCCGTCCGTCTGTCACCCGGCTGTATCTCATGAACCGTGATAGTTAGACAGTTGAAATTTTCACAGATGATGTATTTCTGTAGCCGCTATAACAACAAATACTAAAAAAACAGAATAAAATAAATATTTAAGGCGGCTCCTATACAACAAACGTGATTTTTCCCTTCGTGCGCAAGTCCGACTCGCACTTGGCCGGTTTTTTTACATACAATCTTTTTCCACAATTAACTTTAATCGAGATTTGAGTAGGTACAATGTATTTAAAACCAGTAGGTACGTAGGAGATATTAGATACCTAATTGAATACATTATGTTTACTGTCGAGCATCACAGATAGATAACGAAGTAGTAGCTTCATCGTTCGTGAATACTATCAGCCATGGTCGGATGCAGGCTAACAAGACAAGAGATGAAATTGAATGATGTCTTACATATGTTACTAAATAATATTATGACGGATAATTATAATCATTTTATCAGTGATCTTGAAACACCGTCGTAGATAATTTAACAAATCAGCTCTTACCAGTGCCATGCTTCTACATTAGGTACGCAACGCATACGTTATTGATTAATGAGTTGAATCTCAGCTGATAGAACTTTAATAAAATTAATTAGGTACGTATCAGTACATACGTATACAAAAAAGGGCATTATTAATAATTAATGCCAAGAGCCAGCCAAAATAATTATGTTAAACTTTATTATGCGTAAAAGAAAACTGGAAAGAAACAAAAGGTATATTTTTAATTAATTAAATTTTAATTAATTTGTTACATTCTGTATAAATTATTAATGGTCGTATTTTAAAAATTCTCTTACATTATTCAAAAATTAAGTTATTCAAAAATTATGTAAATAAATAATGAAATTTTGATGTATAAACATATTATAATACTTACCTACATTTTTACCACGGAAATTAATTTTTTTATGGACAAACACTTTTTACCATCTAGTCTATCAAGCAAGACTGAAGTTTCAGTTACCTATTTGAAATTAAAATATTTAATTAAAATTGAAATGTGACCATTATTAATTGTTTAAGTGGGAGGTCTGTTTACACACACCTTGCCGGAGCTGTATTTTTATCGGTAGCAAGTAACAAATAGGTCACTTTTGTGGAAAGGTGTAGCAAAGATTTAAATCGGAGATTCGCCCTACAACGTCTTTAGTTTATATTAATGATTTACCCCAATTACTTCTAAATCAACCAAAGATGGTGTGATTTGCAGATGACACATCATTGATTTTTAAAATAAATCGACGTTCACAAAATCTTGACGACGTGAATAGCTCTATTCTTCAGGTACAAGATTGGTTTACGGTAAATAATTTGGTACTAAATGAAAAAAAAACCAAATGCATTCGATTTAAATTACCTAATGTTAGAAGTAGCGAATGTGACATCATATTGAATGGAGAAAAACTGGAGTTTATTAATCAAACAGTTTTCTTGGGAATCACGCTAGACGAGAAATTACAATGGGGACCTCATATAAAATCTCTTGCGGGGCGGTTAAGCTCGGCCGCTTATGCTGTTAGAAAGATAAGACAGTTAACAGATGTAAAAACCGCGCGTTTAGTCTATTTCAGTTACTTCCACAGCATTATGTCGTATGGCATTTTACTGTGGGGTCGGGCTGCTGATATTGAATCCATTTTTATTTTGCAAAAAAGAGCTGTCAGAGCCATTTATAATCTATGTCACCGCGAATCTCTCAGGGAACTATTTAAAAAGATTAATATCATGACGGTACCTTGCCAATTCATTTATGAGAATATTATGTATATAAGAAAAAACTTAAATCTTTTTAATAAAATAAGTGATAGGCATAATTTTAATACTAGAAATAAAGATAAAATAGATCAACCATTTTTCAGATTAGCTAAAGTACAAACATCTTTTATGGGGTACTGCGTTAAATGCTATAACAAAATACCTTGTGATATATTGCAATTAAATGAAAGAAAATTTAAAACTCATATAAAAAGTACACTTTGTAAACAAGCTTATTACAAATTAGAGGATTATATCCAAGATAAGAATGCTTGGAAACATGCTGGTCTTGCTCCATAGGACGATTTAGTGTCTGGACAAAATCAAACTGATAGCTAATTTAGTTTTTTTTATTTATTATTTGTATGTCATAGACTTTTACACTCTGTCATTACTTAAACTCACGCACTAACTTATTAGTACTACTTGTAACAATGTAAGGACTATTGTAATATCGTATACTTTTACAATCTTTGTAAATATGTGAGCACCATGTATCTGGTAATTAATTTATTCGTTATTGCTCCATTTATAATTCTTTTTACCTTTCGTAGTACAGTAATCTTATTGTAGGTGCATCGTCTTCACATATAATTATATAATTAATGTATACAAAATATTGTAAAACATTTTTAAAAGAGTAACGATGGAGTTTCTTGCCCATTCTTCTCCATACGAAAACTACCTTTTGGAAGGGGCAACTAGAATCAATTCTATTTCTTTGTTTGACGTTCAAAAGTGCCATATATGTGCCTATTTGAAATAAATTATTTGACTTTGACTTTGACGTCAAAAGATGATCGCATTTATGTTTCAATTTGACACCTCTGATAGACGTAATGTCTCAGAGAATTGACTTCTAGCGCACATTGTCATGGAAACGCCAACAGTATTGTGTGATCACATATTACTTAGCCACGAGCTCCTCCATAGATCTATTAATTAATTGAATAAAAAGTGACGAACAGCAATCGGTATGTTCCTTGCCCGTTCTTCTCTATGGAGATCTACACATTTTGGACCTGCAGTAGATTAGGTACTAAAGTGTCTCACATGAAAGCCATTGCAATGTGCGCTTTTATCATTTCTAACGTTTTACGATATTATCGTGTCCGGCCACGTCACGGCATCACGATAACACAGGGAAGTAAAATGTATGGAAATATATGAAGGCGCTTTTAAATTTCCGTCTACGATACGGTATAACGTGCACGTCCATACATTTCACGTTAGAAATTAAACACAATACGTATTATCTCGCAAGGTTTCAATGGGTAAACAATAGTCATCCATGCTCGGATAGCGGCTTTACCTCGTATATACTTTTATCCATGTGTTTGTTACCTATACCATAAGCCCCTCGTCTCAGGATGATGACTATTACGAAAACACTCACAAAGTACAGTCATTGTATTTATAATTATAAGGTTTTTTTTCCATTTAATTGCAGTTTTTTCAATAAATAAGTGTTATTTCGTTTGCTAATTTTGATATTTCTCGTGTTTATACAGGGTGTTAGGGTGAACACCGTTATCCTTGCAACTAGTGGTTTGGTTTCATTTATAGAACGTAAAATCAATGGAAAATTACAACTTTCTTTTTCTTTTTTTAGAATCTACATTTTACCACAGGAGACGCAAGTTCGTTGCCCTATGCGCTAGGGCAACGAACTTGCGTCTCAAAATACGGGCGGGGGGTACTGGACGTGACCTGAACGGCCGCGAGCGCGACCTCTCCCTCAGTCAGTCAGCTGTTTCACTAGAGAGCACGGTGTCGGATAGAAACTTTTTAAAATCTGTTAATGAAAATAACGTTTTTTTTTTGTTGTGTTCGGTCATTTATATATTAGTATTTAAGTCAACTACCCATGGTTAGACTGACAAGAGTGTTTACCCTTACAGCCTGTATTTTAATGTTTTTGATTTGTATTTTACCCAACCTTCGTATGTGTGTCACTTTTTAGTTTGTATTTTGTTATGTACAACGCTTTATGATTACATTATGTAATGTTGAACAAGAAACTTAAATAAATAAATTATAACACTATTGTCAAGATACTACGTGAAAGTATGCTTCACAATTCAACTAAAAAACTACATAATATTATATAATCGTGTGTATTTCACATTGTTTCGCGGTGATTATAACTCAGACATGATAATGATCTGACAAGGCTAATGCAACGATTTCCCGACCTATGCCAAGGTCGGCTCGTTTAAATTGATCGTGCGCCCGCGCATTTAGCTAGTCCTTTTCACAAGGGAAATGACTAACATAATAGCATATGTACCGTCATGTATTCACGGCAGAGGTGCATTGGTTTTTCCCATAAACACTTCACCATTCAAGGTAATAAATAGGGGAAAAACATAATCAAAATTTTTCTAGGACACCTAATTTGGATAATCCAGCCCAGGCATTATATCCCTGGGCACGCCACAATTGCGGCGATAACCTGGTGTCATCGGCAGGTACTCTCTGGTGTTTGTTCCTGGTATATTACTTGTAAGAACTATCGTTCTAATAAACAGATGGTAAGATGAAGATGTTTCCTGCAAAATAAAAGCGTGTATAGACGCGTGTAATGTGTAATGTAATTTATACGCATTCTACGTATGAACGGGACTCGCACTGATCATCAGCTGGTTTTTAGCGAGAATACAAAGGCTCTCGCAGTCTAACACATAGAGGTTTCGCATTGAGTTTGTATGCCGTCCACACTATTCACATAACATTTCACGATAAATTACATTACACATTACACGCGTTTATACACGCCTTTAGAGAATAAAATAATCAAGAATTTCAGACTTTTAAAAGGCTTACGCCAATGTAGCCCTCGAAATTCAAAGGAGATGTTTCGAGAGTTGTTGGAGATTTTCGGCCATAAACTGTACGGTAAGGAAAAAAAGGAAAAAATTCCACGAATTGAGGAAAAATATTCTTTCCTGAATATTCCCCTGATTTCTTCGGCACAAAAAATAATAGTTTATCAAATTATTGCCATATTCTATTGATCATGGCGTCGTCTTACTTGCACACTGCTTTCGTCCAGAAGTCATGTTACATTAGAACAAAATAATATCACGTAGACGTTATTTAAATAAATATGAAAGGCATGTATTTCTGTGCTATTAAGATAAGATAATAAGATATCTTATACCTTAAACAACGTTTTTTTATTAATTACAACGTGTGCGGTGTGATTCATCATTAAAAAAAAAACTACTTTGGAGTTTGTAGGTAATTCTGGACGAAAAATTCAAACACATTGTAATTGACATCACATCTTTGACAGTTAATGTAAACATCATCTGTCCAACCAACCTGTCATGGCTGGCTGTCGATGGTAGAGATGGGTAGCACACCTTTTTGAAATGAGGATCGTGCATGGCACTCTTTTTACAAAGTATGCTGCCACGAATGAGGCGAGGCTGCGGTGGCTTGTGAACACGAACGTGCTGTGAGTGTGTCGAGTGAGTCGCGAGACTCGCCAAGTCGCCGCGCGAGTCGCGTGTGTTTTGAGTGGTGTGTAGTGAGTAGTGACGACAAAGCGACACGACACGGCACACATACGCAGTAGAGTAGGCACACGCGCGATGAGTGCTGTGTTGTGTGTTTGTGCTAGCAACAGTGAACGAAGACATAAATGATCAAAATACAAAAAAAGAGTGAGTGACTCGATCGACTGACTCAAAACTCAATTGTACAAATGTTCTGTGTGCAGCTAATCTGTGCCAGTGAGGTGTGTGCTAGCATATCAAAATAAAAAGAGTGAGTGATTATTTTCATCCAAGTGACTGGCACAACTGTGCTAGCACGTGTGCCGAGTTACCCAACACTAGGTCGATGGTCGTATTTCTCCTGACAAACGTCAAAGATTTTCAGTTTTTGTTTAGTGCCCATAAAATATTAGATATTATGAAAAAATAATGCCTTTATTGTAATCAGGGGTTCGTTTCCCAGGTTTTCTAAAGTGTACATGTTATGGCTGGAGTCCCATACAAAAATGAAACGTCTCCTTTTCTTACGGTTCTTGCAATTTGCAAGTTAGTGTCAGGTTGGTTTTTTATTTGGTCTGAGCAGGTTGTATGTTGATTAAGGCGGCGAGCCTCCTTGCCGGATTAACGCCATGGGATCTGGAGGCGAAAGTCCTCGCGCACGTATGGGAGTGGCGCGAGGAGATGAAGCGCCGGGGCGTAACTCCGCTGCCGCGAGAAATTGCGGCACAGTGGAAAGAGCTCCGGCAGGATCTCATGGCGGCATGGAGAGTGCGATTGTCGCAGCCCAGTGCTGGGCATGCCACAATTGCGGCGATAAGTCCCCTCTTTGAGGAGTGGCTAGAGAGGCGCCACGGCGTCCTCACCTTCCGCCTGACGCAGGTCCTCACCGGACACGGTTGCTTCGGGAGGTTCCTGTTTTGGATAAGGCGGGAGGAAACGCCCGGGTGTCACCACTGAGTGGAGCATACGGTGGAGGTCTGCCCTGCTTGGGCGGAGCCTCGCCGTGTCCTCTTGGAGGCAATTGGCGGCGGTGACCTCTCGCGTCCGGCTCTGGTCCAGGCCATGGTACGGAGCGAGAGGACATGGGAAGCAGTCACCTCCTTCTGCGAAGCAGTAATGCTCGCAAAGGAGGAGGCGGAACGCGTGAGGGAGAGGAAATGTTTGCGCCCTCACGCCCCTAACCACCGCCGTTGGAGACGCCCTGGGCGTCGGGAATCCCAGGTGGATTCCAGGCCACCATTGGCGCGGGCTTGCTGACGGCGAGCAATGGGTAGCTCACCGTCCGATTAGGACCAGCCTCGGGTCGATGGCGCGTCGTGTTCCACGCGCGCCTCAAAGAGATGTCAGCACAATTGGCGGGGTTGCGGCGACCGATGCCTGCCAGGGTTGCGGGTTAGCCCGAAAGGGATACCGGGACCTTGGCAACAGGCAACTGAAGGAACACTGGTGGGTTTTAGTCAGTAAAAGTCTGACACGCCCTTCCGCTCCGCCCAGAGCGGGAGAAGTCATTGGATGATTTCCCACCCTCAAAAAAAAATGCCTTATATCCCAACCAACCCGCACTAGGCCCGCGTGGTGGATTATGACCCACTCCCTCTTACAAAGGAGGTTTGTGTCCGAGCAGTGGGAACATTAAGGGCTGATTATATATATATATAACCCAAGTTTTTTATGGAGCCACTAAAAAAACAAAACAAAAATCTAGCGAAACGAAAATCAATCGAAACAAAAATCTGACGAAACGAAAATCTGTCAAAACGGAAAAAACCGTAATTGTAATGTTTTCGACAAGTCTTAGCAGGTTAACTATTTGTTCACCCTTATGACACGTATTCTACAAGTTTTGTGTATAAATAGTCTTTACGACTTGTGTTAGGTGTAAAAGATAAACGAAACTGGTAGAAACGACATGTAGAATACCTTGGTATAAAGGCGGGGTTACAGTTAGGGGTTATTAGGACACTACAATGATTTTCCTGCTCGTCTCTTCCGCTTGACATTTACTCTTTTCAACGACGATTTTTTACGATGCGTCCTGGTTGAAAATGAGGACATTAACACAGCAATATGGGAATAACAAGTCATGTAGAATAATATAGTGGCGGGGCGTTCGATTACTGCGACGCAATCTCAATAATGAGATGTTTAATAAAAAATAACGCCACTTTCTATAAGCACTTACACTATAATGCGATGAAATACTTGAGAACTCCTAACGGCCTCGTCGAACTCTCATGGTACGAAGTAACGTGAACACTTGAATTCATTTAAAAATAATGCCATCACTTCAAGTGTGTATTTTGAAGTTCAAAAGTACTTTAACACCTGTGTTGTACACTTTTTAGAGTTCCGAACCGTAACGAAACCCCTATAGGATCACTTCGTTGTCCGTCTGTCAGTCTGTGAAGACCCTTTTTCTCAGGAACGCGTGGAGGTACCAAGTTGAAATGAATATCAAATACGGGCATTTATGCGACATAAATTTTGATATTATTCGCAAATAAATCAAAATCTAGAATCATGAAAAGAGATCATTCACCGTTCATACATTTTTGGGCTTTATTTGTGTAATTAATAGTTATCTAATTAAAGTACAGCTACTACACTCTTTCGGAATAGCTTCTTTTTGTTTGGCCGGCACTTTCATAATTTAGCCCAAAATGAATGATCTCCTTTGACAAGAAGCAAGGTCAAGGACAGCACAAATAAAGGAAATAGTCCGAAAATTGTAAATTCAGTATTATCACATAAAAAGATTTTTTGCAACTAAACACTTACAATGACCGTGTCGTATAATAGAACATGTTTACAACTATACAAAGTTCGTTTCTTCTAGGGATAAATTTATCCCAACTAAAGGTTTTTTCGTTCGACACGCACTTGGCCGGTTTTTTATAAAATATGTTCATAATAACAATTTGACTTTGACTGCGATTAATCTAATTAGCACCATTTTCTGCTTGAGATGTTGGATAACAAGATTATTCTAACTATAAGGTTAAATATTTACATGAATGTAATGTGTTCGCAAAAAGATTTACGTTCTTACAAGGTCTCGTGTTCAGGTGAAACCTACCTAAAGTAAAGTTATTGTTAGATTCCTACCACCCAGCAGCTGATACATGTTATTTAATTTCATAATGTCTACTTTAACTAAAACGATTACTACACTTGGTTGAAAATTAAATAATAGAGCACAATTCGAACTGAAATATTTCACACCAAATAAAATACGGGAAAATGTACAGTCACGCAAGATTCAACAACGATTTTCTCCTAAAGTACTGATAGGTATTTTACGGTATCAGCATATCCTAATGTTCCCGTGGGCCCAGTGCGGATTGGTAGATGTCACATGTCTTCGAATTTTTGGTTCTAGGACATGCTGGTGCTTCCTTACGATGTTTTCCTTCACCGTTTTGAGAGCAGCGGTGATCTGGGGGCACGGTAGTACCCCGCCAAGTCGAGCAAAAACAAACAAACAAAGGCACAGCTGTACCATCTTTTTCTCGAAGCCATTCGGGACATTTTCGAGCCCCTGTAACTATATAATTACTTGGCAATCGCACACGGTAATAGAATCTACTTACAACAAAATCGACCTATTATTAGCGCTCTGAGCGCTTTATTTATGTTTGTATGCATAAATTAGGCCCGCTAGCGCTATGTCCAATTAGGACTATCTAAACTAGATTATTCTTAGGTGATTATGTTACCATGCGATGGTCAAGTCATTCTATTTATTACAGAAATAAAGATGTCTAATATTGACACTATCACTGTAAAATGTTGTTACTTAACTAATTAGGTAAGAATTTATGACAACGTTGTTGGATAGATAGTTTATATATTCTAAGTTATTATCTCAAAGAGCTGTGGATTTTGTAATAATAAATAAATAAATAAATAAATAAATAGATGCTCCTATAGATGGGTACTGAATAAATTAACCGACTTGGTAAGCGCCTGTCTGGGTTCAAACCTACGACCTACAACTCGGGCGCACAGGTTCCCTTCAGTTTGGTCAGAGCGTATTAAGTCTATTGACTCGTTGAATGTCTTTCGGGAAGTGCGGGGCCAGGTCTGAAAAGAAAAAAAAACTTCTTAGTAAAAAAATGATTATTAAGACTCAGCTTTGACGTTTGTATCTTAAGTCGTAAGTTTTCGGCGAAGCTACAGCATGTTTAAAGTAGGTACTAATGTTATCTAATTGACCTACAGGCAGTGAGGAAGAATGGCAGCGATGTCGAGCGCTCCCCTGCTGCTCGCCAGCACGATGCACACCAGCAAACTGCAGGACGATGACGTCAGATATGCTGAACCTGTGAAGAATACGAACAGAGATTACGAGTGAGTACTTCTCTATGAAACCGGTGTATGTAGTATGTCGTGAACAAGCGATTTTTTCACTCGAGGATAGTATATATATAGGATACTATACTATACCATAACTGATCCCATAACTTAGTTTTAGGTATTTACATTTTTTCCGTATTAGTAATACTACTTAACACGTAAAGTAACGTATTAAAAGCACTAACATTTTAGCGAGTAAATACATAAAATACTTACGTAGTTACACAAATTAGCAGGTACCAACCTACCAACATAATAATATGTTTTGTAGGAATCTATTTCATATTTCTTTATTGAATAGTAAGGTAAATTAATTATCACTCTATAATCACTAGATAAATACTTAGGTACCTACATGGATATTTATGTGATTTTCACCTGTTTGTATAGTACAAACTATAGTTAACCGTGAAATAAAATATGAATTTGTTAAAATTAAACTGAAATAACCAACTAACTGAATAACTTTCGGGAGAATGCAATAATAATAATAATAACCCCACCGCCGTATCTCTACGTTGACGTCGTGGTGGGGCTTGCGCGCTACGAACTCTAGGTCTGTGCCGGTAGAGTTTACTTTGCCGGAAAGGGTCTGGGGTGAGGAACCAAGAGAGATACAAAAACCCGCAGGGCAGCATGTGGCAAGCTGTTGGGCAGTAGCGACCTCCCGGACGATACCTCCCGGGAGAAGTCTTGTTACTCACCTCTGGCTTGCCTTTATTGGCCGGCTGGAGTGAACACTGACGAGGAACAGAGCTCCCACCTCATTCTTGCCTTTATTGGCCGGCTTGAGTGGAGATTCGCTAGAGCAAACGTGCTCGGAGGAAGGAAGTATTCCAGTAAGATGCTGGTAGGGATCTTGACCGTACTTCCGGGATTGTCCTGATAGCCGTGGAATACTTCTCCACTCCTCTCAAGCATCTCAGGAAGTGTTGCCCCCTTGTCGCTATGTCACTATGTGCTAGCGACCGTTTTTGGGGGCCCATTATTGAGTGTGCAAGTCACCCCCTGCCATTTTATCTGTGTATTATATAAAAAATTGATCAGGCAGGGGCCATAGTCCTTCCATAGTTCTAGGTTACCAGTCCACTTTAGCCACCCAAACCCATAGTTCAATATAATTGTTTTGTTTCCATATCCTGCAATAGTTTTACACCAACTGGGGGTTGTCCTTGGGTGCCCTTGCATAGTGCAAACAGGGATAATCGTCGGTTGGTGCCTCATTTCATTATGGATGTCTAACGGGCCTCTGCGAGTTGGCTTCGGCCCCTCGTACGCCTTCCAAAGGTCCGGGACCCCAGGGTCCCGAGCAAGTTGAAAGACATTTAAAATAATAATAATAGTCCTCCAGACCGTATTTTCGGCCACGGCGGCCAATCTCAGCGGAGACTAGCCATCGGCGCAGGAGATATTATAGTGCACAAGTGTTTGCGCAGACACAAGTGCACTCTCTCTTCCCTCACTCTCATAGTCCGATGGGACGGCAATCCGACACGACCGTAGAGAGATCAGGCGTAGGACCAACGGCTTAACGTGCTTTCCGAAGCACGGGGATATCATACCGCCAACTTCCAAACTCCGGGCTGTTACTACGAAATTCCTAATGGAAAAATCCAATAACACTTTGCCCGACCCGGGAATCGAACCCAGGACCCCACGCTCTGCAGTCGCGCTTGCGACCACGAGACCAACGGGGCAGTCGGCGCGGGAGAATGCAATAATGTAGGCATTGGAGACATATGCCATGTTACCAGAAAACGAAAGAATGCTTCTCGAATTTTTCTCGGTCCAAATATTTTTAATCAAATATAGGTTTACGGTGTGAGAAAACATCGTGCGTGGCATGTCCTAGAAAAAAATCGAAGACATATTATGTGACATCTACCAACCCGCACTGAGTCTACGGGAACATTACAAAAGGTTGATTATGCTTATAGGGAACATTATAGGCTGATTATAATTATGGGGAACATTATAGGCTGATTATGCTTATGCACCCAATACGCATCTGCCCGCGACTTCATTCACGTGTTTTAAAATAAAATAAAACATCCTATGGCACTCGGTAACAGTGTAGCTTTCTATCAGTCAGTTTCGTCCACAGATTACCATAGAAAAACAATAAAAAAATTACCTCTCTTAGATACAATATTGGTTTAGTAGTTTGGATTTCAATTTAAGTATATTAAGACATGCACTATTTGAGGAATTAATGTAAAAAAACTGTTCACTGAAACATACACTCCTGATAGTTACCAAACAAAAGATTTCCGATTATCAAAAGTAGACAGGGACACCTTATTTTTCCAACGAGGTATTTCTTGACGGCATGTGAAGCCAAGTCAGAGGCCCATGGGCGGCATAAAAATTCTGACACCAGGTTAATCTAATCCACACGAAAAAGATGAAAGAAATGCCTTATTTTTTCAAATAATGCTAAACTACTAACACCATTAACTTTGTTGAAATCTCTACAATTTTTGTTTCCCATACTAACGAGAAAAACAAAATAATCTAATGAAAGCTTGTCTTTTCCTTATCTTTAGGTTTAGGTTGGCAACAAGCTCATTAGCATAATACCATTTTCACGTTGTTAATATAAGTATAAGTATCTCCTTTCGATCCCAATTTTTTTAACTTAAGTTCTTGTGGATTTTTCTACTTTCTCATAAATCCTCTTTTGTATCCATTTCGTTTGAACGCCCCGGATGAAAGGCTCGCGGCAGCTCCAATAAAATTCTGTTGACATGAATCAATTTGAGCATTGCCCCTTGGTACACACACACATTATATAGGATTTCCGTACAATGCGAGGTCAGCTTATACTGGAAATGTATAGCTTGATGTGTAGCCGTGTGTACTAAGATTTCAAATGGTTCGATTCATCTGTTTCCCAGAAACATGCAGACAAAGAGAGTATTATAAACACAAAATGTTAGATATTTAACATTGAAATAGAATATTTATTTATTTATTTCCAACTTACATCCATCATTACAGAGTAACCTATTGGGGTAGTGTACTTATCGAACTGTTATCCTATAAAATTTTGTAACTTATTACAAATAAAGCATTCTTCGTGAACTCACTGAGATATACTTATATCTCAAAGGAACTCGTTAAAAGGTAAGTCAGTAAGTACCTATATGTTTGCCTGGCAGGGTTGCGGGAAAGTCCGAATGAGATACCGGGACCTTGGTAAAAGGCAGTTGAAGGAACACGGGTGGGTTTTAGTCAGCAAAAGTCTGACACGCCCTTCCGAGCGGGAGAAGTCATTGGATGATTTCCCACCCTAAAAAAAAAAGTACTTAAGTACATGTTATTTCTATTTACGAATTGCACACACAAGGATTATTGCGCACACAAGGATATTTCAGCTTTATGTCTCTTCAAAGGTGGAGGAACGATTGAACTACACCGACGAGCAATATAAAAAAACCACTTGCAAAGTGCCAAAAATATCTAAATTCCTCCTAAACCACACCAGTTAGCTACATGAAGTCATTACATTCGGTCGAAAGGCGTTATGACGTTATCAAGCTGCTGCTTCTAGAGATTGTTCAGTGCTTTCAAGGACTAGATATTTGGAGATGAGTTTTTGTCAATAGCTTAATTGTCAGTAAGCAAATCTTTCAAAATCTTAGTTTTGTCTCATGCAACCTCCTATCAAGTTTTTACAACAGTAATTTGCAAGAATTTTTAATGCGTAGGATACTAAGGCGATCAACACACGGCACCGCGCACCGCCGCGGTAGGCGGTCTCATGTCGCATTGGCCTCTATAAATCCGCTGATGCCCAACGTACGTACACGTAGGTACAAAGCCCGACCACGCGGTCGAATTGGTAGAGACCGCGGCGCGCGGCGGTGCGCGGTGCTGTTTGTAAACCGCTTACGTAGGTTATATTTATCAACAACATTTTAATTAATGAATTAGAGCATTTTTAAGGCCAGATATTATAATATAAAAAAAAATACAAGTAGGTACTAACATACCAACCTTAGTCCATAAATGAGAGTTCACTAAATCACTACAAAAACGGAGAAGGAAACTGAATCAAACGGTAACACAAAACAATTACTTGACTGTATTAACAAGTCACACCAGTTACTTATTTAATTACTATATGAAATTAACAACTGTTTTACTGATGGCAATCTTGTTGATTACAGATGGCAAGTGGTATGGAGAAACGTGTTGGCGTTCGTGTACTTGCACGCTGCAGCTTTGTATGGATTTTATTTGATTTTCACTGGAAAAGTCAAGATGTGGACAATTTTGTTCGGTAAGTATCCTTCATACTTAGAATAATATATTGTACTATTATTATTCTAAGCCTTCATACTACTTACTCTCAAAATAATTGAATAGGTTTAGAACATTTTTCTACCAAACGATGTAACAATGTTGTATAATTGACACCTGAGGGCCTAGACAAGTGTCAATCGATTCGAAAGCGTTTCGTATTTCTACAACGACTTTCAACAGGATTGACATAAGCTTTTCGATAGCATACGTCTGTCTTATACATTTTTGCCTTTTCCATCATCGTTATCGCTGATAGAATGTCACTTGGCTAGGGTCTCTGGAGGCCCTAGTGTGAGTTTCTTTTAACTATCTCAACTTTACGCATCAACCGCGATCGGTGCTCCGATTGGCCCTTAACTGGCCTTCACTGGTGAAGGGCCAATCGGAGCGCCGAACGCTGTCGATCCGTAAAGTTGAGATGGTTAAAATAAACTCACACTAGAGCCTCTGCATTGCGATTCTGTAAACATCTCACCGTGAAAACTTAGGTGACGTGAGCGTGTTTTGAGCTGTCACTGAGCTCAGTGAACTGTCACTGCCTTAGCATCAGTAGTGATGCTAAGGCAGTTTACTTCAAGCTCACTTCACCTAAGATTTTACGGTGAGATTTTTACAGAATAGCATAACTGTTTAGAATAACCTACTCAATTATTTGGGGAGAATTTAACTCCCTGTAACAATCTGTTAAAAGCCACTGCACGTTTTGGGGCTTAAAGCCCTTTATCTAATTGGTCTGTCAAAACTGTTTTGCTCTACAGACCAATTAGTTATAGGGCTTTTCATCAAAGAGAAGATTTGAGGAACGCCTGTACACTGTCAGTTCCGTAATCCTCTGAGCCACCAAGACATTCAATTTACGTATATATTCATTGCGCTCCAAACACGATATCATTTGGCAGGGCTTCTGCTCAAAGGACTTTCGAATACATAAATGCTTTGACGGCTTTGAAAAAGCTGTTAGTAATACATTTTCGAGTGACTATTATAACTTAACTTGTGATGCAAAATAGTGGGTAGTGGTTAAGGCCTCGCCTGTCATGCACGAGGTTGTGGGTTCAAATCCGGGCAAGTCCCAGAGTGACTTTCTCATTTCAAATGAACTCTCTGAGTCTATCTGAGACATTATTGTCATCGGTGAAGGAAAAACAACGCGTCGAAACCTGGACTTAACTTTATATAATAATTCTTATGTACGTGTGTTTGTCACCTAACTCCTCTGAAACGGCTGGACCCATTGGGATGAAATTTTGTGTGTATATTTGAGTAGGTCCCTGGATAGTTTGAAAATACAAATGAACCCGGTAGGTGGCGCGGTTTGGGCAGGAAAACGTCAGCCGGGTCCGCTAGTAGGTAATAAAAATCTGAAATCGCCAACTCGTCTTGAACAAACGTGGTGCGATCAATACTCGTGCCTTCTCTGTATGAGAAGAGGCCATTGCCCTGTAGTGGGGCAATAATACGCTGGTTTTATAATTTAACGGACCACAAAACCGCTCGTATTGTGAAAGGATGGATAAACTCAATAACATAATTTTAGTATCTTAACTAACATAACCTAACCTGGTATTCAGCTGCACCCGGTTAGACTGGAAGCCGACACCAACATAGTTGGGAAAAGGCTCGGCAGATGATGAACTAACATAACCTAACAGAGTAACTTCCTGACTACTCAAAGTGGTCTAATTGATATTAAATGACTTTGACTTTTTAACATTGACATTAGGCATAGGTACGGAAGTCATTACGTCTCCCTCGCACAGACGGCACTACAAGTTGGCATAGTTCGCGATTTGTGCAAAGCATAGGGCCTAATAACATTAGTTTTTGTTGCATATCCTATTTCTAAGGACTGGTACCGCAGTCAGCAAAAATTAAGGCATAATAGCCTCTAAGCGCGGTGGTACTTTCATACTGGTTTACTAGCAACCACTATAGAGTTTTACTATCCAACTCCTGGATCCATCATCAGACCCTCGACACCAAGTGCAATCTATTGGACTCATTAAAACGAATCATATGAACCCAAACTCGAGAGGTTTACTAGTAGCCACTGAAGCGTTCTACTATCCACCTCCTGGCTCCATCATCAGACCCTCAACAACAAGTGCAATCTATTGGACTAATTAAAACGAATCATATGAGCCCAAACTCGAGGGGTTTAATAGTAGCTACTGAAGAGTTCCACTATCCACCTCTTGGCTCCATCACCAGCCCCTTGTTACAAGCCCAATCAATTGGACTTATTAAAACGAATCATATGAACCCAAACTCGAGAGGTTTACTAGTAGCCACTGAAGCATTCTACTATCCACCTCCTGGCTCCATCATCAGACCCTCAACAACAAGTGTAATCTATTGGACTAATTAAAACGAATCATATGAGCCCAAACTCGAGGGGTTTACTAGTAGCCACTGAAGAATTCCACTATCCACCTCTTGGCTCCATCACCAGCCCCTTGTTACAAGCCCAATCAATTGGACTCATTAAAACGAATCATATGAGTCCAAACTCGAGGGGTTTACTAGTAGCCACAAGAGTTCCTCTATCCACCTCCTGGCTCCATCATCAGATCAGCTCCAAGATTCCAAATTATAGTATTGTTATCCAAACTACATATTTATGCAAAGTTTCATTTCGATACGACAGTTAGAAGTTGATGAAAAGATTCCATTCCGTAGATGGGAATGTGATTCTAGAACCTCGAGATCTGTCCCCTGGGAACCGTTTTTGCGAAAAAAAAAAAGTTTACAGTAGACGTACTATGATTGCTCTATCTCAACGTGCATGAATTATTTTAATCGACTCTGGGTTTTTGGTCTATACATTCCGTAGCATTGTCCTTTGGCACACAAATAGTTTATAACCTGGATTAGTAATATTTTACACATCTTTCTGTTTCTAGGTCTAAGCTTCGCGATCATGTCAGGCATGGGCGTGACGGCCGGTGCCCACAGGCTCTGGGCACATCGTGCCTATAAGGCGCGGTGGCCTCTACGACTGTTCCTAGCTTTCATGCAGACAATGGCCTTTCAGAACCACATCTATGAATGGGTGCGAGATCACAGGTCAGTCATGATACCTTAATTTATCAAAATATAATATAATATATAGAAGTGACGAGGTTCTCTATTTGTGAGAAAAAAACGCCAATTTCATAGGTGGGGACCCAATATTAGTTAGGAAGTTAGGATTGCCATACCTCTGAAAAATGAATATTATGTCGCATTACCAAATACATTCGTGACTCTTTCAACGAAGAGTCACGAAGCTCACTTAGCACTATTATCTATGTTTTTTTTTTTGCGACTGAACTTTGCTTTTGCCCCCGTATTTATTTGCGATACAAAAATTAGGCGCTCGAGTTTAAGTTTGCCTATAATATCATTAGGTTATTGATAGTTATTTAACAACAGTAAACATGAACGGTTCACCAGCGGTCACTAAATAGTTGCCCACACATAGACGGTATCTATAAATATTATTAGTGATGAAATTCAGCACCTTGCCGGATATGTCGATAGAAGTTTATCTCTACGATGATCAAAGTTTTGCACCACCTTGCAAATAACAGTATTTATGGTTTCACTCACGTGTCTGTTATGGAGATTCCATAACTAGTTTTGAACTCAACGAAGACATGCAATCCGGAATAAATTTTAGGTGTGAAAGAAATCATGAAAACTTTCAGGGGTCAAGTACGGTCTAATGAAACGGTGGAGCCGGGAAAAAAATGAATTCCAACATCCAGCCAGCTATTTTAAATTCCAACATCCAGCCAGAGGTACAAAACATTTGCAAAGAGTTTCTATTGATATTATGTTCGTTATGTCCTTGGAAATGTCACGTTCTACCGGTAAATAACTTAGGTGATTGTAACGTGTACTAAGATCATTAGAAGGAATACAGCAGGGATCCATTGACGTCAGCTATCAGATTCGTAACGTACGTCGTACGGTTGAGCACTTTAATTACAGTATTATTTATCTTGTTTATAATCTCTACGCTTAGGTACCTATGTTTATTTACTTCATGAAAAAAACTAGCACAAACGATGATTTAAATAAACACAACAGCAAGGATTAAAATGAGGTTTTGAGAAGTCACCATCACATCGAATTGCTGTTGCTATGTGTATATAAGAGGTATCTTATCATACACGAAATCTCTTCATGGGTCATTGTACTCATAGTTATGAACAACTTTCACTGTGGGACCAAACCAGAAATCGTGAAAAAAAATCAGCTGTTCCCGACATAGTTCGCTGGTCAAAATGTAGGGAACAGCTGATTTTTTTGTTTGATTTTGAAAGTTGTACAAGTCTATAAGCAGTCGTTCGTATTGAGTAAGACAAGGCACCAACTACAAATTAGCTTCTACTTTTCGAAACGATGATACAACATTGTTATCTAACTAAATTGCTTTGGCCCAGATAGGTTGATCATCGATCGCAGCTTCAGTAACGTTTACGTCCTCAAATTGACACTATTGGGGACATTTTGAGAACTTAAAAAAAATGAGCCATCGTCTGTTCAGGAGTAAACAATGGTGTAAACAATATAACAAACTAGCGAAAACGTTACATCCATGTTTTTCTTAGCGTCCCGATGGCAAAAATAACACGAAGAAAATGAATATTATTGGTACTTTGATTATTTCGATAGAGAATTATTTGATTAATCATCACTGTCCTCATGCAGAGTCCACCACAAGTTTACGGAGACGGACGCAGACCCTCACAACGCGAAGCGTGGCTTCTTCTTCTCCCACATCGGATGGCTGATGGTGCGCAAGCACAAGGATGTCTTCGAGAAGGGCGCCACCGTCGACATGTCCGACCTGGAGAAAGACCCGATTGTTATGTTCCAAAAGAAGTAAGTGACAAACTTAATAACCTATTTTATTTTTTTCCTATTTTCAATCAATTCCACCCAGAAATAGGGTTCATCTTTAATTAACATGGTCTATTTTAATCTCACACTCGTGGCTCGGAAAGCACGTTAAGCTGTCGGTGTCAGCTGTCATTCATGGATGTTTTACAGTCGTTACGGGCCGCTAGAAGCCCGAAAGTCTGACAACCAATCTTACGTAAAAAAGGGTATTTGTTACCCAGGGTTGTGCAGGTAGGGTACGCAGTCACGCCAGTCACCCCATGTAATATAAGCTGCATCCGGTTAGACTGGAAGCCGATGAGTCAGAACTTCATCAAGGCTATGATTTCAGAAGAAGAATTGTATACTGATTATTGTTTTTTACTTAGTTTATTAGTTTCTTTTTTAACTTTAGGTATAGATATATCAGGTATGGATGTATCAAATATATCCAAAAATACAGGTTAGACAAGTGTTGGAAAATATCTCGTTATGATATTCTAAGAATCGATAACCTTCACGGTATAGATAGGTCTCCAAGGCAAGGACGTAACTTCAAAGAAGATCATAAAGAAAGATCAAGCATTTGTTGAAATATGGTTGATTGCACACATTGCCTCGCATGAAAGGCCCACATGAAGCCTTTCATGCAAGGTTTGGACCAGGACATGATGATTACTTGTAAAGTATTGTTTTATTGTGAATGTGAGGACTATGTGGATATTTATTTTTTAACCGACTTCTTCAAAAAGGAGGAGGTTCTCAATTCGTCTGTATGTTTTTTTTTTTTTTTTTTTTTTTTTTTTTTTTTTAACCGACTTCTTCAAAAAGGAGAAGGTTCTCAATTCGTCTGTATGTTTTTTTTTTTTTTTTTTTTTTTTTTTTTTGTGTGTATGTTACCCGATTACTCCGCCAATTATGAATCGATTTTGATGATTCTTTTTTTGTTTGGTAGGTCATGCTTCAGAGGTGGTCCCATATAAATTTTATTAATTTTGCTTGCGTAGTTTTTGAGTTAGCTTCAATAATTACGTAGTTTTCCCACTTTGCGATGTTGATGACATGTTAATTGACTCCGTCACATAGCAGACAACGGTATACGAATTTGTGTGGGGTAGTTACCACAACTAAAAAGTGAAAAATAAAAACTTTTTACAAAAAAAAAAACAACCGACTTCCAAAAAAAAAGTGAAAAATAACTTTAATTTCGGAAGTCGGTGGCAAAAAACGAAAATTGAAAAGCAAAGACACCGACTTCCGAAATTAAAGTTATTTTTCACTTTTTTTTTGGAAGTCGGTTGTCGTTCTGTTAGTTTTAGCGAAGGTCTGGCAATTTGAAAACTTTATGCGACCTACCCAAATGTCCTATCGGTATTGTTCGTCGAGTCGTTGAGCTCCTTAAGTTCTGAGTTGAGCTCCGCTATTTACTGACAAATGCTTGCACTGACTGGACAGGTCCACTCAAATCTGTCTGGTTCTTTCCTCAAAAGACCATTTCAGACTCTAATCTACATGGTCCTCACTCCTCATATGGCCTGACCAAGATTATGTTTGGACTTTGAAGGAGACGGTGACCTCTGAGTTTGTTTCAGCCCTTCTTCTCAGAGTAGTCAGATAGGAAACGCCGACCTCATCTAGCTTATTTTTACAACTTTTTAATATGACGTGTAAAAGTGATTTCAATATCCTATTTACAGAATAAACAATTTTATTTCATTTCATACATTATTTTCACAATCCCACAAACACTCGTACTAAGAAGAAAAACATTTATTTCCAGTAGATGTATTGTACCTAAAGCTTCAGAATAGGATTTCTTTACAAATTAATATCTTTTACCAATTTCCAAGAAACCATTATTAACACTCTCCCTGCCATGGGAGCCGCCGGTGACCCCCAAAATATTTTGTTCAGCAAGCCAAAGCACCTTTTTCAATACTTTTTTTAGCAGGCCATAGGGTCCGCCGGCAGCCCCCACATTTTTTCGTTCGGTACGCCGCATGTATGTACAGTCACGGACTTTAATTGATGAGCCACCTTCAAACTTTTCAATTTTGCAGTTTCATACATTCACGAGATTACACGATTAAACACGAACTCTAATCGCAAGCTCGTAAACAAGATGACAAATAAATTATTTTTAATCGGAAATATCCATAGAGGTTGACTTTATTAGTCAACCTCTATGGATATTTCCGATTAAAAGTAATTTATTTGTCATCTTGTTTACTTTCATACATTCACGAGATTACACGATTAAACACGAACTCAAATCGCAAGCTCGTAAACAAGATGACAAATAAATTACTTTTAATATCCATAGAGGTTGACTAATAAGTTCTCAATGATAAAAATAAATACAATGTTGCATTAAGTTTATCCAATCTATTTGATACCGACCTCCTTTGAATCAGCTCATTAACTCGATAATTATGAAAACATAACTGAAGACAGTGACAGTTGAAATATCAAGATGACAAATAAATTACTTTTAATCGGAAATAGTCTTATCCATAGATTTGCATTACACGGCTAAAATACGAACAGTGCCAGGTGGCTCATCAATTAAAGTCCGTGACTGTACATATAGTTTTATTCTGCAAGCCAATCATAATAACAAGCAGTTAGACGCCGGACGCCCCCACGGCCGGGAGATTGACTTTTTCCCGCGCTTTCTTATCTATAACAAATCTAAATCGCGTTTTCAACATATCGGACGACTCTGACTCAGATCCTAACTTCATACCTGAGTCAGACGGTAGTTACCTGAATACTGATAGCAATGAATCGTCGAGTAGTAGTGATTCAAGCACCTAGCTAGAGTTGTAGCATTCTAATTATTTTTTGTTATAAAAACTTCATTCTATACATAAATATTCATATTATGATGTTTTTTTTATATCATTGTCAAGTCCCATAGCAACTCAATTATTGGTCATATTGACTTGCTTTTTTTTAAAATTTTTAGCTAAATTTCATCTACACGCCAGAGAAGTATCACATTTTCAATAACAGCACGCCAGTAGTTGTAAAAACTATTTGAATTCGGGAGGTCAGGGCGGATCCCACGGCGTCCTGAAAGATTTTTTTTTGGAATTTTGACTCACGGCGTTCATAAGCAGAAACTTTGGGACCCGCGGTCGACCTCCATAGCCCTGAACTTAAAAAGTCTTATATATTGTCGATAGGGAGAGTGTTAAACTAAAGCATTTATCATTATTTGCTTCAGTTGTAGTTCATATAGTTACATCATCTACATCTTTTCCAAATTCAGATCACAACTGTTATTATCTGACAGTTGTGATTTGAAGAGCGGGACTGACCACACTATTGCATAAAAAACTATATTCAATGGGCGCTTTCACATTCGACGATAAGAATAACGTACACGATATCGTCGGACTGGTAGTTTCATACAATGACTACTTAACGCTTTCACACTGTGTCTGTGTAGTGCCGGTATCGTCGCCGACATTGATTGTCGTGCCGATATCGGCGGACGACACATGTTGACTGCTGCCACTATTACACTTTTGGAATCGCGTGCTGATGTAATCTTTTGCTAAGGCAACGCGACTGTTCGAGGCTGCTGTGGCATACCCCATGACAACAAGCTGTTGGTTACATCGTGTCAAAAAATCTGCTCAACAAAGTAACTATCGCAATGAATGATGTTGAACTGTCGAAATGAAACAGTACATAATCGGTTACGAAAAATAAGTTACGCAATTATATAGCAGAACTAAGTTCTAAAGATCCAGCATGAGGAGTCGCTTTGTAAACTATCATAATTTATTCATAATTGAAAACAAATCGATCCTTTGTAAACTATCGTAATTGAAAACGTATCGATCGGTAGTTTCAGAACTATTCTAAAAATCCGCTAGGTTTATACCTACACACCTGATTATGAACTTACATAGTGCTCGGTTCACTTTGACTAGCTGTTTGAAGTAAGTAAAACTTTGCCTTTCGAACAGATATTGTTAGGGTCTTATTTGAATAAGAATCCTTGGGAAACGAACTCTGAAGGTTTATCTTGTCTCTGTCTTGGTCCACCATGTAGAACTTTCTTTGGTTTCTAAACAAGAAATGTAGCCAACACTTTCATAAACTAAAACTAACATATCAGTCTATAGGCACAGCTGTACGACGCCATCTTAAAAATGTTGACAATCTCTTTCCAGAACATATCTCGTGGTGATGCCAATCCTATGCTTCATTATCCCTGCCTGGATCCCCGTCTACTTCTGGGGAGAGAACGCCTGGACCTCATGGTACGTGGCGTCCATCACCAGATACACATTGGCCCTCCATTTCACCTGGCTCGTCAACTCCGCGGCCCACATCTGGGGCAATAGGCCTTACGACAAGTAAGTGATTAACATTTCACTTTTAAGTCATGAAGTTATACGAACATTCGGTGAAAGTTGAAAAAAATGCAGCAAATTCTTGACCCAGTTACGGCTCGGTTAACTTACAGATGACTGAACGAAATATTAGTTAGTTACTTTGTTAATGTTATTGTATTGTACTTTGTTATTAATGGCACAAGTATAACTTTGTACATACTTTAGGTTTCTCTAAGTTGCATTTCAGGGTAAATTAAGATACGTTTTTATGTTGACTCTGTTATTTCCACAAATTAATTTGTGGTTGCATTTTAGGAGACAATAAAGAATTCGTGTTGTTAGTTTTAAAAAATATTGCCCTGAAATTCAGACTTTAGTGTACTATTGTACCTACATTATAAATGATTATTAAAAGGGTTTTATTAAATAAGTACCTACTTGAAATAACTTGAATGTCACAACGATAAATTACTTAAATAGAACACTAAATAAATGTTACAGACATAAGAAATGGGCACTTCACAATGCAATTCTTGAACGCAATATTGTAATACGTACAGTCAACATTATAAGGGTTTGATGTTCGAAACGAAAATGAAAATGCTTTATTATTCTGTTTAGTTATTAAACTATAAACTAGAAAGATAATACTTTGAAGAAACATTTTAGAATACGTTTAGAGAAGAACAATAGGTAATTTTTAACTAAATTATCTAGCTCTTATTCTGTACCTGAAAAATCTTGAAATAAATGTTTTGTCTTTTGTAGCTGACTGCGCACTAAGAAATAAAGAAAGCCCCAGTTCATTCTGCTAACATAAATTTTGGTTCACGTTCGATGTGTATATTATGGGTACTATTTGTAGATCGCGTGATGTATGTTATGCAATAGAGAAGTACCAACATCCTGATATTTCAGTCAATTTCTTTGTTTAGTTACAGAAATTCAGTATTGCCTTTTATTATACTGTAGGTACCTACTCTTAAATACGTAATAAAAATAATAATTTTGAAAGTAACAAAAATAATAAATAATTATAACATAAGTATACCATAAAATCACATCACGCCAGAGATGTACCTATACTATAGTACACACGGCTACACATCAAGCTATACATTTCCAGTATAAGCTGACCTCGCATTGTACGGAAATCCTATTCAATGCGAGATCAGCATAAACTGGAAATGTATAGCTTGATGTGTAGCCGTGTGTACACTCACATTTCGCAAGTTATGTTTAAGTCCCATGTGATAGGGGGCGAGCCTATTGCCATCAACCAGGCACAAATCAAGAGTCCGGGCTGCTACCGAGAAATTCCAGTTAAAAAAAACTCATCAACACATTGCCCGACCTGGAAATCGAACCCAGGACCTCATGCTCAGCAGTAGCGCTTCCGACCACTAGAGCAACGAGGCTACTAAAAATAATTAACGAAAATAATCTGTTAGAGCAAAAAACAAATATCTTACTGACGCAACATATTACTATTTCAGAAACATAGGCGCTACTGACAACAAAACGGTCGCACTCCTTGCGTTCGGCGAAGGTTGGCACAATTACCACCACGTCTTCCCTTGGGACTACAAGGCAGCAGAACTTGGAAATAACAGCTCAAACTTGTCTACTGCCTTAATAGACTTCGCCGCTAAACACGGTAAGACTAGACTTACCTATGTATGACTTTTTTTTGCCCTAAATGGACTTACATGGGTGCAATTCTGTTGATAAATAATGAATCTTTCTGTACACTATGTTCATATCGTGTGCTCTCAAACAAAGAAGACCATCACATTTTTTAAATAAAGATACTAATTTTAGGTTCATGTGCCTATTGAAATTCCGCTCGTATTCCATCCAACCATTTCCTACGGTGTGGTATTTTTCTGTAATTTATGTGTCCCATTTGTGACAAAGCAATACACGGGCTTTTGCGTCCGAATATCGGAAGACAATCAATATTCCACTTACAGCACCGATTCAAACAGCTCTTCACAAAAGCGAATGACACCGAAGCTTTTCCACTTACTAAATTGGAATACTGAACCAAAATGCAATAGTTTAGATTTTTTAAATTTTACTCCACGAACGGCACCTACGTTAATAAATATTCCGTGTAGGTACCGATGGTACCGATACAAACTGATGGTATTACTCAGCTCTTCCATAAAAAGTTCAGTTTTTCTCAACTTTGGTTTGCTTCACAGGTTTGGCTTACGATTTGAAAACAGTATCAGCCGATATGATCCGACAGAGGGTGAAAAGGACAGGGGACGGAACCCACCCGTGGTCTAAGGAGGGTCTAGAAGAGGGAGAGCACTACCACCCAGAGAACCCAGTGTGGGGCTGGGAGGACACGGACATGACCGAAGAAGAGAAACAATTTGCAGAAATCGTCCACAGAAAAACTGAATAGATTCCTCAAGTTATGGAATTTGTTTTATTTTTTCTTCTGTATGCATAAACGTCCCTATACCGATTTGTGGTGACTGATTGTTATTGTATTTTGTGAGCATTTTATGTTCGAATTTTACTGTAATAACTCTAGCATGTTTAGCTTGAAATTCGATCAAGGAAAGCTGCCGTTCAAGAAAATTTTATAGATACATTGTGTCGCTTCTCTACATGAATCAAAAGAAGTTTCAATGGTTGTAATTTTGTAAATAACAAATTGTGAATGTAATGTAAAAGTATATTATATACCTACGTACCTATTGTAAGTATAGTTACTTTCCTGGTTTTGTTATAAATGATGATGGGACAAATCTTTAGCAGAACTATAGTTTCTCATGTTGTATGTTATTAAATTAACGGCATTCGGCCAATAGTCCCGATTCCTTTGTTCACACACTAAACTAAAAGTTCAGTGCATCTTTTTCTTTCTATTTATAAGATAAATTTTAGTTTAGTCCTGTCAAATTAATCAGCGCCTGTCACTACTCCTTATAAGTTTAGACGTGATTAAAAACTTGCCTACTAAAATTACGTCAATTTACGTCAGGCGATGACTAATTTGACAGGACTAAACTAAAATTTATTTTCTGCCCTTTGAATAATCAAATAGAAAGAAAAAGATGCACTGAACTTAAATTTAGTTTAGTTTGTGAACAAGGGAATCGACACCAATATTTTGCTATGTAAGGTAATTATTAAACACAAGAGATTGTGTGGGTAGGTATTATTCATAAGTGACTGAACCGACTTATGTATATAATACTATGTTAGTATTTAGTATATTTCGTACACTTGTAAGTATGATAATATTGTTCTGGTGGTTACTGTTAAAGATATTTATTTTTTAATTTATTACTTTATTATGAGCCTGAATAGCGTCACGTTTGAATGTAGTGAAGATCTTTATTATACAAACTTTTAAACGACGCTAATTTTAAGATGTTTCAGGCCTTTAGTGAATTTTTACACAAACTTCATGTAAGTTTTAATTTATTTAGTAGTGAAACATTCGGAATGAAAAGCTGCTTATGGTTATTAACGTCCACACTCTGGTGAAACATGGTTCCATAACGTTGAATTGACTTAAGCGAGTGCTGGCATTAGTATAACACTTTTGTAAATTTTATCTTTATATTTTAATAAATTGTGAATCGTTACTGTCCTATTTTTTATTAAATCTTGAGTGTCGTACTCAAAGTTTAGCGCGACTCACAGACTTGTTTCTCTAAATCAGTTGATTGCCGCTTTGTGCCGCGGGTCACACGCGTCAGAAGGTACGCACAAAGAATTTTGATGTGGTTTTTACCATAGAATTTATTTCGGAGGGTTAATGTTTATAAAATATTAATAATTTAACAGATAAAGCACAGAAATCTTGATGTTTTCACATGTCGCCACATCAGTAGGTAACTGTTGCATCCGTGCGAAGCAGGAGCTAGTATACGTAATAAATATAATGTATATTATATAATAAAGTAAGTAGTAGGCATAATAATACAGATAAAAAATTCCTGGGTGGTTAAAATATTAGTGATAGCGGAATTATTATTTATTAGCTGTTACCCGCAACTTCGTCTGCAATCCAAGATGAAAAGTAGCCTATGCCCAGCTCCAGGTCATGGTTCCAAATCCGTTCAGCCGTTTTAGCGTGAAAGTGTAACAAACAAACTCACTTTCACATTTGTAATATTAGTTAGGATTGAATTTCAATGGCATTTACCATTTATCGTTAATTAAGCAGGTACCTACGTACACACGGCTACACATCAAGCTATACATTTCCAGTTTATGCTGATCTCGCATTGTATAGTATTTCCATACAATGCGAGGTCAGCTTATACTGGAAATGTATAGCTTGATGTGTAGCCGTGTGTACCTAACTGATTTATACTGATATTGCTATTGTTCCATTTATCAATCAAAAATTTAGTGACAGAGTTAACAACAAACTATTTTAGACCTAAGTGCACTTAGCTTTGTCCTTGTATAATAATATGTTACATTTTCAACGATAATATATCTAAGCCTACAGAATATTACAGAACACAATTCAGCAATTCTTATCTTTCTTCATTCTTATTCCATAATATTAACTGATTTTATACATATATATATATATATTTTTTTTTTTTTTTTTTTTTCAACTTTTATCAACATGAATCCATAATTATATTAATAGGACGTGGCATAGACTAGAAGTTATTTATTAAACAATCTTCAACATAGGTACCACTTATAACAAGTAGACATTTATAATTATTAATTTTTGTTACCTGCAATTATATGAATAATTATCCTAAGTTAATATTATAATAGCGAAAGTGAGTTTGTTTGTTTGTTAAGCTTTGGATGAAATTTGGCACAGGGGTACCTAGACCATGACCCGGAATAGGACATATGATACTTTTTATCCTGATATTCCCACGGGATCGAGACTTTCACGGGTGAAACCGCGGGGCGCAGCTAGTAAATTTTATAAGGATTTAGAGGTTGTAGCTTCGGCCACATTCATGTAGAACGGTGGTAACTGGCGCCGATATGCCAGCGCTTGACCCTGCCGACAAGCGCTGATTGTCAACCCTGGTTGGCGCAGTCAGTTATCTTATCATATACTAGCTGCGCCCCGCGGTTTCACCCGCGTTAGTCCCGATCCCGTGGGAATATCGGGATAAAAAGTAGGTATCCTATGTCCTATTCTAGGTCATGGTCTACCCATGTGCCAAATTGCATCTAAATCTATTCAGCCGTTTCAGCATGAAAGCGGTATGAACAAACAAACAAATAAACTGACTTACGCATTTATTTATTTATTTATTTTTAAGGCCATGTCCCAATATACCAATTATTACAAACTAATTAAAATAAGTACATTACTAGTCATTGAAGCTTTATATGAATAATTATCCTAACTTAATATTATAAACGCTTATGTTACGCTTTCACGCTAAATTGGCTGAACGGATTTGGATGAAATTTGGCACAGGTAGACCATGACCTGGAATAGGACATAGGATACCTATTTTTTATCCCGATATTCACACGGGATCTGAACTAACGCGGGTGAAACCGCGGGGTGCAGCTAGTGTATGATAACTGACTGCGCTAACCAGTGTTGACAACCAGCGCTTGTCGGCAGTGCCAAGCGCTGGCATATCGGCGCAGGTTACCAGCGTTCTACATGCATGTGGCCGAAGCTACGACCTGTAAATCCCTATACAATCTACTAGCTGCGCCCCGCGGTTTCACCCGTAAAAGTCTCGATCCCGTGGGAATATCGGGATAAAAAGTATCCTATGTCCTATTCCAGATCATGGTCTACCCATGTGTCAAATTTCACCTAAATCTTTTCAACCGTTTGAGCGTGAAAACGTAATAAACAAACAAACAAATAAACTAACTTTCGCATTTATTTATTTACTAGCTGCTCGCCCCGGCTTCGCACGGGTAGCTATCTACGGCGTACCTACCCTACCTACCTACCTACCTACCCTACCTACCCTACCTACCCTACTTACCCTACCTACCCTACCTACCCTACCTACCCTACCTACCCTACCTACCCTACCTACCCTACCTACCCTACCTACCCTACCTACCCTACCTACCCTACCTACCCTACCTACCCTACCTACCCTACCTACCCTACCTACCCTACCTACCCTACCTACCCTACCTACCCTACCTACCCTACCTACCCTACCTACCCTACCTACCCTACCTACCCTACCTGCCCTACCTGCCCTACCTACCCTACCTACCCTACCTACCCTACCTACCCTACCTACCCTACCTACCCTACCTACCCTACCTACCCTACCTACCCTACCTACCCTACCTACCCTACCTACCCTACCTACCCTACCTACCCTACCTACCCTACCTACCTACCCTACCTACCTACCCTACCTAGCTACCCTACCCTACCTACTCTAACCTACCTAAACTACCCTACTTAAAAAAAAAACCTACCCTACCTACCTACCCTACCCTACCCTACCTACCTACTTACCCTACTTTCCTACCTACCTACTAACCCTACCAACCCCTACCTACCTATATACCGAGATATTATCAAAAGACCCATTCTATACAGAATGTATGAGAAAACGATTTTCTTCATATTTTTTTTTCGTGAATTTTTCCTATTTTTTTATTGTTATTCTGCTATTCTGGGCGGAGACAAATCCAACAAATCAAAGATCATCAAAATCAGTCCAGCCGTTCTCGAGTTATAAGTGTTGTAACAAACACGACTTTCTTTTATATATATAGATAATGCCTTGTCCCAATATACCAATTATTACAAACGAATTAAAATAAGTACATTACCATTCATCGAATCACTCAAATAAAATCATAAAAATAAAATAAGTAGGTTAGTACATTACAATTCATTGGATCATTCAAATAAATTATGGTTCAAATGAAAATTCAAAATTTCATACTATCACACAATACATTACTTACTTACATTAAAACTGTTCTTTCTTTGTCGTCTGTTGGCACTTCGATGGATTTCGAGCATATACCTGTGGCTCGGACTGCTCCAATCCTCACTAACGACCCTCAACAGTTGCTTGGTCGATTTTCATATACTGCTTGAAAACTACGCTATGCGCGATCGAATAATGGCATAACAGTTCCCAGTCTCACTTCAGCGAACATGCGCGACGCGCTACAGTATCGCGGGAATTTAATTAAGATGCGGTTGGCATCATTGTACTGCACACGCATGGTACTTAGTGTTTATTCGGTTAAGGACAGATTCTGGTTACGGCAGATTCTTTTTATGGCAGATTCGTGTTACGCCAGAAATACAATCATTACGAAAACTGTAAAGAGTAGAAGAACGAACTTTTTTGGTAACTACTAACTCTAATTTTATTAGATACGTACCTACTTACTACAAATTAAACTTGATTGTAGGGGCATTATTTATTCTTATTTAATTTTAAAGCTGGTAATTTTTTCAAAAATTCCAAAGGTTTGATGTCGCTCGCTTCCAAATATGTTAATATTTTATTAATTAATTGATTTTTTTCCATAATATTTTTCAATCTTCTTTGACCGCACCTTGATTTTGAAAAAAATTCAGTTTGTGTTATATTTTATCCTGGATTGTGGCTTCTTTTTTCAGTAACTATATAAAGTAATAAAAGGTTGGTTTGCTAACCTTCGATCGAGTTTGTGGTTCTTATATTTTCTCGATAGCAGCTAAAATGTATACACGTAATTTTGTACATCCACTGCTTAGCAAAATAACTCAAAAGTTTGCGAATACCTCGCAATCCGTCGCTTCTAATTAGTAACTATTAGTTGTTGTTGCATATCCAAGATTTTTGTTGTTTTTGCACACGGCATCACAAAAATGGTAAAAACAGCCTGTGATTTTAACTTCAGGATTTTTTTCTTTTAAAGCTTGTATTTGTGCGAGTTCAAAGTCGCATTTATAATGGTGTAATCTGTACTTTGAATTGGTCCCGGAAAACTGCTAACATTCTTTTGTATGTCTGCTGACTTTTCTTGGGAAGTAAAACATATTATACTAAAAATACATTCACAGCATAACCCGCGCCAGAAAAATGAACGTGCAAATTAAACAGCTGATAACATGGACTAGGAGTTACCATTAATGTGCCATCGCAAAGAACAAACATCGCCAGTTTGTACTTCCTGACTTGTTCTTTTTTACAAAGTTATAACGTCTCCATGAAGGACTACAGGCTTACCTTTTAGAGTTCCGTACCCAAAGGGTAAAACGGGACCCTATTACTAAGGCTCCGCTGTCTCTCCGTCTGTCACCAGGCTGTATCACATGAACCGTGATAGTTAGACAGTTGAAATTTTCACAATTGATTTATTTCTGTTGCCGCTATAACATCACAAACTAAAAAACAGAATAAAATAAATATTTAAGGGGGCTCCCATACAACAAACGTGATTTTTTTGCCGTTTTTATAGATAATGGTACGGTACTCTTCGTGCGCGAGTCCGACTCGCATTTGGTCGGTTTTCTTTGCTGTTTCTATATTTTAAATCATATTCTCCACTTGGTCCAGGTATATCCATTTTACTTAATTCAGTATTAGCATATAATCGCCTATTAAAATTGGTTACGGACAGACATCAAAAGACAATGTCAAGGCATTATGATTTATAAAACAAGCATCACAAAGGTGAAATTCTCGTCTTCATTTCTAATTATTCTAGCATTAAATATGTAATTAAGCTTTCATTAAACTGGCAAGTTTTCATTTTGTAGGCAAAACAACGTAGCTATCTAATGTTTTCCATTATGAATATTATTATCTTTCTCAATAATAGCTAGCATTTTCCCATCAGCGTATGCTTTCACCCATTCTGGGTTAACAGAGAATGCTGGTATCTCATCTACGTGATCAAAATCTTCACCAAATGTGTGATCTCCATGTTTGAGAGGTCTCTTCGTGTCATCGTACAGTACTCCAAAGTGATCAGAATGGACATGTTCTTCAATATTCGTTGCAGCATACTTCTCATTGTTGTATCCATCGTTCACGTAAACCACTTTGTGTTCGTACTTGTCGTTGAAAGCATTGTTCCTTAGAATTGTAAATATAGCTCCCATTAGTGCCATGTTGTTCATCATCGCCACCATTAGAGTCATCATCTTCAACCCTGGCAAGATAAAAGGGATGATGGCTGACATGACCAGACCTGGCACTAACATTAATGGTGCGAACTTGTATAATGATTTCTGTAATTTCTTCATGGTGCTTCGACCTGATTCGGCTGTGTCACCTGAAAGTGAAAACAATTTTTTTTAAGTGGAATGAAACAATTTTCTAATATTTGACCGCCGTTCTACTTTCAGGTACGTTTGTTAAGGTGATCACCTTATAATAACACCAAACAAATTACGACTAGGTATTTTGTGCTGTTTCATGTCTAGCATGTCTAGCTTTCATGCACATGACTAAAATATATTTTTATAATAAAAAACATAATTTTATAGGTCACGACGGCGATGTAAATAGACCTAAATAGATATAAATGGGCTTCGTTAACTTAATGGTTCTGCACTTTATGACTACATTGAACAAAATATTTGTATTACGCCAGTGTTTACATTATTAGAGTTCATTCATACTAATAGGTAATGCAACTCGAAATGTAACAAAAACAACTTACTTGTAAAAATGTCAACTTTCATCGTTCCATTTCCTTTAGAACCCAGTTGTAAGTTATAGCCGGGTATCATGTTGAATCCCAGGGGTCGATACTGTAGCAATTTCTTAGTATCATCGTAGAGCTGTGCGTATAACTGTTCGTCGGAGGAATTACTGTACTTCATCCATGGGAACTGTTCCACATCCTCAGTCAGGTTGAACTGCCTGGTGGGGTCTTTGGCATAAGCTTCGATGGCGCGTTTTGCTCGCCACACACTTAGAGCACTGAGACATTTTGTAGGTCCTAATGCGCGTGTGCAGGAGAATATTCGTTGCACAGGGTGGTAGTGTTGTCCGAGGAGCGAATGTAGCGTGGCGTCGAGATGTTCGCGCGACGTTCGCGGGCTCTGGTGTGCGTACACACACTGGCTCGCGGCCAGTAGTAGCAGTGCGGTGAGCGGGCGCATCGCTGCGGTTAAACTGACGCCAAAGCAGGTTCCCTCACTACTCACTACTCGCTCCAAATGTTAAGTTCATCGCAACAGCGGCGAAAGCGATGTTTGTCGCGCACGAAAAAAATACTTTATCGAGGAATAAATGTTTTTCCTAAGTAAGTTTGAAGCATTTCCCGAAAGGTGGAAGTTACGCGTTTTTTCATAATGATTAATGCACTGTTTTGTACTGACAGTCTGTTTATTTCCGACAAATGAGAAAGTTATTTGCATGAAGTAGGAAACACAATATAATTTCGATTTCCACATATTCCAGAACTCTGAAATCCAGTTTAAAGTAATTAAAGATTTACAAAAACATATGCTCGTGGCTAAGTTATAACAGCCGCACGGGTCGATCGATCAGGTTAAGCCTCGTGGCTAAGTTATAACAGCCGCACGGGTCGATCGATCAGGTTAAGCTACGCTTGCCGGGGTTGGTCGAAGGATGGGTGACCATCTTTACATATCGAGACTCCTCCGTGCCTGGGAAAGTCGGAAAGCACGTTAAGCCGTTGGTCCCGGCTGTCATTCGTGGACAGTCGTTACGGGTCATCAGAAGCTCGAAAGTCTGACAACCAGTCTTACCAAGGGTTAATATTGATTAACTAACTGCAAATTAATTGATACTTAATAGCGAAACGGGTAAACACTTTGCAGTGGTTGGTAAAAAAATATCAATCAATGGATTCGATCTAAGCCCAGTGTTAGGCGTACCTAGTGTTTCGTTATTTTCTAAACTATATAATAATGTCACTTTCTATAGAAATAACTTTCTCGGTTTTCAGCGGTGGGTGCACCCATGCAGCACACATTTTTTGTGGCATCGCATTCGCCTCTCTTTCATGAATAAATATGGTAATTCAAGTAGGGCAACGAGTACTTACGAGTTGTAGGTCGTAGGTTCGAACCCTGACAGGCGCTTTACATTGTGTAAATAATTTCATTACCACTGCTCTCGAAACGGTGAAGGAAAACATCGTAAGGAAACCGGCATGTCTTAGAATCAAAAATTCGAAGACATGTGACATCTACCAACCCGCACTGGGCCCGCGTGGTGGACTACGGCCCGCGTTGTGGACTACGGCCCGCTCCCTCTGACAGAGAGGAGGCTTGTGTCCCAGCAGTGGGAACATTATAGGCTGATAATGTTAAGTAGGGTAAGGTAATTCAAGTTTTGCTGCAGGAGTTTTGTCGGATGCGTACTACTACTATATCGTTCCATTTCTGTCACGAAGGAGAATTTCTATCTTCCGTGGGTAAACCAGCAAAATTGCAGACATGAGTCTTTCAACTTTGTGTGTAGAGATCAGCAAGTCCCTTGGTGTTTCAGATGGCTTTAACCGCTTTCTAAGATGTAGACTTTTTTAAAGTTGAAGAAAATAAAATGACTCACTTTCATTAAACTTTCTATTATCTTCTTAACATAAATATATCTTCTTAATTATAATCGCGTCATAAACTTTATTTTCTGAAGTAGCTAATATACTATGCATTGCTTTAAGCATTCGCTAAATAATAGGTAGGTTTTGAACGACTTTGCAATATTTAATCAAATCTAGCGCAAAAACTGAATGACATACAATCATTAACAGGAGGTGAAAGTATATTCTTATGACTATGAGCAACTTTTACTATAGCACCAACTATGAAATAATTAATAAAAAACCGGAGTCGCACACGAGGGATTCCGTACCGTATTAAGATCGAGCAAAAAAAGCCGAAAAAACGTTTCTTGTTCTTTGTTTTATTTTTAATAGTTGTTGTTATAGCGGCAATAGAAATACTATGTGAAAATGACAACTGTCTACCTATGATCATGAGATGTTCATGAGATACAGCCCGCTGACAGACAGACGGACGGACAGCAGAGGCTTAGTAATAAGGTTCCGTTTGGCACCTTTCACATTACGAAACCCTGAAAAAATCAATTTCATTACATTAGTATCCAAATCCTAAGTAATAATACATACTAATACATAGGGGCACAGTAAATATCCTTCTTATTCAATTTATAAAATATCTTTCAAATTGGTTCAGTATTGGAGTAGGAAATTGACGAGAAAATTGACTCCATACAAAAAGTCATAATTCGAGGTTCGGCTCACCTCGAATTATGACTTGTATGGAAAAAAACACCGACCCTATTTTTCCTCTGCAATGCTCCTAAAACGAAAGTGGTCACTAATTTTATTGTTTTTAGGTTACAAAATGTAGGTATACCACAGGTTGCAAAATGTAGGTATACCACCTCTTTTCAAAACTCGAGGGAATTCATCCACGGCTAATAGGAACATCAGAAGGACGAGCAGTAGCTCCATACGAAAACTACCTTTTGGAAGGGGCAACTAGAATAAGTTCTATTTCTTTTTTTTACGTTTAAAAGTGCTTTTTATGTGCCTATTTGAAATAAATTATTTGACTTTAGCGCTCTGTGCGGTAAAGACAACAATCCACCCCCCAAGCGTAGAATGATCATTATTTTCTCTGTAACCATTCAATGCCAGATATGAAAAAATAGTGTTTAGTGGCCACGACCAGCAAAAAAAAAAACACTGAAGGAAGGGGTTCTAAACTGAAACGACTAATTACATAAGTGTTGTTTCTGTTTATGCCAGGCCTTATCGTGTCACACCCGTCTAATATCTATTCGCGTGATTTTAAAGCATTTTTATAAAAAATACCTAATTAGCGACGAGGATGTGCATACTAAATTGTATTAAAAATGACCAGCTGTGCACGCTATACACGTTTACATGACTGACAGTAACAAATGAAAGCGACCACAGACTAAAAATACTGTTAATTTTTTTTGTAATGCGTAAATTATGCAATGGAAAGTAGTGGTTTATAAAGCAACGTCTAGACATCACACGTTATAATCGATATCGAAATGCTACTTTAAAAGTTGAATAGAATAAGCTGCGTTATGAATTTTAAGCAGTTTTTATGCGCTCGCGCCGCCGGATTAACATGATATCAGTGTGAAATTATCAATAATACAGAATGTAAGAGTTACGTGATTTGATTCTTTTGTTGAACGTATATAATTGCGAACTGTATGACAAGATGCGTAGCTATTGTTTCAGTAATGCATGTGCGAAGTACGCTTTTTCAACCGTTTAAGGTTTTTTTTTATAATACTGGGGCTACATTGTCGTGTTATCGCGAACTACGCTCTGCGCTGTTGCTCAGCGAGATGCCGAGCGGTGTGCGAGAGAGAGCGTGCGAAGTTTAGTTCGCGATATCGCGACAATGTAGCCCCAGTATAAAACACAAACGATACGTAGACCCAAGATGCATCGATTGTCGATTGTTTTTTGTATTGTTAAGGCTCGATGATTTCGATTTTCATTTCCCATGCATTGTGTAGTTACATATATTGTGTCACTGTAGAAGGTAACAACAGCTTTTTGCGTGTTTTGTATTGATGATCTCTCATATTTATTATTATTGATTAATGCAAGAAGTTAATTATGTACGATTGTCATCTTTGAACGTCCCTATAATAATACAAACGCTAGTGTGTGTTGGCGCTAATACAAACGCCAACACACACTAGGCATAATGAATGTATGCTGTTGTAGAAAGGATAGCTGCTGTTAACTTCCTATTTTCATAGCCGTCCCCCGACACGACGACGCTTGGATCAAAATATTTCCTACAACTTTTATGATATTATTTTTTACTTTTTAGACGCTTTGTTTTTGTCGGGGGTTTTTTAAATTTTTTGTTTAATTTTTATTTCCAGCTTTTTACATTTTATATTATATTACTAGTAGAAACGCTACGATCAACACGCAGCTCGCCGAAATCTGCGTAGCTGTACGTTTTTTGCCACAGTGAAGCTTGTTACCTACTAATTTACTCTTATTCATCTTTCCTACTCCATCATCAGACCCTGATCACCATCTATCTGTAACCTATTTGTTGAGACCTTTCCAATGAGTCCAAACACGATACCTCTGCTGTAAGTTAGTGAGGGAGTTGGGTATCCTGCCAATTCCAGGTGATGCTGCAGCATCAGCTCAAGGTTACTATATTCTTTTCATATCATTGAAATAAGAGAATTCTAAATTTCCAATCGATTAGACCCGTGGAAGACGCTCACATCCATTCATAAACTAGAAAAGAGCTGATAATCTTCAAACAGCTGAACCGATTTTCTTGAATCATAGCTAAGAACACTCTCGATCAAGTTACCTTTCAAACAAAACCAAAAAAGTCAAAATCGGTTCAGCCGTTTGGCAGCTACGGTGGTGTAGACAGACACACAGATACACAGATACATAGACACACAGATACACACGTTAAACTTATAACACCCCTCTTTATCCATCGGGGGTTAAAAAAGATCTTTAGCACTTTTAGAATTGACAGCATTTCAGCCAACTCAGGAAATAATGTTTTGGCCGACCCCCTAACTAAGTAGATTTAAAAAAAGACTCATTTTATTAGGGTTCCGTACCCAAAGGGTAAAACGGGACCCTATTACTAAGACCGCTGTCTGTCTGTCTGTCAGTTTGTCACCAGGCTGTATCTCATGAACCGTGATAGTTACACGGTTGAAAATTTCACAGATGACGCACTTATGTATGCTGCCGCTTTAACAACAAATACTAAATAACATAATAAAATAAATATTTAAGGGGACTTTGTTCCCATAGTAAAAGTTGTTCATAATGATGAGTACAATGACTCCTTAAGAGGTTGTAGGTGTTTTACCAATAACCCTGTAGAACGTAAAATCAATAGAAAATTACAACTTTTTTTTTTTAAGTGAATCTACCTTTCACCACAAGAGTATTTCACCATACGCGCTAGGGCAATGACCTTACCTCAACACTGGCGGGGAGCGCAGGACGTGACCTGACCAGCCGCGAGCGCGACCCTATTGTGTATTTATTCATGTGTTGTGTAGGTAGGCAGGAGGGGCGGCGACCTCGGGCGCATATCCATAAATTTGCGGACGGTATCGGATAGAAACTTTTAAAAATCCTTTAATGAAAATAATGTTTTTTTTTGTTGTAACTCGGTTATTTATTTTTATATTTAAGTCAACTACCCATGGTTTGAGTGACAACGGTGTTTACCCTTACACTCTGTATATTTACTTTAAAAATAAATAATTAAATTAAAATAAAACATACAACAAACGTGATTTTTTTGCCGTTTTTATAGATAATGGTACGGAACCCTTCGTGCGCGGGTCCGACTCGCACTTGGCCGGTTTTTTTGCACGAATTGAATTTAAAATTACGCGGTAGGAATACGCAAGCTCCTGGTTAAGATCTCGCAGCGCCAGAGACTTGAATACATTGCCGTGATCACGACACGAATAGTAAATCAACATTGACAAGCTTCTCTCACAATAACAAATGAGAGGCGCGTGAAAGCACTAATTTTGTTCCAAAATTCTAGGTTGTCGTTTCGATTTTTCGGCATTCCGTGTGGACCGGAAATGGCCTATATTGCCGAGCATAGGTAGTGTGTGATTAGCATACGCACGGTCACGGACACGGCCGGGCGGTGCAGCGCCCGCGCAGTGTCGCGCGCCACAGCCCCACGATCGAGTTTCTCTACACCTTACGTGACAAGATTCCTGATTAATTCCCACTAATTATGCGCCACACACGCAAATCATAATTTTCACTAATTATTCTTACTTCACTCACACTCGCAATTAAATGAAAGCAAAACTTACGTGAGGCATAGAGTTTATGATTGATTTTCATTTCTGTTGTAGTGCGAATATAAATTATTTTATTTAACTCTATTAATGGACGTTCGATAAGACTAAAAATATAAAATCTTAATTGCGAATTCTTATATTAAACACGAATAAAGACAATCGGTGTTATTAAATTCTTAATCAAAATGCTGAAGTCTTTTATCGAAGTTGACGATTAATTTAATTAACAAAATATTTTGTACCCAAGTTAGTTCATAGATAGTCATAGTCATCCAAATAAATATAATTACTTATGTTATTTTGTCTTTATTTCATTTTCTACACAATATAATAAAAACATACTGAGGTTTATTGTTACCACAGTACGTTTGGTTTACCCAGTTCTTGAGTTGTGGAGGTTAGATAGTCAGTCGCTCCATGTAAAATACTGGTATTCAGCTGCATCCGGTGAGACTGAAAGCCGACCCCAACATAGTTGGGAAAAGGCTAGGCAGATGATGACTTAGGTTTATTATTCGAATTGTTAGAAAACACTAAAAGCTGCCTGACATGGCTTTTATTACTCTTAAACTTAAATTACTCTTACAAATCGCTAGACAATGTAATCCTTACAGCAAATACAAAACAATGCTAGATTAAAGTCCTGTACGGATGAGGAGGATGTTATCGTCACTTTCACCTTTCATTTGCTTCGATAACGATCGCTACAATGTCCAACGGGAGCATACACACCGTTAATGAATCAACATTAGTCCTTAAGCGGCGCAGGCGTCGATATCGGGGGCGACATTTCTACCGTGCAGTCACGTTGTCCTGCGCTTTCTTTTGTCGTGATTCTTTGGTCTCGCCGGCCATTGTCTTTCATAGGAGACTTTATATCCTGGCATACAAGCAGGTAACCAATCAGTCATACACCAGCAGGCGTCTGGAGATCACCAGCTAATTGTTTTGCCGAAATTATTCAGTGTTAGCCAAAATGTGCAACAAACTCATCCTATTGACTTTGACGTACGTCGTCATCTTCGTCTCCGTAGTGCAGTGTGATAATGTGGAAACTAAGGATTTCTTGAGCCAAGGTAATTATGATTTCTAGTTATCAAAAGGGTCAAAGGTGCTTCAATCCCATGATTTAAAGTCAGCCTATTCCCGAGCACAATAACGAAATTCCCGAATGTTTTCTGAAAAAATCCTGAAAATCGAATCCATAACCCGCGCTTGACTAGGTAGCCAAAAGACGCATCACAAAAGTGCAATAGGATGTTTTTCCGTCTCGAGAGGCTTACAAAACAACTAATAAATGTTATATAATCAGTTGCGTCCAAAACAACAAAAAATAATTTCATTTTGAAAGATATAATTTATAGGAATTGAAAGTAATCAACATAATCAATAAATTAGTTTACGCAATGCAAAGAACCGCAAATTATTCAAAGTGTAACTAAAAAGAAAGTCTTTTATGATTATTATAATCTAGCACTTTGCCCGCGTGGATTTCGTACTTTCCTCTAAAAATTTCAACATGAATATTATTGTTTCCGAAAACGAATATTTACGATCTTTAATACGTATAAGCATTTGGGCCAACTTTTTAGTTTCAAAGGAATAATATTTTTCGAACTAATTGAGTCCGAGCTTTCACAAGACAGGGCTTGTTGAAAAAAAAAGCGTTTGGTACGTTTTCATTGTGTGACTTAAACATTATTTATACCCATTTTCGAGAGCAGTAAAATCCACCCCTCAAATTTTATTGCCCTTGCAACATTCTTTCAAGCTTAAAGGCTCTTACATACTGGCGCGATGCGTCGCGCGACGCGAATTTTAACAAAACAATATCTGAGAAAACTTCACGGCGAACAATGCGGCGGCGTCGCGTCTCTCGATGAATCGCGCCAGTAAGTAAGAGCCTTAATCATATGAAATGTTCTAAAGTGGAGCGTTTCTCACACTTTTCCTGTCAAAGGATCTCTCGTAGCGTAGCTTTTTACAAAAGAGTCAAACTTTTTGTTATAAGCAGAAAGTAGGTAGCTGTAACATACTTGAAATAGAAATGGAAGTTTTACTTAGTACAGTACGCAGGCATATAAGGTATAAGTAGTTAAAACATATCAAGTGTTACCTAAGGTATTAGGTATTTGTTATTAAAAAAAAATAGAAACTTAAGTTACTTAGGGCGAATTTACCGAGCTTTCTTATCCTGCGAATGAATTTTGAATTTTTGACGTTTTTTCCATACAAAAACTGTCAGACGACAATTTTATTCCACGGATAAAAGTTAACTGACTTTGATAAAATCAGCCCTTAGTTGTCTACCGAATTATACTAAAAATGCACTCTTCAGTTTCAGCTGCCTTTTAAATCCTTCTTTGTAAAACTCTGCTTACACTTAATGTAAGCAGATTTCACCTAGTGCTGCGATTCACAAAAAAGCCGATCATGTGTTTACTTAAGCTTACTTTATAAAATTAAATGCTTGTTTACAGACATAAGCGTCGGCCGCACGTTTGGTCACAATGCCCTCAAGCGCCTATCCTTCATCTTCCTGCCAGTCATGTTCACCCTGGGTGTCATCTCCACGCTCCTGATGGCCCTCGCCGTCATCTCTGTGAAGAACTTAGCCATCGGAGTTATGCTGCTCATTGTATCTGTCAGTCAGGTAAGAAAATACCTTGGAAAGGGGAATACGCCTACATAGTCTACCTATAGGTATCTGTCACAAGACTGCATTATTTTAAACAGAATACAGATAACTACTCAATAGATAAGGATAAAGCAGAAACAATTCATAGGTACCTATAGTAAAAAATGCTATCTATTTATTTTTAAATAATTTTAACTCACTTTCTATCAAATATAAATTTCGTGCGCGAATCCGACGAGTATTCAGCAGGATTTTCCTAATAAACAATAGGTAATTCTAATTATTAACATTTCATAAAGCTCTTAGGGTCGTAGGTATGTGTTGTGATTGCTGCACTTTTTTAATACGAGCGTAGGAGGATGCTTACTATTCTAAACATGTTCCCGGCACAAGCGCCAAGTCGAATAAGGGAAATAGATTTGTTTGCTTTACTAAGAGGAAAATAGCTTTGTTTCCTTTTGTAAAGTTGTTTAGGAAAACCTCCTCAAAGGAGAATTGTTATTGATGTTGCCTTAATTTTAATTACATGGTGATATATTGTGTTATTTTATTACACAGAACTCGTTTGTTTTAATAAACGAGCTTTTCTTTTTGAGTCGACAGGCGCGACACGACCGCGATGGTGCGACGCGATTCTGGTTGAAAAATGTCCATGAAGTTTTTATTTAAATTGTTCTAAAGTACTACAGTCGCGACGCGTCTGGTTGTGGGTCCCGCCTTTAAGTTTGATAGAACAGTCCCGAGCAGTAACATGTATAGGTACCTACACAAAGCAACTATATTTTCTCATCATTGTATTGATTGTAATTTTAAGTTGCTACGAATAGTATTTTGGGACCCATATTTTGTATGAAATAGGTCTTATTTCAAAGTTATAATCGTTGTCTCGAGAAAATCACTTTTGAATTTGTCTTAGTATATACTTACATAATATGTATATTAGTGCTCGTGACTGTAGGTAGGTAGTATTATAAGTGTGACTTTTCTGAACGAGTCTTTTCCTAAAATATTCCGCAGTTCCGCTTCGAAATAATTATATATACAAGACTTATTCCGCAGCGGAATATTTTCATTTAGTTCATTTTCGTTTACTCAACTAGACAAAAGTCAATATTAGTTCTTACTTTGCGACAGGATTATTATGTTTTCAACAATAAGTAATCAAAATATATAGATTACCTATGTATTTAAAAATTATATAAAACTTTGCCAGAAAAGGTAGAAGGAGAGAGAGTGAGAGATAACTAATATTATTTATAGGTTATTTTATGCAATCCCGTACCTCGGAGACTGATCTTCTAAACTTGTTAAGAGATACTCCGTGTAAGTCGGTTTCTGATGATTTACAAAAGCTATTGTAATTTCTGCACATTCGGATCAAGGGAGCGTTGAGACCAAGGTTGGATTTGCGGAAAGGGATATGAAACAACCTGGTGATGGGATGTCTAGGAGGCTTAGAAGGGACTGAATATTGGATACGCTCAACAAGATCGCTACATTTCACAAATCCGTTTGCAACTTTGTACAGGAAAATTAGGTCACGCGAACGGCGACGGTCTCGCAGTGTCTTAATGTTGAAAAAGTGTAAGCGCTGCTCATATGGACAGCGATGGCTAATTTTCCTGGATATAAAGGCTAGATGTTTAGTGAAAGCTCTTTGTATTCTCTCAACTCCCTGCGAGTGAACTGCATAGAATGGATTCCAGGCAACACTAGCGTATTCCAACCGACTTCGCACCAGGGTATTGAATAAGACTATTCTGGTCTTTGGGAGTTGGAAGCCTCGGGTATTCCGTTTTACAAAACCCAGCATCTGTGCCGACTTCTTAACAATTTCGTTAATGTGTGGCTTAAAACTTAGTACGTCGTCAACCAGAACTCCTAGATCCCGTATTTCACGTATCTTAGTCAACGTGGTGTACTGGTGTTGCACAGTGTGTAGGAAGTAGAAAAGGATGACTTTTTTTTAGAGAAACGAATGAAGAAACATTTTAGTGTGTTTAAAGTCATATTGTTAGCTATGCACCAGTTTTCTATATTTGATAAGTTATGGATTTAGTTAGTTAAACCCTGCATAAACCTTCGGGTAAACAGGAGTGATGATATGTTCTAACCAGCTTCTTTTCATTTTCCAGGCTGTATCCAGGCTGTTCCTCTCGGCTGCGTCGCCACAATCGCTTGTGCACTTACACCCCCGTGCTGAGCTCCTACCCGCCCCCGCCATCCCCGCCCCCTGGCCCGCACCCGGCCCGCTGCTGTCCCCCTGGGGCAGGTCTGACAACGACGCCCCCATAACTGACTAGATCATCTGCAACTCTAGTGCCTGTTAGGAATGTATGAAGAAAGTCATGGAGTAATAAGGATGGAGTGTTAATGTGGTAAAAGGAAAAAACAAAAATTATGACAATGAGATATACGCCTGACAGAAGACGAAATCGTTATCGCTATATATCTGGAGTAGGTAAGACCGGTCGGTAACGATCTATGGCGCGGTAACCTATAAGCATGCACTGCTTAAGCCACACAGTCACTTACTTCACTTGACGCCAAACTAAAGTTTGTGCTCCATTTCTTCTTATTCCATGGAAAATAGTAATAAGTAGGCACACGTCCTGGTGACTCACAATCGAAAACCCACCAATCGAGTATACGCTACGGCTACCTCAACGACTGAGCAAATCAGTTGAATTAACATGCATTTATCGGTAAGAATTAATTAATTTACGTAAAGATTACTTTTCCTCGCACAAAAGTAATAGGTAATATTGTATCGATGTGTTTATGTAAGTTCGTCTGCCTCTCGCGAAAACTGTGAGATTTTGTGAAAGATAGACGATCGGGCTTAATTTTAAGTATTTATTAATCAATAAATGATTCAAACAATCATTCCATCTTTACATTCCTCTCACTCCTTGCCCCGGACAACAAGTTACAATGTTGGTCCCGGCTGTCATTCGTGAATCTTTGACAGCCGTTACGGGTCACAAACAGTCTGACAAAGAGTCTTAGCAAGGGGTATCATATATATTAGCCAGTATCAGGGTTGGTTTTAAGTTGGAGGTCAGATAGGCAGTCGCTCCATGTAAAATACTGGTATTCTGCTGCATCCGGTTAGACTGGAAACCGACCCCAGCATAGTTGGGAAAAGGCTAGGCAGATGATGAAATAATTCAAATAGTGTGACTCTCTTTCACCGTGTGTAGTAAGTACTTTCATAACGGCGCGAAATTAAATTAATATGGCTGCACGTCTGGTAGCATACGTAATGTAATGGCTCTATAATAACTTTACTTTCTCACGTGGAATCTAGAACAGTATTATTAGACACCTTTTATGTTTTTTGGAAATGCGAACAGCAGCTGAATTCATTATTATGTAAGCGGACGGCTCGTAAAAAGACCAACAGAAAACGCAATTTTATCTTTGGAATTTTTTGATTTCATGTTGATATGAAGTAGATTAAAAACTGACTTGCAGTTGCAGTCGACAGTACAGAACTGCATACAAATGATAAATTAACTTTATCAAGTTATTTATTTAAGAAACGTTTTATTGTTATCTAGTGAATATATGTATTATGTTCTAACCAACCGATCATAAGTGGTGTAACAAATCCAATTATTATGCTTAATAATCATTTTAAGGCTAGAACGACCTCTTAAATGTACTTTTACTGTTTTATCACCCTGAACTCAAAAATTGTTTATATTCACTTTAGTTTTGAACAAGTGTCTACTGTCATTAGACAATTTTGCAAAACAATACCTGTATAATTTAGTTACGAGACTCAGCTTTGACAGAAAAAGCTGTTTTAAAAAGAATGTGTCGTGTTAAGCCAATTACATTATGCTCCCATTTATTATTAAGGAGTATTCCCGTTTGAGCACCTATGCATTGAGTACCAAAAGTATTTCAAATGGGAATACTCAATACATAGGTGCTCAAAAATAGGTGCGCAAACGGGAATACTTCATTTTAAAGATGTAAACATCATTAAACTTTCTGTTTAGGACAGACGGTGATACATGCTGTTGCAGAATTGCGTGTTACAGCGTATTTGTAATTAAATTGATTGACGGTGACACGTTATTTATCTTACACACCGAGCGTGTTATAAAAATATTTTAATTACAGCAGACAATAATACCTATTGTCTGCTGTAATTAAAATGTTTTTGTGTAAACTATCTTTCGATAAATGCTGTCTGGCTAGAGGAGCAAATCGCTTGTAGAAATTCAACAGGTAAATATGCTTCAAGAGATTCATATCACGTTATTTATTGCTTGCTTTGACAGGTGAAATAAAAAAAAAATACAAAAAAACTTATTTTTGGAAGTCGGTTTTTTTTCAGTCCCATACAGATTCGAATACCACCTGCTATGTAAATAACAGTAAAGGAGAAAATGAATATATCATGTAGATAAACTAAGTGGGAAAAATACGTAATATTTAAGCTAACTCAAAAACTACGCAAGCAAAGTTAATATTTGGGACCACCTCTGAAGCATGACCTACCAAACAAAAAAAAGAATCATCAAAGTAGATTCATAATTATTGGCGGAGTAATCGTGTAACAAAAATACAAAAAAAAACAAAACATACAGACGAATTGACAACCTCCTCCTTTTTGAAGAAGACGGTTAAAAATAACATACTACATAATACACTAACATCTTGTTTCAAACTCGCATACGATATACCTACCTAAATATTTTTTAAATTTAAAAACGAAAGTAGATTACATAAATAAAATCACGGCTCATAGATTACACCTGTATTTTACGGTGTATACTTTACACTTACTTACGAGTACATATCGCCAGATAATTGGAAAAAACGAAACGTAGAAACGAAACGAAACATTGAAAAATGAACATTACAGCTACAATTTTATTACGTATGTTGAATAAGTAAATGATAAAGGCGCGGCGCGGCGGCAGGCGGCAGCGCGACGCAACTCTGGTGAAGTCCGGTGGAACAATTTCTATGAAAAATTCACGGAATTTTTACTGCGGGAGCCTTTATATTGCAGTAAATGAGCCGATACACGAATACATGACATGATTTTTTTTGTTTGTCTCTGCCGCTGTAGGCGAGGTAGTGTAAATACAGATCGATTCAAACTTAATGGCATCTCGGAAGTTAGCTTTTAGCTGCGCAGTACCCCACCCCTCACCCTCACTGTCACATGAAATTGTTACTGCGCAGCGACTCGCCTCATGTTCCGTGCCGCCTGTACCTAAATAATCAACAAGTTCACTTTCTAAAAACCATTAGAAGACATCAGGAGTCTCCCGGGAACATACAGGTACACACGGCTACACATCAAGCTATACATTTCCATTTTAACCTGATCTCGCATTGCATAGGATTTCCGTACAATGCGAGGTCAGCTTATACTGGAAATGTATAGCTTGATGTGTAGCCGTGTGTACCTACCTACTAAATTCTACGGAATTAAACTCCGATAATAGTTAATAGTACCTATGATAATTTTTCAAATTAATAAATACTTAGTAATTCCATTTTTAAGAATTCTCTAATCTCAATTTGAATCTGAAAAAAATACCTGCGTTCATTTTTGACAAGTTTTTGACATTGATTGTGGCTACTAAGACATTGGGCCTAGATTTTGATCTCGATCTAAAAGAAATATCTCTTTACCTGCGTTCTGTTACAACCCGTGCGCAATAACATGGCACCTGGCTCGGCACTCATTACTTCCCCCGCTACCCGCGCCGCGCCCCGCCGTCGCCGTGCGGGGTAGCGGGGTGAGGTACAAACGTCATTGAGCCAGGTGCCATGTTAATGCGCACGGGTTGTAGTTTTTGACATTGTGGCTAAGAGGACTAGATTTTGAACGTTTGACATCACACTGTGCCGATAACGACACCGACGTATCGGCCAACATCGTCGCACATCATCATCGTCGAGCGACGTAACCAACAGGGGTGCAGACTACTAACTAATCAACTCGTAGTCACACCAGATTGTCACACCAGTGTGACTAACAGGATTTTTTTTCCTGTAAGTCACACTGCTAATATTTCTACACCATGTTGTACACACGGCTACACATCGAGCTATACATTTCCAGTTTATGCTGATCTCGCATTGTATAGGATTTCTGCACAATGCGAGGTCAGCTTATACTGGAAATGTATAGCTTGATGTGTAGCCGTGTGTACCACTTGTCATCTGGTGCGGTGAGATAAATGTTTGTTTCAATAAGAATCTACAAGTTGTTTAGTACCTACCTAACTACTTGTTTTCGACAAGACTTTCAACAGACTTGTGTAAAACATGTGTATTTCATCATATTTACATGTCTTGTTGTTGGTTCAAACATGTTTTGTTAAATGTTTTGTTCATCTTTTTGACATTTTGCACAAGTTGCGACGTTGATTCTGACATGTAGTGTTTTACAAGAAAGTGTTGCATACAACTTTACCATGCTTTACAACTTGTTTTAGGTGTAAATTATACGCGAAAACAGTATTTACCTATAACTTGTAGATTTGTAACCACTTTCATCTTCATGCAATATCATTTGTTTCTTATGATACTGCATCCGTAGGTATAAGTGAGGGCTAGTTTTTACCTACTTATACCTATCTACAAATAGCCATAACATCTATCTAGACTATGCGGCAGGTAACCCAGAGTTTCTAACCAGTTTAATACAGGTATATTGACTGAATAAATGTGCATTACTATTAGGTACGTAGATACACGTACAAGACGAGTTTTATATGAAGAGAAAGATAGCTTTATCTGTTACTAGCTTTTGCCCCGCGGCTTGCCTCGAGTGTAAGTCAGTTCCCATGGGAACGTATGTAAAAAGTATTCTATGACCTAACCTAGATCAAGGTCTATCAAATGGATGGTGTGGGATTTATTTCTGGGAGGGGCACATGGGCCAGACACATAAGTAGTGTCTCCCATATCTTGTACTGGACCCTGTTTTGGGGATTCATTATTTTTCAATGTATAAGAATAACCACAAAAATAGTACAATTTTAGCACCCCGTGTCGAATAGAATAGATTTTCTTTTGATCATAGATACAGAATTAAAAGTTACTTCATCGACATCGGTAGTACACACAGCTACACTTCAAGCTATACATTTCCAGTATAAGCTGACCTCGCATTGTACGGAAATCAAATACAAAACGAGATCAGCATAAACTGGAAATGTGTATATTGATGTGTAGCCATAGGTATCTATAAAGTTTAAGAAATATGAGAACTTGGGCTGCAAGAGCGAGCGAAGCGGGTTCAATAATTTTAGCACCCAACCGAATTGGTTTGGTTTGTTATTCTTTTAACCATACATATTTTTCATGACTTCAGGAAAGCTGCTTACGTATTAACTTTGGACGCGCGAGGCTCCTCGGACCATGCTCTCTTTTTAGCATTAGGTACTTATGCTGAAATTCTCTCACCGACTGAGGCTGTAGGCCGCAGCTTAGCAGACCTCTGGGCCCGAGTACGAACTGACTGCACCACTTTGAACCTTAGTAGTTACGCCACTGCTGCTGAAATACAGTAGCCTTCTTCTTCAACGTTAATCATTGAAACAATGTCTTGACATATATGCATTCAGGTCAGTCCATTCAGACGATTCGATTTTATTTTACGTTTGGTGCCCCTGTGCCCCCTGGATCCGCCCTTGGCAATACGTTCAGCCGTTACAACGTGGCAAGGTAACAGACGGGCAGACAGAGTTACTTCGAATTTACAATATTAGTATGAATAGATGGATTTTTGTGAAGATATTAAAGCTAATTATTATCAATCAAACGCACCAAACGCAATTTTTATGTTGACGGGACTAAAGAAAAACAAATAATTTTGCCGCTGTCAATCTGTGATCATCTAATTCTCACACAAAAGATAATTGATTTATTTATTCACTCAGTTTAATCACCTTTTTCTTTTGTATCTTTCATTTGGAAAGAGAGAGCAGTTGCAATATGTTTTGTAATTTATTCCATGAAAGTTCCATATCTTTACTAATTGATTTTAATTTATGTAATTAGTCGTTTACAGAAAACGTAACAAGAAATAGTTATTTGTGCAACAACCAACAAGAGAGCAAAGTTGAATCCCGAGTAAGCGAAGGATTCTTTAATTGAATTACGAGCGTAGCGACTGATTCCCAAAGGCACGAGATGCAACTTTGGTCTTAATCCTTACTTTACTTATCAGAAAGGGGGGCCTAGGTACCGCAATAACATAACTAAAAAGTTTTTTTTTTTGAAAATTAATTATATTCCTAATTAAAAATAAATATCAATAAATTATAATTTATCGTCTAGGTTAAAATACATAAAGAACTAATACATTAAGAACGGCCACCGACTTCTTTTAAATCTGCAACAAACCACACAAGTTTACTACATCTTCGTTGAATGTCCGGAATTTTAGTAAGTGGGCATACAGAGCAGGATAATATAATTATAGATATACGGTTTGTCACCCAAAAAAAGTAGTAACAGAATTCGTTAAGCGAAAATTCCATTGCCCACTGCCTTTTTACCTTACAAATTATTTCGTTATGAGTATTTTCCGGGTGGTGTAAGTACATTGATAAAAAAATATTTCCTAAAAATAAAAAATGTACTCTATTTTTATATTTAATAGAAGTAATAGAAAATTGGTATCTTGTATGGTGTGGGAAAAAATGTCTCACATGCCTTCGTGGAAATTCTAGGAATGTACGAGTATCAGACATCCCGTTTGAGTTACAAGACATCTGAGGGAAATAGGTTGCTATTGTGTGCTTTTATAATTTCTAACGAGACGATAATTACCGTGGACCTCCACGTCCACGTCTATAAAATGTGTGGAAATATGCGCATGTTATACTTAACGTTATTGTGGACGGACGTCTTCATATTTCCATACATTTACTTTTCATTTACTGCCTGTGTTATCGTGATGCCGTGACGACACTGACGACTGAGGTGGACGTTCACGGTAATATCGTCACGAAATTATAAAAACACGCGAGAGTAACTATAGTCCATCTATCTTTACATTGGTAGGTATCAGAGGGCCTAGACAACAACGATGACCGTAAAGTCAAACATGTATTGCATTGAACAGATTGAACTTTGCTACCGAAATGCTTATGTCAATGCGAGATTTTTACAAAATCGATGGGCAGGTCGTATTCAGGTAGTACCTATCTTCTCTGTATTGTGGGCTGTGGCGACACAAAAATCTTTCTCCAATAACAAAGTGCAGGAAAAAATCAATGATATTGTTCAGTGAAAAAAGTTAAACATTGACGAAGCAATAGCAATCATTTGAATTAACAATGTAGCCCTTAATGTATCGATATCTATGGAGATAGAAAAAAAACATTCACGTTCTCGATAGTGAATTTTTTACGAACTTAATAAGAATCTGCGAGTGGTCTTATATTAGAAAAGAAATATAACCTGATAAATGATAAATGATTTTATTTCTGTAAGTAGGTCTGAACAAACACTTTTACCCGTCTATTTTTAAAACTAGATGAGGTTCGCGATATATCTGATTACTCTGAGAAGAAAGGCCCAAACAAACTGGAACAACCGGTACTTGAGCAAAAAACCGATAACGATATTAATAATTAGTGCCCATGACTTTCAAAGCAAGCAATTCTTATTAGGTACACACGGTTACACATCAAGCTGTACATTTCCAGTATAAGCTGACCTCGCATTGTACGGAAATCCTATACAATGCGAGATCAGCATAAACTGGAAAATATCCACTTTCTGCAGTGTGAATAAATAAGATACATGTACACAGTAGTAATATATACAGATTACTTAGCACTAACCAAGCAGCAGAGACCTATAAACATAAGTTAAATTCGAGCGATCGCAAATACAACTATCCTATATCATTTTGGTTTTATTAGATGCAGAAAATACAATTAGTATCCCCCATATTACATGATTATAGTCTAACAAAATAAATATCATGTGCGAAACGAGTATTCAGTTTTGAAATCGTTTACGTTTACTCCGTGCGTTCGACCACAGAGGTCCACAGAGGTTCGTCCTTTGACGAACGCCTGCTACTTTTAAATTACGTAATTACTTACTTCACCGTCGTTTTCTTTAGATTTCTTATTTAAATGTTCAAGAGACCTCAATACGGTGTTTGATTGTGCTGTAGACTGGTGTAATGGATCAGAAAGAGCTGGCAACATTGCAGCTCGGGTTTGCTTCGCTTCAGTGAGGTAAGTGGTCTGCCGATGTGCTCCACTTCCACCGTTAGCCACCATTTGCACATCTACAGGTCTCATATTATTGTATTTTGCTATCAACTGTGTTTGTTGCTGTCTACGCTAACCAGTATTCTATGTACCACCTAATCAAATAACTTACTCTGAACAAAAACAATCAGTCAAATTATAGATAGTAAAACTAACTTTTTCCCGCGGCTTCGCCCGCGTGGATGTCGGAAAATATTCCACGGGAACGTACCTATTAGGGCATGAATCTCGGAATCTCGGAATATCGCAATATCGGAATCTCGGAACGTAAGTTCCGATATTACAATTCCGATACTGAGTGCTCCAATATCGGAATATCAATATCGGATTTTTTAAAATATAATTATTTTCAGTTTTTAACTAAACCTATATTTTAGATCCTCGTGTAGCGCCGAGCGCGACAGCGCGCTACCGTATACCCGTTGCCAGCTCGCTAAGCATGCGATACAAGAACAATAATAGTGTTATCTCTCTCAATCGGAACGGTCAATTCGGATTTTCCATCTGTAATTTCTCAGTAGCAGTCTAGAGTCTGGATTAAAGCCCGATTGATGGCAATAGGCTTGTCCCCTTTACATGGAGCTGGAGCAAAACTGGTGAAATGTGAGTGTACTATAGCCTAACACTTTGAAGAATACACGCATGATGTTAAGTTATGTTAAGTACCAAAATGTCACTAAATATGTGTGAGAATAGGCAATCATATTTAAGGATGATCATAAAATGGCACTTTAAGCAGTTGGTATCGGCTGTCATTCATAGTAGAAATGGGTTTTAACAGGTTAAACACGATATCTGATATCACTGTTATTGTTAAAAAAAAAAACAGATCCAAATATCTGTTATATATAACAGCTTGTTGTTTTTGTACGGACGATAAATACGTATTGAAATCTCAATAGAATATCTTCTTTATTTTTTTTGGTTTAAAGTCGAAAATTTTATCGGTTGTTTTAACAGTAACAGCCGCGGTAACAGTCTTGAGGATATGTTATTTTAAGTAACAGAATTTTTTTATTGTTAGGAACAATTGTTATCTGTTATTTCTATCTGTTACGATAAATACGCCTCACTCCTAATTCATAGATCTTTGCCAGTCGTTACGGGTAGTCAGAAGTCCAGAAGTCCCAACCAGTCCTTGCAAGTTCCTTGGTTGTGGAAATCAGCTGTATCTGGTTAGACTGGAAGCCGACCTCAACATAGTTGTGAAAAAGCTAGATTGATTGAAATAACAAAAGTTACAAATTAAGTGCATGATAAAATGGGCAGTATATTTATAGTATTGAAAGGTTATCATAAAATAGCAAATACAGTAATTACAGTGGGCATACTTATAACCAAACAACTAATGTTTGAACTAAATTAAAGAATAGGATTTAAAAATGTTTTTTTATTGCACTCAATCCAACCTCATACCGAATTTGTGCAATTTTTAAAGAAATAACGAAATTCCGATATTAATATCGGAATTCCGAAATTGAGATCTAATATCGGAAATCAGTATCGGAATTGAAAACCTTCCGATATTACATGCCCTAGTACCTACTACTGGGATTTATGTGTTAATCTAGGTAAACAATGTATTAATTCCGTAAGACATTGTTTTCATATAATTCTATTGGTTTACGGAGCGCACACCAGTGAAGCTCCGAGTCGGCATGATTTTTTCCGACATCTTCAACAATCATCGTCATATTACAGACAGTCCTTCCTCATGACCTGAATCACTCCGTCCATTGGTGAAAACCGTATGAAAATCCGTTCGGTAGTTTTGGATTTTATTGCGTTCAGACAGACAGACGCCGCGGCGGTCTTTGTTTTATAATATATGTACCTAGTGATAAAGTAATTATGCTGATATTATAACTGAAGGTATTCTGATTACCTTCGTGTCTTCCATAATACCCTGTTATTTCTGGAAAAGGCAATTATTTATTCGGTGAATTAGAATATGAAACAGTAATTCGCTCATGATTAATCATAATGCTGTGTTGAAATAGCAAGTCAGGCGAAATCCAGTAAAACAACAAATCTTTCATCAAACTTTTACCCTATAATTGCAAATTGCCTGTAACATTACGTTACGAACTAATTTCACAAATAATAAGTGAAATTGATTATCGAGAGTGTGATCGTGAAAAATATGGCCGCGCTTGACTAAGATCAGTTTAGGGGTACGGTAGAAGGCGTGGTGGGGCACGCGGGCGCAGGTGCACTGCCCAAACGACCGGCAGAATGGACGCACCGCAACCGACGCGCATTCTGTGCCTTGTCGCGCTGTTCCTTGTAATCTGTGCTGCGTCTGCGGATAATGTACCACCAAAACAAGATCATGTGGAAGATGAAAAACTGGAACTGTACGATGGTGTTTTCGTGAGCATACCTAAGGATAATAGCACCGGAAGGATGATGTCCTTTGAACTGGATACTGACAGGAGCTTGAGCGAAGGTACACTTTATTTTTTATTTAATTTACCTATGTAGTATGGTCGGATATCATTTAATCTTGGACTTTTTTATCGATAACTCGAGCGTGCGGGTAGGTATAGTGCTTAAATTTTCGTATGGCAGAGCCTCTTTTAAATACACGTAACTTACCTTAATACAAGTAACCTTATACTTTCTTGGTTTCTCTAAGAATATTTTTTAAATATTTCTTCACGATTATATTGAGCAAAATTTTCTGTTATATAACTTCCTCATACAAAAATCATTATTTTGTGACTGAAAGCAACGTTAAACTTTAAGATAATCAGCGTACACACGGCTACACATCAAGCTATACATTTCCAGCATAAGCTGTCCTCGCATTGTAAGGAAATTCTATACAATGCGAGATTTGCATAAATTGGAAATGTACATGCTTGATGTGTAGCCGTGTGTACATAGAAGGAAAAAAAATGAAGCGAAAGACCCTTTAGCTATTACCTACTACAAAATGCCTACTTAACGAAAATAAGCTACCTAACTAACTGAATCGATTTTAATTTTAGTATGATTAATATTTATATTAAGTTTTACACTAATTCGGTAAAAGATCGTGGTATCATAACAAAAATGAGTGGCTGTTCGTTGGTAAGAGCCTGACCTCAGAATGGCTGGACCGAAATACTCTTTTTTTAAATTTCTGACACGGAAAGAAAAAATTGGAAAATTGCCGCGAAAATTCAGGAAAAGCTGATAGTGATTTTTTTTTTAATTATAGCTTGCATTGACAGGACAACGTCTATCGGGTCTGCTAGTGTTCAAACTAGAAGTACATAGGTAGACTAGTTTCTGACGGACCGACTCCTTGACAATTCAAAAGTGCCTGTAAATGGTTTAATTGAAATAAATGCTTTGAGTTTGAATTTGGGAAGTGTCACGATTAGGTACATTAGTACCTTTTAATTTCCGTGATTATTAATTTATTATGAGTATGACACAGGTAGCCGGAGTTTTGATTTACGAGTATATTCAAGTAACGAACCGCCCCAACTCTCACTGTTCTCGATGTTGGCAATTCCAACTTATGCCAGCTTTATGTTTGTTGGTCCACTTATGGGAAGTACTTAGACAGGACTAAGTCTCAAAAGTTTCAACTCCTGAGATAGATCTCAGGAGTTGAAACTTTCGAGACTCAGTTAAATAAGCCTAATAGATCTTAGTACCTCTACAATATACCTACTTAGTTTAGGCAACCCGACCAACGAAAGTAAATACTCGTACTAACGAATTATATACTAGTTATTGTAGAATCAAAGAGTATTAAACCACTTGAGAGCTGATAGACCGATTTCGTCTAGGCACACGACTCACCAGTGCGGGCCGGGTACGAAGACATTACAGCGGTTGTGATTGGCCGATGCAACAATGTCAGGACGAAAGTCCCAAACATAGTGAGGCACAAGTCAGTTTTGCAACAATAATATCGATATCGATAAAATCGACGTCGATTCGACGATTTCCTAATTGAACAATAATTAAATTGAATTTCACTTATGAGAATTTATTGTTCTAAGGAAATGATTGCTATGACTTATTTTTAATCTGCTGTGAAATGCCTTGATCAAGCAATGCTATATTTATTTGGAATAAAATTTTCTCTGTGAACTGCATTAATCCACTTTTCTTAAGGTTACGGAATATTTTGAAATCGAAAATGTAAACATTAAGTACTTAATGTTACTTTTTTACCATAACATCGTAATTTTTATCGTCAATAATGTAGTTGCTTTATTATGAAGTTATCACAACACTCGAGCACTCTCCAGTATAAGTGCAGATAGAAAGGGACAGACGTATTGCAATACCCTAGTGAGAGAAAGGGACTTTTCAAAAAGACATCATCGCGGTGTACTTTTTTTGTGCCCCTTTACGTATCAACCAGTTTATCTTGAGCCCTGCAATAAATTCATAATATTATTAAATTACAAATATATTCTACTTACCGATGAAAAGTAATGCTATCTTTTTTATAGGTGGATGTTCTAGACGATTTTCCACACCAATTAACCGAACAATAACTCATAATTGTTTATTATTATGTTTTTTAAGATCAAAATAACCGCGTGTGCAGAGTTCCAACCACTGGTCAAAACTAAAACGGCCACTCATATCGTCATCTAGTATCAGTTCAATTAAACTGATGTGACGTGAGCCCGAGCCGCCCGCATGAGCAGTCAAGAGGCTATATATAGTCATTGGGTAGAATTCAAATTCAAATAATTTATTTTCTCATCACAAACAATGTCATCATATTAATTTAGACAAGTTTAAAAGCTATGTGACGCCAGTTTGTGAGAGACTGGTGTCTGCACTGGGAATACCTGCAAAGCAGATCACGCTGGGTCCTGTGGTATATAAATATAATCAGTTATTTAATAAATGTGAAGAACATAACATAAAAATCAATGATAGACTCACAGATTTAAAAAAATAAAAGAAAAAATAAAGTAACAAAAACTAAAACCCAACTACGACTAAAAAGGTATAAACAAGACACCACAGACAGACAAATAAAAAATCCGGAGTCACACGTGTTAGGGCTTAAATCGAATAGGTTACGTGTGACTCCGGATTTTTTATTTGTCTGTTTATACCTTTTTAGTCGTAGTTGGGTTTTAGTTTTTATTACTTTTTTTTAAAATTCTTTTGGGTTTATAATATATATGTTTTCGAAATGTGCTCATTAAGCCCTTTCATTTGATACGCAACATGGTACGATTAAACAATATTTTTTTTTAGTTCCATCAGTTCGTTGAATGTGACGTCACATTGCCTATAACCAGCGGACGATCAAAACGCTTCCAACGATACCTCATTTGTCAAATTGTGATGAGTGGTTTAGAAGATAGGAGGGAACAGATGAACATACATACCGGTCAAAATCATAACCCTCCTTTTTTTTGCCGTAGTCGGGTAAAAAGAGAAGTAGGTAAGTGGAAAAATGCGTGATGTATTATGTGTAGGGAAATTAGCGGGATGGAGTAGGTACTTTGGATGAGTTAGTAATTCCTCAGTTGCTTTATAGTCTAGAACACTCTTACAAGCCTTTTTGTTAGGTGATAGATCGTGGTAATCCGCGCGACAGTTTCGAGGCATTTAATATGCATTGCCTGAATTTTTTCCTCCTTCCGGACCAGGGGGCCTAAACTGTCCACATTAAGAAATTCCTCTAATAGCAATTCATTTCCTGAATTCCCAGCAGATCGAGATCGAGAGCAGAGATCGATCGAGATTGGCAATTCCTCTAATTTGACACGAAATGGTGATACATAATTAGCTGAATCATATGTTGGTACCCAATTCAATTCAAATTTTGAGTAAATATTGCTGCCTGAAAATATCGTAATTAATAAAATAACCGTAAATAAAATTAATTTATTTTAATTTAACATTATACTTCAATAAAGCAATTCATAATTAGTGGACCATTTTACGAATCTCCATACAAAACTGTCAAACAGATAAATTGCGTAATAAGAATTGCATGCAGATAATAATTATGAATTGTTAGTTTGTGACATTTCTTTTTTATCGTTCTGCCTTATTGGCCGTTTTAGGTCCCCAGGGTCCGCCCATCACGAATCCAAACAAAGTTTGTACTAGTTGTGTAGTGTGTTAGTGAATAAATAGGTACGACAAAAAATGGACTCTATTACTAAATTACAATAGGTATGTACCTACTAGGTAGAGTGGGCCGCACGTCTGTGGTGCCAATTCTGTTTCCAGTCTAGCCGGATGCAGCTGAATAACAGTATTTTACATGGAGCCAATAATACCTATCGGACCTCCACAACCCAGTTACTGGGTAACACGATACCTCTTGCAAAGACTGGCTGTCAGGCTTTCGGACTTCTGACTACCTGTAACGATTGTCAAAGCTACAAGCTTACAAGTAAGACAAGTACCTACAAGAATATTCTATGGTAGGCTTGGTAGGTTACACACACAACACAACACTGATTAAGTCTATGATTAGCACGTGTCGTGTCAAATCATCCCCACTCGATTGTTTCCAATAATGTGTGTTAATTAATTAATTAATTCTCTTGAACATACGAGACGGAATGCATCTTGACAATTTTGCCTGAGTTATTAGTTACCAGCTGTGCCCCGCGGTTTCACCCGCGTAAGTCTCGATCCCGTGGGACTTTAAGGACAAAACGTATCCTATGTCCTATTCCAGGTTATGGTCTACCCATGTGCCAAATTTCATCCTCTCTAGAGTAGGGAACGTCGCGAAGGCGTCGAACAGTTCGCGTATACTCGTGATAACTTCGAAATTAAATGTCCGATACGAAAGAATTAAAAAGTATTTTACTGCTACATACCGTTCATACCGTTGATGATAAAACTATTTATTTGTATAAGAATTAATACTATACGAATGTAACCAACTTTTGTTTCTACCGGCGATCAAATTAAATATAACACAAAACCTGCTATTGTGACTTAACTTTTTGTAGGTAATAATGAGTACTTTTATCATTTAGTACAACATTTTTATGATCAACATGGGTGGGTGTAATAATATAATATCATTCATAGGTTTATTGCGGTTCATGTATCGTATCTAGAAAGTTCAGTGAAATGCGTCCGACATACAAATAGGTAATAATCAGAGCGGTGACAGACAGCAATTTATTGTTTATTGGTAGAGTAGTGATAAGAATATTCAATGCCTACGTAAAATCCCGTTAGCAAAATATTGAACACTTTTGGACTTAGTCGCATAAAACTCGTTGCTGTTTTGATAATTTTATGGAATATTCACGGGAATTAATTTTTAATCGAATTGACATACTTCGCGAATTTGCCGTGTTATAGCCATTGCATACCAATCGGCAAAGAAAGATAGTTGTTTTTTGAATTTACGGACTATTAAAATCGGTAGTTTTGCTATACAATTGATTTTGCCTGACTTTACCTAGCCGTCTTTGTTGCTGTCATGTGTGTTACATCACATTTTAGATTCCATCATTTACATTGTATATTATTACTAGCTGCGCCCCGCAGTTTCACCCGCATAAGTCTTGAATCTGTGGGAATAAAGGGATAAAAAGTGTCCTATGTCCTATCCCAGGAAATGTTCTACCATGTGTTGTGAAATGTTCTACCCAGCTGAAATAGCGAAAAAAAAACAGCTATTCCCTACATTTATGTTCGTATAGCACGTCAAAATGTAGGGAACTCAATGATTTTTTTTTTGGCGATTTTATATTTGGTCCCATTGTGCTTTCACTATAACTACTTATACGTACTTGTTCATAGTAATGATGACTACAATGACCCTTTAAGAGGATTAAAGTAAAACTAATAAAATTTTACCGTGTTGGAAAGATTCTAAGTAGGTACAGTCAAGGTTTCTGAGTGGTCAAGGTTTTTATTCGCTGAAAGTACTAGTGAAATTCCAAAATAATTAGAGCATTTGAAAGTCGATCGCGAACAAACCGGTCCGATCGCACGCGCAGGACCATGGACTTAAAATAATGTCACTTTTTATTATGAGCTTTGTGAAGACAAGAAACCATTTAAAGGTAATCATTTATTTTATTGAATTGATTTAATGTATTGTGTGTTGTGTACGCACACAGGTAAGGAATTAGAATTGGAGCTGTTCATGAACTGTAGTTTTATTGATATCTTATGTGTAACTGAACATTGGTTAAAAGTCCACCAGTTCATGTTCAGCTTTAACAACCACCAGGTTGCCAGCTCATTCAGCAGAGTTAATATGATACGCGGTGGGTCTCTAATAATTGTTCGTAACAATATTAAATTTAAAGAACGTAGGGATATTGTGAGCCTCTCTGTTGAGCGAGTTATTGAAATACCTTGCATTGAGCTTGAGCAGTTCATTGTAATAAGCGTGTACAGGCCCCCATGTGCTTCATATGATATTTTTGAGAAATCTATGGAAGAAGTATTATTAAAGACTTGTAGCAGTAATAAAACGGTTGTTGTCTGTGGAGACTTCAACATCAATATATTAGAAAAATCTGCTACAGTAAATAAATTTATAACTCTATTAAAGTCGTATAACTTGTACAATACATTCTCTGAGCCGACTAGAATAACTGCCACTAGTGCTACCTGTATTGACAATATTTTTACAAACTTAAGACCTTCTAGCCATTTAATTATAAATGAGTTGGACTCTGATCACTGTGGCCAGTTAGTCACTTTCCCTCTGAAAATAGTCAGAGCTCAAAGAAAACTTGTGAGTTTTGTTCCTGTAAATAAAAGTCGCTTAGAACAATTTAAAAATAATTTAATGGAAAAACTATCCGGTTTGCCTTATCACAATGACCCGAATCAAGATTATACCGCACTATTTAACCTCATCAATTATGAGTTTGGGAAGGTTTTCACCTCAAAAACATTGCCTGTTTGTGACCGCGTTATATTTAGTGATTGGGCAACACCAGGAATTTACAAAAGTAGGCAAAGGTTATTTGAATTATATCATGAAAAAACATATAACCATGATGAAACTTTTAAAGAATTTGTTAAGAAATATTCTAAAACTTTTAAAAGAGCCTGTTCCTCAGCAAAAGCCATACACATTAAAAATAAAATAAAATCTTCTGGAAATAAAATTAAAAAGACCTGGAATATAATTAATTCTGAAACGGGAAGAACGACAGTACGGAATCGTGACTTCCATCTAAAAATCAATGATGTAGATATTAAGGCAGACGTGGAGGTGGCAACTGAGTTTGAAAATTTCTTCACTAATATTCCAATTTTAACAACCAAAACTCTGTCATCGTCGTCCTCGACTTCTGCTTATTCAATAATAAAAGAATGTGTACCAGAATGTGACAAACTTTTTGAATTCACAATTGCTACTGCTAAAGACATTATAGAATCTTTTAAAGAACTCGATGTAAAAAAAAGTGCTGACCTTTGGGGATTATCAGTACATACCATGTCCTCAATAATTGATGTTATTTCACCCTTTTTGGCAATTGTTTTTAACTCTTGTATTGCATCTGGTGTATTTCCTGATCTGATGAAACTTAGCAAAGTGATTCCACTGTTCAAGTCTGGCAGCACAACTCATCCCACGAATTTTCGGCCTATTTCGATTTTACCTACGTTGAGCAAAATCTTTGAAAAATTAATTTTTAAACAGATGTTAGGACATTTCAATGCACATAATTTACTCCATTTAAAACAGTTTGGTTTTACAAAGGGTCGTTCAACTACAGATGCGGACGTGGAATTACTGAAGAGCATTTTCGAGGCCTGGGAGGAGTCGCAGGATGCTCTTGGCATTTTCTGCGACTTGTCCAAGGCTTTCGATTGCGTACATCATGATACTCTCATCAGGAAACTGTACCACTATGGTATGAGGGACAAGGCTATCGACCTTCTGACTTCTTATCTGAACAACAGAATTCAGAGGGTCGATGTTAATGGCAAGAGATCTGCAGGATCTTCGGTCACCATGGGCGTTCCGCAGGGTTCAATTCTAGGTCCTTTCTTATTTCTCATTTATATTAATGACTTGCCTTACCACATAAGGGATAATCATAAGATCGTATTATTCGCAGATGACACATCCCTCATTTTTTAAATCAAACGCCAGTTAGTCAATTTTGAACAAGTTAACGATGCACTCTCTAAAGTTGTGCATTGGTTTAATGTAAATAATCTCCTCTTGAATGAAAAAAAGACTAAACTCATTAAATTTTCAACGCCAAATGTCAGGCAGCTATCTACCAATGTTAAAGTTAATGGAATAGAGTTGGACCCCGTTGAATTGACAGTTTTTCTTGGAATAACCATTGACGGTAAATTACAATGGGGCCCACACATAGAAAAATTGTCAGGTAGGCTTAGTTCGGCCGCCTATGCCGTTAAAAAAATTAGACAGATAACTGACGTAGATACAGCCAGAATTGTTTATTTTAGTTATTTTTATAGTCTTCTGTCTTATGGGATTCTTCTCTGGGGAGCCTGTGTGGACATTAATGCTATCTTTGTTTTACAGAAAAGGGCTGTTCGAGCCATTTACAACCTAGGTCCAAGAGATTCCCTTCGAGAAAAATTCAAAGAAATAGATATTCTGACTGTAGCCTCACAATATATATTTGAAAACCTATTGTATGTACACAAAAACATATCAAAGTTTAAGAAAATGTCCGATATTCATAGTTTAAATACCAGGAATAAACACAATCTTGCTGTACATCGCACTCGTCTCCACAGAGTAGGCAACTCGTTCATGGGTCAATGTATACGCTTTTATAACAAACTTCCCATTGACATTCGAAACTTACCCATTAAACGATTTAAAAGCTGTATTAAAACCAAACTTTGTAAAAAAGGGTACTATAAAATCACAGATTATTTAGAAGACAAAAATGCATGGGATTGAGCTGCTCGCTCTGCTAAGCATTGTGACATTTTGAATATTATGGAAAGCCATAAAAATATACCTACCAGTTTTATATACAAATTGACATTATTGAATATTATATACAAAATGACATGATGATTACTTATAAGTATTGTTTTATTGTGAATGTGAGGACTATGTGGATATTTATTTTTCGTTCTGTTAGTTTTAGGGAAGGTCTGGCAATTTGAGAACTTTATGCGACCTACCCAAACGTCCTTTCTTTGGTATTGTTCGTCGAGTCGTTGAGCTCCTTTAGTTCTGAGTTGAGCTCCACTATTACTGACAAATGCTTGCACTGACTGGACAGGTCCACTCAAATCTGTGTGGTTCTTTCCTCAAAAGACCATTTCAGACTCTTATCTACATGGTCCTCATATTATGGCCTGACCAAGATTATGTCTGGACTTTAAAGGAGACGGTGACCTCTGAGTTTGTTTCGGCCTTTCTTCTCAGAGTAGTCAGATAGGAAACGCCGACCTCATCTAGCTTATTTTTACAACTTTTTAATATGACGTGTAAAAGTGATTCCAATATCCTATTTACAGAATAAACAATTTCATTTCATTTCATTTCATTTCACAACAGACAATACACAACACACAATAATTATATTAAATATTTGTATATATATGAGTCTTGTTACTTGCATGACTAAATGAATAATAATATACTTTAGTTTTTTGTACCGAAGTGTTGCGAAGGTGGGTGACCATGAACGATAGAAACACAGCTTACATTACCAACTAATTTTCAAAGAGTCTCTTAGTTTCAAACCTACCAACACCGCTTACAGCAGTATTATTTTAATCTTACTTCGAGGGGAAAAGAGATGGAGCTATACGTCCTGTAGAGCTTAATCTCTTTCTACACTGAAGTATTAAAATAATACTGTTGTAAACGGCGGTGGTAGGCCCCCAGAAACACCAAAATTGTAGGTTTATTATAGAATGAGTAGAAAATTTACAATCTTCTTGTATAAACGTTTGAATTAAATAAAAATACCTAACTGCGAAATACGATTCCTACCCAGAACCGTCCGATACCTGAAAATAAATAGGAATACTTTGAGTTGTACTTTTACTTTTGTTGTGGTTTTAAAATATACGTAGTTATTTTTGAAATGTGCTTATTAAGCCCTTCCATTTGATTTGAAACCCAACATAGCATCATGGTAGAGGGCGCCGTATTCTATTTAATGTGACGTCACGTAGCCTATAACCAGCGGACGATCAAGACGCTTCCAACGTCTTCATTTGTCAAATTATGATGAGTAGTTTAGAAGTTATGAGGGAACTGATGAACATACATAAATACACATTAATTATACTTACATACATACCGGTCTAAATCATAACCCTCCTTTTTGCTTCGCCATAAGTAGTCCGGTAAAAACGAAAGGACACTTAGGCGTCGAAATATTTAACCGCATCGCTGACATCCGGTAACGTGCCCAGAAGACTGGCAGCATCGCCAGTGACAAAAAATTTGCCACGTTGAAATAGTACGGTTTGCGTGGTTATTGTGAAAATTATGAAATTTGCAGTGGCATAACGTCACGCAAAACTAACTTTAATAATTTCACATCGTTTTACTTAGCTTATGAATAATTTTCTAACAATGAAGGTGATAGTGCTAAAAGTGTGCAGTGTAAAGTATTGCTTACATAAGTACTCGTATCCACGATTCCGTTACATATTTTCACTTAATTTTTTTAGATACATCGGTTTTTCATTGCAAACGAAAATCGATCCCAGATATTTGATAAATTGCAAAATGACTTTGTTTCCAAATGGCCTTTCTCACAAGAAATAATCTCAAGAAAAGGAGATCATTCACCGTCCATACATTTTTGGGCTAAAGAGCTGAAAGTGCAAACAAAAAAAAGCTGTACGGTATTCCGAAAGAATACGTTTGTCCCTTAATTTTTTATTACTACAAGCTATTTCTTTAATTAGATTACTTTTTATTATTTTAACTACAAAAAATGCTGAAAACAGTATTTTTCAAAATCGTATAACAGCTCAGGGAATTGCCGAACAGGTTTGGCCCAATAGTGAAAAGTGAAGAGAATAACATGTTCTAACGGAATATATTTTTTATTTTATTTGGCCGGCACTTTCATAATTTACCCAAATAAATTGATCGCCTTTCAAATATTACGATAAAAAACGTACCTATAGTATGTTCATTCTATTTCAGGTCGAAAAAAGAAGAAGAGCATGATGCAGAGAATCCTACCGATGTTTATTTTGCCGTTCGTCCTACAGTCAGCGATAATGCCTCTCGTCATGGGAATGTTAAAGTTTATGCTTATGAAGTCTTTCTTAGTAGGAAAGTTAGCACTTACCCTAATCATGATCAATGCCTTTAAAAATCATAACTCCTTCAAGGGAAGAGACGCTGAAATGGCCAGTGCTCACTATGGTTACCATGACAACGGAATAGAGCACTATGCTTCTTATTTAAATTGAATATATATGTAGGTATATTTATGTTAGCACATTTTCTTCTGTAGGTACTGCAAGATATACTTAATTGTTGCGATGACTGAATACAATCTGTAAAAATAATTTAAATTTTCTACCTAATATTTAATACCTCATTTTTTTTTGTGGAAATAATAAATAATACCTAGTACAGTAAGCCACACGTCATTGGTAACAAAATAGGTATGTATAAGCTGACGTTATATTGAAACTCCGTTCTACGTTAGGCCAGCTCAAGGTCAAAATTTTACCACCGACACGCAGTCGACAGTAAGTAGAAATACGAAGCAGAATGTCTGCGTCTCAACTGATTAACATTTACATAATTAGATTTTGGCGACAAAGCCGACCATCATCGTAACAATTTTTAAGCAATTTGAAGCCAATTGTTCTTGTGCCCCCGTCTACCGAACTGAAAGCCTTTTAAATTTATATGTCTCTATTAATAATAGCATTGTGGCGAACGGATTTTGTTACTATAATCGACCAATCACAAGGCTAAGTTAATTCTGTTTTAACAGCTAGGTACCTACTTTACTGACCACAAACTTGATGAGGGTTTCAGTCTACTTCGGTAGGTAGGTGGAATAATTCTATGAAATTCTTAAATTCAATCAACCTTGTAGCTTAAACTCTATGACCACACTGATTGGTCACAAAAAGAGTCAATGCCTTTTGGAAAATACATACCCATCAATATTCCTCATAATCAGCCTATAATGTTCCCACTGCTGGGACACAGGCCTCCACTCTGTGAGAGGGAGTGGGCCGTAATCCACCATGCGGGCCCAGTGCGGGTTGGTAGATGTCACATGTCTTCGAATTTTTGGTTCTAGGACATGCCGGTTTCCTCATGATGTTTTCCTTCACCGTTTTGAGAGCAGTGGCGATGAAATAATTTACACAAAGTAAAGCGCCTCTCAGGGTTCGAACCTACGACCTACAACTCGTAAGTCGTGGCCGTTACCACTGGGCCACCACTGCTCACTGGGCCACCACTGCTCACTGGGCCACCACTGCTCACTGGGCCACCACTGCTCACTGGGCCACCACACCACTGCTCCAATATTCCTCAATTAATTTCAAAATCAACAGGTATCACAGCCAAGCCTTAGATCGTATATTATAAACTATATATGTTCATAGTCATACAGCTGTACAACGTAGAGAAGACAATACGACAGTAAATGAAAACACTAATGCATAGGATTATTTTGAAACTATAAAAATAAATCATAGCATCGAAATTGAAAACGTGATTTTTTCAAACAAATTAAATAGTAGGTAGTGATAGGCCGACTATGGGTTTTACCAATCTTTGGCTAGCTATATTGACTAAACTATTAGATTATATATTTGGTAATCTTTATACGGCAGACTGGATGTCTTTAGATTTGTACGAAGTTTAAAGAAAGAAATATAAAATAAAATGAAATAATTGTAAAAAAGCGGACTGTACGGGAAATAAGTTTATGAAGAATACATCGCTGTTTCCGGTGAATTCAGATTATTAGCAGCATAAAAAAAATAATGTATAAGTTTATTTTCAATAAGTATAGTCGGACGCACGTCTGTGGCAACTCTTTGACCTTTGACCTTGAGCTGGTCTAACGTAGTACGGAGTTTCAGTTAGAATAAGAGGCCAGATTATACTGGTAAATATGTATACAGCAGCCTGTACCTACATTATTCATTTATTTATTTTAAAATGTAGGATGTTAAGACTTTTGATGTCTGTTCATGTGTTTATTTTAAAATATATAAGTTCCTCAACCCCTCCGATGTTCCAGTACCTAAAAATACCTATCTACAAAACATTTGTGTCTAAGAAGAAGAAGGCGTTTCACGTTTTCTAGCATTTTTCGAAATAAAAAAAGCAAAATTGTAAAAATAATGTATTGATCCTAGTTTATTTATTTTTAGTGAAGGAAAGTGTGGGCATAATGACAGGCAATGTAAACTACAGATTTTTGTCTTTGATATTTTTTTTTTTAGAATCTATTCCTGACTCATTAGTAAATAAATTGTTGCTTTGAATAAACGTTATCATATTGATGGCAAATTTTAATGTATGTTGACTAGTTTTTAAACAAATTATGGGTATTTCTGTTTTATTTCTTAATTATTATAGAATGATGCAATTAATTAACGCAACTATTCAAAAAACGTCTGGAGTCTGGATTTGTGCCCGGTTGATGGCAATAGGCTCGCCCCCTATTAAAAACTTAAACATAACTGGCGGAATGTGGGTCTACTATGGATGCAACTCTGCCTAACCCTTCGGGGAATACAGGCGTGATGATAAGTTATATATTAAAAAAAAAAGCAATTGTGTTAATTAGTTGTATTACTATTAAGTTGTTTTGATTACACAGTTCTCATTAGTCTTAATATTTATTTAAATTATTTGTTATTTAATTTGTTTAAAAACGTAAGTACCGGGAGGTAGGTACTGAAGCTTGTTATATAGGTATGCTAAGTAACTAAGACTTCATTGGTATTTATTTCTAGAGATAAAAATTGTTTATTTTCTTATCAAAAACAAGTCTCTGTTATGTATAATTTAAGATTAACTGTAACTAGCAATTGAATGCTAAATGTGACTCATTTATGTGTTCCTTTTTAGTTTTACAGATTATTAGCAGAAGCTTAGAAACCTGAAATAACAAAACTAACATAACTGGGGAAGTTCCATTGCTGAACAGTCAATCTTAGTTATTTCATGTTACCTAGTTAGCACTATTTAAAAATTAAAATCACTAGCTTATTTATAAAAACTAATTGTTGTATTTTGTCCACAATATAAATAAACAACTAAATAAATTGATTTACCATAATTTTGTTTTGTTGTGATAGGGATTTTTCCCATATTTTTCTAGCCGACAAGCCACACCACATGCCTTGTGATTAGGGGAGGAGCTACCTAACATCTACTGTAGCACCAAAAAGTATAAATGTCACGGGTTTGGTTTGTTAAATTATATATTATACATTATACGTAAGTACCAGTGGCGAAGGGTGATTTTTCGGGGGTGGGAACCCGGAGCAAAAAAAGAAAGAAAAAAAAAAAAAAAAAAAAAAAAAAAAAAAAAAACTATACTGACGAATTGAAAACCTCCTCCTTTTTGAAGAAGTCGGTTAATAATACTTGTTATGATGTCACTTCGGACCTTCCTTGTGGCCGCGAAAACCTACTTCTTGTTTGTTTACCTAACAAAAGAACGGTATCAATAAACCGTTTCATTAAATTCCTATTTTGATTTACTTTTCTCAAACTTATTTATAAACCCACATTCAAAAAGCCCGCTTTCACAAACCACGCACACTCACACAGTTCAACAAGTGATTACGCTCCTAATAGCGCAACGCCATCTAACGAAAATATCAGAAAAGCAATGCATTTTGTCAGTACAAGAACGAGATATCTCCATTCAAAAAATTCACAAATAATTAAACAGAGGGCGCGTTTAACGAGAAATTTTTAGGGAGTGGCATTTTACAATTCAGAGTTTTCGCTCACGGCCACTAGAGGGAATTGGCCGCGCGGGTGTAGAGCTTCAAACGAATTAGCGAAAAATCGTCAGATTATGAATGTAAAAACCCCTTTATTACATAAACTACTAGAATCTGAGAAAAGTAAACAAGGGAAACAATACATTTTATTTTATTTACAACTGCCAGTATCGTAAAGGGAAACATTAGAATGTTTGAAAAAACTATCACGTCGTTTGTAATTTATACTTATATCTGAGCGAGCACGGCCTAACGTAATTGTGTTTCTTAATTTCAAAACTTAACCTTGGAAAGCATGTTTCCTCACAAAGAAAATAATCCTAAACAACAATGTATAGGCTACCACTAAGCTACCGGACGGGCCGCACGCGGGCCAAAAGACATTGTAGTTAATTAGAAAGTCCTTGACGAATTATTGCCGCCATCCTAATCCTACTGATAGTACTAATAACTTTTCAAATCTATTAAGAAATTTCAACTTATTAACTATCTACCTACTTACCCCAAATACATAATTACAACGTACACTTTCACTAAAGTCAAAACACTTTAATCACTGTTTTATACCAACAAACTAATACTACTACTACGATTCTCGAACTGATAAACTAATGTATTCAATAAATAATACGAACAAAATGCAAATTAACTGCAAGTGTAAACAAATTATAATGCGATTACGTCAAACAGCAACCACACAATAGCGTCCTGTCCGAACTCCGAGCCGAACGCATTACGAAATTCAACGAAAACTACCGAACCGATATCGCGGCATCTCGTTCACGCGATCGCTTTAGGTACAATAACTCGTATTTGACCGGCTTGCTCGAAGCGTATAAAACCGGGGTGTCACGTGACCGAAGTGACGTCATGACGCCTTGATTTTTGAAGGAGCGATAAGCCAGCCGCGCCGCCGAGTTATTTTAGAGAATTTTTTTTTGCTGTTGGGAGACAACAAAGACAAAACATTGAATGTAGGCGTTTTGTATAGTTTTAATTATATGGTGTATTAAATACCTATAGTGTGATTACTTAAAAGGCATTTTAAACACTACTGACTGTGTCATTTTTCAATGACGATAGAGTGGTTTTGTTTCGAATTCCAGAAGGGAAGCCGATAGGAATCGAGTTGTACGGTAGCTGCGGCCCTGGTAAGTACCTATGTAAGAAAACATTTCGTTACGGAAAACTAAACGTTGCCTAAATCAATTTACATAGGCAAAATAAGTGTAGTAAAAAATTAATGTCTGGCTGTAAATCATGCAAATAAAACAAAATTATTTAAAAAACAAAAAACCCGCCTGCAAAAACGCATAACTGAAAAGAGAAAAACAAGCATTATAATCTGTAGAATTGTGTATTACAGGCGGGGAACAAACAAAACTTACACCATATTTCAGGTTATTGGTTTGTTCCCCGCCAAAATTCTACAGATTATAATGCTTGTTTTTCTCTTTTAAGTTATGCGTTTTTGCAGGCGGGTTTTTTGTTTTTGAAATAATTTTGTTTTTCTACAAACAAAAGTTAAGTTTTTGTTTTTACCTTGTTTCATAATCTTCTTCTTCTTCCAAGGAGTAAAACTACAAAGAACTGAATGTTAAAAGGAAAAAAGGTGTTGATTTGGGTGTAGTAGTAGAAGATTTGAAAGAATTATGGCCGTCAGGAAAACCGATTAACAAAAAGAAGTTAGGATTCGTTATTCCATCTTATATCAAATGAAGGGAGACAAAAAAATTGTCAATACAGGTAGCACTAGTGGCAGTTATTCTAGTCAGCTCAAAGAATGTATTGTACAAGTTATACAACTTTAATACGGTTATAAACTTATTTAATGTAGCAGATTTTTCTAGTATATTGATGTTGAAGTCTCCACAGACAGCAACTGTTTTATTACTGTTAGAAGTCTTTAATAATACTACTTCCATACATTTCTCAAAAATATCATATTATGAAGCACATGGGGGCCTGTACACGCTCATTACAATGAACCGCTCAAGCTATTGCATGCTATTTCAATAACTCGCTCAGCACGTCGGTCTGTGAGCCTGAGCCCATCGTACCCATCCCCTTAAACCAAATACGCAGGTGGAACCAGGATTTCACCCATACCCAAGCGGAGAACTGGTGGTCCTCGGCACCGGGCTGCCGGCAGTCCAAAGAAGCTATGCCATCCTTGGATGGCAGGCTAACCAGGCGTTTGTTACGCCTGGACAGGAATGGCCTGCGTCTGGTGGCGGGACCCATCACAGGACACTGCTCGTTAAACAAACACTTCCACACTATAGGCATAACGGACAGTCCTCTATGCAGAGCGTGCATGGAGGCTGAGGAAACCGTCGCGCACGTGCTCTTTGAATGCACGGGCGTCGCCCAGATTAGAACTGTAACCCTCGGGTCACCCAGATTTTACACGGAGGTTCTATACAAACCAGGAGACATAGTAAACTTCTGGAGGGAGGTGGGCTGGATGGAATAACCCCCAACGGCCGCCATGGCCCACGCACAATGGTCCACCTTACTAAGGACACCAATGGACTAAGTGCGGAAACCAAACCCGTAACATAGAACATAACTCGCTCAACAGAGAAGCTCACAATATCCTTACGTTCTTTAAATTTAATATTGTTATGAGCAATTATTAGGGAGCCACCACGTATCATATTAACTCTGCTGAATGAGCTGGCAAGCTGGTGGTTGTTAAAGCTGAACATGAACTCGTGGACTTTTAACCAATGTTCGGTTACTCATAGGATATCAATATAATTACAGTTCATAAACAGTTCCAATTCTAATTCCTTATCTATCACACCCTGTTTAGTTTGATGAACAGTTTTTAGACTATTAGAACTTTTTGAAACATATTGATGATTTAAACCAGTAATTTATATTTTCTTCATTTATTAAGCAAGAAAGTGAAGGTGTACCGTATATAGTCAATGGCTGACAGCTAAAACACAGGTATTTTTGTGTACCTACAGATGTGCTGGACGGGCGTGATCGCTGGACGAGAAGTTCAAGGAACTGTATGCCTATCCAGGTTTATCCCATTGTGAGGGTAGGTCTCTCCCGGTCCAGGCGGCGCTGAAGTCCTACACCGATAAGTTCCGGGTATCTTCGTGAATTAAGCTGGCCGCTATGTGCTGAAGTATTGACGGGATAGGGTTTCTTGACGTAGAAATGATAAGTGTTCAGGAAGCGGTTTGCGGGACTCTTCAGGAGTAGGTACTAGCTGCAGTATTAGAGGTAATAAAATTCCTTGCCGATTTGGCATATTCTACGTCTTCGGATGTTGAATTTTGTCCCAATTTACACGATATAAACAAGCAGTGAATGAAGCCTTCCTTTCACAAGATAACCAGGAAATAGCAGTCGTGTTTGTTTGGATTAGTATGCATATGAGAACCCAATTAATATCGGTGTCTCGCCTATAGACATCGTAATTAATGTTTCCAAGACTGTTCTCATACGAATCCCTCAAGGCAACTGTTGAGGAATTTTAATTGGTTTAAATAAATCATAATAGGTACTTCACAATCAACATCTAGCTTCGATGTTGATTTTGAAGTATTATGATTTATTTTCAAAATGTCTAAATTATATGATATAATTTAGCGTTCCTCTCCTTTGGATTCTGCTTTACAAGCCAATAATTATAATTTCAAAGATGGTTCACTTTCTTTTCACCGGGCTTACATGCCCGAGATACGCGAGACTGGTTTCTCAAGCCAGGATAAGTAAGGTAGCGAGCTAGTAACTCTGGCTTCGTGTAAACAGAACTAGGTTCATTTCTAAGGTAGTAAGCTAACGTCTCAAGCTAGGATAGTTTAATAGGATGGGGTGCTTTAGTTCCATCTCTTCGCCTTCCCATCTCTTCCCTTAAACGTTTTAAAAGAGATGGGAAATTTTTGTAGGTATAAACGCATATGGAAAAAGATGGGAAGGGGAAAACATGGCTAGTGTGCAGTGACTACGCGTTCTGTTACTGTACTGGCTTAAAATGATCTGGCATTGCATGTAAACAGCACTAGTATGTGTCAAGCCACGGTATTACACCAAGCTTCTTGCTTGATATCCTAGCTTTGAAAAACTAGCTTCGTGTATCTCGGCATTATTATTTTGTATTCTCTCTTGAATTCTGATCATCATCCTTTTCCCAACTCTGTTGGGGTAGGCTTCCAGTCTAACTGGATGCAGCTGAATACCAGTATTTTATATGGACCTACTGCCTATCTGACCTCCACAACCCAGGAACTGGGTAATACGATACCCCTTGGTAAGACTGGTTCTCAGACTTTCGGCCTTCTGACGACCCGTAACGACTGTCAAAGATCCACGAATGACAGCCGGGACCAACGGCTTAACGTGCTTTCCGAGGCACGGAGGAGTCTCGATATGTAAAGATGATCACCCATCCACGGATCTACCCCGGCAAGCGTAGCTTAACCTGATAGATCGACCCGTGCGGCTGTTATTACTTAGCCACAAGCTCCTCTTCTCTCTTCAATTCTGATCAAATAATAAATATTTTGTACTCGTGTAATCTCCTATTACAAGCAAAATGAATGTTAACAATTGATTTTGAGAGTATTCTTTACCATATTTTCTGAGAATTTCTTTTCTTCCCTATTCATTATTTTTTTATATACAGGCTTTTCCTTAACTTCACCTTCTAATCTATCTTTGTTTAGAGTAACGATAGGATAAATGCTAACAAATATTATAAAGTGAGTTTTTTTTATTTGTTACACTTTCACGCTAAAACGGCTGCACGGATTTGGATGAAATTTGGCACAGGGGTAGAACATCCTGCCAGGGTTGCGGGTTAGTCCGAAAGGGATACCGGGACCTTGGCAACAGGCAACCGAAGGAACACGGGTGGGTTTTAGTCAGTAAAAGTCTGACACACCCTTCCGCTCCACCCAGAGCGGGAGAAGTCATTGGATGATTTCCCAACCTCAAAAAAAAAAAGGGTTAGACCATGACCTGGAATAGGACAGGATACTTTTTATCTCGATGTTTCCGCGGGATCGAGGATCGAGGACTTACGCGGATGAAACCGCGGGGCGCAGCTAGTAATCTATATAATCTAAAAGTTTAGTTTGGATAACTTCCTCTAGTCATATAAATTCGAAACTTTGTACAGGTAAGTAGGCATATATATACAGTTCCGCTACGATATACCTAATGTTATCACTGTTCAAACAATTCTCAACTCATTCTTTAATCAACAACCTGACACTGACCTGCGAATGGCAAAAAACGTAAGAAAATTTGAATTAGGGCTACCTTAGCGCATCCCCCATAAGCCTGTCCCTTCCACTACGTCAGTAGGTACCTAAACCTTTCATAGGCCCAAAAATCTTCCAACCATTTGATTATCATATATACCAAGGCAGGCCTATATTTTGAAAATGAATTTCAGTTTTTCCCTACATTTTGTCGATTTAAGTGAACACAAATGTATGGAACAGCTGCTTTTTTTTCGCGATTTCAAGGTTAGTCCCATAGAAAAAGTTGTTCAAAATGATGAGTACAATGACCCATTTTCGGGTTTAGCACAAACAAAAAATAATGTTGTAAATGTTTTATAGACCAAACTGGTTGATAAACAGGCTTACCCTGAAGCACAGATATTATAATACTACATACAGATACCCAATCCCATACAAAGAAATGACACCACCCTAAGTCTGGCTATTGAGCTGGCTATTTTTCCTCCTCCATTTTTTTAACAGACAGGCAGCATCAGCGACTCACTAATTGCCAGAGACTGTAGTTTAACAAAAAACGTAAAAAAGGAAGAAAAACATCTAGGAGTCTTGCCTAGATACTACGCAAGACTCCTAGATGTTTTTCTTCCTTTTTTACGTTTTTTCTTCCTAGGTGTTCAATTTTTATATTTCTACGTAGAGTACTAGATTAAAAAAAAATGTTGTTTGATTTTCCTTCATGAAAAGTGACCCTGTCATCACTTGAGTAAAACGCCATCTATTGCAAAGAGCTCGCAACAAAATGATTAACAGATGGCTACTTTATCATTCTAAGGGTTCGAATTGAAGTAAACGGCTTAATTAAAGTTTTTGTCGAAAATACGAGATTTATGAGTGTAAATACATAAATCAGCATTAAACAAAGATGTTTTGATTTTTACTAATATTACCTCAGCCAAAATTTGCCGTATAACGCATTTTAGTGATTTTTTATTTGATAAATTGTTACTTATGCCATCTATGATTTTTTTTCAAGACTAATTATAATTTGTTCGAGTTAAGACCCCATGCCTGAAGTAAAAGCACTAAAAGATTTCATGGGTTTATTTAACGTTATAATGAGCAAAATATCAGTACTAGATATCTTTAGATAGGTACGATACGACAGAAGTAAAATATCGCAAATATTCACAAAAAAAATATAAAAAAATAATTAGGTAGGTCGTAGTTAGTACTTAGCTAAAGGCCTTAGTAGATCTATCTATAGAAGGTTTTGACATTATGAAACTAGGCTTCAGTTTAGGTAGAGACAGGCAGCTTTACTAGTAGGTACCTCCCACGTTTTAAAATATTAATTCTGTATTCAAAAAGCAAGGCCAAGGGCCAAAAGCTTCACTAATGAAGCTACATCCCACGCCTTAAAATATCAAAGATTTAGTAAGTACAAGAAGATAGTAAAGTTTATTTTTAAAGTTTTGCTAAAGATAATAGTGTTGAACAAACAAGTAACGATCCCGTCAGACGCAACGGTGCACTATTGAAGCACATGAGCTCGTTAAAATGTCTGAAAGAATATATTTTGCACATAAAAAGTGTAAAGTACGATTTACCGTGTTGACTGTGAAGCGCCGCGGCGGCGCTTGAAAGGAAAGTGTCGGTCACAGCTGCGCCAAAAAAGCCCAGTTCAGCAAAAATGCCAGACAACTATAAGTTCAACTGGACCTGAAGTTGTCCGTATTATAATGTACCTACTCTGTGCCTGAAGTTTGAGGTAAATGTGCGGTTAGCTATATAGGGAAATTATCTATCAACTTAAATCTATGTATCTACATGTAAAAAAATTAAATGTTTATAATAAAAATGAAATGAGCTGAATGTTGGTAAGCGCATCACTTCAGACGGCTGAACTGATTTGGCAAATTTTTGTTTTAAACTGTTCGTAATAGTCCGCATAAGGTTTCAATGGAGAAAAAAAAATCCGAAAAATTTAAATTTTCGGGAATTTAACGTCCTTTTTCTATGAGAATTTTGTATGATGGGCAGGTTAGCTAATTATCGATAAATTATAACCACAACTGTCATTCTTTTGAAAGAAGAAGAAAGAAAGAAAATACATTTATTTACGGCAAACATGACACTACTTTGACAGCCTTCATTATATGAAATGGCTGTTCTAAGTAGGTACCTATGACAGTCTGTTTTTTTTTTAATTGTATTTTTTGCATAATAGGCCTGCTCTTGAACTGGATCTCGTCTGATAGAAATGGTTGCCTGCACTATTCAAAATACCTTATCATAACCTTACGGTTATGGTTATCGCACATCAGTGTTATGGGTTCCTTTACCACTACGATAAAACATAAAGGGGATTGGGAATTCCCATACTTATTCGAATGCTTAGTCAGTAAATATATAGAACTCCAAAGCGTCTCGTATTAAAAAACCTTGGAGGATCTGCAGTGTCTTTGTAGATAAAATTCTTCTCTTCATATAGGCGGCTCTTGCGGTCGTTGCGGTTACGGTAATCCTCTGGAAAAACAGTACGAAAACCGCTGGTGCAGACAGGTTGGCTCATTCTTTGTTTCTCTAACTAAAAGGTAAAATCTTGGACAAGCCTTTCAAAAGTGGACATCTGTGGGCTAATAAAATAACGATAAAAGGCCTCAGTCATGATTTTACTTAGAAAACACCAACTTGTAGGTATATATTTTCCCAAGAAAGGCGTAGGTTAAAGGCTATGCTTAGCATAAAACTAGAAATTTGAAATTTTATGGATGAGAAAACTGGTTGTCAGCTCATGAGCGCTCGACCTGTTCCATCAGGCAAAACGTTCTACATAGGTACAATATCAGACGCACGCGCCTGTCTGTCATAAATTGAGCTTTCTAAAGATATCATTCTGAACAACGCTGCACGCGGCAGTGCTGCCGCGTGACGGCGTCACTAATGTTGTGTGACGCGTCACTACTTACTGGGGGCCAAGTCTTAATTGTGAGACCACTGACACGTTTGTAAATTAGTAGACTTGGCCCCCTGGTCCCCATACATTTTCTAAGGGTTATATGAGATTATATTCCGAGCGCAGCAGCAATGTGACACAGCAATGTCGAGCAGCATTGGTGCTGTGCTCATAAATTGTAATCAGCACTGTTGCGGCAGCACTGCCGCGTGCAGCGTTGTTCGGAATGATATCAGTAGAAAGCTTAATTTATGACAGACAGGCGCGTGAAACCTTTAGCATCTTTGCAACCGTTATAAGTAGCCAGTAGAAAGTCGTGTTACTGTGGGATTCTATCATGGCAATTATTATAGTCCTTATTGATTTCAATAACGGCCCTTTAAAATTGTTAGTATTTCATAGAATACCTACTTAGTCTTATTACTAATTGACCGCTTCGTGTCTCGGAAAGCACTTTAAACCTCCAACTGTCACCAACGAGACACAATAGAATTTTAATTGTTATCGGTCTTTAAAAGGCCATTCAACAGTTGAGCGGAGCCGTTGGTTCCGGCTGTCATTCGTATATTGACAGTCGTTACGGGTAGTCAGAAGCCCAAAACTTTGGCAACCAGTCTTACCGTATCGCGTTATTCAATACTCAGTAACTCGGTTAAGGAGGTCAGGTAGGTAGTCGCTCCATGAAAATACTGAGGCCCTAGACAAAGTGACATTCTATCAGCGATAACGATGATGGAAAAGGCAAAAATGGGACTGACATAAGCTATCGAAAAGCTTATGTCAATCCTGTTGAAAGTCGTCGTAGAAATACGAAACGCTTTCGAAACGGTTAGGAAAAGGCTAGGCAGATAGATTGATTGCGTCGTGTTACTATTTACGCGATTCTATCACGGTATGGAATTCTATCATGGTAAATAATAACTTGGTAGGTAGGTACCTACCCTTTACTGAAGTCTGACTTGCACATCCCTGGTATTTTTTCAATTGAATTTTGTGGACAACTTGGGCTACCATTGCAAAAAGAAAAAATAATTCGACTTAACTTTTATAGTAAGTCATCGCTCGCAACAAAATAAGATTTCCCAAAGGAACGTTATTCATTTAAACGTTAAACTCTGAACAATATGTAATTAATTTTCTTTATAACGTCCACTATAGATACCTATGCACTTAGTGTAAATTCAATACATTACCTACTACATTGTTCTTGTAATGACAATCGTAATTAAAATCTTAATTCGGTATTCTTAAAACAATAGTTTTGTATGAACTACTTGCTGTGATAATTTGACCATACATTTATCATAGTGTGGTAGTTATTTTTTTATTTTTAACTTAATATTTATTTTAATAGGTACCTTTATGTTATATCGCTGGTTTCTGACAGTTGTTTATTGATTGCAATAGATATTGGTTTTATACTGGTAAAGTTATTTTGAACAATCAATCACAACTGAATTATATACCTACGTTTCTAGAATCAAAGGGTTTAGAAACTATAGCTTGGTAGTTATTATGTAGAACATTGTTTTAAAAAAATTATCACGAATTTATTGTTTCTTTTAAGAGCGAAAGTCGTAATAACAAAGGAGTCATGGCTTAGACTTTAAATGCTGTTTACTGTTTTCAAAGATATTGGCTTGGCTTAGATAATAGGTATGTGAACCTTCACATATTTTTCTTGTAAACAATAGCAGAACCTTTTAAGGCTTATGGTATTTTATATGGACCTTAACATAATTATTAAGGAAACTTCTGTGTTAATCCTCAAAGTTCTTGCGTAACTTGTTTCATTCAATGGTAATGATCAAATCTAAAGATTGTTGTATTAAGGCTCTTACATACTGGGGCCATTCATCGCGCCGATGCGACGCCGCGCCGCCGCATTGTTCGCCGTGAAGTTTTCTCAGAAATTGTTTTGTTAAAATTCGCGTCGCGCGGCGAATCGCGCCAGTATGTAATATGTAGTTTTCAAGAGTATACTTCAAATTTAGAATAGCTAGGCTAGATGACGAGTCCTTTCGAAATTGTAACCTAGGTAACCGTGATCCAAAATGTAGGTGAAAGTACGAAAACGTTGGCAAAAACTGGTATTTTTACTATGTGAGAACTAAGAATAGTCGTAACATGGTTACTTTATTTTATCAAACTATTGCGTCCATCTGTACTGACGGCCGTAGCGAACAAGTGAAACTTATGTCGTAACATCGATAGCTAGTGCGAGCATTTTAATCGTAGTGGTGACTGACTCGGTAAAGCCAGTCCAAGCCACATCTATGTTCTGATTTTTAGTAAATATTGTAAATAATAAATAACAAGAATTTTAAAGTGATAGGTACCTTATTGTATGAAATAAATTCAATTTGAAAAGTGAAAGGATTCAGCAAGGTAAGTGATTTTATTTTTATAATTGATTTTGTATGACAATGACAATGATGTGCAGTACACAGTTGGGTAGGTAGGTACCTACCTACCTACTTATACTTAGGATAATTCACGCGTTCATTACAAGTGATTAAATTATCATTAGTGTAGTGACGAAGAGAGTGAAGTGAGAAAGTTAACAGACAGTCTAGGGATGTGACACAGTTAATTAGTTCACCTCTAATGTGATTAACATTGGAGTGGCTTTATTATTCTTAATTGCTAGTCTGTCAGCAGTAGTATAATTTATCTGAAAGGTCATTGTGTCACTTTCCGGGAATACCTCTATCACAAAGAGATAAACAGCAAAAAGAGAGCACTTAAACTCTTTTTATATACTTACTTATATATATACCTACTTTTGTATAACATAAAAATATAATATAATCCATACTAATATTATAAATTCGAAAGTAACTCTGTCTGTCTGTCTGTATGTTACCTTTTCACGCCTAAACCACTGAACGGATTTTGATAAAATTTGGCAAGGCGATAGATGGCATCCCGGGAAAGGACATAGGCTACTTTTTATCGACATACCACGCGGGCGAAGCCGCGGGTGGAAGCTAGTGGGTATATAATATATATATGTATAAGTATATCTTTTATACTTAGGTACTTAGGTACTTAAGTAGGTAGGTACTTATGTAAAAGTTCGTATTGACATTATAATATTATTTATTTATTTATTTTTTACGTATACTTAGCCCCAATGTCTATCTCAAATCAATATTCCTACATTTTATCTCATATCAATATTCCTACATTTTATGGTAACTATTTGCTTTTGGGCCACGGGTATAACATATTGTTTGCTTATCAATCAATAAAAAAAATCTGTTCCATACATTTTGTCGATTTAAGTGAACACAATGTAGGTATAGAACAGCTGATTTTTTTTTCGCGAGTTCAATGTTGCTCCCATAGAAAAAGTTGTTCAAAATGATGAGTACAATGACCCCTTTTCGGGTTTAGCATAAACAAAAACTAATGGTGTATATCTAAGTAAGTACCTACTAGTAAATCTTATTGCAAGGAACTTACCCCGATTCACGTTCTCAATGGTTGAAATTATCAACTTTGAATTCCAGTGACATTCTATCAGCAATAACGATCATGGAAAAGGCAAAAATGTATAGGACTGGCATAAGCTATCGAAGTCAATTCTGTTGAAAGTCGTTGTAGAAAAACGACGCTTTCGAAGCGATTGTCACTTGTCTAGGCCCTCTTGAATCAAACCCAGCACAATCTAGGCACGATTTAGGAACTTGTAAATTCAGTTTTAACGGACCACATGACTTTTCCATTTCAGATGAGTAATAATAAATTAATAAAATGGACTAGTAATAATAAATTACAAACATTCTTCATACTGGCCGCTCTAAGCCTGTTCGTGTCAACCGTTGCGTTAGCGACTATAGAAAAAGAAGCATGTGCACGGCATAATGAACATGAAGCGATTGAAGGAAACATAACTGAAGCAGAAACGAATGCAACAGAAATGCAGGTAGGTGCCTGAATTTGGGATTATTCTACTTCGCCCCACCATGCTGTCCCAGCAGTGGGACAAAGTGGAACCTTGGCCAGAGGGTCGTCTTTTTTAAAATTTTGACGTCCATTAGTGCGACATAGAGTCTCACTAATCGATTTTAGTGGGACAGATTACAATCCTAAAACCCTGAGTTCATTTTTCACCATAGAGGGATAAGTACCTATCTACCTTGCGGGAAAGTCCGAAAGAGATACCGGGGCCTTGGCAACAGGCAACTGAAGAAAAAAAGGGATAAGTACCTTTTTTTTTTGAGGGTGGGAAATCATTCAATGACTTCTCCCGCTCTGGGTTGAGCGGAAGGGCGTGTCAGATTTTTATTGACTAAAACCCACCTTGTGTTCCTTCAGTTGCCTGTTGCCAAGGTCCCGGTATCCCTGTCGGACTAACCCGCAACCCTGGCAGGAGAGATAAGTAACTACCACTCTGTTGTGTATTCTAGTGAAAATAAAAACAGTTTACTTACTTACATAAAAAAAATATAAAAATGTCAAATAGAAACTATCCGTACGACATAATTAAGGATGGCTCTGCAGCAGCTTAAAAAAACATGGCGACTGGTGATGACGGAATTGCGGCCAACCTTCTGAAAGCCGGTTGTTATGAGCCTTCAGCTGTTTGATTCCGTCTTATTCAAAGGGAAAACGCCATACGTGTGAAGCAGAGGTGTGATAATACTCTTATTTAATTAAAAAGGGGACATTGCCCTGCTAAAGAATTACCTACAGGCCCTTCTCACTTCTGAGACATGTCTACAAGCTGTTTTCAAGAGTCATCACCATCACTAACCGTAGGTACTCGTCCTAATCACTTGAAACTGTGGCGAAATAATGCTATCATCAGATGGGCAACAAATGACAATAACTACAGTTCTTTCGTCCTTTCGCAGTTATTTTATCCGAAACTCTGACAGCAACTCATCATCAACAACGAGAAAAGATCACTGTTATGTGATTTAAAATCAGCAGTAAAATAACTGTAAATCTTGTTTTTTTATTTCCAGGATAAAAATTACTATCGGCTGCCAAGAACCGTTGAACCAAAAAACTATAGACTTATGTTGCATCCTAACATGTCTAATAATACTTTTGATGGATCTGTAATGATAACATTAAGAGTAAAGCAAATTATTCAAACAATAACGCTACACACAAATAATTTGACCATTTATGCAGTCAGCCTAAAAAACAGTAATAATCAAAGCATACCAATTTTATCTACTAACAAGACTTTAGATAAAAGAGAACTGTTGATTATTAACTTAGAACATGAAATTCATAAGGAGTACTACAAGTTGTTCATCTTATTCTCTGGTAGATTGGATAATAAAATCGTCGGATTTTATGGAAGCCATTTAAAAAATGGTGGGTAAGTAGATAAATTTCAATTCCATTCATACACCAACCGTCTACATTTATGTAGACTGAGATGAGGTACTGTATGTAACGCTAGAGGAGCGCTAACTGGAGCAGTTTTATGTGGGGCGTAGAATAATAGAGTCCGATCCCAAAGGGGGCCTAGGTAACGCAATAACATTACCAAAAAGTACCTAATCAAAGTTAGTAGGTAGGTACCTACCTATATGGTAGGTAGGATATACTTACTTATTTCTACACCATTTTTATTTAAAACTAGTTTTCTCGGGCTGTAAACTATCTGTGTACCAACCATTTAAATCGGTTCTGTAGTTTTGGCGTGAAAGCGCGACAGATAGACATAGTAACTTTCGCATTTATAATATTAGTAGAGTAAGGATTAATTAAGTTCACTTGAATGATCGAACATAAGGTCGCCTTTTATAAGTAAACTTTACATTGGTGCCGATTCTCTTGCCACAAAATTCTCTAAGCTGAACTAAAAATCTCTATCATTTAGTTTAATCCTGTCAAACAACCAAACTTATTCTGAAATAGACTCTATTCACAAAACCTAACTACACACGCGACAATCTAAGAAGTCCGTTTTGACGTTTCGTTCTCGTACTTGTAATTAAACGTTAAGCCTTGAGAATCAGTTTTAATCAATGTAGATAAGTCGTCGATTACAAACTCTCTAAGTATGTTTAATCGATATGTCTCGAGCATCAGTACACACGGCTACACATCAAGCTATACATTTCCAGTTTATGCTGATCTCGCATTGTATAGGATTTTCGTACAATGCGAGGTCAGCTTATACTGGAAATGTATAGCTTGATGTGTAGCCGTGTGTACCTATTTTAGAAACTATTTTTTTTTTTCATTGCAACACAAAGGATTTTTATAGCTGTCAAAACGGACTTCTTAGATTGTCGCGAGTCTAAGTATTAATTTGGTTTGACAGCACTAAGACGGTACTGAGATATTAGTTTAGTGAAAATGCTATTCTGAATTTAACCTAAAATCCTCTAACTAAATCTGACTATTTTTAATCGCGATTAAAAATGTGTGGAGTAAAATTAGATGCCATGAACTAAAATTCAAACCAACACCTCGACTTCAGTTGCAAAACAGTATGGTATCTTGTTTTTTTATTCTCTGTGTCTATTCTGTAACCTATCGCTAAAATAATGAAAATTTCGACCCCCTTTAGAAAACTCATAGGTACACCCCTTTTTTGTTTTTTTTTGACGGTGGGAAATCATCCAATGAATTCTCCCGCTCTGGGCGGAGCGGAAGGGCGTGTCAGACTTTTACTGACTAAAACCCACCCGTGTTCCTTCAGTTGCGTGTTGCCAAGGTCCCGGTATCCCTTTCGGACTAACCCGCAACCCATAGGTACACCCCTGAGGCTCAACATGTTGGTAATTTTGTTTGCATATTTTCCTTACAAAATGTGAAAAATTCCATAAGAAACACGTCGAAGCTGCTGTCCCTGCGAACCTCCGGCTCTAAAAAAAATTCACGCGATAAGAAAAACAAGTCGATATCAAGTGGAGGCGCAATTGTCAAAGTCGATTTTAGTTGTCAAAATAATGTTTAAATTTAGAGATTTTTTTTGTCAGAATAGCGTTATGATTCTCTTATCCAAAAGTAAGGAATTTTAGTGATAGTTTAGTTCGGTGTAGGTACAACAGAATCGGCACCAGTACCTACCTAATCGGTAAAATCACAAGGATTCTAATTACTTATCTGATTCTGTCATCATAACCGGATCTGTAATCCTGTAATATCATCGAAAAGATCGCATAAGATCAACATCATTTACGGCAAGTTGACTAGACCTGCCGTAAAGTCCCTTATAGCGTACTCATACTCATCTCACCTGTCTGTGAAGTGTAAGCGGGCAGATGTATAGGTAAGCAACTTAAGTAGCTAGGTCTGTCTCAATGTAACCAATTTCTACATGTCGGACATGTCGGAGAAAATAATTGACCTTTTACCTTTTCAAGATGAAAGCCTTAGTTCTGTAACTAAATCGGTAAAAAAAGTTTAAAATGTCACATTGACGGTGATGGATGACTTGACTACAATGACATCTCAAACTATTGATCAAAATCAGCTGTGCAAATCGAATTATTAATGAATTAAAGTTCAAGTATTATTAATGATATGTTATCGCGGTTTATTAATTAAAAAGTATTTGGATGTAAACCATATGCCTCTTCGACTTCGTAGTCGTAAACAGATATTTAGGTTCACTGATGTTATAACTCAACAAAACCGGGTTAATTGTGCTTCTTCTGCTACTAACACCATGGAAGTTATGAGTCCAAACATGAAAGTAACTGATCGGCTGTCCCAGTTAGTTCGTCCTGTGAACTACAATCTTGAATTACGCCCTGATTTAGAAGAAGGAATATTTCAGGGGAGAGTGAAAATTGATGTTGTGATCAAGCAAGAAAGAAAATTTATATGCCTACATTCAAAATTTCTGAATATAACTGAAATAAAGGTACACAAAGGAACGGATGAGATCGGCGTCTTAAAGTTTTGTGAAATTAAAGAATTGGAACAATTATTCATACATTTTGATTCTGCTCTTAGCGCAGGGAATTACAAAATCTGTATTAAATTCAATGGGGACCTAACCAGAGATATTGTTGGGTTCTATTCCTCACGTTTGTACGATTCTAGGTAAATTAGACTTGTCTGATATACTTATTTAATGGGTAATATAGTGCATGACTTGCTAAAATAAAAATAAATTGCAACATCTTCTCCTTAGTAAAATTATTTACAACAATAAATATTGTGCATTTTCTTGTATGGCGTTCGATTACGAAATAGTTTTACAACTGAACTTACAACTACAACACAACTACTTGAGTTCTACATCAAATCCTATTTATGTGATTCTTACAAGTATCTAACTGTTTCAGGAAAATGGTGGCTAGTAAGTTCCAGCCCACCTACGCTCGCCAAACATTCCCTTGCTTCGACGAGCCAGACTTCAAGGCTACATATGATATAACTTTGTGGAAGCCACTGTCTTACATAGCCCTTTCCAATATGAATGTAAGTATCTTACAGTATTGCAATATAAAACTAATCTTAATAATAATTAACCTATTGTATTCCATAACTCATTGTTCTATTAGTGTCTGAAAAAATTGTAAGATTTAAAGTTTGCAATGTAGGTACCTACATAAGGTTCATTGTTGAAGAGCCTAATAAATCAATAAATTGTATGATTTTCCTTAGTAAACTTATCTAAATGGTGTTTCCCCAGGAAATATCATCAACATTTGATAATGATGCTAAAATGGACCAGGTGACCTTCGCAACAAGCGTGCCAATGTCCACATACTTAGCATGCTTTGTTGTCTGTGATTTTGATCACAAAGAGACTGAAATTAATACTGGAGGCATTGGAAAGACTTTCATGCTTCGCTCATTTGCTCAGAAACAAGAATTGCACAAAATTGACTTTGCTCAAGACATCGGCAAGAGAGCCACTGAGTTCTACATCAAATATTATGAAGTGCCTTTCCCTCTGCCTAAACTAGGTAAAATACTTAACATTTAAAGATACTTAATAATTTAAATATTCAGTGTCAAAATCTCTTGTTTCTAACCAACTTACTTTTCGTTTTAATTAACCTTTACATAAGAGTAATCACTAATCACATACTTTTTTATTTATTTTTATTTTGATAATTTTTAATTAAAATATTCTAACACTAACATACTTTAACAAATCTTTCAGATATGATTGGTATTCCTGATTACGTATCAGGTGCTACAGAGCACTGGGGTCTGATCACTTATAGGGAGACTTCATTCCTCGTTGATGAGACTAAGGCATCAGCTAGCAACAAAATTAGTGTTGCCAATACTATAACACATGAACTAGCTCATATGTGGTTTGGAAACTTAGGTAATAACTGTTTTATAGTATTTTGCAATATTTTATGTGGTATTGTTTTACATGCCCATACATCATACTGAACAAGATTGATGTAAGTATTGTAATAACTTTTTATTTTATTTTTTAAATGTTATAGTGACAATGAAGTGGTGGGATGAAGTATGGCTAAATGAAGGATTTGCTTCATACATGCAAGTCAAAGCATTAGATACCATTGAGCCAACCTGGAAAGTTGTAAGTTATTTGCATTTAAATAATCAGATCCATCTTTATAAATAACACACATAACATGACTTAATTCACGCCTCCTTCCCATGGGTGTACGCCGAAAATACAGAATGCCAGCTGCTAAAATCCCCTCATACTCCTTATGCTTCGTTAAAATTTTAAGTATAAGTAGTGGACCCGGCAGATATTGTGCTGCACCATGGGGTCCCAACTCGAAAAAATAATAATTAGTCTTGAAAAAAAATCATAGATGGCAGCATAATGTAACAATTATGAAATTAACAATTACTAAAAAGCGATAAACGGCAAATTTTGGCTATAGTAATATTAGTAAAAATCAAAACATCTTTGTTTAATGCTGATTTATTTATTCACTGTATTCACTGTATTTATGTATTTATTTATGTGTACACTCATAAATCTCGTATTTTCAACAAAAAACTTAAATTAAGCCTTTTACTTCAATTCGAATCCTTAGAATGATAAAGTAGCTATCTGTTAATCATTTGGTTGAGTGCTCTTTGCATTAGATGGCGTTTTACTAGATGGCGTTTTACTAAAGTGATGACAGGTCACTTTAAACTTGAAACGTTTAGTCGTTTCATTAAAGGAAAATCAAACAACATTTTTTTAAATCTAGTACTTTACGTAGAAATATAAGAATTGAACACCTAGGAAGAAAAAAACTTAAAAAAAGGAACAAAAAATCTAGGAGTCTTGCCTTGTACCTAGGCAAGACTCCTAGATGGCGTTTTAAATCTACGGTCTCTGGCAATTAGTGAGTCGATGATGCTGCCATCTGTTAAAAAAATGGGGAAGAAAAATAGCCAGCTCAGACTTAGGGTGGTATCATTTCTTTGTATGGGATTGGGTATCTAGTACGTAGTATTATAATATCTGTGCCTGCACGAAGAATATTTACATATATATAATAAAGATATACATAAGTAATCTTATTGTGACTGCAGATTTATTAAGAAACAATGTATAAAATTAATCATATTTTCAGTTGGATCACTTCCTTACTAAAACCTTGCACCCAGTGCTAGTGACTGATGCTAAACTGTCAAGCCACCCAATCGTGCAAACTGTGGATACTCCTGATCAAATTACGGCCATATTTGACTCAATTTCATATAATAAGGTATGTTTTTTTCGGCATTTGGTAACATGAGTTAAATGCCGTTTAAAGGTAAACACGTTCTGGTGCATGCTGTAAGACCCTCATGCACTACATTTACTAAAAGACTCAGTCACCTATGCACACTGAAGCTGCAGTACAAAGTGCAGCACTTGGCCAGAGTGAGTCTTTGATTTTGCACCTCATAAATGACGTTATATGCAGGATTATATTGAATGAACAACATTCGTTGCGTGCGGTGCGTAGGAGTGTGTGGTCGGTGATCACCCTAAATTGCAAAAAATAAAAACCTCACTTTCTAGTTATTTAAATAAAATGTTTTTTTTTTTTTTTAATTATTTAAATAAAATGATATTATTTTTGTGCAGGGAGCGTCAATCTTAAGAATGTTGGAAGGTTTCACTGGCCATGAGAATTTCCGTTTGGGGGTCTCAGATTACTTGAAGAAGTTTGAGTTTGGCAACACTGTCACTCAAGACTTGCTGTCTACATTGGAACCTTACTTCAAGAAAGATTATCCTGATTTGAATCTCTCGTAAGTACTCTTGTTCTTAATGACAATTAATAAAAGTATTTAGACCACAGTTTTGTGCTACACTCACCATAGTTTTTTGAAGTGACAACTTCTATAGGCCCGTTGTGCACTTTTTGGGTGAACAAAAATCATGGAACTCGCATCATCGTCACGCTTGAAGTGATTTGTTTTTTTTTAGCGCCATCTACCGTCTACCTTTTGAATTACGTTGAGGTTACGCATTGTTGCTTAGTTTTCACTTCTATCAGCAGTCCCCAAAGACTGCTACCCATGTTTTTTTTTTTAAATATCTGGTCTTGACGTTTCTTCCGTAATTAGGTAGAAAGGCAGTAATATAGCATCACGCCTGAAATCCCCAGAGGGTCAGGCAAAGGTGTACCTATAGTACAGGGGACACCCATCTTTCGTTAGTTATGTTCTTAGTATCAATCAATGTGCCTAACCTTTTCCCAACTATGTTGGGGTCGGCTGCCACGTTCTTAAGTCCAATATAGACGGCAGTCAATTTATAAATATATTTTATAAACATTGTTCAACAATTTTACCCGACTGCGCGACGACGAAGACCGAGTTTTGTTTTTATTTATTTTATTTATTTATTTATTTATCTTTAATTCAGGCACAATACCCATAGTTTGTTAGTATCACTTAAAACTATGTTAGTATAAATAATTAATTAGGACATACATAAACAATTAAGTAGCAACAATAACAATACTACAACAAAATTACACAACTTAATGAACGCTAGGTATATCTATTAAGCCACCTTCTGGAGACACCTGGCAACAATTCATGCACTGCGCATAGGTGCCCCATCAGGTGGCCTTCAGTCTTACTAGCAACAATACTTAGGAGACCGCTATCGCTGCCCCGCAACCGGCGCAGTAGTGACGCGGATCTTTTCCGCATGATCGCAAAGAAGTCATCTGTACGCGCTACTGCGAACATCCCGGACGCGCTACAGAAACGTGGCAGCGACAGCAGTATCCTAAAAGCGTTGTTGTATTGCACACGCAGGGCATTAAACGTTTTTTGCGTGTAACTGGTCCACAGACTGCAGGTATAAAAAGCCTGGCAATATGCCCTAAACAAAGTAATCTTGACATTATTGTCGCACTTTGCAAATCTGCGGGCCAGCATGTTGCATCTCACGGCCAATGCCCTGCGCTCTCTCTCCATATCACAGTTATCAGTTCCATCCACAGTAACCCAGTGACCAAGGTATTTAAACTGCTTTACTCTATGTTTTTATACGTATTTATTTATGTATCTTTTGTAAGTTATAAAATGGTACTATTTTTATGTGAACATATATCTATATATCTATAGTATCTGAACACACATGTTTCAGATATGTAATGGACACTTGGACGCGGCAGATGGGTTACCCAGTGTTAGAAGTAAAAATGGGTGACATGCCTAACACTTACTTCGTGTCACAGTCTCGATTCCTAATTGACCCTGACGCGGCTTACACTAACGATTCTAACTTCAAGTAAGTTAATTATTTATTAAACGCTTTATTGTACACCACATAAAACAAAAAGGACAAACACAGTTAGTTACCACTTACTTAACTTAAGGCCTGATATATATGCGAATAACTTTTATAGTTTTCAGCTAGAGTATTTCACGCTGGTAATGGTCAAGGGCGAGAGAGAGATGGAGGATATTTATCATAATGATGAGTACAATGACCCCTTAAGAGGATGCCCATGAATTAAATTTCACCCTGCATAGGATAGGACATAGCGCTATCCCTATTTTGCATTTGAACAATTATTAATTTTAATATTTCCTTGTACAGTCCCTGAAGAGTACCTATCATGAGTCCTAATAGATAGGTCAGAACTGAAAGTGTATCTTGATATTTCGTGTCTCTTTAGCTACCGTTGGTTTGTGCCGATAACATTCAAGACCAACACTGGAACACATGAAGAGACTCTATGGCTCTCCGATACTGCTCAAAATGGTAAGAGTTACGAAGATTTGTAAATTCAAGCTTGCTTTTAAAGAACATGTATAAGAATATTTGTATTTTTCAGTCAAATTGAGGGGGGATGAAGGCCATAGGTGGATAAAACTGAACATCAATCAGGTTGGCTACTACAGAGTCAATTATTCACTACCCATGTGGCAGACATTGATTGAAGCGATGAAGTCTAAATCTAAACAGGTAGGGATGACGATAATGCGCCAAAACCAACCATCCAAATTGCGCCTGTTGGTAAAAAGGTGATACGTACAAATCCTATTAATTACAGCTAGTCAACCGCACGGAGAAAGTAATAATATTTAACTTTGATTGCGCCTTTATTTCGTAGCACTAGAATGGTTTTCAAAGTGTTACATGCAGTTATGCTGCCCGAACCTCCTTTAGAATGCGGTGAAAAGGTTCGAAGAGATAACGTCTCCCTGTCTCACACCTCGCTGCAGAAGGATAGGTTACGAGATCTGATGCTATAGACAAAATCCCTTTTCTGTAAGTGTTAACGCCAACGGAAAGATCAAATTGTATGGAGTTGACATTAGCTTTAGAGATGTCACGTGACTGTTGCTGTCAACTCCATACATTTGATCTTTCCGTTGGCGTTAACGCTTACAGAAAAGGGATTTTGTCTAGGCCCCCTGGTCCTGCAGGCCTAACATGACACACGCGACAACTACTCACGCGAGAGTGAGTAATTTTTGTCTATTTCGTCACTTTTCTCGTTTTCTGACAGCGCTGCCATACAAAATACTCGACTCGTTCTGGCAAACTTGATGTTTTCTCTACAAACCCTAACATGACACCCAAGATATCTCGACTTTTGACAATTAAACACGAGATAATCTCCGATTCTTCTGTCATTTACTCGTCGTCGATCTTTACGACGAGATGAGTAGACAAAATTATTATAACAAAAAAAAAAAAAAAAACTCCGTAATAACATGGCAGTTTCTTAAATTGTTCTTATTTTAGTCATAATTTTATTTTGCAATGTAATATGTAATATATAATAATGAAAAAACTTAGTTTTAAACTACTATCTATCTACTATCTATATTGGAAGGAAAGTTCCTTTCAGCAGCCACGAGAGAAACTGTGGCGTAGGGGAGCACTATTAAGTCGATGAGCATCACTTTCAGTAATAACCAGTCACTGTGGCAATTATGGTGATTAGTGAAGTCTAGGGATTATGGCTGTATGGCAGTATCATACCTTCGCAACATAATAGGATGGTGATTAACTACGATTAGTATTTTGTGGTTATAATAGCGAAATCAACTCCAGCTGCATATTTAACTGAACATCAGTCCTTTTGGCAAGTGTGGTGATTAACAAAATTTGCAATAACACGGGTTTTATGGTGATTGTTACAATATCAACCTTCGCTTTATCGGCCCCTTTGTCATTTGTGGTGATTATTTAGTAGTATACAGGATGAAATTTAATTCATTGGCATTATTATCCACGTATTCTAACCGTATCGTAATCTATTCTTTTTCATTTATGACAACAATACTTATCGAAAAAGAAATGATATTTAAACTTATATTGTGCCACTAATTTTCATTTCCGTCATTTTGTATTTTAATTTCGGCATGCCAAAGAAAAATATGTAATTTTAATAAAAAAAAGTCAGTTATAAAAGAGGTGGACGTAAAATTAATATAGTACATACTAATTCCATGCGTAAAATCGAATGAATGAAACCGAACCTTAAGCTGATGTTGCTATCATAAAAATTATTTGTTTTTAATAATTTGCTACATCGGTATCTCGTCACGAGATAGAGAAGTGTCAAAGTGCCTTTTTCGATTATACTCGTGCATAACGGTCATGTTAGGGATTAGAATGACGTCATAATCGACGACAAATTTCGACAAAACGAGAAAAAGAGCGTTCTCGCGCTTGTCATGTTAGCCCTGCAGGGAGTCGGACTGACATAGTGGCGTTTTCGTACAGACACTTTATTACCTCGATGTAACTAGTCGATCTAGCATCGTTTAAGAAACTGCAGTATATAGCCCATTTCTCGATCGCATCGAAGGCTTTTTCGGAGTCCACAAACGCTAAGCAGAGAGGCACGTTATACTCTTCGGTCTTCTATATAACCTGCCGCAGCGTATGTATGTGGTATACGGTGCTAAAGCTTTTACGGACTCCAGCTTATTCGGGAGGCTGGAAGTCGTCAAACATGCATGTGAGTTGGTTCGTGATGACTCTTGCAAACAGCTTGTAGACTTGGCTCAGAAGGGAGATAGGCATATAATTCTAAAGTAGGGCATTATCGCCCTTCTTAAAGAACAGTGTCACTACACCTCTGTTGCATGCCTGTGGCGTTTTGCCCTCGAGTAAGATGGAATCAAACAGCATATGGAGGGCCTTTATATAGAGAGAGAGGGAACAGGTTTTCCATTGATGGAAATAGTTGTCACTAACTAATATTTCCTTCGCCACACGACAGTTGAAATCGGCCCATAGAACAGCATACTATCATGAAACTTATTCTTACGTATTAAGGCGCTGACAACAGGCAAACGGTAAAAATAGGCTTGACTTAAACAAAAAAATTGCCAAATCTATATAGTTAATGGTAGCAGAAAAAAAAAATGTTAATCTTGAACATATTTCTCAGAACTTGGTTGTTACCAAATATACGATACAGATTAATGGCTAGCTATACTTTAACCTTGAGTTCTAATCCAAAATATCTGTATTAAATATCGTCGTACGTTAGTATTATATAATGAATAACAATAACGTCTTATTTGAATGTAGAACTTGGTTGGTTTTTATTTTCGTTGACTAAACTCATTTTTGAGTAAATCGATAATTGCTTCTTATTTTGCAATAAATTACAAACGTTATGTCATCGCGTTTCTCTTTCTTTTCTATGCAATCTGACAGTGACTGCGGTTTATCTGTTGTCAGCTTCTGAAGCAATATAACTCTAATAATATCAACCTATTATTTGTCCCACTGCAGGACAGAGGTCTCTTCTCATACAGAGAAGACTAATGACATAAAAATCTGTACATAAATCTTCTTTTTGCAGCTCACCCCAGCAGACAGATCAAACCTCATGGACGACATTTTCGCTTTAGCGGAATCTCGCGCGGTGCCATTCAATATGGCACTGAACCTAACCACATACTTACTGGTGGAGAATGATCTCGTACCCTGGCAGACTGCTTCGTCTATCTTCAGGAACCTCAAAGATAGACTGCAAAACACTTTGGCGTATAACAATCTGATGGTACCCCCAATTTTGACCTATATAATAATATGTTTGTCCTGCCAGAAAAAATAATCTATCTTATTACAAAACGAGATCTCACTAGAACTCTATTTAACCGTAAGTTCGGAACCGCCCCCGAAAGGACCCGAACACACGAACCTCCGCCGGCTCGGTAGCGGGTCCTTTGGGACCCCAGAATTACCACATACGACACCCTATCTCGATTATGGAAATATTTAATATGCTACCCATCAAATCTTATGAATGTGCATTAATTATGAGAGTTGGATAAAAACTCATTATGTTTACGCCATTAAATCTTTCATATTCAGCGCGCAAGTTAATTAATTCACCTATATAAAATTCAAGACTGTAAATACCATAATCGCCATTTTGATGACAGTGGTGGTCGAGGCTAAAAAACATAAAAATTTGTGATTTTGAACATCCAAACCCCATCACAGGGGCAGTGAATAATCATCATTTAATTATTTGACGAATTCATCCATTGTTCAAGTTAAATAAATAGTGGTAATGAAGTTTTGTGTTATCCAAAGACGAAGTTTCGCGCCAATCGTGCGTGTTTTCATTTTTTCTTTTCACGAATATTACTCATACACATGTAGATACGATTTAAAATGTGACAAATATTATTCAAAATATTATATACAACTAGAAAATGTCCAAATCTTAACATAATATACGAACACGGGTCCAATAACACGTATTATTCATTACCACTACTGAATTTGTTTTCAAAATCGCTGTCCATTATACTTTTTTTTATTGTTATGATGTCCGAAAACGATTATGCCAAACGATTATTTTTTTAAATTTCGTTCTTCTCGATTAATTAATATGTTGAATATAAGAAATCGATACTTGGAAATTGAAATAAAATTGTTTATACAATAAATACATTAAGCACTGGATAAATTAATAATTTAAACTTTTCTAATGTTATTTTAATCGTTTTTCGGACATTATATTGAAACCTATAAATTCTATTAACTCAATAGATAGGACCTTATGGCCGGGCTAGGTACCTCATCTTTTGAATTTCGCGCCGAAATGTTTCTATAATTGAATTTAAAAACGGAATGCGGTCGCTGTTCTAAATTATTTTAATATATTGGACAAAATTATTTTAATGTGGATTTTATTTTTTAAACTTTTCTGATAGTTTGCTACAGAATGCCCAGTATACTTTTTAGGTAGGCGTAACAACATTTTGTTTGGTAATGGTGAGAAATTAATTCCGCAAACACTTTTACATAACGTCAATATTTTTTGTTAGTTGTATGAGCTTGCTAGTTTTTGTTTTTATTAGGTTACTTGAGTAGGTACTAGAAATTGTTTTTTTTGTGGTAGTTTCCCAACGAAATTTAAGAAACTGACCAAGTCTTTGTCGGACCACGCACAAAAGGGTTACGTAGTTGGGATGAACATATACGCATGCACATTGCACAGCATTAATTTTTCGACTGCAAAAATAAGTTTGTATTTCTAGAAAAAACTACGAAAAACAAAGTTAATTCTGCAGTTGTAACCGAAAATAACCCATAACTCATTGTTGAATTACGGGTTATTTTCGGTTACAATGGGTTATTCACTGTAAAAAGCAGTCACTTATAAGCATCTTATCATTTTAATTATAAGATCCAACAATGCTACATGCCTATGGGCATAGATCTTTTTTTCATCCCTCGATTGCATGTATGAGGAATGACACCCCTAATTATGTTTATCGTAATTTTTACTAAACGATTTTTGGCGGTGTAAAGAATAAACCTTCTTCCAAATTTTCAACGATATAATTATGTGTCATAAATAGGTGTAATAAATAGGTGTCCGAGTAAAATGCTGTATGACATCCGAACCCATGGACGAACGGACTTGACGAAATAATTAAGAGGTCCTTTTTTTACGGATTTTGGCTATCGAGTTTACAATCGACAGCGACTGATGTCTATGGTAATTTATTTACAATATAATTATAATTTCATCTTATTGGGTATCAACACTTTCACCCGAAAACCACACGACACACATGACAAAAACTTTTCGCAGCCACCATCGTAGATTTACATTTTGACCTCACTATTGACTTTAGCACCATTGCAGAAAACGACAGTTAAGAAGAAAAATTAAAAAAAAATTGCAGCCACCATCTTGGATTTTCATTTTGACTAAATTCACACTTTCCCTCTCTTTCTTTCTTGCTATCAAATTAGAAGAAGACCGTCGCAAGTATGAACGCTTTTTCGAAAACTTTTTATTTTTATTTTCTGGTTTGGCCCCCCAAAAGTGACTAATGGCAAAATAAAATCCATTTATTTACGTTACACATCCGTGTTTGGGTCACCAAAATGATTAAGTGTACCAAATTTCAACCTAATCGGTCCAGTAGATTCGAAGCAAATTGGCTGTGACGAGACAGACACAAGACTCGTGTGACACGAGTGATCCTATATGAGTTCCGTTTTTTCATTCGGTCGTACGGAACCCTAAAACGTTACACCACTATCCACAGTGTACGTGTACTTATTACTAAAATTAATTTTCAAAATAAAATAATTAATGAAAAATATACCAAAGAGTTTTTATTCAGTTTCTACAATTTTTAATCAAGTTTGATTATATCGAATATCGATTAGGCTGAGTGCAACATTTGAATCGAAATAGAAAAATTGGGTGAACGGTAAGCACTAAGAAGTGTCACATCGCACCACAATTTTTGTTCATATTTGATCGTGTTTTTTATCTAGTTTAAGCATGAATAATGGTAAAAGTAAGAATATAGTAAGAATGATAATATCTTTATTTGGTCCTTTTGCATATTTTCAGCAAGAGAGAAGATTGTTTAAGTACATATTTTCATGGAATCTGAGTTGCCTACCTTTTGAATAGGTGTATTTATACCTATTTTATACAACTTTCGCAGTTGACTGACGCGGTTTGACCGACCTCAACATATAATTTATGATATTTACCACAAACATATTGTATAAAATAGATGCGGTAACATACTTTTTTTAATAAATTCGAATGCTGAAAGTTCATGTAAATTCCTGATTTTCATGTCGGAATTCGCAACACCCCGTCAAGTTAGCTGATGTGTCACGTGTCAAAATCTTGTCGAGCAGAGAGGTTAACCTTCGAGCCAGTTTTTGTATTTCGAACTTTTTTTCCACAACAAAAAACAGACAACTTAGTAGAGTATCAAGTTATCAATTTTGAATAAAGAACTGTATTTCGATCACAGTTAGGTTCTTAATACAAAAACCATCGAGCCAGGTTTCAAACATGTCTAAAAGCGGGTCCACACCTGCGCACGCACAGAACAGTGCGGTTTGCGTGCATCTTAATACACTTTTGTCACTTTATTATGGACATTTTTAGACATGTTCGCGAGCGGTTACCTAGTAATTGGCGTGCATAGTATGAATACCTTTGGACATGTTCGCGACCGTTAGCTAATGGTTCGCGTGCAAGAGACAGTCAAAACACTCGATCGTGAACACATCGCTTGCATGCTATCTGTGTTACCTCCGATGTGCTCGGTATTTCGAAACCGTTCGAGGCAGTGTAGTGTGCACGGTTCATGCGTGTCAGCTTCAATTGCGCAGGTGTCCTTGCACGCGAACCGTTCGCAACATGAGCGCGCGCCTAGAATGTGACGTTTCCATAACAATTCGAGGCGCCCAGCGAGCACGGTCCCACCTTGTAGAAAAACCATATTTTGTAATAAGACCGATTAACTTTTCACCACGTTGTTTAAATTATGACATGTATTTATTTATTGTTGACAGAAATACGTTCAGCGTATTATTCGGCCTATTTACGTGAAACAAGACTGGGACGCTGAGAATTTGCCCGTTCAAGATAGGTATGCAATAGATTCCACCGCTTGACCAATCATCATTCCCTAATATGACGTCATATTTAATTAAAATATGTCGTCAACCAACGATCATTCACGAAAAATCTTATTCCTAAATCAAAATTGAAACCTGACTATGATATTTGTTCCAGTTTACTACGAACAATGATACTGTCGTTGGCTGCGAGTTATCAGTTACCAGAGGCTGAAGAGAGGGTGAAGACTATGTTCCAAGTATGGTTGAACCGACACGGCAAGTTTGAGAGTACGCCCATTCAACAGGACCTAAGGGATCTCGTCTATTTTAACGGTAATTCTATACATATTTTAAACTAACAAAAAGTATCTACAAAGCAGATGTGAGTGGAAACGCCGGGAGCGGACGCCCTAGAAGCAGATATATAGTGACCTTTTTGGTGATGTCATTCAGAAAGGTCAGGTGCGTAGTACTTGCAATCAGCGTGGGTATAATTATGATCAGAAGTATGAACGTAAACGGAGTATTGTAAGTGTAAGTATCGTGTGTATTGTAAGTGTAAGAAGAAGGCGTAAGTTTATTTATTTGTATTGTAACTGTTTTGTGTTTTGTAAGGGGTTTGGACATATAAGTCCAGGTTAAGAGTAGCATAAATAAATACAGTTTTCCAGCCGAAATACAATTTTCTGATGCAGTAAGTTACAACATTTTAACAGCTATTTTTGAATTCAGAATCTTAAATAATTATCATTTTTTGGGAATACAAACTCTATGTCAAACATGACATAGTTCAAATTCCATTGCAACCAAAATTTATTAAGACCTTTTTAGTACCAACAGTCAACCAAATACAGTATGCAAGGGTAAACACCGTTGTCACTCAAACCATGGGTGGTTGACTTAAATATAAAAATAAATGACCCAGTAACAATAAAAAAAAACACCTTATTTTCATTAAAAGATTTTAAAGAGTAAATATCCGTCACTGTCACGATACTCATGGATACGCGTTCGAGAGAGTTGCTTAACAGCTGACGGCCGGTCATGTAACGTCCCGCGCGCCCCGCCCGCCCCCGCCATCCGCCGGCCGCCGTATTGAGACGCAAGTTCGTTGCCCTTGCGTGTAGGGTGAAATATTCTTGTGGAAAAAAGTAGAATTTCTTAAAAAAAAAAAGTTGTTTTTTTCCATTGATTTTACGTTCTATAAATGAAACCAAACCACTGGTTTCAAGGATAACGGTGTTTACACTAACACCCTGTATAAACTACGCTAAAGTTGATAGTTGTTACAATACGTCATGTAAATTATCAAAAGTTCCAAGTAAAGTATCCAAGTTTACATACTTATTTCTTGTCCTAGGTATGAAATCAGCTTCTATGGCAGATTGGGACAGCCTGTGGCAATTGTACCAAAAGGAGGAAGATGTCCAAGAGAAGACGAAGCTTCGCAGAGCATTAGCTGCACCACGAGACACCACAATATTGCGCAAGTAAGTGGCAATACATTTGGAATATATTGCAAATAAAACTAATAGTGCGAACCAATACAGTATGCAAGTTTACTTAAATATAAAAATAAATGACCCAGTAACAACAAAAAAAAAAAACCTTATTTTCATTAAAAGATTTTACTAAATATCCGTCACTGTCCCGATACTCATGGATACGCGCTCGAGAGAGCTGCGAAACAGCTGACCGACGAGGGGCCGCGCGCTCGCGGCCCGTCAGGTAACGTCCCGCGCGCCCTGCCCGCCCCCGCCAACCGCCGCCCGCCGTGTTGTGACGCAAGTTCGTTGCCCTTGCGTATAGGGTGAAATATTCTTGTTGAAAAATGTAGATTTTCAAAGTTATTTTTTTCCATTAATTTTACGTTCTAAATATAAATGAAACCAAACCACTGGTTTCAAGGATAACGGTGTTTACACTAACATCCTGTATACCAATTTTGGTTCAAGCTTTCAGCCAGTTTTTGTAGTCCGACTGAAATAAAGTTCTTAATACAAAATTGACAACTTAGCCTCGGGTTTGAAATCAGTATTTGTATTTAGAATTTTAACCCAGCGAAATACAGAGGTGCGCATAAAAACCTGCACATGGTATTCGTTGACCTCGAAAAGGCATATGACCGAGTACCTCGTGAAGTTTTGTGGTGGGCCCTTATGGAGAAATGTGTGCCAGGGAAGTATGTACAGTTGATTAGAGCGATGTACAGTCGATGCAGTACCCAAGTCCGGTCTACAGTGGGCACTACTGGCAGCTTCAATGTGGCTGTCGGCTTGCACCAATGGTCGGCACTCAGCCCTTACCTCTTACTGTTGATAATGGATGCTCTTACATCGGATATCCAGGAAGAGGCTCCCTTGTGTATGCTGTTTGCCGATGACATTGTGTTGGTTGCCGAGAGCGGCTTAGAGGTCCTGAGCAGATTCGAGGTGTGGTGGGAAAGACTGGAGACCGTTGGCCTGAGACTAAGTCGGACCAAAACAGAGTATATGTTCTGTGACTTTGGTGGTCTCTCCAGTCCTATGCCCATATTTCTCGCCGGAACGCCCTTACCGATCTGCTCCGATTTTCGGTACCTCGGGTCGCTTGTCCAAGGGGATGGCGGAGTAGACCGAGACGTAACGCGCCGGATCAACTTGGGATGGATGAAATGGCGACAGGTCACAGGAACAACTTGCGACCCACGGATGCCCCTCAAGTTAAAGGGGAAAATCTATAAGTCCGTGATAAGGCCTGTCGTACTGTATGGATCGCAATGCTGGGCCGTGAAGAAGACGGATGAAAAAAGAATGCATGTAGCGGAGATGAGAATGTTGAGATGGATGTGTGGAGTGACGAAAATGGATAAAGTAAGAAATGAGTATATAAGGGGAAGTTTAAAAGTGGCGCCAGTGACACAAAAGTTGAAAGGTAATCGTTTGGCCTGGTGTGGGCATGTGATGAGCAGGGACGAAACGTATGTAACTAAAAAAGTGATGAATATAAATGTTGGTGGATGGAGCGGGAGAGAAGGCCAAACAAAAGATGGATGGATTGTGTGAGGAATGATATGAAAGAGAAGGGAGTGAATGATAGCGTGACGGTTGACAGGGGAAAGTGGAAAAAGAAAACGTGTTGCGCCGACCCCAAGTAACATGGGATAAGGGCAGGAAGATGATGATTTGTATTTAGAACTTTAACTTGGTCGGAATAAAGTTCAAAATTCAAAATAAGGTTGAAAATTCGAACGAATATTCAAACAGTTTCTGATCAGCAAATCTTCCTACCTCGTCCTATTTGACGTAGCCGTAAACACGATATTTTTTTAGATTAAGTTGTATTTTAGTCATGATAAAAAAAATTGTGGACTTAAGTACCTAGCTAAGTTGTCAAGTAGTTTCGCAACTAGCTAATATAAATCGTTCACTTTTTCACAGATTCCTGCTTATGGCATGGGACGAGACCAATATCCGCAGTCAAGACTACCTGACCGTGGTGTCGCAGATCAGCGCCAACCCGTCAGGCACCTCGCTCGTGTGGGACGACGTGCGCTCGCGATGGCCTCAGCTCGTACAGCGGTTTACGCTCAACAGCCGGTATCTGGGCGGCTTGATACCTAGCATTACTGCCAGTTTTAACACTGATTTGAAGCTTAAAGAGGTAGGTTTAGGTGCTATTTGTGTGTACTGTATTCGTACAGCCATGGTAACATGGACTTTGGCAGTGCCTTTATTTCGTAGTAGTAAAGGCGATTTTGTTGACTGTTACTGTTTTTAGGGTTCCGTATGTCCGAATGAAAAAACGGTAACCGTACAGGATCACTCGTGTCTCTGTGTCTCAGTCTGTCACAGCCAATTTGTTTGCGAATACGTAAACATAATTATTACGGGTTTACAAATCAAATATTATAAGTATCTCTTTTATTTATTCATTAATCTGCCTAGCCTTTTCCCAACTATGTTGGGGTCGGCTTCCAGTCTAACCGGATGCAGCTGAATACCAGTATTTTACATGTACCTACTGCCTATCTGACCTCCACAGCCTAGTAACTGGGTACTATGATACCCCTTGGTAAGACTGGTTGTCAGACTTTCGGACTTCTGACGAACCGTAACGACTATAAAAGATCGACGCATGTCAGCCGGGACCAACGGCTTAACGTGCTTTCCGAGGCACGGAGGAGTCTCGGTATGTAAAGATGGTCACCCATCCACGGACCAACCCCGGCAAGCGTAGCTTAACCTGATGGATCGACCCGTGCGGCTGTTATTACTTAGCCACGAGCTCTTCTTTTATTTATTCATAAGGTTCGTTTTATTTGCAGATGCAAGCATTCTTCGCTGAATACCCCGAGGCGGGCGCAGGCGAGACCGCTCGGAACCGCGCGCTCGAGACAGTCCGCAACAACATACGATGGAACTCCTACCATCTCAACCATGTGGCGTCATGGATCAATAACAATCATCGCGCTTAATTCTTAGGGCATTAGCACTCAACAATGGGGTACTGAACGTGGTTTTAAAGCTGCGTTTGTACTATGTTCGCGAATCGTTGAAATCCTGAGACATCGTTTATATCGGGAATATAAATCCGTCGCCACCTGCTCGATAATGTAAAATTATTTGTCATACAAATCTAACCTAAAGTAAGTCATTAAAGCCCCGGGCTCTAGCCGGGTCATAATTTTGTACTTCTTCTTTTCGTGACTAACTTTATTTCATAGTTTGAAAGCCACCTCTGACTTGGCTTCACATGCCGTCGAGAAATATCTCTCTGACATGCCGGTTACCTCACGATGTTTGGTTGTTGGTCAATAATGTGTTTTGAATTTGGAACCTCAACTGAAAATTGGTATGAAAACTTTACAATTATTTTTATTTTTACACAAAAACGTGTACTCTAAATAGAATTGCTTTTTATTACCTCGCAGAAGGTGTGAAAAGTAGAGTATCCTCTTTGGGGATAAAGGTGAGTTTGTTTTGGATGAACTTGAATCCCTCACTGCTCGCAGGATCCCTCGCTTCGCTCAGGACTTAACTCAGTGCTAGATTCATTCGTTACGCTCGGGATTAAATATAGCGCCCTTGACATTAGACACTGCTTTATCCCCTTAGTGAATAATCTACTATTAGACGGTTACTGGATCACCGATCCATTCGCGAGCATAGTGTACCCGTAGCTTAGTTTTTTGATGTCTTTATGATAGTGTCTATTGGTGTCTTTTATTATATTCGGGATGCGAATGAGGATTGCGTTGTGGTTTGACTGAGGTTAGACAGTTTGCACTAAGCGCGGACGGTAAGATAAAATAAAATGGAGGAATTGATCTATGCAGGTTTTAATCATAAGCATTAATCATACACAATTTTATATGTGTCTATATACTTTTTGTTAGGCTTTGCGAAGAAACTTGTAACTTTTCTATAAAATTTATAAACACCAAGTTTTTGCTGATTTATAGACTCTGTACATTTATAGTGCATTTATACTTACTAAATTAAAAAATTAAAAAAACATTAAATTTATTAAAAAAGAATAAATCCCATAGATCACACATAATAGTGTATGTAGAACCTATAAATTGCAGTAACCTAGTTCCTTTAATGTTTTTTTGATGATCTCGATGTACTTCTGTGTTAAAAGATCTCATATCATTCGGTTTTTTCTCAATTTATTCTAAACTATCTTTTGCCCGCGGCTTCGCCCGCGTGGATGTCGGAAAATATCCCAAGGGAACGTAGGTACTACCGAGAATAAAAGTATCCTATGTGATAATCCAGGCTAAAAACTATGTGTGTGCCAAATCTCATCCGAATCAGTTCAGCCATTTTTGCGCCAATCCGGAACATACATCGAGACAAATGGAAAAAAAATCTAAAAACTATATTTTCGGCATCAGACTCGTTCCCACACTGCATAGCAACTACTTTTTTCAAAAATATTAAATTTACAGTTTTGACTTCGTGACTATTTTATTATAATGTGGGTAAAGTCGTATACATCCCGATTCAAACTTAATGGCTGCTCGGAACATGAGGCGAGTCATAGTCGAATTCGCGGGTCGGCGGGGGTGAGGGGTGGGGTACTGCGAAGCGAGTAGCCCACTTTCGAGCCGCCATTAACTTTGAATCGAACTGTACTTGGTTTATAAGACTGAACAAGCTCAACATTTACTTTGTAAGATTGCCTGAGAAGTCTAAGCGCAAGTACTTATATTTAAATCAGTTTGAGAGGCAACAAGTATGCTGAAATTAGAATAGGTGCTTACTAGTTTAAACACTAATGTACTGAAATCATAAAAAAATACGCGTGTTGTTAGGTATTGTTCTAATACCTAACAAGTCATTTTGGGAACCTGTCAGTAACTCTGTATCTCTTTGGCTATGAAATAAAACTGAAGTAAGATCAAATTGTACTTTTATTTGACTACTACACAATAATCTATACTACACAGCTAGTCACAAAATATTACGCACTTTAATTAAAATCGAAGGGCGTTAGTGCCAATGACGTGCAAGTGACGACAGTAATATCTTTTATCGCTAGTGCAGCAATGTGACCTTAATAAATAATTATTAATTAAATCTGTATAAATAATGTGCCTTAAAGTTTTAATTTTCACTTAATTATCCTAATGACATTGTTAAAATATCTCAATTTTAGTGCACTCTGTAAGAAACATAGTGTATGTTTTCATTGGTTACTATGCTTTCGCAAATCGGGGGGATCTGCGAAAGCATTGTTGGTGTTATTAGGTATTTGTTACTCATGGTCAAAAAATCCGTAGGTATTCAATTTACTCCTTTTTGCCCAATACAGCGTAGTAACTATAGGCGGTGCGAACAACCTGCAATATGACACCATAAAATGAATTCTTTAATAAAACCACTGGTCATGCATCACCTGGGAGTGTTTAGACAAATCAAGCGCAAGACGTCCAGACCCTGATCGGTACTAGGTAAGCTGTAACTAGACGTAATATTTGTTCGAATGAAAACTCAACGCACCCATAGCGCAGAAGTTATAATTACTCAGCCAGTGCACCAACTATTTAGTTCAAAGCAATTCAATTCAATTTCAGGAGTGCGCGTCAATACATAGTTGTACGACTACGTTATGTCAAAGTTTATAAAAGTCAGTGATCATGCACTCTTCTTTTGTAACGGTTACGTACACCCACTCTACCATTGTAGAGTTTCATAGGCACATTGGGAACACATGTGCTTAATCCATAAGCCATGGCAATAGCTTACCTGTATAAATGAAGGCAAATCGAGGAAATGGAAGGGTCCAGAGCGCAGATGTCGTGGAATCATCATACCTGCGCCGAGTATCGTCAGGTCCCGTCTGACGCGAGGACTCAGGCACCAATGCGCCGCTGCGAAAGGTCCTTGGCCCATTCCAATTGAGCTCTGATACAATGAGGTATGCAAGTTTAAATAAACCTCTGTGACGGACGGACAAAAAGTGATTTTTAATGGTTCCGATTTTGCCTTTTTGGGTCGGATCCTTTAAAAATACTATAAGCTGGTTGGTTGATTGATTTTTGCCGCTATAAAAATGACCATCTGATGTTTGCATAAGCACAATCAGCCAATAATGTTCCCACTGGAAATAGGCCTCCTCTCTGTGAGTGAGGGAGCGTAGCGTAATCCACCATGCGGGTCCAGTGCGGGTTGATGGATGTCACAATGTCTTCGAACTTTGGTCTGACGTCCTGATATCTTCATAAACAGCAGTTAGCCCGGTACAGCTCCGATAATAACTATAGCGGCAAGGATTAGGATCCGGTCTTTTCATTTGTACTTAGATGAAGTTTTTAATTCGCTACATTGGATGTTATGTTTGAAACTCTTACTTCTTTATCTAAGTTATAACTTATAAATACCTACTTTTAAGTTTCAAACTTACTTCTACCCAGCATGTTCTAGTTACTAACTAATCACTAAGCACTTGTATGCACTTACCTCGTGTAAGACTGCGTCACCGAATCGGCAGAATAAAAAGAGTTGTGTTAAAGTTGCGCATATGTACTGTGTTAATGACACAAGCTGCATTATGCTCATGTCTTCCTGTAACGGAAATAAAGAAAAATAATTGAAAATGAAACTCAAAACATTTATTTCAATTAAACCATTTAGGTACAGTCACGAGCATGTCTGGTTTTTTATCCCGCAAGATATTCACGATCACAACGAGCTATCACATTCTTCTGAATTTAACAGAGTAGGCAGATATTTATGACGCAAGACATCCGTTAAATATTACATTGACACATATTTTTAAAGCCGATGCAGCATCTTAGACGCGGGCCACAAACACAGAAGCGACGATGAGGTCGGGATGCAGACCGACCCTTCCACATATCTTCATTATTCTTCATATTATAAAATGTATTGACGCGATTTGGCACAAAACATACCTACGGAAAGGACAAGACGCAGTCGCGTAGCTTTTCCATCTGCATATGAAGGTACCTACTATTGCCGCATCTGCGTCCCGTCCTCGTCTTACGAGTACGTCCCTTATTTTTGGTTGGCCCGCACCCTATAATTCGGCGTCGCTCATCTCGTCAGATAAGTAGTTTTGGTGTTCCTTCGATGTCACATATTTGTGCTACCACTTGTATATTCCTTCCACAAATTATCACAATATTAGCCGTCTTAAATAATGGATGAATCATGAACTCGGATATTATTGCCGAGCTGTCCACAGTACCTACCTAATATTATCTAATATAATACCTATATTTTATGCTCATGACTGTACCTCCTGGCACAAACAAAACAGCGGAATTAAGAAACCATGGTATAAGGGCTCCTACCACCAGCCCTTGCAGCGGTTACTTCAGTGTATGAAAGAGATGAAGCTCTAAAGGACGTATAGTTCCATCTCTTTCCCCGACTGAGTAAGATTACAATAATACTGCTGTAAGCGGTGGTGGTAGGCCCCCAGGATCTTAACCGTTTTTACTAAGATGCGTAGGTACCTACTTTCAACATTTTGACGAGCTATACAAACATAAATATAGGGAACAGCTGAATTTTTTTTCGCGATTTCAGGGTTGTTCCCGTAGTGAAAGTACCTAGTTCATAATGATGAGTACAATGACCCAGATTTCGTGAATGAAAAGTGAAACGATACACCTTAGGTATAATATAATTCCTGCCAGAGTTGCGGAATTTTCCGAAAGGGATACCGGGACCCTGGCAACTGGCAACTGAAGGAACACGGGTGGGTTTTAGTCAGTAAGAGTCTGACACGCCCTTCCGCTCCGCCCAGAGTGGGAGAAGTCATTTGATGATTTCCCACCACCCAAAAAACAAAAAAAAACAAAAAACAAAAAAAAAAATATACTTACGGATATTAATCTGACAGAAACTGAGCACAATGTTAGAGTGGCAAGGAAGAAATACACTCCTATGATACTGCTCAACAGCTTGTCAAGCTCGGTAATTGAACTGAAAATAAAAAATATATAATTTACTGTACGTAGTTTACAAATGAAACTGGAAAAAACGTATCTCTGTAACAGGGCACTAGGGTATACGTGCATATCAATCTGCCTAGCCTTTTCCCAACTATCTTGGGGTCGGCTTCCAGTCTAACCGGATGCAGCTGAATATCAGTATTTTACATGGAGCGACTACCTATCTGTCCTCTGCAACCCAGAAACTTGGTAATAATTTTAGTACCCCTTGGTAAGACTAGTTGTCAGAGTTTCGGGCTTCTGACGATCCGTAACGACTGGCAATGATCCACGAATGACAGCCGGGACTAACGGCGTAACGTGCTTTCCGAGGCACGAAGGAGTCTCGGTATGTAAAGATGGTCACCCTTCCGCGGACCAACCCCGGCAAGCGTACCTTAACCTCATGGATCGACCCGTGCGGCTGTTATTACTTAACCACGAGCCACTAGGGTGTGTATGTAAGCAATAAATAAATAAGAAGAAAATATATAGACATAACTTCGGTTTTAAAACAACATTAATTGGATTTGAATTCAGAGGTGTACCTACGAGTTAGGTAGGTACATTTTAACCATACCTTACTAGTAAGGTGTTAGTCTGATGGCACCGTATAATTCTGAAGTGAGCTCTATCGTCTCTTCTCTTTGAAAGATTGCACCGTTTCCCCTTCCCCCCAATACGTGAACTATAGTCTCGGAGCAATGAAAACTGGCCACATACGAATATCATAATCCCAATGGCTGTTAAATCAAATGCAATGTGGACACAGACACAATAAACAGCAGAAACGAATTCACATATAATTGTTACAATGTAGCCGAAAATGCTCAAGTCATCCAGTGGAGCCCAGCCTGGCAAAATGTGAGGATACCCCAGACATTCCAACGCTACCATCTTACACAGGAAATGTTCCACGAACGGAGAAACTATAAAGATAACTGCTGTGAAGCTATAGATTCTAGTTAGAATGGTTGCTGTATTTCTATATTTATTTGTGTAAATGTTAATGGAAGCAGAAAAGTTGTCACTCTCCTCATTATCCGACTGGTACTCCGCGTGTGAGATTGGATCTTTGCTCAATTGTGTATTTTCCAAGATTGAGATTCGGGTGAGGAGTTTACGCCAGGTTTGATGGCTTCTCCGCAATGAAAGTAATTTGAGGACCCCCATGCCACAAAATGCGAGCACACTGAGGCATTCGAAGAGTCTTTCAGGATTTTCCTTAGCCATGAAGACTTCAATGAATTGAAAGACGCACGTTATCAAGAAACAGACTGTGGCCACATTGGCTGCCCAGTGCACTTTGTGGATTGTAACGTATGATGAGAGGCCTGCGTTGTGAATCGGACGGGTTATCAGAGCGACTATGTCGTCAGTCTCGCTTCCGGGAGCTCCCAACAACCGAAGTAGGTTCTTTATCTGCAATCGAATATTAATAGTTATTTATGCAACTGTTATATAAATTATTTATAGTTGTATAAAAGACTTTATTTACACCCATGATTTCAATCCTCTATAAAAGGTTTGCGATACTAATATCGAACAAAAAAATGGAGGAATACGACCCACGTGAATTCGAATTCGCTTATCATTTGTTTTTTTTTTTTAAATTACGGTGCTTTGTTCGGGAAACGCGCCGGAATGACAATGTTCTTTTTTTAAAACGAGTTGCATCATGAAATTGAGTACAAAATTATAACACCCGTTTGGATGATATTATGGTTATTATGACACTGGTTGTTTTAATGTTGGCAATAAGCTAACTGTTTCAGGAACTTTTATAGAGGATTTATAGCATGGGTGTAGATAAAATATCATATATTATTAGTTTAGTACATAATAGCCTTATAATAAACCTACCTACTAAGGGCGAATTTCACCAAACTTTTATATCGAATATAAGTCTTATCCTGCGAATAAATTTTGAATTTTTGACAGTTTTTCCATACAAAAACTGTCAGACGACAATTTTATTCCACGAATAAAAGATATCTGACTTTAATGAAATCAGCCAAGTAATTTAAATAAGTAGGTAATTAACAAACCTTAGACAACATCATGAACGAATTCAAACCACGTCCTCAGGAGCAGGTCGTAAGTCTTGTTATGTTTGATATTGTTCGTGAAAGACATAAACTGCTTATTAAGTGTTTATTTACTTTATGTGGCGGTAAAACTAGGTAGAGGATCACTAACTAGGAATATCCCGTAATGTCGGAATTATCAAAAAGGTCAAAATCATGAATGTCGTGCTGATGAAAGTAGGATTTCCTGCATTGACTCTTGATTATTGGTTTAGTTTAGTCATTTAAAATTGCCCAAAATAGGGACCCAAATACAAACCCTACACAGTTTCAACATAAATTAAAGTTTGTTGTAGTCTCGAAATAACAAGCTTTACCTTCTTGTAGGTACTGCTGTTGTTTGGTGTAATTAAAATGAAATTAATGTTATTACGCATACCTACTTTGTTCTTTGATTATAAAAATTATACCATGATATCGCAATTATTAAAAACTTTTCTGTTATTAACTAGCTAGTTATGAAGAGTCCAAATTACCTATTAATAAATATAGGTACCTTACCTTACTTATTGGTTAGAAGGTACATCAAAAACAAATAAAAAATATTGGACAGAAGCTCGGTGGTTAAATAATAACAACCGCACGGGTCAATCGAAGGTTAAGCTACGCTTACCACGATCGGTTCGAGGATGGGTGACCGTCCATAACATACGAGATCCCTCCGTGTCTCGGAGCACGTTTAGGGATGATTTTTATGCTAGACCGTCACACGCGCGAGTCGCGTCCATCTCTGCTCAATTTGTATGGGCTAAGCCTCGGACGGGACACGGATGCTGTATGTTGTAGCACGAACTGCTTCTCCTTATAAATGTTCGTTGAGTTTTGGATCCGTGGCTCATCCGCGCCTGGTACAGTTCTGGATATAAAAGTGGATTCATTCAATGCTTATTTTTCTCTTTTTGGTTATAGGTTTTTGCAGTCGGGTTTTTGTTTTTTTTTTTTACATGGCACGGCTCGCGCCCGGCCGGTATAGCATAAGTCATCCAATCTTATCAAGGTCTATCGAGTTACCCAGTAACGGGACCCCAAAATAAATCAGATAGGCAGTCACTCCAAGTAAAATACTGCTAGGTATTCAGCTGCATCTAAATATTAGGGGCATTAACATTTTTAATTTTCCTACAAAGGTAGGCTAAATACTTACAAATATTTCTAGGCTTTTGTGAATTTTCCTGCCGTAACAAACCTTTCTAATTGAATAATTTAATTGCATTAGGTGTCTATTTGATAGAGTAGAAAACCCGCCCTTTCCATGTTTCAATAGAAAACAAACACTTCATTTCTAAGACACGTGCACAATTTCCCTGAATTAAAATATTCGCAAATTATGAAATCTATTGTGAGGGTCGCGTGGTTCCGATAATAATAAACTGTATCTTATATTTATCATAATTTATTTTAAATTAAGCATTATTAACACAGAAGCGCTCGAGATATGATAAAAAAATTGAAATGCCATTTCCACTGAATTTAACTAGGTACATAATCATCAAGTCTACCATGCCGAAGACTGCCATCCATTATTGGAGCGAAAGCCACGGTTTGGTTTGTCCCAGCCGTTGGAAGAATCACGACTTTCAATCACGGTGGAATCTGCAAATCTGTCGTTCCAGCCAGGAGATGATTTGAAAGAACTGCCGGCATAACCACCATTGGAGCTGTATCCACTCTGTGACCAACCGCTGCTTGAAGGACTTCTGTTTCCGTTTCCGTTGCTGCGCCAGCCACCATTACTGGCTGATCGACCCAGACCACCTCCAGAGCTAGCCCAGCTGCCGCCAGAAGAGCGTGCGAGACCAACGGAAGATGTTCCACCGAAACCGCTGCTTCCTTGCCAGCCGCTACCTCCTGGGAAGAACACCATAGTGGTTATTATTGTTATTGATAGGTACGACAGGTAACTCTCTACTACTTCAGCCAGATCTTTTCCAGGGTCCATTTGGATATCTTAGGTAACTAGATCGTTAATAGCTTTCAGTATGAGTTATACTAGCCGCTACACGGTTCAGCCGTAAAAGAGCAACTGGCATACTCAAACCCTAACAGATTAACTAAACAACTTATCTTTCATATTTGGCAGGCCAATCGTGTTATTTTTGTTCTTATTATGTAAGTAAACAGTTCTAAACAGTGTGCCTAATTTGCCAGCAAAAGATCCTATCACTATTTAGGGCCAGTAAGTAGACTAACTATAACATTCTGGGATAAGACTAAAATACAAAATAACACTGGTGAGTTTGCATAGACCCGAGAGCCCTTAGCTCTTCGGCCTCTTCATACTTTTTATTGGACTGAAGAAAGCCCCTTCTTGCTCTTCATTGCTTATTGTGCCCAGGGCATAGGTACTAATAAATAAAATTATTTACCTGGAGAACGGACATCCCGGCTAGCGATGGCTGCCGCTGCGGTAATGAGCACTAGCACCAGAATCTTCCCCTGAAATAGGAAAACGTATGATGAATATACCTATAGAATATCATCTTTATGATTTCTTAAGTTTATTGGACGATTCTTCTTTCGTCTTCTTCCTTAATTCCTTGCTTAACTCAACAGTTTCATAAAACATGGAAGCTCTAGTAACTAATTAAAATATGCTTCATTGTTCATAAGGTCGTAATAAAATTACACAAATGACTCGCCTACCATCGCTAGTAGTGGTACTCAGTTCTTTGGCAACAATTCGTGAATCCCATCACATTTATACCATTTAAGCCTGCATCCCAAACCCATTCAGTTTTTACTGTCATATATCAGAGGCACGATATTATAAGCCCAACAAAGAGCTGTGTTGAAGTGACACGATTTGACTATTAATTTGATGATTAAAGTTTCTCAGTGAGAACAAAGACACAAAGCTAATAGATGTGTCATAAGCAATTAATTAGGTATTATGTGTCTGAAGTGTATTTTGCCTCAAGGTCAGGTTTAGGCTATTCCAGTTTATTCTATGAGTCAAGGTATTAGGCGAATAATACCTTAATTAAATACACTGTATCATACTCATAGCAGGTGACAAGAATACGTATCTGACAAAGACCACAGGTCGAATATTATAAACAACTAGCAGCGTCCACGTAACTCGAGAGTTACGAGGGTGAAACCGCGGGGCTAACTAATGGGGATACTTTTTATCTCGATATTCCCGGAATATAAAGTATCCTATGTCCTATTCCAGGTCATGGTCTACCAATGTGCCAAATTTCATCGAAATCTGTTCAGCCGTTTTAGCGTGAAAGCGTAACAAACAAAAACACAAACTCAGTTTCGCATTTATAAGATAGGATGATGTAAAAGATACCGAAACACATACGATGCCATCTTTTAAAGACGGTTTTTAATAATATGGCGGAACTTTGTTACCCGACTACGGCGAAAAAAAAAGGAGGGTTATGATTTTGACCGCCATGTATGTATGTATGGATGTTCATCTGTTCCCTCCTATCTTCTAAATCACTCATCACAATTTGACAAATGAGATATCGTTGGAAGCGTCTTGATGGTCTGCTGGTTATAGGCTATCTGACATCACATTAAATTAAAAATGGCGCCCTCTATAGGACATAAAGTAAGGAACTAAAAAAAAATATATTATAACGCCAAAAAAATATATTATAAAGACAAATTAAAAATCCGGAGTCACACGTAATCTGTTCGATTTATGCGTGTGACTCGAGATTTTTAATTTGTCTGTCTGTGGTGTCTTGTTTATACCTTTTTAGTCGTAGTCGTTTTAGTTTTAGTTTTTATAACTTAATTTTTTTTTTCTGTTATAAGTAGATCTGTTCTGCACGAATACCTACCTATGTGTTCGGTAAATTAAGTATGTGAATGATGTAAAAAAAACAGCATAGGCGGTTGAATTACGCCTTTCCGACATGTTTTCTATATCTGAGCCCCATTGTAATTTACCTTAAGTAGTAAGTTATTACAATAAAAACTATAGACTCAACAGGGTTTAACTGCCTGACATTTGGAATGAGTTTAGCCTTTTTTCGTTCAGGAGAAGGTTATTTACAATGCACAACTTTAGAGAGTGCATCGTTATTTTGTTCAAAGTTGACTAACTGACGTTAGATTTAAAAAAGAGGGAAGTGTCATCTGCGAATAAGTGTTTTGTGAATTGAAAAAGTCACATTGGTACCCGGATTGTAACCCACAACCTCGTGGATGAGAAGCGGCCTTATAATAATGAAGCACAGCAGGCGAGTTCGTGATCCCAGTACAATGCTTTATGAGATACTTATTGTCTGGTGAAGGAGTATAGATCTTGTATTAGGTACCAAAATCATTTCATAATTTCACTCATTTATTTAGCATTATTTTTCAACTAAAGAGGATTCCAATCGATTGAATAAAACGACAGTTTGTTTTGTAACAATTTACTAGCAATTGATACTTTTATATAGCTAACAATTTTTTTTTTCAATTCACTGTCACCATCTGTAGGTATCTACTTCTCTTAATTATTATTATTATTAATTGGTATTGAAGCTGTTCTGTCTTCTTCAGATAAGTCTGGATCATCCCACCCCCACACTGGGTGAGTTCCGTCACCGGTTCTCTTCACCCGTTTCTCTATTAATTCATCCGGTACGAACTTCAAATCATACGCCCATCCAATTGTTGACATGAATGTCAATGAATAACTTGCCAAAATTAAGAAAATAGCCGCCCAATTCAGCGATTCTGTAGTCCCAAGGGAAAGTGTGGTGGAAGTTGTGCAAGCCCTCTCCAACTGCCAAGAATGATACTATCTTCGTTTCAACTGGTCCGATGTGTGTATCGTAAAGCTTGGTGCCCCACATGTGTGCTGCTGAGTTCACTAACGCAGTCACGTGCAGTGTATATATGTATCGTAAGCAGATACAAGCGCAAAATGCACTCTTTGCTTCTTCCCCCCAAAGAGTAGGGATATAAGTGGGCACTATGAAACACGCGATTAATATCAGAAACCAGTAATTCCTGGAAAAAATAAAGTACGTTATTTAATATTTCTTTTTCCGATTTTTCTTACACATAAATCTTCTTGTAAGTGAAAACCTACTTGTGCTGGAAGCGCAGTAACGGTTCGTTCATGAGATCGCTCATATCAACACTGTTTGCTCTGACTTGAAGATGTTTTCTGATCATCATCCACCCAATGTGAGAGAAGAAGAAGCCTCTCTTCGAATTGTGAGGGTCTGCATCCGTGTCGCAGTACTTGTGGTGCATGCGATGAATTCGCACCCAGGAGATCAAAGTATACTATGAATGAAAAAAATTGAGATATGTGAGATTGTGACGAATTTCAATTTAATTTAGCTTAGAAACATTAAACCTATGTAACTGACTTCTTTTTTGAGAATAAATGAAATCTTTAAACCTAAACATACCACAACGTAGTATTTAATTAGATGAGTCTATCAGAAGAAGTGGACGTTGCCGCAAATTCCATTGAACGGATTTTGATACCACTCTTATTTCTGAAAGCTCAGTTAGAATTTGACTCGATTCTCAATCTTGTGTGCTGTTAAGTGGTGACTATGATGAGGCTTATGTCACTGAAATCTCTACAGGTACTAACCTGAAACGACATAGTGAAGAACGATAGGAGTAAAAGACGCAGCGGCAGCTTGGCTTTGTATGCTTTGTGTGTCCATAGTCTGTGGGCACCAGCTGATACGCTCAGTCCCGTGGCTAGGTACAACAGATATGCTGCAGAAAAAAACATTAAGTACTACTATTACTTAATGATATAAATTATTTTCTTAACATGTGAGATAAAATGAAGATGGTTCTTAGAAGAATCAACACCTATCTGAACAGGGGATGAAATGTTAGGATCTCTGGTAAGTAAAGTCAGGAAAACTAAATGATAAGCAATTCAAATCCCAACTGTTATTATTTGATAGTTGTATGGTGTGGCTTTATCATGGCAAATTGTTGTAGGGTGTCGATTTGTTTAACATTTAATTTCCCTGGCGAAGTTAGACCTTGTTCCTGATACCGTGGTTTAGTAAATCCTTACATTATTATAAAACAAAGTCCTCCGCCGCGTCTGTCTGTCGTCCTGTTCGCAATAAACTCAAAAACTACTGCACCGATTTTCATGCTGTTTTCACCAATGGATAGAGAGAGTGGTTCTCGGGTTTTAGTATATAATAACCGACATCCACGCGGGCGAAGCCACGGGCATCAGCTAGTGTTAATATAAAAGGGAAAATATCCTCTCTTTTTGACTCCACAAACATAACAATGCTCACCGAATAGGCAAGTCTGCCACTTCGCCGCCATAAGAAATAGATAAACGCCATAAATAGCACCGATGTGCATAATGGTAAAGATCGTCACTTCCCTCCACACTATGTCGCGTTCCCTTGGATGTGGTGGTAGCACCACCTCTTTGTCTTCGTGTCCTGTTTCATTGTTGGAACTGCTATACTCAGCCGAGTCTGCGGAATTGCTCGGTTCGCTGCAATAAAAAATAAAAGTATTGGGTCCCCACCTATGAAATCGGCGATATTTTCTCACAAATAGAGAACCTCGTCACTTCAATGATTTAAAATATTCATCAATTGCTTGGTATTATATCGAATAATGACCACCATAGACAACTACTAATAGTAAAAAAAACCTCATTTACCGCGCTCTGTGTGAACACGATGAACCGCGCGACTCACGCGATGAAAACGACCCGACCCGCTCCCGCCCCGCACCTGCTCTGTGTGTGTTTTGGGCTTTACCGGAGATTTATTGTGCAGGACGGCACGGTTGACATCTGTCGGGCATGCCACCGACCGGGATTCCGTCACATTATCTCCGGGTGCTCTCATCTAGCTAACGGAGAATACCTGCATAGACACAACCTTGTAGCCAGGATTATCCATCAGCAACTTGCTATGAAATACAGCCTTGTGGAATCGGAAGTGCCGTACTACAGGTACGTGCCCGACCCAGTTCTCGAAAATGGAAATATCACATTGTACTGGGATCGATCCATCATCACTGACAGGACTATTGTTGCCAATAAGCCTAATATAGTGGTGGTGGATCGAACAGAGCGGCGCGCAATGATCATTGACATAACGGTCCCGCATAAGGCCGAGAAAGATAAACAAATCAAGTATCTTAACTTGGCTCACGAGCTTGTCGACATGTGGGATGTGGACTCTGCGATCATTGTGCCGATAGTCGTATCAGCCAATGGCTTAATTGCCAAGAGCCTCGACTAACACCTAAGGAGGCTCTCGTTGGGCGGCTGGATTAAGGGCTTGATTCAGAAACCGGTACTCCTGGACACGGCTCGCATTGTTAGGAGGTTCCTCTCTCTGGAGCCCTGACCGCCGGGTAGCTTGGACCCTGTTCTCGATACCGGTGGGCTACTATTTTTTTATATTTTCAAATGTTTTTATACACCCCTTTGCAAAAAAAAACGGGCGGTTTTGATTTTTGTACATTATTGGTAATCATTTAGTTGTAAAGAGGTTTTAATAGCCAAACTATGTTACTGGCCCTTAATAAAGAGTCACTTAGTAACGACATCTATTGACGCGAAATGATACTTACTTCTTAATTACTAGGTTTGTGAGATCGTGTGTTGTTATATGACCGTCATTTTCTTTGCGCGGAAACTTAACGCGATACATTGTGTATAGAATATAACTCTAAAGTTAGGTTAATTAAAATTTTCCAGATGCGTTGTTTATTTATTAGTTTAGTATTAGTGCGATAGGTGGCGCTACCTATCTTTCAAATCTTGATAATCATGAAAGAATAGTGAAAAATGTTAATTTCTTAAATAATATAGGTATTTATTCTTTAATTTTTCACTTTTCTACATAGTTTATTTAGCTTACAGAGTGTTCGAACGTTTTCCCATATATTTTGACAGTATCATTTCGTGCTCGATAGATGGCGTTGTTCGTTCAATGTCATTTTCTGAATCACTGTGTTAAGAGTCTCCGTCGAAGAATGACTTTCGCCCAGATATTCCAAATAATTTTTAGTGTAGATATCTTTGTTTTTGACTTCATTAGTGTCGATAATAATAATAATAATAAATAAATAATAAATTGTTGGTTGGGTTGTCATTCGTTGAAAGTATTGATCATTTGATCTGATTGGTTTTGATTTGGTATTTTGGTTGGTTTCGTTCATTAGGTTCAAATTAAGAAGTCAAGAAACGAGTCGTTACAGATCGATTCAAATTTAATGGCGGCTCGGAAGTAAGCTTTTAGCTGCGCAGTACCCCACCCCTCACCCCCGCTGTCACATGAAATTGTTACTGCGCAGCGACTCGCCTCATGTTCCGAGCCGCCATTAAGTTTGAATCGAACTGTACTATACTTCGTAATTTGTTCGTATGATTCGTGACCGCCGCTCATTCGATTCGATCGTTGTTGGCGTGTGTAAGGCCTCGGCCTCGAATCTTGCGGGCAGCGGGGCGGCGGCGGCGGCGGCGCGGGAGCGGGGCGGGCATCAAAGACCCGTTCTCGAAACTAGCGGGCAGATTGCGCGTCACTATAGCCGCGTAGTGTTGTGTTCACGATTGTGTCGTCGAGATATTTGTTTTTATTCGCGAAAGAAATACAATGGCGGCAACATCTTTTTGATTCAAATTTATTCCTAACGCTCAATTTATTGTGGGCAACAACACTGCAATACAGACGCGCGGGCGGTCACCGCTTGAATGGAGTGCACCGCTCGCTGCCCACCGCCTCCCCGCTGCCGCGCCGCTGTTTTCGAGAACCGGTCCATTTGATTTTACGCATAAGATCCTGCCGCGCCCGCGCCGCTGCCGCCGCCGCCCCGCTGCCCGCAAGATTCGAGGCAGAGGCCTTATGGTTGATTTGATTTGTTCGACTATCGGACAGCAATAAATACACAAATATTGGCACATGTTTCAGGGGAAAGTCAACAATATACATCGATAAATACGGTTCCCGAAGAAGAAGATGCCACACACTATCCAGTAGAGTTCTTAGAATCCCTTAACACACCCGGTCTTTCAGCACACAAAATTTGTTTAAAAGTCGGAGTGCCAATAATTCTTCTCAGAAATTTAAGTCCTCCCAAACTTTGCAACGGCACTCGGCTCATAGTCACCAATCACCAACAAAACGTCATCGAAGCCGAAATCTTAACAGGTTGCGGCGCCGGTGATGTTGTTTTTATTCCAAGAATTCCTCTCATTCCCAATAATTTCCCGTTTAGTTTTAAGCGTGTGCAATTCCCCGTCAGCCTGTGTTACGCCATGACCATTAACAAAGCTCAGGGCCAGACATTATCCGTTGCGGGGGTGGATCTTAGTATTGGTTGCTTTTCCCACGGCCAACTTTATGTAGCTCTTTCGCGTGTGAGCAACCCTAGCAACTTTTTTGTGTACGCGCAGGTGGTTCCACCGCTAATATTTTATATAGAGAAGCATTTTCTTAAATAAAAACACAAGTTTTTTGGCATTTTCTTACTAGGAAAAATCACCAGGCCTGGTCGAAAGATTCCCCCTTTTTAAATGAAGGTACAACTTTTCTAAGCGACATATTATTGTTTTCCGACATCCATGCGAACGAAGTCGCGGGCACAGCTAGTTGTGGAATAATTTATGTTTGTCGCATAATCCAGCCTTATTGTGACTTAAAAGTGATATCTTTGTGTCGATTGTAATGGCAGAAAAAGCAATAAGAGCTAGTATTGATTATAACAAATTACTAGTCATTTATGCTTATGACATAGTAAAAATATTAATGTTATCCATACAAAAGCCATTTTTTTTTTTTTTTTTTTTTTTTTTTTTTTTTTTTTTTTTTTTTTTTTTTTTAAACGTTGCCCCACACTTAGAATTTCTTCCTGTATCGTGGGTACGTTTACAAACATAGAATCTCATATACACTAACACCCAGACCCGGAACAACTACTTGCAAATCATACAAATATTTGTTCCGTGCGGGGATCGAACCCGCGACACGTTACGCAGCAGTCCATCGCTCAGCCACTACGCCAACCGTGTCGCCAATGACTGTTAAGGTGCCCGTTTTTTTTGCAAAGGGGTGTATATTTTTTTATTCTAATATTTAAAAATATAATTTGTGTATAGTAAATGATATAAAGAGAATAATAATAATATTATATATTACATTATAATTATAATATAATATATAAATATATAATATATAGTATAGGGGCCCCCGAATGAAATTAATCTGAATGATCCTGTTTCTTATTAGGCTCAAAAACTATCGGACCAACTGGAGATTACTTCCTGCCTAAAAACTAGAGTACCTAACTTTTCTTAATATTGTATACTGAGCCCATGAGCCTCTGCAGCCAAGCTCCTACCACAGAACTTTAATAATAGAAAACACAAAATATTGCAAATCGGATAATAAAAGGAAAAATTTTTTTTTTTTTTTTTACTTGCGGACTTTATTAGTATATGTATAGTTTTCGAAGGAACCTATACCTATACTATTTGTTTTTTATTGTGCACTGAATTAGAACACTAGGTACTCATAAACATAGACAGTGTGTGACGAGCGTATGAATGTACGACATTAAAAATGATGTCTTTAAATTTATAATATTTCTATCCAATTCACAGAGCAAATTTATTACAATATATGGCATAATTATGTTACATGCATTCTCACAATGCAATTTGCCTTTGCACTGAAGTTATCAATGTAAGCAACGGACTCGTGTATAGGTATAGTTTTTATTGTTTTAGTAGTCCAGGCAAAATGTAGTGATAACTTTTTCCGTAGGATGTACTTTTTATTTATTTAAACCTTTATTTTCAGACCACAGCGAATACAGTGTTAGTAAGGAAAACCTAAAACTAATGTTAATATCTTAATGATAATCTTACCTATAATCCATAGGTATAAGTAGTTAAAAAAGGGTAAACAAAAAAAAACACGTGACTCATAGATGCTAAACCTTTTATTTCTAATGTTAAAATCATATTGTATAGAGTCACATATTAATACGCTCTATTCTGAATCTGAATCTATTGATTAGTGGAATAACCGAATAACCCAATTTTATAGGGTAAGTAAGTATACTCCATTTATTCGCGTTCAAAAGTTTAAGTGTTTAATTTTGTTCCTTAATCTATTTTAACAATAAACTGATGGCTCCAATCATTTGAATAAAATTAATAAGGTGAATTTAAAGTCAATTCGGGCATTACGGTGGATAAAACTTACACATTATGAATGAATTACCTACATGAATAGGTAGATAACAAATTCAATAGCGATGCTCTTGTATTGAATTTTATAATGTTGTGCTTCAAATTATTTTGACTAATTGTAATTATCAATGAATAAAATGCACCGACCCCAGCGTGGTTTAAACAGACTCGATAAATCGGATGAACCCAATAATGTACACTAGCCCCTAGAGCCTCATGTTTCTTGGGGCTACAGAGACAATTGCATAGGTGTGTATCCTAGACTAGGCTATAGTGGAGAGATGGTGATATTTGATTCCCAAGTAGCACAAAACTGCATTAAAAATGTTCACCTAAGGCCCACAGCGTTAATCTCAGCATTTATATACTCGTACCCGGGCTGCAACAGCTGTAGGTATAGGAAAAAACCGAGGCTCACTTTAACGCTTTCTTCTGTACTGTAAATCTATTAAACACCACAGATATCACTGTTATTCAGCGTTTAGTAGTGTAGTACCCTTTCAGCTGCAAGAACGCATGTTTGTGAACACAAATAATGCAGTTTTCTGAATAAAAACCCAAGCGTGTACTGTAAAACCGTTGCATTTAAAGAGAGAACATATGAACTACTATAAAGTCAGCAGTTACTTTGTGAAGTTATATAACAAAGAATTAATGTTTTATGTTGCATACAGATACACTTTTATCCTATTAGTCAGGTGTTACTATACACTCGAATAATAGCATTTATCTAGGCCGAATCAGAACTTAAAGTGGACTTTTATGCAGTTACATAGCAGCAAACTGGGCAGTCATTCTGTTTTGGGCTGAATAATTGAACTTGCGTAGGCATTTAATCTGCTGATTAAATTATAATGTGACATGAAACGAATATTTATACACCAGGCTATTTTGACAGCGTCTTCACGTCTTTAGTTGTTTTACGAAATGTGGAAAGCCAAAGAAAGAACTACACTATTACTCTTCACATCGATCCATGGCTGATTTATTTCTCATAAGTGCATAACTGAGGGGTATAGTTTCAGAACCCGCTAAGTCCATTTTTCTCACCTAGCAATATTTTTATATCACTAGTAACTTTATTATTTCCCGCACAATTTCGTATTATCAGATCGTACCATACACAGCTATGTCCAATAGAAAATTCACTTTAAAGTAGGCTGTTAGCTTCAAACACCGCCAAGTCCATCATAGTTCAATTCAAAAAGCGCGAAGTCCTTACAAGCCAATAGCGAGCCACCATTTTGGGCACGTGATACACAAAACTGTTATGGCTGCGGCTTAGTTTTTGTTGTGTTATTGTCGTGAAAAAGTTATTTTTTTAATTAGATACTGTGTTATTTTCAAAGTAAGTGTGCTATCTTTACGAAGATGGATACAACCCCGATCGTTGTTGATAAAAGTAAAGCTCGGAAACGGCAGAGAAATCCGGAACAATGGAAGAGAAACCTGCAGAAATTAGAGAGGTATGTAGACACTACTATGAGAGGTTTTGATCATAGATTTCAAATATTTAAATATATTTTGTTGAAACTATTGTTTCTTTGTATTTTTCATTGACTTTTTGTTTATTATTATATTTGACGTGTCCATGTTTATTTATATGAGCCGATTCCTAAGTTTTGACGAGTTTGTTATATACCTACCTACGAATTGAAATCGTTGAAATTACCGACTTGTACATACAAACTTGGTTGTTTTTTTTGGCAGGGAGTATGCCTGTTGGCATTATATTAATTTAATGACCTTTTTAGTATTTTGTTTAGTCCGTTGATATCTGGGTATTAATTTTAATTGGTTCATGTGCAACTTTATATACATATAGAAGCAATACGAATGATGTAACCGAGATATTGTAAAACTTGAGATTGAAAAGAGTTTCCATGGAGTTTCTTGCTTGTTCTTCTCCAAAGAAACCAACCTACGCTTTGGAACAAGCAATTATTATTAAATTTGTTTTTTTATTTCTATACCAATATCAAAATGGTTTAAGTCGGCATATACATATTATTAGTCGTAGCAAATACAACAATGTCCACGTACGTCAGATTCAAAATTAGCAATGTCCAAACTTCAGTTTCAAAATCAGCTAAGTCCAACACATTATTGCTTTTTATACGTTTGTAAAACATTATAAATTAATAAATAAGTAACTAAATGTAGTTGAAACGGTTAATTTTTCAAAAGGTACAGAGAAATCATTAATTAAGTAATGCTACAAGAAGTCATCACAAATTTTCTATTTCTGGACTATGACTGTCACTGGACTTGGCGGTATTTGAAACTATACCCCTCAACTAATTTCCTATTTGCTGAATGATAGGCCACATGAGAGCACCCGTACAGACCTTAGCATTAAATTAATATTAAAACAGTTCACTTGCTATCCGCCATTTTCGTAGCTTGACTGTGAATTATTGTAAAATTTTATCATTTTATTTTGGTTTATTTTAGAAGATATCGATTGGCATTGATTTGGTTTACAAATAATTTACACGTAACCAGCTTTTTATCACTTTCTTTGTAAAAAGCAATAACATTTATTTTGTTTACTGTCCATTTAAGCTAGTTTTTTTTTTTAGTATTTAGAGGGTTTTGAGAGCGCGTGAAAATTTTGAACTAAACTTATATGGTATTTTACAGTAAAGTTACCTGCCCAATAAGATTTCAGATATAATAGGAAGAAATCAAAGTTTTACTTACCGTAAATTACCTATATTTATTTTCAGTACTTCATGTTTAACAAATTGACAGTTCTTATTAAAGAAAAATAAATAAGTAATAAAGCTATTGCATTCCACAATTTTGCTCAGAGTGTACTTTCGAGTGTGTAATTAGCTTATTAAATGTACAAATTTATTTACTTTTATGCTGTATTATAGGTAACACGTGTCTTGTTATTCAGTCAATTTTCAGCTCTTGGTGTGTTACACACAATGCTAATATGATGTTGATATAATTCAATTATTTGATCATTGGAATTCTTATACAGCTATGTGCTGAATAATTTGTGCCCCAATTAGAGTTATATCAGCAGAGGATGCGCTGCCTACGCTGTTATACAGCAGGTTTAAGCAGCTAATGCATTCGCGGTGCACTGTGAAAATGCTGTTATAAAGCACTTTTGTGCTACTTGGGTTATGAATCTCGGGTCAAGTGGTATAGGAATGGTAGGTATAGTCAGCCCCGGATCTAGGGGGGGGCAAGCCGGGGCCTATGCCCCGGGCGGCAAGTTCAGAGGGCGGCAAAATTCACACTTTACAGACGAATGGACAACTATCATCATTCACTTAGCTTTAACATCAGAATAAATAGTAGTACAAGTATAGAAATTTCACTCTTGTTTTACTGTGGCCATCGCAATTCGACCGATACCTAGGGACTTAGGTACTCTAGCTCTACGCTTCCTACTACATCCGCAAGCTATGAGCGAAGTTTTAGCAAACTAAAACTAATTATAAATTATTTGCGATCTTCTATGAGGCAGGAATGCTTATCGAGTCTTTGCAATAGCGATAGAAAATCGAATTGAACAAGAGCTAAATTATGACAAAGCCATAGATTTATTTCCAGAACAAAAAGCTCGAAGAGTAAAATTGTAATTTCAATTTAATTCACAAATGCAATATTTGATTTTTATTTTAAATCCTATGCTGTGTTGTTTATAAAATATATATCCTACAGTGTAGGATATACAGAATGTTAGGGTAAACACTCTTGTCATTCAAACCATGGCTAGTTGTCTTAAATATAAAAATAAATGACCGAACACAACAAAAAAAAAACGTTATTATCATTAAAAGATTTTAAAAAGTTTCTATCTGACACCGTGCTTGCTAGCGAAACAGCTGAATGACTAAGGGAGGGATCGCGCTCGCTGCCGGTCAGGTCACATCCCGTACCCCCCGCCCGTGTTGAGACGCAAGTTCGTTGCCCTAGCGCATAGGACAACGAACTTGCGTCTCTTGTTACTACAAGAGACGCAAGTTCGTTGAAAAGATATAATTTTTTTTTAAAAAAAAGTTGTAATTTTCCATTGATTTTACGTTCTATAAATGAAACCAAACCACTGGTTGCAAGGATAACGGTGTTTACCCTAACACCCTGTATATTTGAACGTGTATTGACTGTAGGAGGCGAGGTACACATTCATGTCTATACAGGGTCTAAGGGAAAACACCGTTGTTACTCAAACCACCATGGGGAGTTGACTTCAATATAAAAATAAATGACCGAAAAACAACAAAAAAAAAGTTATTTTCATTAAAAGATTTTAAAAAGTTTCTATCCGACACCGTGCTCGCTAGCGAAATAGCTAAATGACTGAGGGAGGGGTCGCGCTCGCAGCCGGTCAGGTCACGTCCCACGCCCCCCCACCCGTGTTGAGACGCAAGTTCGTTGCCTTAGAGCATAGGGTGAAAGGGTAATAGTATAAAATAGTCTTGTGGTAAAATGTAATTAAAATAAAAAAGTTGTAATTTTCCATTGATTTTACGTTCTATAAGGTGTATCTTTTCATACACGAAATATTTTAAGGGGTCATTGTACTCATCATTATGAACAACTTTTACTATGGGACCAACCCTGAAATCGCGAAAGAAAAATTAGCTGTTCCCTACATTTTGACGAGCTATGCGAACATTAAGTATGGAACAGCTGATTTTTTTTTCGCGATTTCAGGGTTGGTCCCATAGTAAAAGTTGTTCATAATGATGAGTACAATGACCCCTTAAAATATTTCGTGTATGAAAAGATACACCTTATATAAATGACACCAACCACTGGTTTCAAGGATAACAGTGTAACCTTTTTTTTTTTTGTCGCTGAGAAATGCATTACGCATCCCCCCGCTCGTGGGGGACGAGTCTGGGGTATGTGGAGTGGGACTCCTGTCGCTAACGGTGTAACCTAACACCCTGTTTATCTGTAAATAAATAGGCTTAAATAAATTATAAAGATAGGTAAAAATAAATTATTATAAGTGGGCGGGGGCGGCATACTATCAGATTTTGCCCCGCTTAAAAAAAATTGAAGATCCGGGGCTGGGTATAGTACTAAGTCATAGTCATTTATTTTATAACAAAATACATTGTGTTGAAATTATTACAGTGATCTTAATCCATCATAAACTTACAGAAATAAATCACTTATCATTTATTTATTCAATATGGTGTATATTTTCATACACGAAATCTCTTAAGGGGTCATTGTACTCATCATTATGAACAACTTTCACCATGGGACGAATCCTGAAATCGCGAAAAAATAATCAGCTGTTCCCTACAATTATGTTCGTCAAAATGTAGGGAACAGTAGATTTTTTTCTCGCTATTTTTATCATAGGTCCCATGCAAATTCTTAACAAACACTAGAATATACAGACATGGCACTGCTAAAATGCTAAGGCTGAAGAAGTGGTCCCTGCATGATTCAGTCTGTTTTTTAATTACAAATGCAAAGTGAAAAAAATGCAGGTAAATTATTTCTAAGCAAAACCGTGAGAAAATATCTCGGAAGAGATGGGTTTCCCTGATAAACTGGTAGTAATTAGGATGATTAATTCCTGATAAATTGGTAATTTCAGTGTTCAAGTGCAAAGTAACATGTAGTTCGTACCTACATCTAGTGGGGATTTTTCGAACACCTGAGACTGCTGAAAACTATAAAGACGATTTGCGCGGGACCTACATCGGTGAAGAGTTTCATTATTTAGTTCTATTCACTGCAGCACGATGGCACTGTAATCAAAGTTACGTAAAACTGTAAAGCGGTCCTTAGACGACAATGCGGCACGACATGCAATTGTTACGTGAATTAACATGCTGCATGAAAGACCCTGCATGACTAAATTCTATGGATTTTTCAATCAACTGTCATTCGCATCCATCAATACAACTAAACGGTCACATGCATGATGCCCGCGGCTTCGCCCACGTGGATGTCGGTTATTATATACTAAAACCTTCCTCGAGAACCACTGGTGAAAACAGCATGAAAATCGATGCAGTAGGTTTTGAGTTTATCACGAACAGACAGACAGACGCGGCGGACGACTTTGTTTTATAATAATTGTGGTTTACGATAGTTTCCTCTTTTATTAATGTACAGTCACGGACTTTAATTGATGAGCCACTTGGCACTGTTCGTATTTTAGCCGTGTAATGCAAATCAGGTTTATTCGGTTCCCGACACGCAAAGATTGTCTTCGTATTAGAAGAAGAAAATTATATTTCATATCTTTACCGGTTGGCTAACCTGAGAGCAGAACTACAAACTTGACAGCAGAGTGACTACTCAAAGTCAACCAATTGCAGGTCTAGCAACAGTAACCTAGCAACGATAAACAATTGTTGCTAGGTTACTGTTGCGATAGTAACGTTAGCGTACGGAGAAATTCTCTGACATCGATATTTCAACTGTCTCTTACGTGTCTTCAGTTAAGTTTTCAGAATTATTGAGTTAATGAGCTATGATTCAAAGGAGGTCAGTATCAAATAGATTGGATAAACTTAATGCAACATTGTATTAATTTTTATCATTAAGAACTTATTAGTCAACCTCTATGGATAAGACTATTTCCGATTAACAGTAATTCATTTGTCATCTTGATATTTCAACTGTCACTGTCTTCAGTTATGTTTTATAATTATCGAGTTAATGAGCTATGATTCAAAGGAGGTCGGTATCAAATAGATTGGATAAACTTAATGCAACATTGTATTTATTTTTATCATTGAGAACTTATTAGTCAACCTCTATGGATATTTTCGATTAAAAGTAATTTAATTTGTCATCTTGTTTACGAGCTTGCGATTTGAGTTCGTGTTTAATCGTGTAATCTCGGGAATGTAAGAAAGTAAACAAGATGACAAATAAATTGCTTTTAATCGGAAAATACTATACAATGCGAGATCAGCATAAACTGGAAATGTATAGCTTGATGTGTAGCCGTGTGTACGTAGGTACCTGCTTAATTAACGATAAATGGAAAATGCCATTGAAATTCAATCCTAACTAATATTACAAATGTGAAAGTGAGTTTGTTTGTTACACTTTCACGCTAAAACGGCTGAACGGATTTGGAACCATGACCTGGAGCTGGGCATAGGCTACTTTTCATCTTGGATTGCAGACGAAGTTGCGGGTAACAGCTAATAAATAATAATTCCATTATCACTAATATTTTAACCACCCAGGATTTTTTTATCTGTATTATTATGCCTACTACTTACTTTATTATATAATATACATTATATTTATTACGTATACTAGCTCCTGCTTCGCACGGATGCAACAGTTACCTACCTACTGATGTGGCGACATGTGAAAACATCAAGATTTCTGTGCTTTATCTGTTAAATTATTAATATTTTATAAACATTAACCCTCCGAAATAAATTCTATGGTAAAAACCACATCAAAATTCTTTGTGCGTACCTTCTGACGCGTGTGACCCGCGGCACAAAGCGGCAATCAACTGATTTAGAGAAACAAGTCTGCGAGTCGCGCTAAACTTTGAGTACGACACTCAAGATTTAATAAAAAATAGGACAGTAACGATTCACAATTTATTAAAATATAAAGATAAAATTTACAAAAGTGTTATACTAATGCCAGCACTCGCTTAAGTCAATTCAACGTTATGGAACCATGTTTCACCAGAGTGTGAACGTTAATAACCATAAGCAGCTTTTCATTCCGAATGTTTCACTACTAAATAAATTAAAACTTACATGAAGTTTGTGTAAAAATTCACTAAAGGCCTGAAACATCTTAAAATTAGCGTCGTTTAAAAGTTTGTATAATAAAGATCTTCACTACATTCAAACGTGACGCTATTCAGGCTCATAATAAAGTAATAAATTAAAAAATAAATATCTTTAACAGTAACCACCAGAACAATATTATCATACTTACAAGTGTACGAAATATACTAAATACTAACATAGTATTATAAGTCGGTTCAGTCACTTATGAATAATACCTACCCACACAATCTCTTGTGTTTAATAATTACCTTACATAGCAAAATATTGGTGTCGATTCCCTTGTTCACAAACTAAACTAAATTTAAGTTCAGTGCATCTTTTTCTTTCTATTTGGTTATTCAAAGGGCAGAAAATAAATTTTAGTTTAGTCCTGTCAAATTAGTCATCGCCTGACGTAAATTGACGTAATTTTAGTAGGCAAGTTTTTAATCACGTCTAAACTTATAAGGAGTAGTGACAGGCGCTGATTAATTTGACAGGACTAAACTAAAATTTATCTTATAAATAGAAAGAAAAAGATGCACTGAACTTTTAGTTTAGTGTGTGAACAAAGGAATCGGGACTATTGGCCGAATGCCGTTAATTTAATAACATACAACATGAGAAACTATAGTTCTGCTAAAGATTTGTCCCATCATCATTTATAACAAAACCAGGAAAGTAACTATACTTACAATAGGTACGTAGGTATATAATATACTTTTACATTACATTCACAATTTGTTATTTACAAAATTACAACCATTGAAACTTCTTTTGATTCATGTAGAGAAGCGACACAATGTATCTATAAAATTTTCTTGAACGGCAGCTTTCCTTGATCGAATTTCAAGCTAAACATGCTAGAGTTATTCCAGTAAAATTCGAACATAAAATGCTCACAAAATACAATAACAATCAGTCACCACAAATCGGTATAGGGACGTTTATGCATACAGAAGAAAAAATAAAACAAATTCCATAACTTGAGGAATCTATTCAGTTTTTCTGTGGACGATTTCTGCAAATTGTTTCTCTTCTTCGGTCATGTCCGTGTCCTCCCAGCCCCATACTGGGTTCTCTGGGTGGTAGTGCTCTCCCTCTTCTAGACCCTCCTTAGACCACGGGTGGGTTCCGTCCCCTGTCCTTTTCACCCTCTGTCGGATCATATCGGCTGATACTGTTTTCAAATCGTAAGCCAAACCTGTGAAGAAAACCAAAGTTGAGAAAAACTGAACTTTTTATGGAAGAGCTGAGTAATACCATCAGTTTGTATCGGTACCATCGGTACCTACACGGAATATTTATTAACGTAGGTGCCGTTCGTGGAGTAAAATTTAAAAAATCTAAACTATTGCATTTTGGTTCAGTGTTCCAATTTAGTAAGTGGAAAAGCTTCGGTGTCATTCGCTTTTGTGAAGAGCTGTTTGAATCGGTGCTGTAAGTGGAATATTGATTGTCTTCCGATATTCGGACGCAAAAGCCCGTGTATTGCTTTGTCACAAATGGGACACATAAATTACAGAAAAATACCACACCGTAGGAAATGGTTGGATGGAATACGAGCGGAATTTCAATAGGCACATGAACCTAAAATTAGTATCTTTATTTAAAAAATGTGATAGTCTTCTTTGTTTGAGAGCACACGATATGAACATAGTGTACAGAAAGATTCATTATTTATCAACAGAATTGCACCCACGTGAGTCCATTTAGGGCAAAAAAAAGTCATACATAGGTAAGTCTAGTCTTACCGTGTTTAGCGGCGAAGTCTATTAAGGCAGTAGACAAGTTTGAGCTGTTATTTCCAAGTTCTGCTGCCTTGTAGTCCCAAGGGAAGACGTGGTGGTAATTGTGCCAACCTTCGCCGAACGCAAGGAGTGCGACCGTTTTGTTGTCAGTAGCGCCTATGTTTCTGAAATAGTAATATGTTGCGTCAGTAAGATATTTGTTTTTTGCTGTAACAGATTATTTTCGTTAATTATTTTTAGTAGCCTCGTTGGTCTAGTGGTCGCAAGCGCTACTGCTGAGCATGAGGTCCTGGGTTCGATTTCCAGGTCGGGCAATGTGTTGATGAGTTTTTTTTATCTGGAATTTCTCAGTAGCAGCCCGGACTCTTGATTTGTGCCCGGTTGATGGCAATAGGCTCGCCCCCTATCACATGGGACTTAAACATAACTTGCGAAATGTGAGTGTACACACGGCTACACATCAAGCTATACATTTCCAGTTTATGCTGATCTCGCATTGAATAGGATTTCCGTACAATGCGAGGTCAGCTTATACTGGAAATGTATAGCTTGATGTGTAGCCGTGTGTACTATAGTATAGGTACATCTCTGGCGTGATGTGATTTTATGGTATACTTATGTTATAATTATTTATTATTTTTGTTACTTTCAAAATTATTATTTTTATTACGTATTTAAGACTAGGTACCTACAGTATAATAAAAGGCAATACTGAATTTCTGTAACTAAACAAAGAAATTGACTGAAATATCAGGATGTTGGTACTTCTCTATTGCATAACATACATCACGCGATCTACAAATAGTACCCATAATATACACATCGAACGTGAACCAAAATTTATGTTAGCAGAATGAACTGGGGCTTTCTTTATTTCTTAGTGCGCAGTCAGCTACAAAAGACAAAACATTTATTTCAAGATTTTTCAGGTACAGAATAAGAGCTAGATAATTTAGTTAAAAATTACCTATTGTTCTTCTCTAAACGTATTCTAAAATGTTTCTTCAAAGTATTATCTTTCTAGTTTATAGTTTAATAACTAAACAGAATAATAAAGCATTTTCATTTTCGTTTCGAACATCAAACCCTTATAATGTTGACTGTACGTATTACAATATTGCGTTCAAGAATTGCATTGTGAAGTGCCCATTTCTTATGTCTGTAACATTTATTTAGTGCTCTATTTAAGTAATTTATCGTTGTGACATTCAAGTTATTTCAAGTAGGTACTTATTTAATAAAACCCTTTTAATAATCATTTATAATGTAGGTACAATAGTACACTAAAGTCTGAATTTCAGGGCAATATTTTTTAAAACTAACAACACGAATTCTTTATTGTCTCCTAAAATGCAACCACAAATTAATTTGTGGAAATAACAGAGTCAACATAAAAACGTATCTTAATTTACCCTGAAATGCAACTTAGAGAAACCTAAAGTATGTACAAAGTTATACTTGTGCCATTAATAACAAAGTACAATACAATAACATTAACAAAGTAACTAACTAATATTTCGTTCAGTCATCTGTAAGTTAACCGAGCCGTAACTGGGTCAAGAATTTGCTGCATTTTTTTCAACTTTCACCGAATGTTCGTATAACTTCATGACTTAAAAGTGAAATGTTAATCACTTACTTGTCGTAAGGCCTATTGCCCCAGATGTGGGCCGCGGAGTTGACGAGCCAGGTGAAATGGAGGGCCAATGTGTATCTGGTGATGGACGCCACGTACCATGAGGTCCAGGCGTTCTCTCCCCAGAAGTAGACGGGGATCCAGGCAGGGATAATGAAGCATAGGATTGGCATCACCACGAGATATGTTCTGGAAAGAGATTTTCAACATTTTTAAGATGGCGTCGTACAGCTGTGCCTATAGACTGATATGTTAGTTTTAGTTTATGAAAGTGTTGGCTACATTTCTTGTTTAGAAACCAAAGAAAGTTCTACATGGTGGACCAAGACAGAGACAAGATAAACCTTCAGAGTTCGTTTCCCAAGGATTCTTATTCAAATAAGACCCTAACAATATCTGTTCGAAAGGCAAAGTTTTACTTACTTCAAACAGCTAGTCAAAGTGAACCGAGCACTATGTAAGTTCATAATCAGGTGTGTAGGTATAAACCCAGCGGATTTTTAGAATAGTTCTGAAACTACCGATCGATTCGTTTTCAATTACGATAGTTTACAAAGGATCGATTTGTTTTCAATTATGAATAAATTATGATAGTTTACAAAGCGACTCCTCATGCTGGATCTTTAGAACTTAGTTCTGCTATATAATTGCGTAACTTATTTTTCGTAACCGATTATGTACTGTTTCATTTCGACAGTTCAACATCATTCATTGCGATAGTTACTTTGTTGAGCAGATTTTTTGACACGATGTAACCAACAGCTTGTTGTCATGGGGTATGCCACAGCAGCCTCGAACAGTCGCGTTGCCTTAGCAAAAGATTACATCAGCACGCGATTCCAAAAGTGTAATAGTGGCAGCAGTCAACATGTGTCGTCCGCCGATATCGGCACGACAATCAATGTCGGCGACGATACCGGCACTACACAGACACAGTGTGAAAGCGTTAAGTAGTCATTGTATGAAACTACCAGTCCGACGATATCGTGTAGGTTATTCTTATCGTCGAATGTGAAAGCGCCCATTGAATATAGTTTTTTATGCAATAGTGTGGTCAGTCCCGCTCTTCAAATCACAACTGTCAGATAATAGCAGTTGTGATCTGAATTTGGAAAAGATGTAGATGATGTAACTATATGAACTACAACTGAAGCAAATAATGATAAATGCTTTAGTTTAACACTCTCCCTATCGACAATATATAAGACTTTTTAAGTTCAGGGCCATGGAGGTCGACCGCGGGTCCCAAAGTTTCTGCTTATGAACGCCGTGAGTCAAAAGTCCAAAAAAAAATCTTTCAGGACGCCGTGGGATCCGCCCTGACCTCCCGAATTCAAATAGTTTTTACAACTACTGGCGTGCTGTTATTGAAAATGTGATACTTCTCTGGCGATTTAGCTAAAAATTAAAAAAAAAAGCAAGTCAATATGACCAATAATTGAGTTGCTATGGGACTTGACAATGATATAAAAAAAAACATCATAATATGAATATTTATGTATAGAATGAAGTTTTTATAACAAAAAATAATTAGAATGCTACAACTCTAGCTAGGTGCTTGAATCACTACTACTCGACGATTCATTGCTATCAGTATTCAGGTAACTACCGTCTGACTCAGGTATGAAGTTAGGATCTGAGTCAGAGTCGTCCGATATGTTGAAAACGCGATTTAGATTATAACAAATCTAAATCGCGTAATCGATAAGAAAGCGCGGGAAAAAGTCAATCTCCCGGCCGTGGGGGCGTCCGGCGTCTAACTGCTTGTTATTATGATTGGCTTGCAGAATAAAACTATATGTACATACATGCGGCGTACCGAACGAAAAAATGTGGGGGCTGCCGGCGGACCCTATGGCCTGCTAAAAAAAGTATTGAAAAAGGTGCTTTGGCTTGCTGAACAAAATATTTTGGGGGTCACCGGCGGCTCCCATGGCAGGGAGAGTGTTAATAATGGTTTCTTGGAAATTGGTAAAAGATATTAATTTGTAAAGAAGTCCTATTCTGAAGCTTTAGGTACAATACATCTACTGGAAATAAATGTTTTTCTTCTTAGTACGAGTGTTTGTGGGATTGTGAAAATAATGTATGAAATGAAATAAAATTGTTTATTCTGTAAATAGGATATTGGAATCACTTTTACACGTCATATTAAAAAGTTGTAAAAATAAGCTAGATGAGGTCGGCGTTTCCTATCTGACTACTCTGAGAAGAAGGGCTGAAACAAACTCAGAGGTCACCGTCTCCTTCAAAGTCCAAACATAATCTTGGTCAGGCCATATGAGGAGTGAGGACCATGTAGATTAGAGTCTGAAATGGTCTTTTGAGGAAAGAACCAGACAGATTTGAGTGGACCTGTCCAGTCAGTGCAAGCATTTGTCAGTAAATAGTGGAGCTCAACTCAGAACTTAAGGAGCTCAACGACTCGACGAACAATACCGATAGGACATTTGGGTAGGTTGCATAAAGTTCTCAAATTGCCAGACCTTCGCTAAAACTAACAGACCGAAAAATAAATATCCACATAGTCCTCACATTCACAATAAAACAATACTTTACAAGTAATCATCATGTCCTGGTCCAAACCTTGCATGAAAGGCTTCATGTGGGCCTTTCATGCGAGGCAATGTGTGCAATCAACCATATTTCAACAAATGCTTGATCTTTCTTTATGATCTTCTTTGAAGTTACGTCCTTGCCTTGGAGACCTATCTATACCGTGAAGGTTATCGATTCTTAGAATATCATAACGAGATATTTTCCAACACTTGTCTAACCTGTATTTTTGGATATATTTGATACATCCATACCTGATATATCTATACCTAAAGTTAAAAAAGAAACTAACAAACTAAGTAAAAAACAATAATCAGTATACAATTCTTCTTCTGAAATCATAGCCTTGATGAAGTTCTGACTCGTCGGCTTCCAGTCTAACCGGATGCAGCTTATATTACATGGGGTGACTGGCGTGACTGCGTACCCTACCTCCACAACCCTGGGTAACAAATACCCTTTTTTACGTAAGATTGGTTGTCAGACTTTCGGGCTTCTAGCGGCCCGTAACGACTGTAAAACATCCATGAATGACAGCTGACACCGACAGCTTAACGTGCTTTCCGAGCCACGAGTGTGAGATTAAAATAGACCATGTTAATTAAAGATGAACCCTATTTCTGGGTGGAATTGATTGAAAATAGGAAAAAAATAAAATAGGTTATTAAGTTTGTCACTTACTTCTTTTGGAACATAACAATCGGGTCTTTCTCCAGGTCGGACATGTCGACGGTGGCGCCCTTCTCGAAGACATCCTTGTGCTTGCGCACCATCAGCCATCCGATGTGGGAGAAGAAGAAGCCACGCTTCGCGTTGTGAGGGTCTGCGTCCGTCTCCGTAAACTTGTGGTGGACTCTGCATGAGGACAGTGATGATTAATCAAATAATTCTCTATCGAAATAATCAAAGTACCAATAATATTCATTTTCTTCGTGTTATTTTTGCCATCGGGACGCTAAGAAAAAGATGGATGTAACGTTTTCGCTAGTTTGTTATATTGTTTACACCATTGTTTACTCCTGAAGAGACGATGGCTCATTTTTTTTAAGTTCTCAAAATGTCCCCAATGGTGTCAATTTGAGGACGTAAACGTTACTGATGCTGCGATCGACGATCAACCTACCTGGGCCAAAGCAATTTAGTTAGATAACAATGTTGTATCATCGTTTCGAAAAGTAGAAGCAAATTTGTAGTTGGTGCCTTGTCTTACTCAATACCTATGCGAAACGACTGCTTATAGACTTGTACAACTTTCAAAATCAAACAAAAAAATCAGCTGTTCCCTACATTTTGACCAGCGAACTATGTCGGGAACAGCTGATTTTTTTTCACGATTTCTGGTTTGGTCCCACAGTGAAAGTTGTTCATAACTATGAGTACAATGACCCATGAAGAGATTTCGTGTATGATAAGATACCTCTTATATACACATAGCAACAGCAATTCGATGTGATGGTGACTTCTCAAAACCTCATTTTAATCCTTGCTGTTGTGTTTATTTAAATCATCGTTTGTGCTAGTTTTTTTCATGAAGTAAATAAACATAGATACCTAAGCGTAGAGATTATAAACAAGATAAATAATACTGTAATTAAAGTGCTCAACCGTACGACGTACGTTACGAATCTGATAGCTGACGTCAATGGATCCCTGCTGTATTCCTTCTAATGATCTTAGTACACGTTACAATCACCTAAGTTATTTACCGGTAGAACGTGACATTTCCAAGGACATAACGAACATAATATCAATAGAAACTCTTTGCAAATGTTTTGTACCTCTGGCTGGATGTTGGAATTTAAAATAGCTGGCTGGATTTTGGAATTCATTTTTTTCCCGGCTCCACCGTTTCATTAGACCGTACTTGACCCCTGAAAGTTTTCATGATTTCTTTCACACCTAAAATTTATTCCGGATTGCATGTCTTCGTTGAGTTCAAAACTAGTTATGGAATTTCCATAACAGACACGTGAGTGAAACCATAAATACTGTTATTTGCAAGGTGGTGCAAAACTTTGATCATCGTAGAGATAAACTTCTATCGACATATCCGGCAAGGTGCTGAATTTCATCACTAATAATATTTATAGATACCGTCTATGTGTGGGCAACTATTTAGTAACCGCTGGTGAACCGTTCATGTTTACTGTTGTTAAATAACTATCAATAACCTAATGATATTATAGGCAAACTTAAACTCGAGCGCCTAATTTTTGTATCGCAAATAAATACGGGGGGAAAGGAAAGTCCAGTCGCAAAAAAAAAAACATAGATAATAGTGCTAAGTGAGCTTCGTGACTCTTCGTTGAAAGAGTCACGAATGTATTTGGTAATGCGACATAATATTCATTTTTCAGAGGTATGGCAATCCTAACTTCCTAACTAATATTGGGTCCCCACCTATGAAATTGGCGTTTTTTTCTCACAAATAGAGAACCTCGTCACTTCTATATATTATATTATATTTTGATAAATTAAGGTATCATGACTGACCTGTGATCTCGCACCCATTCATAGATGTGGTTCTGAAAGGCCATTGTCTGCATGAAAGCTAGGAACAGTCGTAGAGGCCACCGCGCCTTATAGGCACGATGTGCCCAGAGCCTGTGGGCACCGGCCGTCACGCCCATGCCTGACATGATCGCGAAGCTTAGACCTAGAAACAGAAAGATGTGTAAAATATTACTAATCCAGGTTATAAACTATTTGTGTGCCAAAGGACAATGCTACGGAATGTATAGACCAAAAACCCAGAGTCGATTAAAATAATTCATGCACGTTGAGATAGAGCAATCATAGTACGTCTACTGTAAACTTTTTTTTTTTCGCTAAAACGGTTCCCAGGGGACAGATCTCGAGGTTCTAGAATCACATTCCCATCTACGGAATGGAATCTTTTCATCAACTTCTAACTGTCGTATCGAAATGAAACTTTGCATAAATATGTAGTTTGGATAACAATACTATAATTTGGAATCTTGGAGCTGATCTGATGATGGAGCCAGGAGGTGGATAGAGGAACTCTTGTGGCTACATATGATTCGTTTTAATGAGTCCAATTGATTGGGCTTGTAACAAGGGGCTGGTGATGGAGCCAAGAGGTGGATAGTGGAATTCTTCAGTGGCTACTAGTAAACCCCTCGAGTTTGGGCTCATATGATTCGTTTTAATTTGTCCAATAGATTACACTTGTTGTTGAGGGTCTGATGATGGAGCCAGGAGGTGGATAGTAGAATGCTTCAGTGGCTACTAGTAAACCTCTCGAGTTTGGGTTCATATGATTCGTTTTAATGAGTCCAATTGATTGGGCTTGTAACAAGGGGCTGGTGATGGAGCCAAGAGGTGGATAGTGGAACTCTTCAGTGGCTACTATTAAACCCCTCGAGTTTGGGCTCATATGATTCGTTTTAATTAGTCCAATAGATTGCACTTGTTGTTGAGGGTCTGATGATGGAGCCAGGAGGTGGATAGTAGAACGCTTAAGTGGCTACTAGTAAACCTCTCGAGTTTGGGTTCTTATGATTCGTTTTAATGAGTCCAATAGATTGCACTTGGTGTCGAGGGTCTGATGATGGATCCAGGAGTTGGATAGTAAAACTCTATAGTGGCTGCTAGTAAACCAGTATGAAAGTACCACCGCGCTTAGAGGCTATTATGCCCTAATTTTTGCTGACTGCGGTACCAGTCCTTAGAAATAGGATATGCAACAAAAACTAATGTTATTAGGCCCTATGCTTTGCACAAATCGCGAACTATGCCAACTTGTAGTGCCGTCTGTGCGAGGGAGACGTAATGACTTCCGTACCTATGCCTAATGTCAATGTTAAAAAGTCAAAGTCATTTAATATCAATTAGACCACTTTGAGTAGTCAGGAAGTTACTCTGTTAGGTTATGTTAGTTCATCATCTGCCGAGCCTTTTCCCAACTATGTTGGTGTCGGCTTCCAGTCTAACCGGGTGCAGCTGAATACCAGGTTAGGTTATGTTAGTTAAGATACTAAAATTATGTTATTGAGTTTATCCATCCTTTCACAATACGAGCGGTTTTGTGGTCCGTTAAATTATAAAACCAGCGTATTATTGCCCCACTACAGGGCAATGGCCTCTTCTCATACAGAGAAGGCACGAGTATTGATCGCACCACGTTTGTTCAAGACGAGTTGGCGATTTCAGATTTTTATTACCTACTAGCGGACCCGGCTGACGTTTTCCTGCCCAAACCGCGCCACCTACCGGGTTCATTTGTATTTTCAAACTATCCAGGGACCTACTCAAATATACACACAAAATTTCATCCCAATGGGTCCAGCCGTTTCGGAGGAGTTAGGTGACAAACACACGTACATAAGAATTATTATATAAAGTTAAGTCCAGGTTTCGACGCGTTGTTTTTCCTTCACCGATGACAATAATGTCTCAGATAGACTCAGAGAGTTCATTTGAAATGAGAAAGTCACTCTGGGACTTGCCCGGATTTGAACCCATAACCTCGTGCATGACAGGCGAGGCCTTAACCACTACCCACTATTTTGCATCACAAGTTAAGTTATAATAGTCACTCGAAAATGTATTACTAACAGCTTTTTCAAAGCCGTCAAAGCATTTAAGTATTCGAAAGTCCTTTGAACAGAAGCCCTGCCAAATGATATCGTGTTTGGAGCGCAATGAATATATACGTAAATTGAATGTCTTGGTGGCTCAGAGGATTACGGAACTGACAGTGTACAGGCGTTCCTCAAATCTTCTCTTTGATGAAAAGCCCTATAACTAATTGGTCTGTAGAGCTAAACAGTTTTGACAGACCAATTAGGTAAAGGGCTTTAAGCCCCAAAACGTGCAGTGGCTTTTAACAGATTGTTACAGGGAGTTAAATTCTCCCCAAATAATTGAGTAGGTTATTCTGAACAGTTATGCTATTCTGTAAAAATCTCACCGTAAAATCTTAGGTGAAGTGAGCTTGAAGTGAACTGCCTTAGCATCACTACTGATGCTAAGGCAGTGACAGTTCACTGAGCTCAGTGACAGCTCAAAACACGCTCACGTCACCTAAGTTTTCACGGTGAGATGTTTACAGAATCGCAATGCAGAGGCTCTAGTGTGAGTTTATTTTAACCATCTCAACTTTACGGATCGACAGCGTTCGGCGCTCCGATTGGCCCTTCACCAGTGAAGGCCAGTTAAGGGCCAATCGGAGCACCGAACGCGGTTGATGCGTAAAGTTGAGATAGTTAAAAGAAGCTCACACTAGGGCCTCCAGAGACCCTAGCCAAGTGACATTCTATCAGCGATAACGATGATGGAAAAGGCAAAAATGTATAAGACAGACGTATGCTATCGAAAAGCTTATGTCAATCCTGTTGAAAGTCGTTGTAGAAATACGAAACGCTTTCGAATCGATTGACACTTGTCTAGGCCCTCAGGTGTCAATTATACAACATTGTAACATCGTTTGGTAGAAAAATGTTCTAAACCTATTCAATTATTTTGAGAGTAAGTAGTATGAAGGCTTAGAATAATAATAATAATAATAAAATATATTATTCTAAGTATGAAGGATACTTACCGAACAAAATTGTCCACATCTTGACTTTTCCAGTGAAAATCAAATAAAATCCATACAAAGCTGCAGCGTGCAAGTACACGAATGCCAACACGTTTCTCCATACCACTTGCCATCTGTTAGCGCCACAAGCTTTTTGAATGACCTTTAAACGCTAACATCAGGGAGCGGGGAATATCACATGAAATGAGCAGAACTGTCTAAACAGCTCTTTCCAGGCTTCTAAAAGTCTGGAGCGGTGATTCAAAGCCTTGCTATGAGAATCGGCGATTTTGTGGACTGTAATAGTTTTTATGTGGCAGCGTACATTGACTTGAAAGGAAGTTAACTTTTGGAATGGAGAAACAGGAACAAGATAAAGGACACGGGTTGCAGCGCCTTACCTTTCTAGACGTCTGGAGTCGCTTTCCTGAAGTAGGCCTTGTATATCCTCGATGTCTAGGTTAACCACGCGGCAAGCCGGCGTGGTCTCGCAGATAAACTACTCCTATTTGTTGCACAGCACTTCAAATCAGTGTACTTTATAAGTAGAGAGGTCTAGTTTCTTAAATAGACCTGAAAACCCGAATTTATCACGAAATCCAGATATATTAGCGGTAAAAGCTCTGGAGAGATGCTTTCGCGGCAGCGGATTAGACGAACTTAAACTCCTTTCAAAAAATGGCGTCCGTTATGGTCAATCTTCTTCCAGCCTTGTATTGCTGTCTCGTTCTGACCTATGAAAGACGCTGCAGGAATGAATAGGAAGGAAGGTGACTGATGGGAAAACGTACGTACTACCGCCACATTCCAATATAATCAAAGTTGAAAAGATTTGAAGTAGGTATGTAGGTTTGGATATCAGCAATGTATATGGCGGTAACACCATCTGTAATCAACAAGATTGCCATCAGTAAAACAGTTGTTAATTTCATATAGTAATTAAATAAGTAACTGGTGTGACTTGTTAATACAGTCAAGTAATTGTTTTGTGTTACCGTTTGATTCAGTTTCCTTCTCCGTTTTTGTAGTGATTTAGTGAACTCTCATTTATGGACTAAGGTTGGTATGTTGGTACCTACTTGTATTTTTTTTTATATTATAATATCTGGACTTAAAAATAGTTATTTATTTAGTTATTTAAACTTTTCGCACTAAAAAAGGTACAAAGGCGGACTTAATGCCTGAGGCATTCTCTACCAGTCAACCAAGGGTGGTGAAGAGATTAGATGGCAGGTGCTCTAATTGAGAGGAACAAAGAGAAAAATAATAATAATAACATATCATATTGCATTATAGATAAAGCAGTACAGTACATAAATAAGCTATAAACTTATGATACATATACTTACACATATATTTACTATAATAAATACTATATTATATATATAGAACATACAAATTCAAGGGTGAGAGGTGATGACATGACTCTACTCTATTTATTTTGAGAAAAAACTCCGCAATTTCCGCTTAAATGCTCTAATTCATTAATTAAAATGTTGTTGATAAATATAACCTACGTAAGCGGTTTACAAACAGCACCGCGCACCGCCGCGCGCCGCGGTCTCTACCAATTCGACCGCGTGGTCGGGCGTTGTACCTACGTGTACGTACGTTGGGCATCAGCGGATTTAATAGAGGCCAATGCGACATGAGACCGCCTACCGCGGCGGTGCGCGGTGCCGTGTGTTGATCGCCTTAGTATCCCACGCATTAAAAATTCTTGCAAATTACTGTTGTAAAAACTTGATAGGAGGTTGCATGAGCCAAAACTGAGATTTTGAAAGATTTGCTTACTGACAATTAAGCTATTGACAAAAACTCATCTCCAAATATCTAGTCCTTGAAAGCACTGAACAATCTCTAGAAGCAGCAGCTTGATAACGTCATAACGCCTTTCGAGCGAATGTAATGACTTCATGTAGCTAACTGGTGTGGTTTAGGAGGAATTTAGATATTTTTGGCACTTCGCAAGTGGTTTTTTTATATTGCTCGTCGGTGTAGTTCAATCGTTCCTCCACCTTTGAAGAGACATAAAGCTGAAAGATCCTTGTGTGCGCTACAATTCGTAAATAGAAATAACATGTACTTAAGTACTTTTTTTTTTAGGGTGGGAAATCATCCAATGACTTCTCCCGCTCGGAAGGGCGTGTCAGACTTTTACTGACTAAAACCCACCCGTGTTCCTTCAATTGCCTTTTACCAAGGTCCCGGTATCTCATTCGGACTTTCCCGCAACCCTGCCAGGCAAACATATAGGTACTTACTGACTTACCTTTTAACGAGTTCCTTTGAGATATAAGTATATCTCAGTGAGTTCACGAAGAATGCTTTATTTGTAATAAGTTACAAAATTTTATAGGATAACAGTTCGATAAGTACACTATCCCAATAGGTTACTCTGTAATGATGGATGTAAGTTGGAAATAAATAAATAAATAAATATTCTATTTCAATGTTAAATATCTAACATTTTGTGTTTATAATACTCTCTTTGTCTGCATGTTTCTGGGATACAGATGAATCGAACCATTTAAAATCTTAGTACACACGGCTACACATCAAGCTATACATTTCCAGTATAAGCTGACCTCGCATTGTACGGAAATCCTATATAATGTGTGTGTGTGTACCAAGGGGCAATGCTCAAATTGATTCATGTCAACAGAATTTTATTGGAGCTGCCGCGAGCCTTTCATCCGGGGCGTTCAAACGAAATGGATACAAAAGAGGATTTATGAGAAAGTTAAAAAAATTGGGATCGTAAGGAGATACTTATACTTATATTAACAACGTGAAAATGGTATTATGCTAATGAGCTTGTTTCCAACCTAAACCTAAAGATAAGGAAAAGACAAGCTTTCGTTAGATTATTTTGTTTTTCTCGTTATTATGGGAAACAAAAATTGTAGAGATTTCAACAAAGTTAATGGTGTTAACGAAAAAGTTTGCGATGACGTTATTAAATTATGTAGTTTAGCATTATTTGAAAAAATAAGGCGTTTCTTTCATCTGTTCTTTCCATAGAGGTTGACTAATAAGTTCTCAATGATAAAAATAAATTATTAATCTACTGCGATATTGAACTTGAAAAAATGAAATTGGTCACCTTCAATGCAGTGCCCTGTCTGGTTAAAGACACACTAAATAACCGGAAAGTAATGCATAAACATTTTTGGATACAACCTGGTTCATTCATTTTTAATGCAAGTGAATAACAATGATTTACATAGAGTGTCTGCCACTTGACCTCCAAAAATCAATCGCTGCTAGTAAAGGCCATACCCGATTTTAACCGTTCCATCCTTGTATATTTTTGTTGTACTCACGGATCTTATAAAGAAACTTAACAGATTAGAAACAACTGAACAAAGAAATAAGAGAGAAGCTACTAGGCGCAAGGACTTGCAACATTACATAGTCCCACATATGAAAGTTGTTACTCATGCTGCAAGCTTTCAATCCATCAAGCTGTATAATAGACTTCCAGGAGATTTGAAGTCTGTTTACAATATTAACCAATTTAAGCAAAAATTAAAATCATTTTTGGTAGAAAAGTGCTATTATGCTATTGATGAGTTTCTGCCTGACGTGTTTACCTAGGCCAATGAAATTGTATAATAATGATAGTATCTAAGGTGACATAATCCTGACCGTGTTAAGTTTTGACATTATTATTCTTCTACATTACCTATTGTTTTACATGATTCTTTTACATTGCCTATTATTTTACATTATTCTTTTACATTATTATTTTGCATTATTCTTGTCTTTATGATCATAATTTAGACTCAAATCTCTATGTTATTACTGCTAATGACAGTGATAAGCTCATAAGATCGCTATTAATAAATATAATTAAATGCACGTGTGTAATTTTTAAGTGATTTCGACACAATGTAAAAATTGTTATGAAATAAATGAAAAAATGAAATGAAACCCAGTCAGACTTATGGGAAATACGCTCGTGTCTGTTTTTTATAGGAACGCAAAGTTGCGAAAGCGATCCTACATCCTTAATAAGGTGGTAGGATCCCGGCTAAGGGTCTACCCTATTCAGGTTGATATTCATAGATGACGTGGTGAACGTTGTGCTGTTCCAGAACCTGCGTGAACTGTTGTCAGCAAGTTATAGGAACTGATAGCGCCCAATTCGTAGCCGAATTTTGGGCTGATTGCATTAAGATTTCCATGGACACGCTAAGAAGAAAAAGAAGTCTACCCACACATGCAGCCTCAGGACTTTCCTGGTTCAGGCGAAACAGGTCCAGTGTCCCGACTTCTGACGACCCGTTGCTTGAATAAATTTTATATGACGTTGTGCACACATTCAGGGCTCCCCACAACTCATCCGTGTTCCGGAGCACGGTCTGACGTATAATACTAACACGGACGCGACAGAGCCCCAAAGAGCCTGCCCCGGCAATGTGAGGATAGAACTTTATGATACAGGATTTGAAGTCTTAATTTTTTTATAATGTGTGCCGTGTTGAAGACCTTCTGCGTTGAGACACAGTATAAATATGAACAGTACAGAAACTACGTAGTAAACGTTCGAAATGGCACACTTACACAGACGCGCTCATTGAAGAAACCCCAAAGTGATTGTCGTGGTGCTGTCAGTTACGTACCTATGGTTGCGGATGCCGTGTCGAAACGAGGGTTCGTCGCCGCGATGTTTTTAAAAATGGAAGATAGGTAATTTTTTCTCAAATAGGCTCAGTTCCCATACTTTCGATTTATTTATATTGTGGTTGAGACCACGGTATTCATAAAATGTATATTTTCTTTTAAAGGACTCTATCTAACTTTTTACCAAGATCTAACTTTTTTCGTGTCAACAAAATTTTAGGTACTACTCGTATTCAGGTCACGGCATCGGCCACGGCCAACTTATTCTATAGAAACATAACAAAGCAAAGTAGAAAAGAAGTAAAATATCAATTTATCTTTAAAAAAAAATGAATGTCAAAGGTACACGTCAAAAGTACTTATACAAATTAACTATGCAACAACAATGTTAAAGTTAATCTTCGAAACTAAAATACAATGTGACCTGTAGGTACCTTCTGAATCCCTGTGTGTTTCTGAGAAAAACTATGAAAATGAATGTATGCATTATGTTCTTTCAGTAAAAAACTAATCTGCCCACCTGAGCCTAAAGTGCAGTAATAGACATTTGTTCGGTTTTGAGTTATATATATTCTGAACCGCCATTTTATTAGCTATCAGTTGAATTAACACTTTTTTTTGTAGCGCTATTATAGTATTCTATATTAATTTTTTTTCGGATGCAGTAATAGCGAAAATTTTACAGATCTATTAAAATATTCAATGTTTACCAGCTATACCGCAGTAAAATTTATACTACAAAAGATTTTTCTCTGTTTCCTAACTAAACTGCAGTATTTTATCATATTTTGTGGCATATAATATAGTAGTTTGTTCTAGAAGATTAAAAAAAAAACTTATTAAAGTGCAGTATTATTCGAAGCCATACAAATTGATTATACTGCAAGTTAAGAAAAAAAATATTTTAATTAAAGTGCAGTATCAAAATTAGGTACGTACTGCACATTAACTTGTGGGGGATTTTGTCATTTTTTGTGAAAAACCAAAAGAAATGTAGTATTATTAATTTTACTGCAGTTTAACTTGGAGGATGTTTTGTAGTTGCTTGCGAAAAACCATTATAATTTACAGTGTTGTTATATTTTACTGCATATTTCTTAGTTTACTCCATCCAATTCATACTTCCTAAAATACCTAAAGGCAAGTAATATAAATGTGTAATACTGCGTATAACTAGGTAACATTATTAAAATATTAAAACCAAGCACGCACGATGCTGCTAACATCGACGCGTCGCGTCGCACTCAGTTGTGTCTTGATCGCTGTTTGAGGCAAACTTGCGCCGTGCTGTCTGTACAAACAGCAACACAATTAACTGCCCTTTAAAGACGCAACTGAGAGAAATTATGACTGTTCGAAAGGGATAGAGAGATTTGATTTATTAGGCTAAGAACTCACGGGGCGGTTTTCACCCGCGCTCGCCGCGGTCGTGGAACTGCGGTTTTATTTCTAAACTCACGAGAACGGCAATTTGCGCGGTCCCACAGCTGCCGCGGTTGCGATCATCGCCCGCAAACTTGGCGGGCAATGATCGCAAAATGGCGTCGGATTTCTGTACTCCCCGCCCCGCCGCCGCCGCGCCGGCTACTGCGGTCGCCCGCCAAGCGACCGCAGAGCGTGCGGGCGCAAACTGCCGAGGCGGCGGGTGACAGCCGCGCGGGACCCGCAAACAACCGCGTGCGCCACGGGTGTAAAACGCGTCGTGAAATGTGCTCTTACTTTTTGCATATAAATCTACATCCTACAGAAGCTGCGGGCCTGCAAACGCGGCGGGCGCGGGTGAAAACCGCTCCTTGAGTTCTTAGCCTTTCATTTGTTTGTCAAGATGTCATATTTTCCAGAAAACGGTTCAGGTAATATTCTTAATTCGGTCGTATTGCAATTCTTCTTTATCAATCAAATTGACATTTACTTAAAAGTTTATTCCAAATAAAAACTGCATGGATCATGGATGCAATAAAAAATTAAAAACAAAATCTTGATGTCTGTACTCACACAGGTCAAGACTAATTGAACAATCAAACTAGTTTACCTCTAAGCGCTGTTCGATTGAGATTATTCCTGTTGTTGTCTCGTCCGAAGATGATGAAGAATTACTAAGGTAGTATATTTCCTGGTTACCTGAGGGCGTCACATAAGTTTAAATCTTCAAAATAAAAATAACTCCCGTATCCGAACGCTCCCATTCTGTGGACTTCATTTAGTTATCAGCAAAAAAAAGAAATAAAAAAAATATCTGATTGCTACAACCAACAGGGGTAAGGGGTAAGGGTGGGGTGGAATAATGTCAATCGAACAGCGCTTACAGGTAAGCTAGTTTGATTGTTCAATTATACCTGTTGTTGTCTCGTCCTCGATGATGAAGAATTACTAAGGTAGATGTTCAAAGACTGTTGTACAATCAGATCTTTTTATTAAACTTCTGTTAAGTTACAGGTACAACTTAACTTAACCTCTCTGCTCGACAAGATTTTGACACGTGACACATCAGCTAACTCGACGGGGTGTTGCGAATTCCGTCATGAAAATCAGGAATTTACATGAACTTTCAGCATTCGAATTTATTAAAAAAAGTATGTTACCGCATCTATTTTATACAATAAATTTGTGGTAAATATCATAAATTATATGTTGAGGTCGGTCAAACCGCGTCAGTCGACTGCGAAAGTTGTATAAAATAGGTATAAATACCCCTATTCAAAAAGTAGGCAACTCAGATTCCCTGAAAATATGTACATAAACAATCTTCTCTCTTGCTGAAAATATGCAAAAGGACCAAATAAAGATATTATCATTCTTTCTGCATTCTTACTTTTACCATTATTCATACTTATACTCGATAAAAAACACGATCAAATATGAACAAAAATTAACAAAAATTGTGGTGCGACGTGACACTTCTTAGTGCTTACCGTTCACCCAATTTTTCTATTTCGATTCAAATGTTGCACTCAGCCTAATCGATATTCGTTATAATCAAACTTGATTAAAAATTGTAGAAACTGAATAAAAACTCTTTGGTATATTTTTCATTAATTATTTTATTTTTTAAATTAATTTTAGTAATAAGTACATACACGTACACTGTGGAAAGTGGTGTAACGTTTTAGGGTTCCGTACGACCGAATGAAAAAACGAAATTCATATAGGATCACTCGTGTCACACGAGTCTTGTGTCTGTCTGTCACAGCCAATTTGCTTCGAATCTACTGGACCGATTAGGTTGAAATTTGGTACACATATACATTTTAGTGACCCAAACACGGAAGTGTAATGTAAATAAATGGATTTTGCAAATAGTCACTTTTGGGGGGCCAAACAAGAAAATTAAAAAAAAAAGTTTTCGGAAAAGCGTTCTGACTTGCGACGGTCTTCTTCTAATTTGATAGCAAAAGAGAAAGAAAGGGAAAGTGTTAATTTAGTCAAAATGAAAATCCAAGATGGTGGCTGCAATTTTTTTTTTCCTAATATCTGTCGTTTTCATAGTTTGCGATGGTGATAAAGTCAATAGTTAGGTCAAAATGTAAATCAAAGATGGCGGCTGCGAAAAGTTTTTGTCATGTGTGTCGTGTGGTTTTCGGGTGATAGTGTTGATACCCAATAAGATGAAATTATAATTGTATTTTAAATAAATTACCATAGACATCAGTCGCTATCGATTGTAAACTCGATAGCCAAAATCCGTAAAAAAGGACCTCTTAATTATTTCGTCACGTCCGTTCGTCCATGGGTTCAGATATCATACAGGCATTTTACTCGGACACCTATTTATACTATATCGTTGAAAATTTGGAAGAAGGTTTATTCTTTACACCACCAAAAATCGTTTAGTAAAATTACGATAAACATAATTAGGGGTGTCATTCCTCAACATGCAATCGAGGGACGAAAAAAAGATCTATGCACATAAGCATGTAGCATTGTTGGATCTTATAATAAAAATGATAAGATGCTTATAAGTGACTGCTTTTTAAAGTGAATAACCCATTGTAACCGAAAATAACCCGTATTTCAACAATGAATTATGGGTTATTTTCGGTTACAACTGCAGAGTTAACTTTGTTTTTCGTAGTTTTTTCTAGAAATACAAACTTATTTTTGCAGTCGAAAAATTAATCCTGTGCAATGTGCATGCGTATATGTTCATCCCAACTACGGAACCCTTTTGTGCGTGGTCCGACAAAGACAAGTCAGTTTCTTAAATTTCGTTGGGAAACTCCCACAAAAAAAAAAAAATCTAGTACCTACTAAAGTAACCTAATAAAAACAAAAACTACCAAGCTCATACAACTAACAAAACATATTGACGTTATGTAAAATTAATTTCTCACCATTATCAAACAAAATTTTGTTACGCCTACCTAAAAAGTATACTGGGCATTCTGTAGCAAACTATCAGAAAAGTTTAAAAAATAAAATCCACATTAAAATAATTTTGATGAAGATTTAATGGCGTAAACATAATGAGTTTTTATCCAACTCTCATAATTAACGCACATTCATAAGATTTGATGGGTAGCATATTAAATATTTCCATAATCGAGATAGGGTGTCGTATGTGGTAATTCTGGGGTCCAATTGGATCCGCTACCGAGCCGGCGGAGGTTTTTGTGTTCGTGTCCAATTGGGGGCGCTTCCGAACTATACGGTTAATAGACAATAATTCCGCATTTTAATTTATTAATTAAGGGCGAAGAATTGCTTCTGTGAAGCTTTCGCTACGTACAGGTCTGTTATAGAATCTTGCGAAACAACTTGAGCTGTCAGTCCAACCGGCCGTTTTTCGGATCTCGTCAATCGAGACACCCCTCTGAAGCGCTGCAGAAGTAGACGCATGTCGAGTGCTGTGTGCAGAGAACGTGCCAATATTTATGCCCACAGATTTTATCCAACGGCTGATTGAACTGACAGTTACCGGTTTATAAGGTTTTTTATATAATAAAAATAGGTTTTAATATTTTTAGTGATATTTAAGTAATCAATAACAGCCTTAGCTGGACATACATGTGGTCGATCTGTGAAAAAAGGCAACTTAATAAAAGGTTGCATTCTATTAGGTGCAGATGTTTTAAGTATTTTGTCTACTTGAATTAATACAAAATCAGATTCTATTTTAATATGATCTATATCAATGGCACATATTGTTTGGGCCCTATGGCCTGTAGCTAAAACTAAAAGAGTTACAGTCTTTTTTGAACATACTTCTAAATTATCACAAGTTATAAACTTGTTTTCCATGTAATTTAATACCTTAGACACATCCCATGTGTAATCATATTTAGGCTGACTTGGCCTTAACTTAAAGAAACCTCTAAACAGTCTTTTAATGTTGCAATCTGCACCAACATGAGAGCCTAATAGTAGTGACAGGGCTGACCGAGTAGAGTTCAAACTGCCATATGATAAACCTTCTTTAAATTTACTAGTAACATAAGTTATGTATTCTGGTATACTAGGTTTTAATGTACTTAGCTGGTTGGAATAGCAGTATGTTATCCAATCTTTTATGTAAGGGGAATATTGCTTCAGAGTATTGTTAGAGATTGAGTTAAGCATAATGTCTGTAGCTTCTTGCTCTAATCCTGCTTCAAGAAAGCTGCGCCGGAGAGCTGTCCTACCATCAATGTTAGGCTCCCATGTAGTGGGTGGAATGACCTGGAATTACATAACTTTAGTAACCCTTTGTTTGGTTTAAACAACAATGGCTTATTTATTAAGAGTTTTTGGAAAATGGGATACCATGCTTGTGTAGGCCAATCTGGTAAGACCATGATACCTTTACCTTTATCTACTATAATTTTTTCAATACTTTTAGAAATCATTGAAAAGGGGGGAAAGGCATAAAAATACATGTTTGACCAAGAAAACGTGAATGCTTCAACTTTGAATGCATCAGGGTCAGGATACCATGACACATACTTTTCGCATTTTGTGTTTGTGCGTGAGGCGAACAAATCTATATCTGGGTTTCCAAAATTGCTAACTATTATTTTAAAATATCTATAATTAAGTTCCCATTCTGTATGACCTAATTTCTTGCGAGACTGAAAATCTGCAATTACGTTATTCTTAGTATTAATGTAAGAGGCATGAATCCATATATTTAGTGATTCACACCACTGCCATATTGATTTTGAGATATTATTTAAATGTTGGTGTTGGAACCCACCTAAACGATTTATATATGAAATTGCAGTGGTGTTGTCAATTCTCAACAGTATTTCACAATCATGCAGGTCCTTAGCTAAGCTTTTTAATCCTAAGAAGGCAGCATGAAGTTCTAATGTATTAATATGAAGTTTTGCCTCTTCTTGTGTCCATGGGCCACTGGCGGTTTTGTTACCGCATCTTGCACCCCATCCTGTAAGAGACGCATCAGTCTCAATTTCTAAATAAAATTTATTTTTCCTTATAGGACATACAGCTGTTTTTAAATTTGTAAGCCACCATACTATATATTTTTGGCAACTATTGGGTAATGTTATGGTACTTTCAAAATTATCATTACTTGACAGTAGTGATAAATATTAAATTCTTTCTAATTGTTTGGTATATAAGATGCCATACTTAATGGCAGGACAAACAGAAACTAATGTTCCTAAAACCTGAGCTAAGAATCTAATTGAAATTCTATGTTTAAGTTTTGAAAGTAATTCTAAACATCTCTGTCTCTTGTCTTGGTCAATTGAAATGATCATGTCTTTACTATTGAAAATAAAACCTAAGAATTTGCATTCTGTTTTAGGTGTTATAATGCATTTTTTGTAATTTACTAAAAACCCAGGTTTTCAAAAAGATTAAGTATATAATTGACTTGATTTTTACATTCTAAATAAGATTCTGCAATGATACAGGTATTATCGAGGTACTGTACCATTCTAATTCCCCTTTTTCTAATCACAGAGAGTATTGGTTTGAATATTTTTGTAAACAGAAAAGGGGCTGTGCAAAGACCAAATGGTAGAACTGTAAACTGGTACAATTTGCCATCAAAATAAAAACGGAGGTATTTTCTGTAGCTACTGTCTATGTTTATCATATAATAAGCATTTTTTAAATCAATGGTTGCCAAATAATCATTTTTCTGTATTAACTTGCAAACTGTACGGTAGTCTTCTAACTTGAAATGGTCAGGCAGCATAAATTGATTTAGTTTTTTAAGATTTAGAATAAAACGGTATTCTCTATTTGGTTTTTGTACTAAGAAAATAGGTGAACAAAAATGGTCCTTTTCTGGCATACAACTTTCAACAGCCTTAATCCTAAGTAATTCAGCAATTTCCTTTCTTATAAGGATTGTCTCAGGTTGAGAGAAATTGTTGTTTAGTGGGGTATCCCCCTGATAAGGAGTTTTGATGAAATTAAGTGAATATCCAGACACCCAGGTCAGAATTACAGGGTCATCTGTAATTGAATACCATATTTTTTTTAAATAGGGTAATCTACCTACCTCTTTTTGCAAGTTCATTTGCGTGGGTTGTGACTCCGCTCGCGCTGATGCTGAGGTGGTCGTCGCATTTCCTTCTGAGAATAATACGCTTTCTTCCCCCCTCCACCCTGTTGCTAAGATTTTATGTGAAATAATATACAATGAAACTCAGAGCAGAAGAGCTCTTATCTTAAGCGTAATAAATAAAGAAATGAAGGACTCTTTACAAGGAAGTCCCGATGAACTCCTCTTTGGTGCAGGCCTTACAGAAAGGATCAAGGTAAAACTCAAACTCAAACTCAAACTCAAAGCATTTATTTCAATTAAACCATTTACAGGCACTTTTGAATTGTCAAGGAGTCGGTCAGTCAGAAATATGAAGCTAGTTGCCCATTCCAAAGCGTAGTAGGTACCTATGGAGAAGAACGGGCAAGAAACTCCACGGACACTCTTTTAAATCAAAATATTGTTACAAAATATTGGTTACATAATTTATGTTGAAATTATACATGTGAGAACAATGTAGAAAGCACGTTAAAAGCGTCCGCAATTATAACAAACAAATCAAAAATTAAAATAAGCCATGGCAGCTAAGAGATGACCAGTCACAACTGACGGCGCCCGTTCACGAACATGACGCATGGATCAGCACCATTCAGCTCAACCATTTTGAAGGGAGCTAAATGATCCAACACACGCGCCACCATCAGCGAGACATTTGAGTGAGCATGACATTCCCAGCCGCCAGGGCACATTCAAGTCAATTAAAGACAAATTACCCGGTAAATGGCTCTATAGTACATAGTACTCACACCTGTGCTATGCAGTTATATAATACAAAGGAAATTGAGTTTATACAATGCAAAGATGGTCTTACAATCTTCAGCAGCTCCAACATTATTTTCGAATGTTAATTAGTTAGTTGTGGTTGTGGAGCAGGACCAGCATTAAGCCAAGCATTTTTATCAGAAATGTAATCCTCCAACTTATAATATGCCTGCCTGCATAGTGTGCGTTTTATACAAGTTTTGAATTTCGTCTCGTTCAGTTGAAGTATGTGGGGAGGAATTTTATTGTAACATTTTAAACAGTACCCCATGAAAGATGAGTCTACTTTAGCCAGTCTGAAACCTGGTTGAACTAATAGGTCCCTATTTCTAGTACTATAGTTATGTCTATCACCTCTTTTACTAAAAAGATGTAAATTTAGCCAAAGTAGCCAAGGCGGTCCAGAGGTCTGCACAGGATCTGGGCAATACTGTAGTCAAACAAAATAGTGTTCGAGCTAATCAACGACCTTTAATCCTGTTGAGGCCCGAGCGTTTGTATCCAGGTTGAGGAGAGACCCGCCACATTTTTCTGTCTGTATTCTATAATTATGTCTCTCTTCTTTACTGGTTCAGATACAGCGGCTGACAATTCCGGATTCAATTTTGGGGGTACCATTGAGGGTATATTATGGAATGGGGTATATTATTTAAGTAAGAGTACCTTATCCTCTTTTTTGAGACCCTTATTTAATATGGGTGTCCAGCGTTGAGCAATCTCATTGTGTGCTGGAGGGCCGTTTACGGGCTCCTCCTCCACAGTACCCATGGCAGATATGATGTCAATGTCAATTTCACTACATTGTTCAGCCTCCTGCTGTTGCACCTCCTGCTGTTGCACATCTAGCTCTATTGTAACCATTGGTGTTGTTTCCGGGGCTTCAGCTGCCAACGGTTGAGAAATTTCACTAACATGGTGATTTCCAGATTGTTGTTTATTTGAATGAACACTAGGAGATCGGGTGTGGCCCGTGTGGCTGACACTTGGAGTTTCTGTGCGACGGCAAGCGCTTGACGATCGGGTACGTGATCGGGTCCAAGATCTTGGTGACCGATGTCGCGATCGGGAACGAACACTTGGTGACCGATGTCGCGATCGGAAACGAGCACTTGGTGACCGGGTCTGGCGACGGTCCCTTGGCGAACGACTTCGTGAAGACCCTGAATCCAGAACATTGGTGGATATTACATTTTTGCCTTGTTGTCCGATACTCTGACAGTATAGCAACAACAGGAAAAAGGGAAGTAAGTAGCAAGATCATCCACACAACACGCCTACAATTAATTGTTGTTCGATACTCTGACAGTATAGCAACAACGCCAACAACGATGTGTGGCTTGCGTGTAAAAGTAAAATGTTTTGTTGTTCGATACTCTGACAGTATAGCAACAACAGTGTGACTTGCGTGCAATAAAAGAAATTGATCAAAAGTTGTTCGATACTCTGCCAGTATAGCAACAATATTTTTCGTCAATTTGCAAAGTTTTTCGGTGTGTGACTGGATTAAACCGGTTAGTGCCGGTTACATTTTATCGTGAGAAAAGCTGTTCGGTACTCGTATCAGCACATCAAATTATTCATTTAATGGATAAAATCACTTAAATGTTACTTCTCAACAATAAAGAACATAGAGGGAAACAATAAAATAGAAAACTATTATGGTAAAGAAGGGTAGAATGGCGCACACAATACATTTTTATTCATATTAGGTCTTTACCTATGAAATTGCCGTTTTGTATGAAAAAATTTAAACGAATTTTTTTCATGTATTTTTTATTTGTATTAATCGAAGTAATCACCCATGCAATCAATGCATCTTTGCCAACGCAGTGGCAGTTTATTGATGCCCTTCTTAAAGAAATCAGCTGGACGGGAGGCAACAAATTCTTCAAAGGCATTTTGTACTGCCTCTCGGGTATTGAATTTTTTTCCCGCCAAGAAGTTATCCAAATTCTGGAAAAAGTAGTAGTCTGTAGGCGCAAGGTCTGGTGAGTAGGGCGGATGACGGAGAGCTTCCGACCCCAGTTCTTGCAACTTGGAGACCGTCTGCTGTGCAGTATGAGGTCGCGCGTTGTCGTGCCTTCGTGTTCGCGTTTACCTTGCCAATTTGATGCAAATGGACCAATATTGTTTTGATGCTAACGTCGAAAGCTGCTGCTAATTCAGCCGTAGATTGTGTATCATCAGCTTCCACAATCGCCTTTAATTCGTCATTGTCGACCAAAGTCTTCGGACGACCGCGAGGTTCATTTTTCAGGTCGAAATTTCCAGAACGGAAGCGAGCAAACCAATAACAGGTGGTGCGTTGATTTGTAGTATTAGCTCCGTAAACGTCGTTGATGTTGCGTGCCGCTTGTGCCGCGTTGCTGCCACGACGGCACTCATATTCCATAATTACTCGAATTTTTAACGTATCCATGATGACGAAAAAGATTGAAATGCGATGAAAATGTAACACTAATCATTAAACAAATGACTTCTTTTGAAAAAAGAATTCCATGTTTTTAAAATAAAATTAATTTGAAATTAGAATTCTAGGCAAACAAAAATTATTTTTATTTGAAATGGCCAGTACTGCAGAACGGCAATTTCATAGGTAAAGACCTATTATTAAAGGTATTTTTTTTTTACTATTACGTGTGGAACTTCAGTGTTTTGTTCTAAAAACAGATTAAATAGCAGTATTTTCACCCTATTGCTGCACTTGAGTTAGTACAAATCATGGAAAAATATCTAAAATGCAGTAATAATAACATTTACTGCATTTAAAATGGTTTTTAAAAAGATTTTGCAAAAAAACTGTATGAAGTAATAGGGGCGAAAAAATAAAAACGGCCATAATTATAGTTTTTTATTAAAAAAACTATCGTAAAAATGTTTATTAGTTTAGTTTTTACATATCCTTTCACCTTGCATTCAAAGTTTTATCGAAAAGTCTGTTTTGGATATATTTTTATGGATTCTAAACTTGAAGCGCGTTTTTCTCGAATTCGTGTTTTTGCTGTTACTGCACTTTAGGCTCAGGTGGGCAGTAATGTAGGTATGCGCTGATAATATGATACTAACGCTTCAACAAACCAGTTGCATTGTACATAAATAGCGTTATTTCCCAAATAACATGTGATCTGAAGTGTTTTATAATAGTACATTATGATACTAGTGTGCTATGTTATGTTTTGTTTTAAACTATTTATGTCCATCGTTATTTTCGCCAATTGTGGACCGATTTTGAAAATCAGTTATTCATTAAATAGAGGAACCTTGCGCGCTGGTCCCATATTTTATCAATTTTGCTTGGGTAGTTTTGAGTTGCCTTCAATACTTTGTGGATAATGGTATAATAACTTTCTGTCACTGTTATTTACTTATCAGGTAGTGGTTCGAATTTGTGTGGGGTAGGTACCACAACTGAAAAGTGACTTCCAAAAAAACACTACAACGTGAAAAAAAAACTTTAATTTCAGAAGTCGGTGGCAAAAAACGCAAATTCTAAACCAAAACCACAAAAAAAAAAATTGCCTAAAAATATTGTGAATACCTACATACCGTATTCACGTGTCCTCCCAGACCGTATTTCAGGCATGGTTGCCAATCTGAACGGAGACTAGCCATAGGCGCGGCAGATGTTATAGTGCACAAGACAAGTGTGTGCGCAGACACAGGTGCACTCTCTCTCTTCCCTCACTCTCATAGTCCGATGGGACGCAAATCCAACACACAGAATTCCTACAAAATCTTGACACTTCCTATTTTCTTTTCGTAGTATTTATATTTTCGAAGTACAATGTTTGTTATGCAGAATCCAAGTCGTACGTCTAGCTGATGTATTCCCAAGAAATAGGCATGACAATAGTTAATTATGCCAATTAGCGTGTCAAACTACTTTGGTGCGCAGAAGTGTCTTCTGTAGGTATGGCTCCAATATTTTACAATAAATTACGATTACGAGTGACTGAGTTTATAACAGAATTTTTATTTGCTGAATTGCTCTGCATTAATGGATCTGCGTTTTGGTTAGACCCTCAGACCAACAAAAAAAGGGTTTTTGTTAGTCTCCTTTTTTGTTGGTTAGCTGAGGTTAGACCTAAGCCGAGCGGTGAAATATAGCTGAGCTTTAGGTAATGTATCCTATTACCTATTATCCATATTTGTAAAATAAATGTCTGTTCTATTCTATTTACACTTGCATCAAAATGTACAGTCGCGGAATGAAAAGGTTGACCCACCTTAAGATCTGTTTTTGCTTGCTCAGTATAAGTTATCAGTATCTGCTTTATCGACCGAGTAGGTATGACACATTCCGTCGTCATAAATGTCATTTCACTACATGGCCCACAGATACATCCACTATGAGAATTGACCCCTTTGCATTTTGGAAAGGCGAATTAAAATTAAAAAAGAAAACTATTTCTTTGATTCATTCTTCAGTTATTTCAGGAAGCCGAAAAGAAGACCGAAAATATCGAACTTTCGTTTTGCGAGCAGAACATTAAAAATCATAATGTGTAAATCTAAAGCGCAATACACACTGAGCCCGCCGGGCCGCCGACATATGTCGGCAACTTTTTGTCGGCGGTCTAGTTGGCGGCTTCACTTAATACAAGTCGGAAAATTTGGTCGGCGGCATGTCGGCGGCTTGAGATGAGAAATTTATTTGGCAGTCAGTGATTGCGTCGCCGGGCAACTGAGCGCAGGCGTACCCAAGCCGCCAACATGTCGGCGGGAAACACGCGCGGCGCATGTTGCCGACATGATTCTTTTCATACAGGCCGCCGGGTTGTGTCGCCGGGCTTTGTCGGCGGCCCGGCGGGCTCAGTGTGTATTGCGCTTAAATCTAATATCATATAATTATGTGTAGATTTCAATCTAATCTCTTAAGATTAGAAGTTAATTTATGAAATGTAACTTGTAATTTTTATAGGAAATGAACAGTTCTTTTTTTTAATATTGTAAATATTTTAAGCACGCTTTAATAATTTAATTGACTTAAGAACGAGTAAAACTTGCCTTAAATCGCTGGTGTATACCCGTGTTCACAGAAACCAAACGAATTTAATGCTAGTAAAATATATTTTAACAAAACAAACAATCACTTCTGTGAAAATATGTCGATTGGGATTTATTATTAGCCCACAATCTTAACTGAAAATAAGGAATAACTGAAGAAGTAGTGTTTAATAAGAGACGTAACCACCACGAGCATCAATTACACTTTGTAACCTATTTCTCATGGAACCCACAAGGCGGGAGCAGAGGTTCGTTCCTCTCATTTCTTCCCAGATCATTTGACAGTGGTTTTCTATGGCATCTTTGGTCCTTTCGTTTCTGTTCCCTAACGCTGCACCATTAAACCCCATAGTAACCTATTTCTCATGGAACCCACAAGGCGGGAGCAGAGGTTCGTTCCTCTCATTTCTTCCCAGATCATTTGACAGTGGTTTTCTATGGCATCTTTGGTCCTTTCGTTTCTGTTCCCTAACGCTGCACCATTAAACCCCATAGTAACCTATTTCTCATGGAACCCACAAGGCGGGAGCAGAGGTTCGTTCCTCTCATTTCTTCCCAGATCATTTGACAGTGGTTTTCTATGGCATCTTTGGTCCTTTCGTTTCTGTTCCCTAACGCTGCACCATTAAACCCCATAGTAACCTATTTCTCATGGAACCCACAAGGCGGGAGCAGAGGTTCGTTCCTCTCATTTCTTCCCAGATCATTTGACAGTGGTTTTCTATGGCATCTTTGGTCCTTTCGTTTCTGTTCCCTAACGCTGCACCATTAAACCCCATAGTAACCTATTTCTCATGGAACCCACAAGGCGGGAGCAGAGGTTCGTTCCTCTCATTTCTTCCCAGATCATTTGACAGTGGTTTTCTATGGCATCTTTGGTCCTTTCGTTTCTGTTCCCTAACGCTGCACCATTAAACCCCATAGGTTCTCTATCGGATTCATATCTGCAGATTTTGCTGGCCAGTTATATCACGGTGCCTGTCGAACCATTCACTCACAATACGAGCGATTTGTGTGCGAGCATTATCTTGGATAAAACTAATCTCAGGGAAATCGTCAGCCGGATAAACGGTTCGGACACCTGGCAGAACCGGCATATAGTGAGTTGCGTTTGCCCTTGAACGCAACTCACTATATGCCCAGCCGTTGACATCCATCCCCATAAATTAGCCGAAATTCGTCCGGAACTAATATTGGGCACTACATGGTCCTCTGTATAATGTTGCCTCCCATGTTGGCTCGATTTGAAGCATTTTTCGTCGGTAAATATTGTCGTACGTAAGCAATTTTGTTTGCGTGTCGTCTATAATGCAATCCCATTGAGTGTAAGGCGTTTCTTATTACTCTTGGACAAACTTCATACATTTCAGCGTAATAATTGGTTGACACAAAACCGTTATCATATCGTCGTCTCATGTCAGCTCTTTGTGCAGCACTAAGGAAGGGGCGTCGACCTGAATTATGACGATGATCAATCAGTTCACCTTCTTCAGAATATCTTCGAATCTAAAATCTCACAGTATACCTGGTTAAATTTAGGTTTCGCGATATTTCACTGATAGTGTAGCCATCTTCGTGTTGATCATTAATAGCTGCTCTTTCTTGAATATTTAAATTTCTTGGCATTGTAAAATGTATACGAATAGTAAATAAATATATAATAATAGAAGAAAAAGCAATGATGACATTGACAGGAACTGTTATTCACATTAATAGTTTTAATCATTTTATTCGAAGGATTTTAATCATTAGATTTATCAAACTTGACACAACGAACGTACTGGCATGATTAAACTAATAAAAAGGTTTTAGTTCGACTATTAATAGCCTAAGAACATTCATCTAAGTAAATTTGAACTTTGTTGTCAAACAGATAAACATAATTTTCAATACAACAGTCTCGTCTGTTACACAGTTTAAAAAGGTAACATGTGCTTGCAACGCGTAAATGAATTTATTTGAAAACTGATCGACCTTTTCATTCCGCGACTGTACTATTAAGTAAAAAAAATGGGTTTCTTTTTTTATTTTATGTATTAATTTTTAAGTGAATGAGGGAAAGTGTCGTCTATTTTTAAATTCCATGCACAATATTTATGTTTTAGTCTCGTGTTTAATTAATATAATAAAATTAATTACAATAATTATGAGATAATCATCTTCATGAATCGATGACGAATGATACTCAATACTCAATACGTTTGATCGATTGCGGTCACCTCCGGAGAAACAACATTATAGAATATTTAAAAACTTATTCAATTTATACGAAACTTGGTACCTAACTACCTACCTCGGAGAATATTATCTACAAGTATTTTCTCCTCATTGAAACAGGAATCCGAAAAAAAAACCAAGTAATAACTCGGCATGAAACGTAAAGAAACTTCGTATTTTCTTCGTATTTTGCTAGATATTACAGGTCTCCAAGGTAACCATGATCTAAAAGAGACAGCAAGTTTCTGGATGCTCGCAGGGCGCAGTTGCTTTAAACCCATTAGGCAATTGACAATGTGTTGCGAATCGGACTCGTGCATCAATTTAGCAATTTGAATACAATACGAACCAACTGTATCCGTACGATGTATCAAATTGGCTAAAATAAGATACGAGAGTCTTAACCTCCGTATTACAAAATCGTTCCAGGGCATTATACAATGTTCTTTGACGCGTAAAAAACACAATTTTTTTGGGCTAAAACTTTTTTGTAATACTGCAGGTCGCGGTCGGTACGGTATCGGTGCGGGATCGGTATGCTCGGTACCGAAAGCATACAGCCTATATTTCAATGAGCGTTTCCTGATTGCTCGGTATACGCGAGAGCGGGGCGGGATCGTTTCGGTAGCGCGTGACGCGTTTCAGGCTAAAACGGCTAAACGGATTCGCATGAACACGGGTTGACCATGACCTGGATTAGGCCATAGAATACTTTTTATCATTAAAAAAAGTTTTTATTACAAAAAAATTTCATAAAAACGACAAATTGAAGCTTCTTGAACTTAATTTCCGTATGAGCAGTTTGATTCTTTGTTTTTAAACGAATATTTTTTGCGCATTATCTACTTATTTATCATGTGACTGTCTGTATCTTAGACTGCTGATTTTCCAAGGAAACTTTAATTCGTCATATTATTTTCTCTTATGTATGACAATAATAATCACACGCAGTAAAACGTGATAGTTAACATCAAAGATGAAAAGGTCGTGATCTTAAGTCATAGTATATATATAGTCACTTTCCTTGAACTAGAGTGATAGCCCACACACTATGTTTATGGTTCGAGAAAGTTTTTCTAGCATTTTCATCAGCATTACAGATATTCCTATATTTCCTATTGGTATTCACGCCACGTTATATAAATTCGAATCTCGCAGAAGAGTTAAAGAACACTGTTAAAAAGCTTATTTATTAACCAAAAAATGTGTAATTAGCGGATACCATAATCAGCCTTTATTGTTTCCACTGCTGGGGCACAGGCCTCCTAACTTTGAAAAGGACCTCCTAGTAACCTACCACGCGTGCCCAGTGCCGGTTGGTAAATGCTACACGTCTTCCAGTTTTTGGTTCTAGGACATACCGGTTTCCTCACAATGTTTTCCTTCACCGTTTTGAGAGCAGTGGTGGTGAAGTTGTTTACACAAAGTAAAACGCCTGCCTAGGTTTGAACCCACGACCTACATAGGTACTTCCAGATCGTAAGTCCACCGTTCCCACTGGGCCATCACTGCTCGCAATACTATTTAACAGTTATAAAAGTGATTATACCATATACCATTTAACAGTCTTAAATCTTATTAGTTATTACTTGTAACAATGTTAGGAATATTGTAAAATCGTATACCTACTTTTACAATGTTTGTAAATATGAGCACCATATAGCTATCACATAATTAATTGAGTCATTGCTCTATTTATAATTCTTTTTACCTTTTGTGGTACAGTAATCTTATTGTAGGTGCATCGCCTTCACATATAATTATAAAATTAATGTATAGGTACAAAATATTGTAAAACATTTTTAAAAGAGTAACGGTGGAGTTTCTTGCCCATTCTTCTCCATACGAAAACTACCTTTTGGAAGGGGCAACTAGAATCAGTTCTATTTCTTTGTTGTTGACGTTCCAAAGTGCCTATTTGAAATAAATTATTTGACTTTGACTTTGAAAATCTGTAGGTTTCATAAACAAGTTGGTATTCACAACCTTAAGACATTATACCACATCTTCGCCCTAAAGGGTCTTACGAGGGTTAAGGTTTCATGAGCGCGAAGTCGGGAACAATAATACATCGCAGGTATTTATAGCAAATGTAGGAACACTAATGTATAGGTACACATGCCATTTTGTCAGTTCGGCACACTTGAAACACTTAGAATCAATGCACAAGCACGCCCCTTCAGCTCACTCATACACATTCACGATAAATCAAGAGGAGCCAATGCAAGCCCGTAATACATTGATTATGCATACGTTAACGAACGTCCTCTTAGGTTTCCATGTACATTAATTTATTCATGAAAATATTAAATACCTGATTCACACATGAACCAAGGACATAGTTCTCAGAATTGCTAAAATTAGATGGCCGATGGGGCCTTTGAGTTCTGTGGTGGTCACCGCGTGCTGGTAGAGTCAGTCGTCTCGCGTTGGTACTTACGCTTCCTCAAGGTGGATTCATGATTTACTGAAGTTACAGGGAATCCGCACGATGAGGGCTGCCCAGGACCAGTCGTTGTGGCGATGCTTGAGGAGGCAGGGTCCAGCAGTGGACTTCTTTCAATTTAAAATGATGATTACACGCCTGAAATTCAGTGCAATTGGGTATTGAGGCAAAAGTTTTAAAAGACAATCAAGTATACACAAATGAAATTAAATGAAATGATTTTATTTTCTGTAAATAGGTTTTTACAATCATATTAGATTTTTTTAAACTTGATGAAGTCGTCGTTTCCTATCTAACTACTCTGAGAAGACAGGTCGAAACAAACTCAGAGGTCACAATTGATCAATGTCAATGTGTTTATAAAATTCCAGTAATAATCTTGGTCAGATTATTTGACGACCATGTAGATTGGTGTCGGAAATGGTCTTTTGAGGAAAGAACCATACAGATTTGAGTGGACCTGTCCAGTCAGTGCACGCGTTAATTGTCTGTAATCGTGTAGCTCAACTCAGAACTTAAGAAGTTCAACGAGTTGACGAACAATATCAAAGAAAGGACATTTGGGTAGGCCACATAAAATAATCTAACTGTGACGATTATCATTAAAACTAGCTGAGAAAAAGAATAAAATATACACCGTTATCCTTGAAAGCAGTGGTTTGGTTTCATTTATAGAACGTAAAATCAATGGAATAATACAACTTATTTTTTTAAAGAAAATCTACATTTTTCCACAAGAATATTTCACCCTACACTTGCGGCGGCCGGCGGATGGCGGGGGCGGGCGGGGCGCGCGGGGCGTTACATGACCGGCCGTCAGCTGTTTCGCAGCTCTCTCGAACGCGTATCCATGAATATTTCAACGAAAATAAGGTTTTTTTTTTGTTGTTACTGGGTCATTTATTTTTATATTTAAATCAACTACCCCTGGTTTGAATGACAGCGGTGTTTACCTTTGCATACTGTATATATGACCCACATAGCCCTTTAGGGGTATGAGGAACAGGGTGTAAAGTTCACTCATCCACCATAGAAAAGGGAGGATCCTCCTACCAGACGGGTGTTGTGTCTGGCGGGCAACTGCCCAACGATTGATGTTGGGTTCTTGTATATATGTCCATTGCACGGTAAATTTTAATTGCGCGATCCAGGATTTATGTGACGTCAGGATTTTTGTGTGACGTCAGGTCTTTGATGCGTAGTTCGCATGTGGCAATGTAGATACCGCAACAGCCCTAACTTAATGTCCATAAGTAATAGTTTGTTGCTATTGGGGGGTTCATTGGAGTAGCTTAATTAATCCCAGGCCTTTTTGTCGTCCAAGTAATCTTTAACTTTATAGAAACCTTTTTGACAGAGTTTCGGTTTAAATATTTTTTTATTGAAAACACAATCGTCACGATCTTAACACTTACATCACACTAGGTATGCACATGGTACTCGCATTTTTTTTGATATCACTAACTGCTCACTCGAACAGCACATAAAAAACAGGTATTTTTAGAAGACAAGTTCAGGAGTTATCAGTATCACGTAAGTTGAGGTACAAAACGTGATCTACGTACATGGAAAATAACGAGAACATGGAAAACGATAATCCTAGCACGTAGATACTGCAAGCTTATCTGCCCCAGTCTATGTTTCTAGTTGCACTTAATAAATTAATTAAAGGTTATCGTCAATAGTGATTCACGCCAAATGCGCAAAACGTGTTTGTATAAACTTGCACAATATTATATTTAATATAAACACAACAACACATAAAACTCGTGAATATTTCATTAATTCATGATTTATTTATGTCTGCGGATTTATTCGCATTTTCCGGAATGTAAAATCATCGAGAATGGACCAGGTAAAATATAGCTATTTACAATGGCCTCAAAACTTAGTACCGCACTTTTAAAATTGCAATTTCTTCTAAACTGCAGAAGCTAGTTTTGAAATAAAAAATGTTTTATAGCAAATCTCATGAGCTTTCTTGGAAATTATAGTTTAATATAACAAAAAAATAACGTTTTAATTGCCATTTTTAACTTACTGGCAAAAAACTCAAACAACATTTATAACTACAGTTATACGCCTTATTTAGATTTTTTTTGATGCCTTGGCTTTTGAATCAAAATTCATCAATCAAGGAATAAATGTGAAAAAAAACAGAAACAAAAAGAGTCAGTTGCAACAATTTGAAAAGGAGTGTTTTTGTTTATGTTTTTTTAGCCATTCCTGACAAGACGGTTATCGGCTATAATTATATAAATAAATTCTTTTTGTAATCCTTTTTATTTCTAAAATTTTGTTATCTTGTGTAATTTAAAAGTTATTGCAATTTTAAAAGTGTGGTACTAAGTTTTGACGGCCAGTGTACTACACAAATAAAACATTATTTGAATCAACAATAGCAACCATGTGCCTAGCTAAGGCTAGATACATTGCCAAAATAGTTACTCTTTAAGTCATTGAAAATATTATGTCTTCTTTTTAATTTAGCATCTAATAAAATTGTTGTGTTCTTTTTAAATTTTTGATGTAAACTGATGGCCTGAAACACAGGTTTTCACAAACCTAGATCAGGCAGGTCTATATTACAGCTAGAATTAAAGTTACCTCGTTTGTAATTAATGTAAATCATAATTTTACTTTTTACCTTGAATAAATTTAATTTAATTTTATTTATTTATTTTATTATACAATTTGAAATGTACCGATATGATGAGAATGTGAGAATGTATTTAATGTTTCTTGTCATAATTTAGAAGTAGAGATCCTTTTAAAAGTGGTCGTTTGAGGTAGTTTCTTTGTCCACGAAAGGAATGGCGGAAGAACTTCCACTAGTGTTCCTGTTTGAAAGGTATGAGTACAAGTGAAATAACAGGACCCAAATGTGTATCAGGTGGCTGTGTTATTACTTTCATATTATTATAGGTCATCGTCGGGCTGTTTTCCTGCCCTTCATAAAAACAAATTCAAAAGATGTACTCAAGCATAAGTAGCAAAGTATTGTAATTATTCGTGGCTTGTCATATAACGAAATATAATTTCATCATCTTATGGTTTGACAGACCTTGGTATAACTGTGATGAGGTCAAAATTTTAAATAAGATTTTAATTTAGATTAATTAGATTTTAGATTTTCGTTTACGTCAGGATTATGAAAAATAAAAAAAACAATAATGATAAATTGATAATACGTGATTTTTAAATACAGTAATTGTTATTATTTTGATTCAGGTTCTTATGAAAATTAAAAAAAAAAAAAAAAAGTACTTATTTAAAAAAAAAAAATAGTTACCCAAATCTGTTCAAAGGGATTTTTACAATTAGGAATTAAACCCAGTTCCGACCTGCCAAAACTCATAAGAACTTAAATTACTGTTATTGACAACTGCTTACATGAGGTTCAACGGGGAACCCGGGGTTAGGTCATGATATAGACCTGTTATAACATTGTATAAAAGTCGTTAAATTTTATTGTCTGATTACTGCTTAGCATTAACTAGGTACATGCCCAGCGATGACTGGAGATTCGGCTCTCGTTAATATTGTACTTTGCCCCTGTGACAATCAGTATAATGAAGCTGAACATTTTGTTATCATCAAATGACTATACTTTAGGACAAAATAAATAAAACATACCTTTTCTATTATATTTGGAAATATCGATACATTCTCTTTGAAGAGGTCAGATCCTAAACATTTCCGGGAACTAGAAAGAAAGAGCAACTATAGTATGATATCAAGAGGATGGCTGCTGCATCCTCCTCTTTGGTTCTATATGGTACAGCAACTAAAACTTAGCCACCGATTCGTTTGCTAATTAGCGTGGTGTTTACGAGTTATTGTTTCTTTATCAGTTTGTTATAATTTCATTCATATTGCAATTAATACATGCGGGCTGAATGGCACCAAAATGTACCTTTGATTAATTTTGAGGCAACGAAACGAAGGCTAACCACATATTTTGCGACATAGTTATACCTGCCTCTGGACACGGGTTGGAATAGAGTCGTTTTAGAACCCCATACGAAAAGGGTCATCCAGTAAATTCCTACTACTAGTCCTAGTCCCGTTACTGGTGTCTAGGAGCATTGCTAACTACATTAATGTATAGGTATACATAATCAGCCTATATTGTTCCCACTGCTGGGACACAGACCTTCTCTCAGTGAGAGGGAGTAGCCCATAATCCACCACGTGGGCCCAGTACGGGTTGGTAGATGTCACAAGACATGTCTTCGATTTTTGGTTCTATATATACCTATATACTCGTATATATATATATATATATATATGGGTTCGAACCCACGACCTAAAACTTGTAAGTCGGGACCGTTACCACTGGGCCACCACCCTTCCCATTTATCTCTATAATAAAAAAAAATGTTAAAAAGTTTTTCATAATAAACGCTGTTAATTTCCTTAAAGTTAATAGAGGTTTTATGAAACCGTTCGAGTGTACTTACAGTGAAAATGTAAAAAACAGAAAATATTAGTATTTAGTACTTACCTAGTTGGTTGAGGGATTATAGCGACAATTCTCACAGATATTTCATAATAGTGTAACCACCAGTCCTAAAGAGATGGATGGGCACATCACTTGGATATGTTGGATTACATTATAACATGTTCAGCTCATGTAGATTGACACTTATTCAATCTATTTATTAACAAGGATACTGAATTCGTAGCCAGCACCACTTATCCCAAATAAATTAGAATTCAGGAGGCTTGTGATGTTGTTTCTACTGTGAAAGCGTAGGTACTACTATGTGCAGTTAAGCTTTTGAAACTCGTTGAAATCCAAAAAGCTCAGCTTGTTATACATAAATGGTGCATGTCAGATGTTACTATGGCATGGCTATACCTAGGAATTGATGTACAAGGATCTTTTGGCTCGTAGTATATAGCAAAATCGGAAGTATATCGCCGCCATGTTGTTTTTTCAATACAGTTTCATGAAAAAAAATCACAAATGTTTACCAACAACTAATCCTTTCTACAGCTGAAGAAGTTATGAAAGTGGTTTGGTTAAAATTTAAATGTGCAAAAAAAGGTCTTATTAAAAAAGCTGTATCCTAATTTTAATTAAGTAGGACTCTCTTTAAAAAATACAAGTTTCCTGTTCACGTCATTATTTTCTTTAAGTAGTACTTGCATAAATGTTGCTTTAAACTCACACAGTTAAAACAAAAAACCTAGATCATTTATGATCATGCAGCTTATTAAGCCTGTGAATTAATAAAGCAGCGATAATCTTACGCGTATGTTTTGATCTTGAAGGTTTACAAAATACCTAGGTAGGTAGTACTAGGTACCTATTAATTCGGTGACTCTACTGAAAGTGCCAAGCTCGTAGCCAAATTCTGATCCGCTTCTATAAAGATTGCCATCGACACGCTAAGAATAAGAAGATTAAGTAGGTTTACAGGCGACAACAAAAACAAGCGTAACAGCGTGTTAGGATTGGACTATCTCTGCGTCCAGCGCTCGGGGTGGCAAAACATCGTGTTCAGATTCGCGACTACTCAATCGTCATCCTGAGGATGCCTCGTTGAGAGATGAAACACGTGTAGATTTCTTACAGGGTTTTTATGACTCTTGAGGAATATATCTGCATCTATTGTAATTTTTACAAGCTTTATATTAACTTGTTCTGTTCGTATGTGTTTCCGGTTACTCCTTTTGTCATCAATTTTTCAAGCACTTCCTGGCATCCGATTGAGCTGAAACATGGCGTACTCATACAACTACCGAGACATTTTGAAAAAATGATACCATGAAGCTGGTCTGATGATGGAGCCGAAAGTTTGGCATAGGAACTCCTCAATCAAACAAGATAACACCATCGTGTTTGAACTCATTGGTTATGTATTAACAAGTGCTTTGACACTAGGTGGTGTTCAAGGTCTGATGATGGAGCCGGAAGGTGGCCATATGTGTTTCTAGTAACTCCAATTGTCATCCATTTATCAAGCCCTTCCTGGCATCTGATTGTGCTGTAACTTGGCATACTTATACAACTACCGAGATATTTTGAATAAATGATTCTATGTTGCTGTCTGATGATGGAGCCGGAAGTTGGTCATAGGAACTCCTCAATCAAAGAAGATAGCACCATCGTGTTTGGACTCATTAGCCATGTATTAACAAGTGCTTTGACACTAGGTGGTGTTCAGGGTCTGACGATGGAGCCGGAAGGTGGCCATGGGAACTCCTCAATCAAACAAGATAGCACCATCGTGTTTGGACTCGTTGGTTATGTATTAACAAGTGCCTTGACACTAAGTGGTGTTCAGGCTCTGATGATGGAGCCGGAAGGTGGCCATGGGAACTCCTAAATTAAACAAGATAGCACCATCGTGTTTTAACTCGTTGGTTATGTATTGACAAGTGCATTGACACTAGGTAGTATTTAGGGTCTGACGATGGAGCCGGAAGGTGGCCATGGGAACTCCTCAATCAAACAAGATAGCACCATCGTGTTTGGACTCGTTGGTTATGTATTAACAAGCGCTTTGACATTAGGTGGTGTTCAGGGCCTGATGATGGAGCCGGAACACCTAATTCGTCAGATTTGTGTTAGAACAGATATTTAAACAAATCTAATGCTAAAAAGTAGAAAATAAAATATAAGTAAAAATCTTTTTAAAAACATGCTTTTAATTAACTAAAAAGTACTAAATAAAACTTACGTAAACATAGAACTTTAATATTTTCTTAAAAGCTTGAGGCGTAAATGTCCTTCTTACACTAAACTTGAAGATAAGCCTCAAGGTTTAGTCAAAAGGTACCTATCCAACTCGAGCAGAGTTGGATAGGTTCCTTTTCGTCGTACCAGGCCTGTGTCCAGCAGTGGATGTCTTTCTGCTGAATTGATAATGATTATGATGTTAACTGTGGTTTTTCGGGTTTTTATCAAAATATTGAAATTGAATTGGGTGTTTGACTACAGCTCTATTTTTATCTATTTAAAGATCTACCAACAAAGTTCATGATACTAAATTTAGCGGAAACAACGTTTAATTAACATCAATTAATTGGTTTGCAACAGGATTATCTTTTGTGCATGTGCATGGTCAATAATCATAGCATAGACCATAAAGTATCATAAGTTTAATTCAGACTGTTTTTATTTTCCTTTTAAAAGTTAGTAACTTTATACACAATTTGCAGTTTTGAAGTTTTGTATCATTGTATAACAAAAAAACCGCCGGTTGAAATTGGAAATTCAATTTAACAATGAATCCAGTCAAAGTTTATAACTGCAATTGGACTTTGCCACTTCACAACAAGTTTCATAAGCCTGAATCAGTGGTGATAACGGTGGAACTTGCCACTTCATAGCTACTCATATCAGATGGGGTGACTTTGGTCCAAGGGTCACCAAAACAATCGCCTGTATGCATCACTCCACTCGCTGATTGAACCACGCGGGATTGTGTATTTTGACCCAAAGTCCTTGCGGTGCGGTGACGTCTCTTCAGTGCGCGCGCGCCTGTTTACCCGCGATCGCGACGAATCATAGCGAAATCGCATTTGTATATAATCGGTCGCGAAGAAATTCAACTGCCAGTCTTCTGCGGTGCGTCTGTCATCAATCACACATCTAACGGGCTGCAACTAGACGTGATATAGAGTGGATGATACCCTCTTTCGCTAGTTCCGCTATTACATCGTTCTAAAAACAGTACAGGTAAGCTTTTTTGTATTGTTCGTATTATAAGGTTAAATTAATTGTTTGTAATTTGTTTTTAATTTTTAATATATAAGTACACCTAAGTGTTACCGATAACTTTTTAAAGAATTTACGATTTTTTTTAAACGTATTTATCCATCTGTTCTATGTGAAAAGCCGTCGAATCTTATATTGTGTCAACTTTTTATCTTATTTTATGGTGTTTTTTTTTTATGTCAAATAAACATTGCACTGTTTTGGTAATTAATCATAGTTAACAAAATAATGGCAACCGCAAGGCTAGATTTTAATCTATACATATTATAAATTAAAGTCGCTTTTCGTGTTTGTCTGTATGTCTGCGTGGTTCTTTTAAACCACGCAACAGATTTTGACAAGGTTTTCACCATCGCTTAGAGAATTTATTCTATTACGTTAATACTAAAGTTACAAATAACTAAGAAATTTTGATGTTTTGTCAAGTCGTAAAAACCATGCGAAGCAGGAGCTAGTACCTAATATATACATTTTCCAGTAAATTAATTTTGAGAAACGATTTTAATCGATTCCTAAGTAGGTACTTGTCCATTTATAATATATGCTAATGCATTTCTACATACGTGCATATTAAAAGTGTGTACATTACAATAGTAGCTAAACGCCGGTCATTTTTGTTGCAAGCAATTTATTGTTGTTTATTCAGTGACAACACAGCAAGTTATAAAAACAGTTTAATTAGGTACATATTTTAATTTTTAATTCTTTTTTTTATGGTGTATAATTTAATTATTTCTGATATTCAGTGCAGTCTATTTTTGTGGGCCTTATGCGTTAACTTTTTTCGGGATCCATCTCAATTCCCAAGTTATCTCTTAAATCTTTGAACATTGATTCAATACCTATACTTTCGTTATACAATTTTACAGCTTTCACATGATTGGCGAAAAGCTCATGGTATTTCAAATTAATTATTATAATACATACTATAATGACAGTGTACACTAGGCAATCAGCGAGTTAATTATTATTGGGATTATGCGTAATAACGTTGACCACTAAGCCTAATTTAGAATCAAGTAATTAGTGTGATCACCGTCCAATCACAGAACTTAACAATGGGCAACATTATCATGTTAAATACTTCAGTGACCTAGGTACTCATTCATGTTTTTTTTCTGGTAGGCTTACTTACCTAAGTTACATCATAAATAATGGAACATTAACATTTTTAATGTTTTTACCCAGCAGTTTTTACGTCGTTTCGTGAATAAATTGATGTCTTTGCACACATATTTTAATTTATTTTGGTATTGAATGGTAAACAACATAAGCGGATTTAAAAGTTGTACTGAATTAAAAGTTAACTTGAACACTTTATTTAAAAAAAACAGAAAACCTGTCGAATGCAGACTAAAATTATGCGATATTTTAGGTCGAATGTGAATAGGTACATACCTACATATTATAGATATAAACAATGAAGTTTTATTATTAAAGGTTTTTGATGTGAAAATGTACCTAATTTAATAGATACTAATTCAATTAGGTACCAACAATTGAACCTATATAGGTACTAATAAAAATGTTTAAAAGTAGTTATTTTACGCGCCGATGCTGTAATGCCGCCCGATAATAAAAGGTTACTAATAAAAGACTCATCTGTGACGCGACGCGAGATCGCGAACTGTCACCTTTCATTGTACACAAAGCGTGTTCTATCTCGCGATCCCGGCGCGATTGTGATCGCATCAGATGGATCACGCCACTCCTGCGCAGTCGTCACTGCGGTCAAATAATACACATGAATTGCGTTAGGTTGACTACGAATCAGCATAGAATAATTCGCAATATTAGGTCGAAAAGAGTTCATTGAAATTAAAATTGAATGCATTTGGTGTAAACAATAAATAGGTCATATACGAGTATATAATATAATGTTTACACCAAATTCATCGTCAAACTTTTAATTTCAATGAACTTGCATGTATCATAATACCTACATTATTAGTAAATTTTGAACTTGGGATTTTGATTTCATAAAGAACACATTGTCTCACAGAATCGACCCGTCACTTATAAATAAATACATGAGGGTGTCCATTAAAATTTTAAATTGTTTTTTTTTATAGTTAAAGACGTTGACCTTTTTATTTTGTTCAAAATGATGCTTAACATACTTAAGTAATCTTCAGTAACTATCTATGATTTAAAACTCCATCAGCTGACAGGGATTTAAGAACTTCGAGGCATATAAAAAGTGCGGAGGACACATAAAGCTGTAAATAACCAATTAAAATCATGTTGTCAGACTCTTACTTATAAAAAGGATCTAATTAATAAAAAATGCCATGAGAAACCTTAGGCGCAGGCCACACATAAATGGCGTCGGGCGAGGACACGGCGCGGGCAGCTTCCTGTTCCATTCAAATTTTATACCAAGTGCATAGAAATACAGCGCAATTTAGGATACACGGAATGTCGTGGCTCGGGCATGGAGCCACGACATTCCATGTATGTGTGGCCTGCGCCTTAGACAATCGTCATTGGCAATCAGACAAAGCTTGCTATAAAACTAACAACGTACAATACTAATTTTATTATCCGACTTCTAAAGGGATGAGGTTATCAATTCGAATGTTTCTATTTTTTTTTTAATGTATGTCCGGGCATAACTCCTTCATTTATACACGGATTTGGAAAATTCTTTTTTTGGTTGAAAGGGTATACTTCCGAAATGGTCCCATTGTCACCAAATCATGATCTGATGATGAGATTCTGGAGAAATCGAGGGAACTCTTCAAATATTATAGGCACACCTATAGCGATTTAGGTATTTTTTATAGTAATTCGTGCAGTAGCTCTCGGAAAGCACCATTTGGTGAAGTGGAACTGATCATGAAGAACACAGATGGCCACCGGAACTACTCAATAATAAGTATTTCACGGGTTGTGATTCGATTAGGTACTTTAAGGTTGCTAAGCCATTTATGCTCGTCACAATGTATATATTATGGTGACGTGGGGCAGATGGTGAAGTAAGTACCAGGAGAACTCCTCAACGATTAACGTCCCTGCACCGGGAAAAGCAATATTTTGTAAGAGGGTAAGAGGTGATGAGCAGTTGACATTAGGCTATTGTAACTTAGACAAAGTACAAACTGACCCACCACTAAAAAGCGAGAAATAAAAACTATTTTACAAAAAAAAACAACCGACTTCCAAAAAAACACTACAAATTGAAAAATAACTTTAATTTCGGAAGTACCGACTTCCGAAATTAAAGTTATTTTTCAATTCGTTGAAGTCTGGTTCTGGGAAGTCGTTGTTTTTTTTTTGTAATAAAAGTTATTATATCGGCATTATCCTATTGTGCTGGCAGATTGTATGAAATCCGTAAAATAAAGCAAATAACGTGTGAATTGAAAGGAGCTGATACAATCATCTTTTGTAAATAATGTTGTCAAATATGATAATCTTACTAGTAACGTAAACAGTGAAGTTTCACACCCAAAATAAAAGTTGTTTCCCAGCAATTATTTTTGCACAAAGTTACTTAGTTTGCGTAAATGAAGGATCGTTTTACATAAAATAAACAATTACGTTCATAATAAAATAAAGTACATTCGCTGTAACGTACATCGCAGTAAAGAACTTTCGCTGTAGCGTACATCGCAATAACGTACTTTCGTTGTAACGTACATCGCAATAACGTACTTTCGTTGTAGCGTACATCGCAATAACGTACTTTCGTTGTAACGTACATCGCAATAACGTACTTTCGTTGTAACGTTTTTCGCTGTAACGTACTTTCGCTGTAACGAACTTCGCTATAATGGGGCACACTTCATAATTCTAATTCATAATATTCTGTAATTAATGTTTTAAAGCAAATAAAAATAATCTATTCTATTCTTACACAAATCAATTAAAAATGTTTAATGTTTTTTCTAAGCAATTTTCTATTATCTAACACGATAATAAATAAGCATACAATAGTAATTTACATCACTCACGTCAATTGCCTTCATTAGTGTAATAGTATAAATTACCTACGGCCAAAAACCAGGTGACCTTCAACGAAAGCCGGTTTACTAATAGAATTAGTGCTAGTTCCCTGCGGGTGAACTGCCTGGTTGGTCACTGAGAAATTCCAACACTTTGCCCGACCCGGTAATCGAACCTCATGCTCATCTTGTGGCCACTATCACAAGCACTACTGTTTGTCTGGATTTGTGCCCGGTTGATGGCAATAGGCTCGCCCCCTCTTAGGTACAGGCGCGGTAGCAGCTAAGATTTTGGGGGTAACCATGTTTTTGTATATGGGCATTTATATCTGGGCACTGTGGCTCAAGTATCTACAGGTTTTAGTTGGTAAACCACGTAAATCATTCAGTCTCTCGACAGCTTCAATGATTTTGGGGGGGTCAAGACCCCCAGGACCCCCCTCTCGGACCTCGCCTGCTTAAGTACATGGGACTTAATAATAACCAAACTGACAAATTTTCATAAATGGGTATTTAATTCTGAGTTTTACTACAAGGTCGCCTGTCTTTCGAGATTCTGACAGTGTAAAGTTAAAGCTGCATATGTCTTAAATTATTTTAGTCTTAGTTAATAATATGTTTTTGTCTTAGTTTATTTATTTTTTTGTCTTAGTTTGTTTATTTTAGTCTTAGTTAATAATATGTTGCACTAAAGCTAATGTTCCGCAGATACTAACTGACCGACCGATTAGGCAGTTGAATGCTAACGATCAAATCAATTTATTAACTCAGCACGATCGACACTGGCCAATGGTGAATTGATCACTATTAAAAAAAAAAAATTATTGATCACTATTTTTAATCAAAACTCGGCTGCTAACGAAAGATCGATTGGTTGGTCAAAAACCGTTTTCAGACATCCTTACATGTTTTTTGGCAACCCAGCCGGCAGCCACACAATCACACCCAAAATAAAACGCGCAAAATGTCTGAAAACAATTTTTTTCGTAATAAAATGACGAAACCTATATACATTTTTCATAACAGACATAATTATTATGATAACTAGCTGCGCCTCGCAGTTTCACACGCGTAAGTCTCGTGTCACGTGACACGTGCCGCAATTTGATTTTTAGATCGTGATTTCATAATTTGAAAAAAAAACTTAAGTAAAATAAAAAATGCATTGCATGCAAAAGGCATTAAACATCGATAACTCTTTAAAAGGCTTAAATGTACACACATCAACACTTCAATCAATAATTATTGATCGAAGCATTAACAGTATTAATGTATGTCAATAGGTGTCCTGAAAAACTGTTCTGCAAAATCGACTTGCTCATTTTGTTTTACAAAATGAATATTGTATGTATAGATCTATTCATAATACAATTCCTGGCAATCCAGACTTTAAAAGGTAAGTCCAGACCAAACTTTGTGAATTGGATTTAGTTTTAAGTGAAGCATTAAACTGTAACTCTGTAACTATACCGAAGGACTGTAAAGAACAAAGCCACAGTTCGAAGATTCCATTTTGGTGGCTCTTGGATGCAAAACATCTTATGTATGCAGCAGTTTATTTAAGTAAATACTGAAGTTTAGAATGTACTTTGTTGAATATGTTAGTATCTATCACTATCAATTGAAGCTACGAATGATTGATAAAACTGCGCATCTCAATATTACTAAATTCACAGACATTGTAAGTGATGGAAATGAACTTTATGTATGTATTGGTGTGCTTGGTGCAATTAAAAAAACAAAAATCTACTTAGTAAAAAGTTTGCACCATCCAAGAAGTTCGCAACAGACATCAAGAATAATATCTGTTGGCATACCAGCAATCGACAAAAACCCAATTATACCTACTTAGATAATGGTGTAATGGCTAAATGATTCAGTATTATCATCATGTCCGTGAAACACCATCTAATAGCTAGCAAGCTGTTTTTTTGTTGTACCCATAAAAAAAACTAATACCTAAGAGGCAAACGCTTAATTTTTTTTTTACTTTTTCCTAATATTGAATGACATTTAAAATGAGTTATTTGTTTTTACGTTACTTAAGTCATTTTTGGCGTGAGTTTATATGTAGGTACTTAGGTATATGTCTATTTTGCATCAAAAAACAAACTTTTACGTTTTTTTTAATGTAAAAAGTAGTGTAACTTACACAAATCAAAAGCAAATGCAAATTATCTTAAAAAGTAGTACAAATCAAAATCGAAAAGGTCACACTACTGTTCCATTCCCCTGTGGATACGAAATTACGAACATTCAATAAGGTTGCATACGTAGGTTTGCACTCAACCTGTATAAATAACCTCGTCTGATTCACTTTCACCTAGCTTTCAGTTACTGTTCTCGACGTATCTCGCTTGCCTTGAAATTGCGAGGATAAATAGAAGATAGAGGGTGCCTTTGTCACGAGTCTATCTGAATTCTCTCTAGTAAAAAAAAAACACTATGGTAAAATATTTCTATCAAAAACTTCTCTCTCTCTGGATATCACTCGTGAAATTTTCTTAGATCTTGTGTAAAGCAAATCCTAGCGTTTGACGCTCCGTCAAGAATGTATTAGATCAGCTATACTCTAAGTGTGTTCTGCGGAACCCTAGGGTTCCGTGATACCTCTGTCGGGGTTCCGTAAGAATTTAGAAAAAAAAATCAAAACACCTCTCTCTGGTCGCTCCGCGGCTGCGCGAACTGCGCGGCCGCGCGGACGCCGCGGCCGCGCGGACGCCGCGGCCGCGCGTACTCCGCGGCCGCGCGGAGACAAAACGCTATGAACGTTATTTATTTATTTATTTGTATTTGTAGAAACATGTGTTACAATAGCTGGTGCAATATCTCATAAGTTTGGTATCAACAATTTTATACTTGTACAACCCGTTCGCTCTAAGTTTGCCGTTCTGTGGAATGCGCGTACCCTCCCCCACGTGACAACAAAACTTACAATGTGTCATAGTTTTACCCAAATATTACAATTTTTATTGTTACAATTTAATAAAAAATATTTTTATATTATGTTTTGCTGACGCTACTTTTCGAACGTCATACCTATCGCCAGCGGCAAACTTAAAACGAGCGGGTAGTATACTTGTGAGCGCGTAGTCTCTTTGATAAAAGCCGCCTCTGAATTAGACGCTATAGTTGTCAACAAGCGACTTTCGACTCTAACTTCAAAGGATAAAGTCGATATTGTTTACAACGCAATTTTTAAATTTCTGTTTTTATTTTTGCTTTTTGTTTATCAAAAATACTTGATCGAACCCTACAGTTCGATCAAGTATTTTGCTTCCCAAAAGGGTTCCGTCATTTAAAAAGTTTGAGAACCACTGGATTAGATACTTGAAGAATATTGTTTGTTCAAAGTTTTTCACTTCGCGCTTTGTTCATAAGGCCCGCAGACTACGTTTACCACGAAAAATCGATGCTGGATTTGCTATAACTTTACAAAGTGAACGTTAAAACGTTCAATAGGGTGACATGTTAAAATAAAACGCATCTGACGCCACTGGAGTCGTTTTTTTTCATTCTTCGGAATTTTTACACTAAAAATTATAGACTATGCAGTCTCCTTTATTTCGAAACTAGATGTGAGGTGATTTCACCTGAAAGCGAATTTTTTTAACCTAATTTTAATTTTCCTTTATCAAGGTCTTGGTTCAATTGTTTGGTTCACCTTTATGTAACTTGATTTTGGTTTTGCAATCCAAACAAAACTGCTTCATGAATGCGTTAATAAAAACGTGTACACATGGCTACACTTAAAGAAATACATTTTTTTTTCAGATCTCGCATTGTATAGGATTTCCGTACAATGCGAGGTCAGCTTATACTGGAAATCTATAGCTTGATGTGTAGCCGTGTGTAAAAATGCAAATTATATGATTTTTAATCGTAATAATAAATCTAATGCTTCTTAGCATTAATGTTTTGGAATTATCTATTCTATAAGTATTTATATAAATTTTATTTATTTCAGATCACATGATCCAGATTTATCATGATTTATCAGATCATAGGCAAATTAAAATCATTATTTTTATGTAATCATTAGCTGCGCCCCGCGGTTTCACCCGCGTAAGTCTCGATTCCGTGGGAATATCGGGATAAAAAGTATCCTATGTGTTAATCCAGGTTATAAACTATCTGTTTGCCAAATTTCATCCAAATCCATTTAGTAGTTTTTACGTGAAAGAGTAACAAACATCCATCCATCCATCCATACTTACAAACTTTCGCGTTTATAATATTAGTAAGGAAGTAAGGATAAGGACAATTGTTACGACATCAGGATTAGTGAATTATTGTGTCTCTTTTGTTACATGACATTTATTATACCAATCTACCTGGTTCTAAGGAAAGATTTATTTCAACAATTTTATCTGGGTGCATTACCTACGTACAGTAAGTAAGAAGCTTTATTTACGACACATCGTCGCTGCACAAATTCTGAATTCTGAAAAAAAATATAGGTACCTAAACGTTCGAATTGATAACCTCCTTTTAGAAGTCGGTTAAAAGAAATTGATTAAATAACAGTTCCTTGGTTTGACAATGCTTTGAATCAAACTAAGTATATCTCGTTATAGTAATAAGGCTAGATGATACCTACTTAAATCAGGCCCTCACTTACAAAAAAAAAAACCAAATTAACGCGCTACCATGTGATTGCAGTTGCCTAAATTGGGTTTTTGTTCAGAATAATCAAAATAATTCATATTATTTTATTTTTTTCCCATTTTGCCCTTTGTTGACACAAGAGGGCTTATTGGTGACTTGCACGAATTTACTAACCCGAAAACGGGCGAATCGCAACTTTTAATTATGACCATACTCCATACTTGCCATACTTTTTCTTGAGGCGAATTGCTCGGAATTAATTGATTTGTAAGCCAGTCGCCAACTCTGAATCGATTCGCCTACAAATAAATTAACGTCGTGCGAATCGACGAGGCGATTCGCCCGTTTTCAGGCGAGTAAACATGCGTGTCACCAATAAGCCCACAAGAGTTTGCAAGAACCGCCAATTAAGTACCTACTGCAACGCGAAGTGGTCATTTCAACACGGTCACGGAAATCAGTCACGTAGTTTTTGATTCAATCATTCTTAATACCTGTATTATCCATCATAATTACTTTAATCTTTCACAATATGCAAGACATATCAAGTAAATCATTCGATTCACCGAGCATTGAATTTAAAAATAGTTGGGTCTATGGTGGAGACGGTGTGGTCTTTGCATCATTAAAGCTATGCGTGATTTAATTTATTTCTAGATCTGAATTATTTATAGTAAATGGTAAATTCAGACACTCGGGGGCAGTTTGCTCCTAACCCCGTCATTGAACACGTAGCCACAACATTGTGATGCTGTTACGGGATTGATACGTGATTATTTCAAACATTATGGAAAATTACACATTATTTTGAAACGTAGATAGATAAGTAACGCAGGTTGTCACTAGATCAATAAATACATCAGACGCTATGCACCACAGTGCACTTGATCAAGTTTACCCATCCACCCCAGACGTCTAAACTGGAGGCTGCTAATACTATATTATACCTAATCCATATAAACTAGGTAAGTTAACCTAAACTAAAAGCTGAAACTTGTGTAGTCCGCATTATATTACCAACTTGACTGGTCGGATTTAGCACACTTTTATCTTGCACGAATCTCTTGAATCCCAGTATCGAATCTTGGCTGTAACTTCCAAACTTTCGGTTCTGAAAAGTTTCCACTTATTACTTGCAGTATTTAAACATTGTGACAGTGTGAAGTTGAAGTATCTAAATCTTATCTAAGATAAAGATTACTTACACCTATTAAAAGATAACGAAAATGAATTTTAGCATTAATATAACGCACTTTCATTAACAAATTCGAATTTGCTGTGGAAGTGCCGATTAACAACTGTGTTATAAAATTTTGTGGCCTGTGGTGTTTAGCAGTTAATTAGCGTTAACAGTTTGATGTTAATTAGTTAAAATGAACGGTGAGAGTAATTGACATATCGAATTTGTTTGATGGTTGACGCTTTTGATGCCAATTAAATTACGGTGTCATTGAAAACGAAAGGAAATCAGCAGTCCATTAAAATAGGTATAGCTTTAAACTCAAATATTCTTTGTTTTTTTTTTTCAGATAAAATGCCTCCTCAAGGGCAAACTGGTGGCTCCTGGGTCCTCTACGAAACAGATGCTGTAAATGGGGACACAGATGCCGCACCAGTCATCGTACCACCGTCGGCCGAGAAAAGGGTGTGGAAGATAGTATGGAGAAACGTCATCCTCATGGGTTTGCTCCATATAGGAGGAGTATATGGTGCCTACCTTTTCCTTACAAAAGCGATGTGGCTGACGTGTATATTTGGTAAGTTTCTCTTTTGTTTTTTTATTTTTGTCCCTGCTTTTGGTTGTTTATTTCTGTTGGCACACTGCTTGGCAAAGACCTATTTCTTGTTTAAACTCAACTCGAGCTAATACCAATAAATGCAATAATATTATATAGCCTGGCTTTGTACAGTTTTTTTTTTACTTGTGCATAAAGTTTTAATAAATAAATAAATAATAAATATAGGTATTTTCCGCATTCTCTTAGAAACTTCTTGTTTACACTGATACTGGGGATCACCTCCATTTTAAAATAAAACATCTGACGTCAGTGCATAAGTGACTGAAAACCCGCTTAGCTAATACGTCATCAAGGTGCACCTACAGTAATTTTTGAAAAGTAGATACTCGTTTTTCTATACAAAGCAATTTAATTAGAATTAAAAAATAAATGGGACTTATTTGGCAGTGCATAATTAATGGTGTGAATTTTAGATATTCATTAACATACTACAAAGAAACGTGTCTCAAAAATAGACCAGAATAATAATTGTAGGTAATAATTATTTCCACGTGTACGTTTACAGCATCACGTGTGTATTTTAATAATTTAATGTTGCTGTTGTTACTAAGGTTGGTATTAAAATCAGAGGGACAATATCATAAATAGGTAGGTACTAACCTCTAATAAGACTCATTTTGGACATTGATTGTCGCTGAGTTGAAACGAGATGAGATTGCGACTAGATTATGAACATGTTTAAATACGAAGAATGAGCTGTTTGTTTGAACCTTTCGGTAGGATTGTCATTTTTGAAAACTTACACATTGTTAGAACGTTATTTATCTTAAAATCAGAAATACCACCGATCTACCTATTTCATTTCGATTTTCTGAGAATTTTAAATAGAATATTTTGACTGTACTTAAATACCTCTCGACTATTATATTTAAGTTACTTCTCATTTTCACTAAACAAACAGCAGACACATTTTCCAAGTGCCATACTTGGAATTTAGGCAAAGTTTTACTTTAGGAAACTAATAATATCAATTAATATAGGCTCAAACAAATTCGTCGTGTAAACACTTGTCTGAATTATATTCCTGAATACTTCTATAGAAGTATCAAATTAATGATACACTCGAATAAATATTACAGTTTCAGAGAATTAATTATATTGTACATCAAATAAATTCCTTATATGTAAGTTAAATGAGACGTGAAAATAAATAAATCATAAGACTATCTACATAGCGGCTCAATTTCGGTTTAAATAAGAAAATCTATTTAACAAATAGTGTGTATCTATTGTTCAAATACGCTCTTCTAATTATTAATTTGAACAAATAATATTGCAGAATTCCCTTTGAGGGTTTTGAAAACAAGAGGTCAAAGTACTAACTAGTAGTAGTAGCTAAGTCGCTATCTTTGATACCCACGGAAAGAAATTAAGGCATATGAGTTTTTGTTTGGCAAATCTGTCAAAAACCATTGACACGTTCGTAAATTAGTAGACTTGGCCCCCCGTTCTTGTTGTTCTCTTTTTCTAGGGGAACTCTGTTTTGTAGCTCGTTAATAATGAATGTTATTTGTTTGTTTCCAGCTGTGTTCCTGTACATATGCTCAGGCCTGGGCATCACCGCTGGTGCGCACAGGCTATGGGCTCACAAGTCATACAAAGCGCGTCTGCCACTCAGAATTCTGCTCACTCTCTTCAACACCTTGGCCTTTCAAGTAAAAAATACTTATCTTATTCATGAAGAAGAATAATTCATGACATCCAAAATATTTTTCACTAATCTTGTTGATATTTGTCATGAATTTTAAATAAGTAAAGGTGTCAAAGTTAGGTATGTTTTGACTACAATGAAATGAATGATATTCCATTCAAGTAGGAATCTACACTGGCCGTCAAAATTAAGTACCACACTTCTAAAATTGCAATAACTTTTAAATTACGTACACAAGATATTATTTTCGAAATAAAAAGGATTACAAAAAATAAAAAAATTATAGCCGATAACCTTATTTGATAACCAGATTTTATACAAAAACACTCCTTTTCAAATTGTTGCAACTTTTGACTCTTTTTGTTTCTGTTTTTGTTTTCACATTTATTTTTTGATCGATGAATTTTGATTTAAAAGCCAAGGTGTAAAAATAAAATGTTAATAGGTAAGGCGTAAACCTGTGTTACTTGTTTGAGTTTTTTGCCAGTAAGTTAAAAATTGCTTTTTTTGTTTAAAGTTAAAAACGTTACATATGTACCTATAATAAACTATAATTTCCAAGAAAGCTGATGAAATTTGCTATAAAACGTTTTTTATTTCAAAACTCTAGCTTCTACAGTTTAGGAGAAATTGCAATTTTAAAAGTGTGGAACTAAGTTTTGAAGGCCAGTGTATTTAGGTATTTGGACAAATAAATAAAACAACTCAAAAGGAAGGACGGGAGGAATTCAAATCTAATTAGGTACGTGCCCATTAAAAAGATAAAATTCCATTTATTTGTGAAAGATTAAAGATTAACAAAAACAAAAGAATTTGGGTAAACAAAGTTTGGTGTCCATAATCTGAACTGAATTATAAAATGTGCATAAATTTCGTGAAGTTTTTTAGCTGCAAAGGTTAAGAGGATTATCATCATGAACAGACATATTATGTGCCTTGGAATAACCCGACTAACTGTTCAAGCACGTGCACCCAGCACAAAGTTCATAAAGGTTAAAACACATAGAAAATGTGTGCGTGAATGATAACGGCCTACGTAGTTGTGACGTCATATTATATTTTCTAATACAGTGGGGGAAATTACTTGAATGATATTTTAAGTCACCTTCAGCAATAAAGTTTTGGGTCTAAAGATAGAATGACATATTATTTCATCCTCCACGATCTAGTTACCAGAATATATAGCTTTTACGCCTAAAACGATTATTGATACCTGTAAAAAAAAATATACCTGTAGGTATATTTTTTTTTTTTGTGATTTACCGGCATTATTAACAGGTGAAAGTATCTTTGTTATTAGAAAATATCTTCTGCACAAAGAATTGTTCAACAGTGGGATAAAACGTTGAATATTTCAAACAAAAAAATAGAGACGAGTCCACACCTACACCACGTGAACAAAAACCTATTATCAACACATGCATGTGGTTATCACGCGTGAGAAACTAGCGGTATCTATATATCATCACCTTTTAACACCAGTATCGGCGATTACCCTCTGACTGTAATTAAGTTATCAGCGGTAGGTAATGATCTGCGTGTTCGATCGGTACTTTCTATCATCAACAATGTTTTATCTGTAGTAATTTGCCATCCATAACAGTTATGGAATATAATTCTTAAATATAAACATTAAACCTTAATGATCATAACGTTAGGGAAATTAATGAAGCTAGTAAATCAATTTTGTAAATATTCAGTTTTGAAATACTTTAACATGATTATTACGTTACCTATAAAAATGCTTTGTGTTGTGATGAAAAAAAAATGATTTCTTTAAACTTTACTTAGAGACTTAGAGAGTTTGTAATCGACGATTTATCTACATTGATTAAAACTGATTCTCAAGGCATATCGTTTTATTACATGTACGAGAACGAAACGTAAATCGGACTTCTTAGGTTATCGCGAGTGTAGCTCTATTTTAAAATGGTAGAATGCCTTATGACTTTAAGAAATTCCAAATCAAAACAGAAAGTAGACAATTAAATAAATAACAAAATATAATTAATCTGTGGCCAACTGTGGATTGCAATAAGCTGTAGATTGATACCTAAACCTGTACGTGTGTTAGATAAAATATTGATAACTACGTAGGTACTTTATTCGTAAAAATACCTGAAAAAACCCAGTTGTTGTTTTAATTCTCATACAAATCTAGTAGCAATAGAGATTACACAAATTATTGAATATATTGTACAGATTATCGTTTATTGGAGTGCGTCAAAGTTGACAAACAATGATTAGTCAATTATTAAAGAAACAGGTGTTTATGTAATACAATAACAAATAATTCGTATCGTATCGACCGTTATGGGATGTAACTATGTATTGCAGTTGACTAGAGACAGGTTGACAATTCTTTACCATGAACATATAGGCCAACCTTTTGCCAAAGGTGGTTAGTCTATTGCTTATTTTGGTGGTATTATACTTAGGTACGTCAATGAACTTAACCAACTTTTCCGTCACATTCACGCCAGGAGACGTTGACAATTTTTTTTTTTTATCTTCCCTAATGCTAGAAATACGATGGTACTGGTTTACCTTTAGTGTATGGACACTAAAGGTAAACCAGTTAAATGCCAGTTACATTCACCAGTTGTGCCAGTCACAACCAGTTAAATGTAGGTATGGACCTACATTTAAAGAATCTAACCTACTATGTATACTTTCAGTATTTACGACTTTAAGTAAAGAATAGAATAGACTAGAAAATATTTATTTGCTTTAAAACATGGTACATTTAAGGTCTTATTTATAAAGTTGTGATCTTACATGTTTCGCCATGGACTGGCATACAAATATCTAAACATGTTAATTACATGTATACATTTTTTACAACACGTTTATTTTAAATTATAATTATAACATGTCTAATAACATTGGTTGTTATGGTTTCGCTTAACATTGGTTATTAAATAAAATCAGAAAGCAGAATCATGAAGACTCCACTCAACTTCTTGTTCTCCTTACAGGATGCCGTAATTGACTGGGCACGTGACCATCGGATGCATCACAAATATTCGGAAACTGATGCTGATCCCCACAATGCGACACGAGGCTTCTTCTTCGCCCACGTCGGCTGGCTGCTGGTCAGGAAACACCCGCAGATCAAGGCGAAGGGGCACACCATTGACCTCAGTGACCTCAAGAGTGACCCCATTCTGCGCTTCCAGAAGAAGTAAGTGTGATTCCAAGATATTTTTATTACTATGTTTAAGGGCCTATACTACCTCAAATTGCTTATGATGATCCTCCGTTATATCGAAAATACTGCATTAATTTTGAAATAAATATAATTATGTTAAAGTTGAGGATTAATGTTAAGTACTATGTTTAACGTAAACACGATATCATACAATTTTTTCCATAGAAAAAAATTCCAAAGTTACTTACAAACCGGACAATAAACCGCTGGTTTAAAAAAAATACTTCTAATTAGATCATGAAACTTTGCATAATAACTGAAGTAGGTACCTAACTATAAAGCAGCGACTAAGTTTTTTTTATTTTTTTTATTACCATTCCGTTACTATTGGAGCCTCCAGCATCAGACCCCATCTCGCTCTCACTCAGTCCGCGAGCAGTATGGTGCGAGCGAGATAAAAAGTGAATTTGAGCTGAGGTAGTATAGGCTCTTAAGTTGTCGATTTATCCACAAGTGTATGTAGATTTGATTCGTATTCCTGCTACGTCATACGACAGATGTTCGAAACATAATGCTTCCAAATAGGTACATACATCCAATATTACCAATATTACTGAACCTATAGTTCAGTCTCATCATCTGCGTCTGTCTGCCTAGCCTTTTCCCAACCAATTTGGGGTCGGCTTCCAGTCTAACCGGATACAGCTGAATACCTGTAGTTTACATGGAGCGACTGCCTATCTGACCTCCACAACCCAGTAACTGGGGAATACGATACCCCTTGGCAAGACTGGTTGTCAGATTTTCGGGTTTCTGACGACCCGTAACGACTGTCCAAGATCCATAAATGACAGCCGGGACCAACGGCTTAACGTGCTTTCCGAGGCACGGAGGAGTCTCGATATGTAAAGATGGTCACCCATCCACGGACCAGCCCCGGCAAGCGTATTTTAACGTGATGGATCGACCCGTGCGGCTGTTATTACTTAGCCACGAGCTCCTATAGTTCAGTCTATTGTATATATTTCAGTATCCAAAATAAGACTGGTTTAATTTTTACGTGCCTCTATAGTCTGGAGCGTGTCTTAGAACATAATAAGCTGTTAAAACAAAAATGTACTTACTTGCCCTTATTGTAGAAAGGTTTTTTATTTGGATACATTGTCAAATGGCTTGGTAATTTCCATTTAAACAATTTATCCTTATGTTATACTAACATGATTATTTCTTTGCAGTTTCTACCTGATCCTCATGCCCCTGGTCTGCTTCGCGATGCCGATGTACATCCCCACACTGTGGGGTGAGTCTCTGTGGAACGCGTACTTCGTGTGCTCGATCTTCCGCTACGTGTACGTGCTGAACGTGACCTGGCTGGTGAACTCCGCCGCCCACCTGTGGGGCGCAAAGCCTTACGACAAGAACATCAACCCGGTGGAAACCAGACCCGTCTCCCTCGTGGTGCTCGGCGAAGGCTTCCACAACTACCATCATACTTTCCCCTGGGACTACAAGACCGCTGAACTCGGGGACTATTCCCTCAACCTCACTAAACTTTTCATTGACACCATGGCCGCTATCGGATGGGCATATGACCTCAAAACGGTGTCCACAGACGTCATCCAAAAACGCGTGAAGAGGACCGGCGACGGCAGCCACTCCGTGTGGGGCTGGGATGACCATGAAGTGCACCAGGAGGACAAGAATCTAGCAGCTATTATTAACCCAGAGAAGACTGAATAATCAAACCGACCCCGTTTGATCCAATTCCATTAGTTTTTAGATCGAAGGGTGTACGTGTATTATATACTAAAGGTGAGGGAAATGTGATACCAGTAATATTATTTATTTTATTTATAATTCACAGTGATACTGGCTATCAAGACTTTTAGAATTAATTATTAGATTTTTAACAAATGATGCCCATCTGTTTCCTGTAGACAGAATACAATAAATAATACCAAAATAATATATTGTTTCTTATAACATCCTTATTAGCTCCTGTACTTACCTATTTATAAAATAACCCATAAGCCCTTAGTAAAATTATTTTAGCAAGGCCTTAATTAGGTAGGTAGGATCACAAAACATAATCATACTTATTGCGTTACATACACTCATGTTGAATTTAGGCCCTAGGTTTTCTTATCTCTTATCATTTCAACAGTAATTATGTATGGAAACTTCGAAGTGACTTCGTAATCTTGCCTTGTCTGTAAGAAGCTCTACATTCTCCGCCGAAGCAATTGATTGGACACACTACATACAGATTCACAGTTTTCTTATCTCTTCGTTTTTATTTTTATTAAATTCTCGACCTTGAAAACATTTTGTCATAATTATTATGTTTTTATTACGTTATCACGCGTGTGAATCACGCAATGTTATTACAATAAGTCCGAGTTTTGCATAATTACAATCGTCTTTATTTATAATATCTTTGAATTATCAACTTGGGAGAGAATCACCTGTTATACAGCAAAAACATCTAGTTACTCTTACGTGCTTAGTTTTACAACACATTTTTATCCTATCCTAACTAATATTAGAAATGCAAAAGTGAGTCTGTGTGTTACGCTTTCACGCTAAAACGGCTGAATATTTGATCTAAATTTTGCATTTGGTATGTTCATAGGTCATAGATAGACCATGACCTGGAATAGAATAGGACATAGGATACTTTCATCCCAATATTTCTACGGGATCGAGATTTACGCGGGTGATACCGCGGGGCACAGCCAGTTGATAATAATTTGGTAATTGACCTCATTCGTTATCACCAAAATTAGGTCAATAGCTTCGTATCTTCACATTTCTTCTTTATATGAAAGGTTTTTTTTTTTGAGTGCATTATCTACATAATTATTTAAACATATACAGGGTGTAAGGGACAGCCCTCCGCAGACTGATGGGATGAATTCAGCATTTCATACTAAGACGATCGGTACATGAAATTATTTCAGGAACGTTATAGGAATCCAATAAACCTGATTTGTATTATTACCTCACGCGCAATGTATCGTTACCGTGGCAAAACCCGCGAACAGAGAATGTAATTTTACATTGAAATTTTAGGACTATGAGGAACAGGGTGTAAAGTTCACTCATTCACCATAGAAAAGGGACGATCCTCCGACCAGACGGGTGTTGTGTCTGGCGGGCAACTGTCCAACGATTGATGTTGGGTTTTTGTATATATGTCCACTGCACGGTTAACTTTAATTGCGCGATGCAGGTTTTATGTGACGTCAGGATTTTTGTGTGACGTCAGGTATTTGATGCGTAGTTCGCATGTGGCGATGTAGATACCGCCACAAAATAAAAGAATAGACTGAAAAAACGATAAAAAAATGAAAACTTTCCTGAGAAAATTTCCAGTGGAATATTATTCAAGATAAGGAGCTGAATGCCCCCTGTTAATTTGCGGAGAGCTGTCCCTTACACCCTGTATATATTTATAGTCCTCCAGACGTATTTCGGCCTCGGCGGCCAATCTCAACGGAAATCTCCATTCTCCTCCGTTCCTTCGGCGCGGGAGATATTATAGTGCACAAATGTGGGCGCAGACACAAGTGCACTCTCTCTTCCCTCCCTCTCATAGTCCGATGGCACGGCAATCCGACACGACCGGAGAGAGATTCAGGCGCAAGACCTGTATAATTATAAAGTAACGGACGGTAAATGTAGTATTTAGGATTATTTCGTTTCCCTCATTCAACTGACGACAAATGTTTATCTCTTTCAAACAGTCAGCTACAGCATGAAGTTCCTACTAGACTATACGTATCTCTTTTTAGACAAAAGGTGGTACAGTAACAGTATCCACTTGTTTACATGGTACATGATCCATTTGCCAAAGTCATCGAACCTTCCTACGTACGTAGAACTGTAAATAGATACTAATACCGGTACATACATTAGGTTCTCCTGTCATTTGAGATTAATTATGTAAGTGTAGGCGAGGCAGTTTGATGACATGCATTAGGATTATGACATTCGACACAATAAGACCCATTTACCATAATAGGCCCACGATGTGACGTGGAAGGGAAAGTCTATACCTATCTATCTATAGTCTCTTCGATTCAAAACTATAGGCATGAAAAACCCGTATGATAAACTTGGATATCTCTTTGTTGGCCTATTCAAATAAAAACAATGCTGTTTTTAGACAGAAGAATATAGCCTCGAGAAACTAGATCCAATTTCGTAAATCGCAAACAAGCCACAGAAAAACGAATTTTTAACTACCTAAATGGTCTTCATTTCATCAATAATCCTCAATTTTGACAAGATTCTGATCAGAGGGCCTAGACAAGTGACAATCGCTTCCAAAGCGTTTCGTATTTCTACAACGACTCAACAGGATTGACATAAGCTTTTCGATAGATGATGTCAGTCCTATACATTTTTGCATTTTCCATCATCGTTATCGCTGATAGAATGTCACTATGTCTAGGGCCTCTGACCATGTCACAGCTGGCGTGTCCTAAGTGCCTGTACATTTACACCTCGGATGACCTACAAAATTCCACTGATGCCACTATCAATATGGCCACTACTAGGCTCAAACAATATAAAAACAAAGAAAAAGACTATCATCGACACGAAAAGAAGTAAAATTTCATCAGACAAAAACTAGACACATAAACGAAAGAAACAGTTTGTTCCCCTCTTCCCTTCCCGCCTCCTGTATTGACGCGACGTTCTACAACAAGCTGTAATTTCAATTAGGGGTGACCATGCGTCTGTACTGTATGGTTGCCGCAATTTGACCGCTTGTTTTGATCAACGTAATTACTTTTATAACCAGGGTGTAGTTTTTTTTTTTCTATAATGCCATCTGTCCTGGGACATAAGCAATAATGTGATGATGGTTACTTATCTTGCAAGTCATGGAACAGTGCACTGGTTCACCTGCTTATTCATGCTGGTTGTATTTATTAAGTCTTGGGGTGCCTTTATTTTCAGTCTTGTGAAGGTAACTGGGTTTGACATAAGTTCTATTGCCAGTTGATCCATTGCAAGGTGTGCTACCAGGGTTGCGGGAAAGTCCGTAAGGGATACCGGGACCCTTGGCAACAGGCAACTGCAGGAACACGGGTGGGTTTTAGTTAATACAAGTCTGACAAGCCTTCCCACTCCGCTCAGAGCGGGGGAAGTCAATAGACGATTTCCCTCAACCAAAAAAATGTGTAGATTTTTACTAAATTATTAATGAGGTATACTTATTTTTATTTTTAAAGATGTGAAGACCTACTTGGATTTTTGGTAGGTTCCCTGCTAGATCATAATAATAAGCTCAATATGCTTCTGCTCTAGCAGATATTGTGGCTTATCTTTATTACAGGGTCAAATTAAATAAGCTAGCGAAGCTCCGTAGATGTGATGGGTATCGATATATAAACAAGAAAAAAATAATTGATTAAATACTTTTTGAGATCTAAGTCCGTAGGCAGTGTAGTTACTTGAAATATAATTTAAAAATCTGTTTTATAAGTAAAGTTTACCATGTTTAGATATCGTTGCTAACTAATTTAATTTGACTCTCAATCGTAATAGAACTCAGGTCCTCTCGCTCCTTAAACCCCGCCAGCTGCCGCTTCATATTTCAATTTAAAAATATATATTTAATGTTGATCACAGAAATAGACCCAAATATTTTCTGCCTGTTTAAAATTGTAATACAGTCAGTCGAATAATAATACAATGCGAAATACATTACGCACCAGGAAAATTGCCTTTGCCGAAATATCGCAGAACAAGATTCATAAATTACTCTCTCATTTTACCGATTCCGCTTTCGAAGTGTTTACGCTCTCTTAATTCCCTTGTGACATGACTGTCTCTGGTGTTTCGAAGAAATGGTACATCCGAACGTCAAAGGCTTCGTAAAAGAGAAAATTGTGGAATAGGTACTTTCTTGGCACTTGAAAATTAAACCTTCTCTGCAGTGCCGATCTTTAAAAAGTAAATATCCACTTATAATATTTCAAAAATAAATATCCACTTAAATATAATTTTATTTGCCATAAAGTAAAATCCAATTCACTTCCCCAGTCTTTTGTACTGCGGCGCTAAGATCGAAATCGACTCAGCGTAATCGACGAACGTAATAACAATAAAGAAATGTTTTAGGGCACCGATATATTTCTTTTATCACCTCTCTGCATCGCTGTAAACGTGCCACGTAATACTGGAGGACACATTGGTGGAGAAATGTCAGTAACGCTGAGGTAAAGCGGAGCAGGAAATGAAAGAAATCCAACTTGTTCATCAAACATCAATCATGCAAAGTCAGAGTGTCAAACTATCTGCATATTCAATTGATAGGATTGGAGTGTAAATGTGGTGCCGTCCCACAAACAATGTGTCGCGTGTCTTGTCGCACGTTGCAGGAGCCGACGGATGCTACTGAAGGTGTCAAACTAGGGCTGACTCTATTTTGATTGCCATCGACGCGCTAAGAATATTGAGAACTGCCATTTTGTCCACTCAATCTGTGTGGTTTTTTGCTCAAAATACCATTTCAGAAACCAATCTACATGGTCTTTCCATGATCCAAGATCTGGACTTTAAAAGAGACTGTGACCTCTGTTTGTTTCGGCCTTTCTGCTCAGAGTAGTCAGATAGGAAACGCCGACCTCACCTAGTTTTTAACCGACTTCTAAAAGGAGGAGGTTTTTTATGTTTGATAGGCGATTAGTCAGCCAATTATGAATTGATTTTAATGATTCTTTTTTTGTTTGGTAGGTCATGCTTCAGAGGTGGTCCATATAAATTTTATTAAAGTATTTTTTGAGTTAGCTTCAAAAATAGGTACGTATTTTTCCCACTTAGCCTTTATGGATGATGTTTTAAGTTCCCATCACTGTTATTTACGCAACAGGGAGTGGTATTCGAATTTGTGTGGGGTAGGTACCACAACTAAAAAGTGAAAAACAAAAAATACTGACTTCAATCACTTTAATTTCGGAAGACGGTGTCTTTGGTTTTGCATTTTAGTTTTTTGCCAGTAGCTTTCGAAATTAGAGTTATATTTTACTGTTATGTGTTTTTTTTTGGAAGTTGGTTGTTTTTTTTTTGTAAAAAGTAAAAAAAAAATGAATCGCGTGTAAAAAATCTTTGCACAAACCCACTTATGGAAAATCATTAATTTATCATTAAACATCTACTTTGATGTGGTAAGTGCCGAAATATATTTTGCTGTAAGGATCACCAATAATCACCATGCTGATAAGAAACTACATAATTTAAATTAAATTAATAATATAGTAAAATATTATTTAGTTTTTGTAAGATTATTGTGGACTGAAATCTACTTAATACCTATTGATGAAAAACTTTACATCGTTCTTATAAACAACCTGAGTAGTCTAGTGATACATGTTATTAAGCTTTACAGTTTCAGATTAGCCAATCTTTTAGAGAAAGTGACAGTGAATGTCAAATACAGAAAGATGATCAAAGCATGTAATTACGTTCTAAGAGAAACAACGTTACCGATAAAGGAGATTATTGAGACCTACCTACACTACCTATCGCAAAAATACAATGCAATTTAATTTACTGTGTCGTTGAAGAAACTCATCTTGTCAGTATCATTTCCTTTGTCTATTTTGTTTATCGTCATACTAGTGACAACGTTGAATCTTGACCACACGACGTAAACGTATAAAACGTGGCATTTTTATGAGAGGAATAAACTTAAAGACTCCTTGCGTCTTTTAATACAACTTTTTTTTCAGCAGCATTTTTTTTTCAGCAATTTAAAAAGTTATTTTTTACTCTTTGGTCGTCAGTTTCGATGTATAGGTAGTTGTACAAGATAAACCGCTCGTGTATTCTGTTAAAGCCAATAACGAGGTACTGGGTTGGATTCCCAGGTCAGCAAAACGGTCGGTCAGTCGAGTTATTAATGAGCTCGGTTTATTCATCTCTGGAAAAGGGATTCATTTGTACCAGAAAGGAGAAATTAAAGTTTGTGATATATCAATTGCCTAACTTAATGAGCAGTTACCTTAGCAGTACCTAGCTACCTTTAGTTGCCGCCAGTATAACAAAGCATAAACAGTATTTACATCAATTTGTTCAATCAGATTATTAAACCTTATAAAAACAACAAAATAAAAATCATCCCCTAACAGCATACTGTATATGGGTGCGTCAAGGCTTGACGAAATTTATTTTTATCAGTACTTCCCTATCGCTTGCCAGAGCGATACTGTGTACAGTCAATAGGTTTATCGAATAAACTATTGTATTAAAACAGTGAGGGTCGTTAATTCTAAAAACATTAAATGATAAATTGTCAGTAGTTTTAAGATATTTTAGATAAACGAAACACAAATGTCGTTAATAAACGACAGCGAATACGAGAATAATTCCTTTTCTTTCTTCGGGCCAGTTGAGATGGCTTTCTACGACGAACTAGAACAGAGATACACAGTTAAGATAGTCGTGAGCATCATCCTGGGGTTCTTAATGGCAGTGAGCGTGATCGGCAACGTGTGCACTCTGGCGGTGATAGCCAGGGACCACACCATGCGCACGCCCACCAACTGTTACCTCGCCAACCTCGCCATCACCGACCTACTCACAGCCCTATTCATCCCGCTCGAAATATACATCATATTCGTACCAAGTTTCTATCCTCTAGGAGAAGTCGGATGTCGAATACATTTCATCCTCTGGGACGTATTCAGTAACTGCAGCCTACTCATAATCACTGCATTTACGATTGAACGATACATCATAGTGACTAAACCCTTTTTTCGGCAAAAGCTGACGTTGAATTCTCGTGTCTTCAAAATTGTAGGTGTTATATGGGTTATCTCACTTGGCTTTTGTATCCCCGACGTGTTCTACATAGATCTGTTGGAAAGAAAGGAGTACGTGTATTGTTACTACACGTTAACGAAAGCTGCGAGTACTGTGGTCGCCGTCGAAATATTTGTTTTCTTCGTAATACCGATGACGACGATATTGGTGCTGTATATTAAAATAACAATAAAGTTGAAGTCGGCGCAGAAAAAATTGCGGAGCAGTCCAGTAGTTGGAAAACAGAACAGAGACAAAGCGGTGAAAATGATTGGTTAGTACCTACTCGTATTTTGTTTAACCATTTTTAACGTACGTGTGACCAGCCGAGAACGATTATTAATTTTAATTTATTTCAGAATTAGATTTATCCGTAATTTTTTAGTGAGGACTTAAAAAATATATTGATACCTAAACCTTAACTTAAATTAATTAAAAATTGCAGGTCTAGAACCTGAAGCTATGTGCATACACTTCTAGTAGCACACTAGTGGTCGAAAAACTAATATTTTAATAGTAACTATGCCTATGATGACCCACTGACCATGTTTTCACCCATACTTGTTAAAGGTTATTTAAATAACAGATGTCTTGTGTATAGTACATAGCTAATAAAAAATACATATAATAATTATATTGTACCTACTTAATGCTTTTCCTTAAGTTGCCAGAACCAGCTCTTTGAAGTTGTTCTTCAATTAAGAACCTCTTTTTTCTTTTGAAGAGTAATTACATCTTTTTTATTAAAAATATTAAGTCTTCTTTGAGCATAAGGAAACCTCTTTGCTTTGATTTTATAAACTATGTTTATACAAGTGCAAGCACAAAGTAGTGTTAATTACTTTGCTAATCGTCCGTGCAAGTGGGTGCAATATACCTAACTTGTGTTCTTCCGTAGTTAAAGTTGGACTCTTAATAACCGAGTTAATTTCCTTGCGAGAAGCTCATGACGTACTAAGTACGACAATCGAAAAAGTAGAAATGTGTTTGTTATATATTTATTTCAACATTGAAGGAAAAGTACAACATGAAAATGAAATAAAAATGTTTTCACAATACAAGCACCTAAACGTATCTAATTATATTGGAATAAAATTACTCCCAAGTGTGTAGATACCTAACTGCATAAGCATAGCATACCTATAAATTACCTTTTAACAAAAAAAATACATATACCATTATAATAAAATTCCACTTTATTTTAACAAAAAAAAATGTGTACTAGGAAGGAATTTAAATATCTTTAACTGTTATAAATGACCTTAAATTTCTAAAAAATGAACTTCATTCCATTGGCCTTGATCTCAACCTTTCGAAATGTGAACTATACTTAGCGGACAGTACTGACAGACATCTGACACTTCCCAAATTTAACGCAATAGCCCCAGATATCAGAATTATTGAAAAAAGCTCTCTTCGTCTCCTTGGGTCTCCAATCTTTGAGGATTCCTTTCCCAGTTTCATTGAGGAAAAAATTCAAAATTTCAATGACGTTTCGGAAAGATTGTTCCAAATTAACATGCATTCGGCCATAACCCTAATCCGCTACTGCTGTTTCGGCCCTAAATTAACATATTTCCTTCGCGCTTCGCATTTATGGAAGTACACTAATCTTTTAGACCAAATGGACCAAATTATCCGTCATACATTAACGTTGATCCTAAATGTGGCCATGGACGACCGAGCTTGGGCGCAAGCTACTCTTCCCATCCGCATGGGAGGCCTCGGCGTCCGCAAAATTTCTAGTATTAGTTTACCGGCATTCATATCCTCGGTCCACGGTACTGAGAAATTAATCAGGAAAATCCTAGCTTCCACACTGATTAATTTTGACGTGCCGTGCTTCACCGAGGCTATGGATGCCTGGAGACTCGCTTGCCCGAATACAGATCCACCCGACTATCCATCTTCCCAGAGACGGTGGGATGAGCCGCTCTGCAGAGTAGTACAGAACAATTTACTTGACACGTCTGCTACTACTGCGGAGCGCGCTCGCCTGCTGGCTGTGGGTAAGTGGGAGTCGGGTCTGTGGCTTCACGCACTACCGTCATCGAACCTGGGAACTTTGTTCGACGACACTACGTTCCGCATCGCTGCTTCCCTGCGACTAGGAGCTCCATGTTGTTCTCCTCACCGCTGTCACTGTGGCGAAGTTGTCAACAGCCTCGGACACCACGGCCTGTCTTGCAGCCGAAGTGCGGGTCGCTTAGCACGTCACGCTAACATTAATGACATCATCCGACGAGCTCTTGTCACCGTCGGCGTTCCAGCTGTATTAGAACCCAATGGCTTGGCACGCGACGATGGCAAAAGACCGGACGGCATGTCCTTATTTCCATGGAAGATGGGTAGGCCTTTAGTGTGGGACGCAACGTGTGTCGATACTCTTGCGCCATCTCATCTTCCTGGCTCGGCGTGCTGTGCTGGCGCCGCCGCTGCGGCTGCGGAAAACCTCAAGCGGCGAAAGTATAATAGCCTTATAGGCAATTATATTTTCGAGCCGTTTGGGGTTGAAACCCTAGGGCCGTGGGGTCCAAGTGCTCATAGTTTATTTAATGAAATCTCGAAACGGCTGTTTGACACTTCCCGTGACCCAAGGGCTGGCTTTTACCTTGGTCAGAGGCTAAGCATTGCCATTCAACGTGGCAATGCCGCCAGTCTCTTGGGTACACTACCAGCCGACAGCGATGCGGAGGAATTTTTCGACGCCATATTTTAGATATTAGTTGTTTATTTGTACAGTTAGTTTTATTTAATATTAGTTAGAAAATTGTTTAGTGATAGATAATTAGATTAAACAAAATATTTGCAAAAAAAAAAAAAAAAAAAAAAAAAAAAAAAAAAAAAAAAAAAAAAAAAAAAAATTTAAATATTATGTAAAGTAAGTATGGTACTGAAACTGTAATTCAGATGTTTCATTTTCAGCGGCTGTTGCTGCGTCTTTCTTTCTCTCATGGACGCCATATTGTATTTTCCGTATAATGATGGTGTTACCAAAATTTGATTATGAGGATTATTATAACGTAAGTATAAAGTTAGAACAAAGCTAATTACATCAAATAAAATTATTTATTTGCTTGATTAAGGGTATATGAAGGGGTTCGACAAAAGTTCTTAAAACCATATCCTGCTAAAAGCTCACAACAACTGTAGGATACAGAAAATATCGCCCACTCTGTAGCTGAATCGGTTTACTTGTGCTACGAATTATTTTCAGGTTTTTATTCAAGGAATAAAAATGACACTGCCTTTTAAAAGTTTACCTTTAAAAATGCAACTAAACTCGAATCAACTCATGAATATCTATGTTGTTTACCTCTAAAGAAGAAACTAACTAAAATTCAAACCATTATTGTTGCAGTCTGCATCATAGCCCCTGAGACACAAATCATCAAAACTCTTTATTATCATTGTACGCTCAATCTCACTTCACAACAACGGCATGCAATAAAAATGTAAATTATAACTAGAAAATATTTTCATAAACAGAAACTTTTAAGACCCAAATTAGGTGTTAAAAACTTTTTTCATAATTATATTAAATAAATCCATATTTTTTCAGGTGTGGAAAATCGTGAACTATCTCTGCTATAATGGATACCTGTCTACTGCTGCCAACCCGATACTCTACAGTTTAATGTCCCGGAAATTTCGACAAGCGTTTAAAGTAAGTTTGCATGAGCTCTGGGAGATGGGATCGCCTGGACTGTAATGCGAGGGTAGATAAACTGTAGATATACCATTGAAGGACACACACGACTGGCTAGTGTGAGGTCGTTACAGTTTATGTTGCTCTTGAGACTTATTTAAGAAAGGACGGTAGGTAAGACTCGACATGAGGGCTCAACAGGCACGGTCTGAGGGGGGTCATGATCCCCCCAAAATCATTCAAGCTGTCGAGAGACTGAATGATTTACGTACTTATCAATTAACCATTTCCCTTAATATATTTCTAGGCACCAATGGTGACCCCCCCCCCAAATCTTGGGCTGCGACCGCGCCTGGGGCTCAATTACCTGAAAAAAGCAGCTGGGGTAGATAGGATATAAAAGGCATAGGATACACCTGCAACTTATCCAGCGATTAATATTTTCTTCTACCTAAATGACTTAATTGCATTCCATGTAGTTACTATTATAGACAATTAAGGGCGCACCCTACCTCAGATTTTATCCTGCTCGCACCATACTACTCGCGACCTGAGTGAGAACGAGACGGAGTGGGGCGCTAGCGGCTCTAAAGCGTTGACAAGTTTAGGTAATTGTTTTTTACGGTGAAAATAATGGTAATTTAAAAAAAATGGCACACATAAGAGCTACTTTATAGATAGAACAGTTATCATGCAAAGTTTTTCATGCAAGATTTAATTTGAAGTATTTTTTCAAAATTTTATGTAATCGTGTTTTCGCCTCACATAAGATCAATCCTCAACTTTAACATATATATTTCAAAATTAATGCTGCAGTATTTTCGGCATAACAGAGGATCATGCTACGCAATCTATGGTTGGGTGCGCCCTTAAGTACCATAATCTTATTCGATAGCCTGTAGAGACTATCGAATTAGCAATGGTAATTAGTTATGTTATTGGTATGTTTATACCGCAGAACTATTATCTGTACGTTATAGTTAATACAATTAATATTAATGATCGTATAACTAGGTAACTTCCAAAACTTAGCAGTTATAATCATAATATTGTTACACAACAATCTTTTATCAAAAGGGTTAATAGTTAAATCGTTGGATTTAGTTCTAATACAAGCAGCTGCCTCACTTAATCCTTCTAAACTTTCTTAATTAGCACACTGTTAATGTGACTGTTCATCATCATCAGTCTATAGCAGTGCACTGATGGAAATTGGCATCTTCTTTTAAACATAACTTCTTTTCTTCTCTCATACCAGCATATAGGTATATGCTGATATGAGATATATGGAACTATAAAATAATAGTTTAGGTATGCTGTTATCAAAACAATAGCCTGTCAGAAAGGTGGTATCAGTGCTGACTGTGCAGTACAGCACTGGATATGTGTGTACATTTAGAGATAGCCATGCGTTGGCTATTAATGCATCCTGTCGCACGGTCCAAAGCTGTATCCTTGATAAATCTAACCACTATTTCCAGCCGCCTCACAAAGACCGTAGCTCTACTTGTAAATTATCAATGCTTTAAAGAAACCGCTTCCATAGTCGTCTTTTAAGCAAATATATGTTGTCTGCTCGCAAGTGCTTGTCGTAGCCACTGTCCGACGGTAGTGCAACTTTACTACCCCTATAACATACATCTGCGCTTTATTATCTACGTTTTCATGCAGCATATTGTGCTGAATACTCCAGAAGTCGACATAAGTTGAAATAATGAAACCTAGCATGTGTTAAAATCTAATGAGTGACCATAAGTTATCCTATACTTTTCCTTATTAGGAAATTTCTGACTCCTGAATCACATTCAATCATTTTTTTATTCCGTGGTAAAATGTTAGCCAGCGTGTTTAGTGTTAAGGTGATTGGCCATGTTTGTCGAAAGACCGATGGCCAGTGGAGCAGACGAGCCTTGGAGTGGAGACCGCGTATCGGCCAGCGTAGTACGTGAAGCCCCCTAGCTAGATGGACCAACGACCTTAAAAAGGTGGCGAGGACAGACTGGATGCGGAAGGTGGAGGACAGGGTGTTATGGCGCAGCTTGGAAGAGGCATATTATGTCCAGCAGTAAACTGCGATAGACTGAGTAGGTGATAACAGGGTTGATAGCTCAGGATTTACCCGACGCGGGACGTAGGTAGATTTGAGATGCCTTCGCTCGTCGCCTCTTCGATTCGCTAGTATACCAAGACAATGAACGTTCGATAAAATAAAAGTAAGGAAGACTTTTCATTTGAGTGTTTAACAGTCAAACGAAAAGTCTTCTATTAAAAAGTTACCAAAGTAGTCCTGAAACACGTATGGAATTACCGACAAATCACGAATGTGAGGCAGTTAAAGTTCAATTGGAAACCTGCCAAACAGAAGCTGTAATGAACAGTCTTGTCCCGTGGAGTGATTGTTAATTTGTTAGTTGTTACAGAGGTTTGTTCGGATTAATAAAGGCTAAAATCAGTATCAAATTTCTTAGATTGACGTGTAAAAATATCCTTAAGTTGTCCTGACTCTTGATTTACTTATTTATTTATATATACTTTATTGTACCTTCACCACAAAAATATATAACAAAAAAACTTTTTAGAAAACAAAAACAACCGATTTCAAAAAACAAACACAAAAAAAGTGAAAAATAACTTTAATTTCGGAAGTCGGTGGCTAAAAACGAAAATTGAAAAGCAGACACCGACTTCCGAAATTAAAGTTACTTTTTAGTTGTTTTATTTTTCACTTTTCAGATGTGGTACCTACCTCACACAAATTCGTATACCGTTATCTGCTATGTAAATAACAGTGACGGAGTGAAATAATTATATCGTCTACATACGCAAAGTGGGAAAAATACGTAATTATTGAAGCTAACTCAAAAACTACGCAAGCAAAATTAATATTTTTTTTTATGGGACCACCTCTGATGCATGACCTACCAAACAAAAAAAGAATCATCAAAATCGATTCATAATTGGCGGAGTAATCGCGTAACATACATAAAAAAATAAAAATAAACATACAGACGAATTGAAAACCTGCTCCTTTTTAAAGAAATCGGTTAAAAATAATAATGATATAACCCTTACCGCTTTCCGCGATCTCTTCCAGGCAACATTGGAATGGATAGTGATTCATCTAACTAATATTATAAACGCGAAAGTTTGTAAGTATGGATGGATGGATGGATGGATGTTTGTTTCTCTTTCACGTACAAAGTACTGAATGGATTTGGATAAAATTTGGCAAACAGATAGTTTGGATAATTAATAATGAAACAACACATAGGATTAACACATAGGATACTTTTTATCCCGATATTCTCACGGGATCAAGACTTACGCGGGCGAAACCGCGGGGCGCAGCTAGTGATTTATAAAGTTTACCATTTAGAAGCTGTTTTTTACCAGGAAAATAAAATTATTTATCTGAACATAATATTTATTAGCCATTCATATAATTAAATGTTATTTTGGATGGTGCAGATAATTTTTTTTTTTTAAGTATACCCAGTGTTCAATTTCGTTGCTCTATAGCCAACATTTAACATGTTTTTTTATAATATTTAAGTAAACTCAAACACTTGAATTTTAATACTTGTTCAAAGTAAAATTATCTCTTGGACGTAAACAATTTGTCAAGGAGTTTCCATGTCTGGATAATTAATAATGAAACATCTACCATGAACTGATTTTCTATTTCTGGCAAATAAATAAGTAGGTACTTACATCTCCTAAGAGACTAGACCTTACTTTTTTAATTTATAAGTAGGTACTTGATATTTTTTGATAGAAGAATACTTAAGCAAGAATAATGTCAGAATGTTTCACCTTTTTCAATATATAAAAATATCTTCAGAATGTTACTAAAATAAATATTTTTATTTTTTCAGGATTTGCTGAAAACTCCGCGCGTTTTGAGCCGAAAAAGTATAACAAAGAAGACAACATCGACTCTTGATTCGGTAGTGTAGAACATTTAGAGTGTAATAATGTTAAAACCATGGCAAGATTAATTATACACATCCGAAAACTGTACCTATGTTTTGAAAAACATACGTTTTTGATTTAGGCTTTTATTAGCTATCTTCAAAAAAAGAGCAAAGAAACACTTTTCAAAAGGTGGTCTGGTTATGATAAATTTAATTTAACAAAATAGCCATTAAAAAAAAAAACTGTATGTAGTTTTGAAAAACATAATTATGTTTTTGATTTATGCTTTTATTAGCTATCTACAAAAAAAAGAGTAAAGAAACACTTTTCAAAGGGTGGTCTGGTTATGATAAATTGATTTTTATTAAATAGCCATTTAAAAAAAAAAAAATATTATAAATTGAGTAAAAAAAATTACTGCCAACCCAATGATGGTAAGTTTCCAATTATAACAAAAAGGTAGAAATAAAGTATTCTCAATGTACAGGCCGTACAGGATTTCAATGTAAAAAGTGACATAGAGCCTTTTAAAGAAATTTTAATGGCATTCATATTTTGGAGAGGAACCGGCCAATGTCTTTTTATACATACATATAAATCGATAAGAACAAACAGGTTGCTATCATAGGTACTGGCCGGTTTATATAGTAAAAAGTGACGTAAAGCCTTTGAAAAAAAAATAACTACAATTTATGGCATCCATTGAGATAAAATGGCCAGATTAAATGTTACATCAAACTAATGAAGAGGTTGCTTATTATCATCATGGATGTGACCTTTTAATAGGATTTACGTTTATTACTAAAATACAGGGCGTCCCGCGAATATGCCACATGGAGGGAAAGTACCTTGAATATTGTAGATGGAACATTTTACTGAAAGAAGACAGTATTTGAATAAAAAAAAACAATTTAAACTGCATTGATAGATATTTAAATAATTACATGTTTGAACCGGAAATCGAACCCGTTACATGAGAAAAATAATCACCCTGTAGCTTTATCATACCGATCGAAAGGCTTCATCATAAGGATTATTTTTTTGTAAATAACATAGTGTCACAAATAAAAGGAAGACCATGAATTTTAACATTCGTAATACAAAATTAATCAATTTATCAAATGCTCAAAATGAGTCCCTTCCTGGTGAATACAAAGTCGCACTCTTTTGATTATTTCGCTCCCTGTCGATTTTTTGATATTGTTGTGGTGGATATTTAGAATAAAACGTTAAGTTCTGCTTGTAGCTCGTGTATTTTGACGCAGTACTAACGTTGAGCAGTTTACCTAATTCTGTGAATCTCGAGTTTTCTCAAGTCTATGACTACATCTTATTATATTATAACAGACTTTGTAATTAGTTTCGGGGATACATTACAATTTCATGGTATCTTAGGCAGCTGAGGTAATGGAATAAGTAATAACATTAAAAATGAAATAACCTGTGCATTGCCTGAGATTAGGGAAAGATTCTTACATATTTTATAGAATTATTTTAACGATAATTTATTAAATTTGATGAGGTATTCAAAACTTATACTTTTATTGAACCTGCTAAATTAAATAGAATGCTGAATTATGTGCCTGAACTAAAAATAAATATAGTCGGTACGTAGTGCGAGTGTCATAACAGACGACAAAATGAAGTGCTGGTTTTTCTCTAAAGCCGTAGAAATCTTTAAAGTACCTCAAATGAGCAACCGTTCCCGTTGATTCAACCGAAATTTATGTAACAAATCAGATGAAAGTTTGAAAAAAGAATAAGGGCCTTACCACAAAAACTTAGACACTTGTTCAACGCGTTTTTAATGTCAGTTTTATGTCAAACTCTATACAGAAATGTCATGTTTAAAAGGTGCTTAGGCTAAACAACTGATAAACACAGTTTTGTGGTAATAAGACAAGAAAACAACAACAAGCAACAGATTTATTGATGTGTAAGAGCACACAACGTTAGAACTGTCGCTTGTTGTTGTGTACACCGATCGAATTGTAACGTGAGTGTGTTAAGATATACCATACAGTTATACTATACAGTTTTTACGTTTTTTATCACACACACGTTACGATTACTTTAATCGGTACAGTGCCATCGTTAACGATTTCTTGTAGCGTGTGTGGGCCACCGATTAGTTTTTGTACAATGAAAGAAGAAAGTTTAAAAAATATTAGTTTTTATGTCTCTTCCTTCTCACGTCTCGAAGCAGCAGCGGTAGAGTGATGTGAGTGATTAGTAGCGCATAAGTGTATTGATTTTAATGACTACCTATATGGTGCGTTAGACGTACATAACTAGCGACTAGTTAATTTGACGTTCACTTGGTGCACTATTGTACTGTTAAAATGTAGCTTCACACATTTTTACATTATTGTTGGCATTATGAATTTCTTTGAGGAAAATGTTAACATTTTCTATACGTATACATTTTCTGTATTTATAATGTGATTGCATAGTACCTACAAGAACTGGTTGTATAAAACTTTTACAGAAGTTAGCACAAAACTTGACACATGGCTGTTCTACACGTGTTCGGGAGCGGCCTAATATAACGATAATAATATACTTAGATAATATGAATGTTTTTTTCATCGCTAAACGCGCCCCAAGGGTCCCACAATTTTGTTATTGTATTAACATTGCGTTACAGAGATATTATTACGCTCAATTTGATGTTTTAATAACATAATAATAATCAATCTGTGTGCCGTATTTCAAACAATATTTCCAGTCATCATTTTTATTTTATTGTTTTACTCAAAAAAGGTAAATTCTATCTGAGATGGCAAAAAAATCAAAATTGCCTGACGTTTTATTGTAAAAATGGCAATCTGAGAAAACTTACTACTTAGCTAATAAGTGTAAATTATCTTGAACGCTTATTATTTCCAAAACGGTAATTCCATTAAACAAATTACTCCATAACTTTGCTACTTTCCTCGAAATTATAATTCTCATTTCTAAATGCAAAAGCTTTTTATTTGTTTAAAAATCAGAAAATAATGTAGGGACAGGGTTTTCTGATTTTTCACAGCAACGAATGTAACAGGCGACATTTATTAAAATATGTAAATAAATAAGTTCCGGAGAGGTTGGTGGCTCGCCAGCCGAAAACACCCGTTTGAATGATACGAAATCACAAAACACTTCAAAACACAACTACTACCCAACATAGGATATTTGATTTTATTTACTGACCTTCGCGTCCTAAACTCTAGGGAAATTCTGAAAAATACGATACTCGAAATATAGTTTAGTTAGCAATCTAAATTGTATCTACACACACAGGTACCTACCGATACCTAACTTGAATCGGGTTATTGTATTAATCCTCTTGAGATCATACTTGAAAATTAAAATCAGGTACCAATAATTAATATTCAAGCAATTTTCGTAAACAGACATAAATGGGTAGGTAATCTAGACAAAAGCTTAATATTAGATATGCAAGTATTGTTGGAAATGAAAAAATCCAGCCATTCACCATTAAGGAATATAACACAGGAAATACTTGCAGATAGGATGAGTCACTCATCATCACATCGAGCATGAACGCCAGCCGGAGAACATCGTATGTCAAGCATTCTCCATGATAATTTACACCCCATTAAATATGTCAGGATGTATTTTTGAACTCAGAATGTGTCAGAAACTGTTATTGTGACCCTCACGAAGCCCGAGGGTTTTGCATGATCCTTCGAGCCGGATAGTGGTGAGGAGATGGTCTCAAAGGTGGAAGCCAGTTCATCAAACATCAGATGCTGAGCCAACTGTGACTGTGGACAGCATCAGTACAACGCATCAGCAGCAGGGAGGCGCTGCAGAGGAATACAGTCGTAAGGAGCTAAGTGTTCAAGCAAAACTGTGAGTACTTTCCAAGTTCATTCCTGCCAAGCAAAATGTGCAAAAAAAGTGCGAATTAACTTAGTGTTGGTACAACGCGATCTTAGACTCAGCTAAATTTAAGGCAAATTGTGTTCAGACGGGGAACCTATGCCCGATTTTCATTTATATCGTAACGTCCAAACACTTAGAAAAATTTGTTTGTTTCGACTTAGAATAATTTGAGTTAGTAAATAGAGCGACTCAGAAAAATTTCCTTCAGAAATATTTTCAACTTATTATTGAATGAGATTTATCTCATAAAATAATTCTTCGAAATGTATCAATTACAAAAATTTAATTTTGTCAAACTACAGAATGATCTGTATGCTCGAATGTCGAGAGCTAAAAGTAACTTTAAGAAGTCACCCAAAGATAGGATTAAGAAACAGTATGTAGAAGCCAGGTTAAAACATTTTGAAGGGCTGAATTTAGCTTAACACATACACAGATGATTAACCCTTTATAGGACGGCTCATACAAAGATAACTCATAGATTTTTATTTGTATAATGTACCTTATGAACATTTACGACTCGCGTTAGAGCACACTGGCCCGTCAACCAGGGCTTGAAAACGATACCAATTCACATTAAAAGTAACGTTAAGTAACGGTATTTCCGTAGAGATACTTCGATATCGGTACAATTTGGTAGCGTTACTTAGTAGCATAACATAATAATAACGTTAACATTTTTGGTAAAAATTACCGGTATTTTTAACGTTATTGTAAAAATAGCGGTAAAAAATTATCGGTATTATTTTGTTATTTTAAGCGACGTTGCCAGCCCGCCTCAAAGGCGGCCGCGGCCGGCGTGCGCGCGCTCCCCTCTCACTCTCACACCCTGTCGGCGCTGTTGCCATTTCGTTTGTCGTCTTCATATCTCTCACCGCTCACGGCAGTCGTACGCGCTTACAGAACACGGTGGACCAACCAACCAAGTATATTCTCAAGTACAAGCACAACACAGAATAGCAATGATAAGATAATATCTATTAAACGCGCAAATAGTCGTACGGCAGTCTTAGCGTCGATGCAATCTGACATTCTTTTGCAATTGGACGAGAGCGACGGTAACAAAACTAATTATAACGATAAAATTATCGTTACCTTAGATTTTAACGTTACGTATGTTTAACGGTAAAATGTGCCAGATATAACGGTAAATAATATAACGTTATTTATTAGTTAACGATACCCGCATCAGAAGGCTGTAACGATACCATATTTTTAACGGTATTTCAAGCCCTGCCGTCAACTGGCCAGCGTTCAAGTTCGTCGCGCCATATTACAAATTCGCGCCTTTTTTCAAGATGGCCTGTAAACTGGCCACCGTGCGCTTACGCAAGAATATTTTATCTCATTGCGTCTATACCTACAGGGTGTTAGTGTAAACACCATTATCCTTGAAACCAGTGGTTTGGTTTCATTTATAGAACGTAAAATCAATGGAAAAATACAACTTTTTTTTAAAAAGAAAATCTACCTTTTTCCACAGGAATATTTCACCCTACACGCAAGGGCAACGAACTTGCGTCTCAACACGGCGGCCGGCGGTTGGCGGGGGCGGGCGGGGCGCGCGGGACGTTACAAGACCGGCCGTCTACTGTTTCGCAGCTCTCTCGAACGCGTATCTATGAGTATCGGGACAGTGACGATATTTACTTTTAAAAATCTTTTAATGAAAAAAAGGTTTTTTTTTTGTTGTTACTGGGTCATTTATTTGTGGCTACAATACAGGTGAGGCCGAACAACTTGTGACACATTCCAATATCCGATTTAAACTATGTTATCATAGTTTAAATCGGATCCTTTGAGCCCAGCACTTATGTGCTGGGCTCAATTAGAATCGCGTTGCAACAATAAAAAATATCTGTCACATTGTATTTTAAAACGATTATTCATATAAAGAAACATAACCAATGAATCAGCTAGTGGTTTAAAGGATCTCATGGATACCACATCTGATTGTTTAAATGCACTTATTAATTTAGAGTTAAATGACAGAGCAATTTAATTTTGAATTCTTAGAACCTAAATCCACTAAAACTCAAAATGTGAATACAACTAAAGCAAGGGTGTTTCACACAGTATCTTCGAGTTGTCCTGTGTGTAATGAGGATCACAAGATAGGGATTTGCAAACAGATCATGAGTATGCAGCAACGGTTCAAAATTTAAACGACCAACCTCGAAACTGTGTGTCTTACCAATAGCTTAATTAAGTTATGCAGTAGGAACTTAATACTGTTAACTTACGAGTACCTACGCATGTGTCCAGTGTATTCCTTGTAAGTAGAGTTAGCTATTTTTAAGATATTTAACCTCACTTGTGATGTGTTTAGTGTGAGACTAACTTTTAGTTTGTAATAATTTAAACTTACTTGAAGGACATAATATTCACAAAATGTTCTTGGTGGGCGGAATGTGCAGCCATCTGTCGGCAAGTAACAACATCGCTCGTAGATTTATGTCACATTCCCAACTATTGTTACTTGGTGGCAATGATATTATATTAATATAATATTAATATAAAATATCATTGCTTTTTAGTGATATATAAATATAATATCATTGCTTGGTGGCTTTTTATTTGAGTTCAAAGGTTAGATCGCGGTGTCGAGAGTATCCGCCGGTAGTATATAGCATCATTTGTATATTTTATTAATGTCACCAGCAAACCAAAGGTATAATAAACATTTGGTTATGGTACCTTATGTTTCATTTTTGAAGTCAGCCTTGTGAAACGTAGGGAATCTTCAGATAGTGTTATTGTGACCCTCACGAAGCCCGAGGGATCGCATGACCTATCATTTTCTGGGAATACCAGCTCGCAAGGTGAGCACCCCCACAACCCTCACGAAGCCCGAGGGTTTTTCAGAATGAACGCTTTGATTTTACTGGATATAATGTACCTTTATCGTTATAAATGTACCTATTTCTATTTGTAATAACAAATAAGATGTAGGCTAAAAGGCTTACGGGCTTACGAGTTGATTATTTGTGTATATTAATTATCAGAAAATTATTTGCTAAGCACTAACTCAACAAATTGAAGTAGTAGGTACAAACAACATTAAACATTTAGGACTAAGTATTGTATCTATTTTATTTTTTATTTCTTATTTCACTTTAAGCTGTACCGGTTGACGTTGACGTCAACGCCGGCTGTCGCTGAAAACCAGCGCTGGGGCTCTGCCTCGTATAGGGTCGCAGCATTACGCTGACCAATGGCCGTTTTGCGTGGATATGACGCATATTTTTCCACAAATTGTTCTTTTCGTGTACCTTATTTATTCTTTCTTTGCGTCATGTTTACCTACCACAAAAACGTTCTTTGTTTCTTTCTAGTCGGATTTTTAGAACCCCTTAAAAAGCCAATAGTTTTTTCCATGCAAAAAAACAGAAAACTGCTTCCGCATAAAAGTAGTTGTTTGTTACGGTTTCACGCTTAAACAGCTAAATATATTTTGAGGGTAGACCATGACCTGGTTTAGAACGTGGACTTAGGACATGACTTTTTATCCCGAAATTCCCACAGGATCGAGACTTATGCGTGTGAAACTCTCTTTGAAGACATCTATCAAAAGGAGATAAGAAAAGAAGGCGAAAGGCGCCTCACGTACACATAATTTATTCTTTTATTACCTTATTAAAATATCAAAATTTAGATTTTAGGAAAACAACGAATTTTTAATCAAGACGATGTATTACTATTTTATATTTTCCAAAATTCCACTAACATATCTACCCACAGTTGAATTTCCACCTGAACAAAATAGTTGCGAACTGCGAGCAGCGAGGTCGCAAACTCACTCACTAGATTATGTGGCGGCAATAATTGGATGCCTTGTCTACATAACCGGACGACAAACATCAAATGTACTATTCTAACCACGTCGGGCCCCAGTTTCATCTCGACTAACGTGACTCCTTTCATATGGAATAGGTGAGATTTAAATCTGGTGATTGAAGTGGGATTGGGCAAGTTATAATCTATAGGATGCATCACGATTGATGGGTCAAGATTATCATGCAATGAGTGCGGAATGCGGGAGTCTTCGAAACGATGTCGTGACGACATGGACTTGTTCGTGACAGGTTGATATTAAGGTAAATGTGGAAATCTTGGAGGTGAATTTGCTCCGCAATGGGACCCAATATAGAAACAACACACAATGCACAATGAAGGAAATAAATCTAATAAAAATTAAAACGCCTGTAAAGACATATACAACATTCCATCACGTCTGAAAAGAGATGTGATATATGTAAGCTTTTTAAATTGCGATTCTAAAATAGGTAGGTAAGTTAGATCAAGATGCCTACAGTGTGCCTAGCGTCTTAGCCTAATTAATCTACACAATAGGCATCAATGCTTCTGATTGATCAACTAGCATCTGATGGACATTAGTGAATACATCACCAAGCGACCGATTAGATATGCATTAACGATTCACTAACTATTCAGGCATTCAGGTTACATAATCGTCAGTTCTGCTTTATGAAGGTAATATTACCTATGTATCAAGACTTGGGATGTTACTTAGTTGCACCATAACACTTAAAAAATGAAATAACACAACAAAACTAAAAAAAAAATACATCTGCGTGTGTTTTTGTTACACCACATATCAATTCCAACTAAAAACATTTCTCGGAAAGGAAAACTAAAAAGCATCACTAAAACAGCAGATTTACGCAATACGGTATGTAGGACACACGAGCCAGCTACCAACGTCAACACACGTCACGGCGCATTCAATACATCGCAGCTTAGTTTCGAGTCAACAAAATTCGACTCGTCGCCAGCAACCGTCACTGCAAGCGATGCACAACCGCGCCCCGCCCTCATCGCGTCCCCCATCGTTGGGACGCCGACCAATATGAGCACGTCAAAACCGGGACGTGCTTACTCGGCCGCCGTTATTAAAGCTCCCGCAAATCAACAGCGGCAACCTAACAATACGAGGGGTACCCAAAGGCCCTCCGAAGCAGTTCAAAGCTCATTACCGCCGGTAACAAGCCAAGGACAGGCCGATGAAGAAGGCTTCATTCGTGTGGAGAAAAAGAAGAAGAAGAAGCCTGCTTGTCGCAATCAGTGCGGTACCACAATTAATGGTCCTGACATGTTGCCACGTCCCGCTATTCCATCGACGCAGCTGTACGTACATAGGTACTGGGACGCTTCGTCGCGCGACGCGACGCCGCCGCATTGTTCGCGCCTGTATGTAAGAGCCTTAAAGGCTCTTACATACTGGCGCGATTTGCCGCACGACGCGAATTTTAACAAAACAATTTCTGAGAAAACTTCATGCCGAACAATGCGGCGGCGCGACGAATCGCCCCAGTATGTAAGAGCCTTGACAAAATTCGCATTGAGAGTCGAGAAGTTGGACGCCACGCCATAAGATTAACTTCAAATCTTTTGTGGTGCGGGTTCCGACTCATCACATGGAGACTTTCATGAAGGAAGAATTTTGGCCGACCGGTGTCAGGTATCGGCGTTTTTGCGGAAGGCTACATGACACCACGACTCAGCGCAATACGTCGCCGTCCATACGTAGTAAATAGATCTTTTGTGTTGTTTTTATTATGTATTAGTTTATTATTTTGTAAGATTATTTTATGTTTTTAATAAAACTGATTTATTATGCTGGAAATTAAACGCGTAGTAAAATGTCAAGCGATGCGGAGTACATCACTTTATTTTATTCTGGGTATTTCTGCGCTAATAGGGAAGGGCGTGCAAGTACCAACGCCTCTTTGCGCTCTATTACCCGCCTATTGTCTGGGGCCTAATGTAGTGTATACCACCCGTGATAACATCGCCGATTTATACAAACGGCTATTCCTACAGCGCGTACTCCTCCCGACCAAGTCATAATTCTTTATAACTGAAGTATAGGTATATTAATATGAATGACATGAGGAGTGGCTCGAATATACGAGCTTTCCACGTTTATTATAAACTAGCTGTGCCCCGCGGTTTCACCCGCGTAAGTCTCGATCCCGTGGGAATATCGGGATAAAAAGTATATCCCGTATATCCTATGTGTTAATCCAGGTTATAAACTATCTGTTTGCCAAATTACATCCAAATCCATTCAGCCGTTTTTGCGTGATTGAGTAACAAACATCCAAACACACAAACACACAAACTTTCACATTTATAATATTAAGTAGGATTAAAACATAGTTCGAATATTATGGAAGGATCGTCACAGATGACGTTCTGTAGGCCTACCCCCATGGGAAGAAGGCTTGAGTTAGAGATGGGTAGCACATCTTTTTAAAATGAGGATCGTGCGAGGCACTCTTTTTACAAAGTGTGCTAGTACATTATTGTGCTACCACGAATGAGGCGAGGCTGCTTAGTTTCTGTAAAGTTACTTATACTACCTGGTCAAGAGTTCTGTGAAGTAATATAGTGCAGTTCGTAATGAGGTTTATTAGAAAATGAACCCCATTATGAAGTTCATGAATTTTAAATGACTTGTTACATATTTCAAAGTATTTATTAATTTATGAATGACGAGAGGAGGGGTTCGATTTTATAGGACGTTTATTATAAATGGAACTTAGTTTCTGTAAAGTTACGCTATCTGGAGGCCAATTCTCGTTCTTGTCGCATTCGTCACTGCCGCTCGTCTCCCTATTTCGCTTTTAAAATGGTGACATTATCCAGATTCTTGTATCCTCACTACAAGTCGTTCATTCATCACGAATCGAAGGACAAAACATTCAAGTCATCATTTGATTACAGAATGACTGCCAATAAAATAGTGAACTGATGACTACCACAATAACAAAGGCTTATCAAGACCGAAAAGAAGAAGAGGAAGTGTGGTTCTCGTAAAGAGTGCGTTACTGCACCAACCGGACAGTCCTCCTGCGATATTCCAACGACGCTGCTGTACGTATGTACGTGTGCCGGCTACATGACTTTATAAAGGCCCAAAAGATTGTTGGAAAATCCTTGCGAAAACAAATTTCGCCCTGAGGGTCCCGTTAGGAGTCTCGACACAACAAAAATTCCTATTGTTTGTGGCCAAAATCAAACACATCTATCGAAATTCATAAAGACTTTGGGCGAGAGGTGAAATGGACCGGCGATTTCTAAGGTCTACGTACGATTACGTATAGTATTTTTGTCAGTTAACTGTTACATTAAATAAAAAAAAACATTTTAAATCTATATTTTTTTAAATGCTTTTGAAACACTGCATCATGTAGGTGGTACAATAATAATACGCGAGTAAGTATATCATTTATTTCTAGTGACAAAAGGAATTTATTTATAAGTCTGTAAGTATACTGTATACTGAATTTATTTATGAGTCTGTAGTCTATTATCTGTAGTTTATGTAAAGGTACAAAAGAACCTTTACATAAATAGACTACAGACTCATAAATAAATTCAGTATACAGTACTTACAGATAGTAGATACTTACAGACTTATAAATAAATTCAGTATACACCCAAAATATAAACCACAAATACATAATTATTATCACACCACATAAGGGAGTTTAGTTTTGGTCATGCTTCACTGTAACATCTATATACACAACTTTAGCGGGCTAAAACTCTGGGCTGAGGCCGTTTGCAGCGCGGAAACTTTTTAGTCTTACTCGACTGCATCCGCGACAGCTTCAGCAACCCTTCCTTCGGCACTGATTAGACGTTGGCTCTTTCTCTCTCGATGTCTGTGGGTCCAACCGGGATATATGCATGAGGATGGTGAGCACTACCTACAGTTCTCTATTGTGTTCCCTAACTTTCTTATCCATAATCTAAAGTGCCATTTTTTTGTCCTAATCGTCATTTATCTGAATAATAACTTGCCCGAACTTAATGTCAATGTCATAATATCACGTGCCATAAAATTGAAATCCCTAAACACAATAAAGTTTTTCATAAATATTACGATCAATAATAAACTAAAGACTTAAAACTGTTTTCGAAAAAGTTATAAGTCCTAAATTCAAATTATTTAATGTTTATTTATCCTAGTTATATTTTTAATGTATTACTCTACCGACTTGTTTTGAGATAGTTCACTTGTGTTGTAGTTTTGTTTGAAGTAGCAGGATACATACGTTTTTGTTATAAAATATACTCGTATGAAAAATAATTTATTGAAAATGCAGCAATGTGAACTTTTAGGGACAAACAAAATGTGGCATAAAATTAAATTGCGAGCATGCAACATGCAACAGGCATGGTTTCTGTCACGGCTCCGGCGTTGCGGGGCTCTGGCGGCGGCGGTCCCACGCGAGATTATCGTCGCAGATGGTTTTAACGCTCACCACCGCAGCTTCGTCTTGCCGGCGTACGCCGTGGCGAGCGTTACAACCATCTGCTCCTCAACTGGCGGGCCGCCTCGCCTCTCCGCGCCTACGCGATTCTATATTACACTGTAGGGGTAGGGCAGCAAGACTCCGTGGAGTCGGATTTACAATTCGTTTTTACGATTCGTTTCTGTCACTAAAACCTAATTTTTAGTAAATGTTTTAGGACTAATAATTTTATTTTAAACAATGACTATATAGGTGTATTGCTCTTTGATTATAAATGAACATTCGGAATATTTCACACTAAATAATACAACACTTAGGACATATGACTTTAATTCATGCAAAATTAGCAGATTCAATTATTATAGTACTCGATATTATGACAGAATACTTTTTGAAGTAAAGTTATGTTAAACAATATTTCGATTTTTTTGAACATTATGCTATGCGATAAGTTTATGCATTGAGATGTAGGTTTTTGAATTAGAATGACTGTCAACGTACGTTGACAGCCATTCTAATTAAAACTTCCCATCCAAGTAAGTACCTATGAAGTAATCACGCTTAGTTTTGAAATCGTTATAAACAAAACAATCAAATCAACAGACTTGAGACTCGGTATTAGGCAAAAAATTTAATTGAGAACCCGGTAGAAACTAGAACGTTCACATTCTAATCTCAGTCATAATCTCTTAGTACCGTTAATTTTACATTTTTGAAATTTTTTGACATTTTTGACAAATGAAATTGCGACTAGATTTTGAACGTGATTAATTAAGAGGCTTTCCAGTTCAGTGTGTGTTGAGTGAGCGTCAACTCAAAGTTACCGATTTGATACAAATGTAGAGGTTTTACGCAAGTAGTACAATCTGAGAAGTGGATTCTAGTCCCACAGTTTATTGCGAAGCATATGGACACGAGTGGTGGTCCTGACGTTAACCGCTCCGCACCTCGTTCGTGTGCAGGTCGCAGCGACTGCTGCGAGTGGCGCCGACACGGCATGGTAATTCTCCGTAATAATGCTCCAGTGAATTTAAGTCCGACACTCCCGTTTCCATTACGGAAGATAGCGTTCCGTAACGTTAGTAATGCCACTTCCAATCTCACCTGAAAAATATTATTATTATTATATTATATTACATACTACTATATACTTAGTATCTTAGGTATAAAATCCTAACTTGAAGTTTGAACTATTTTATCCGTAAATTCAAGTGTAAAAGATTTCCCCGGCTTTTATTATAAAATGGCTCCCTGAACTTGGCTATTTCAGAAATAATTTTCCTACGGCTTTGTAGAGCGCAACCCGGGATTTGGTAAAAACGTTTTCAGCTTTACGGTGAGATTGCTTTCATTTTCATTGCCATTCCCAACGCCAACAGAATTATACAATACAAAAAGTGAGTTTACGTAGGAAGATATTGTATTTTTTTTCCTTTTCATACACATTGTCGCTAAAAGCTTTTTCTCTCGACATATAACCCAAAAATTAAGTAACCAATAAAAACTCACTATAAGTTGAAATTGAAATGGCAGCGCCCAATGGGAGAAGAACACGACGAAAAAAAAGAATACAGTTGATAGTAATTATGCAGTCGAGGAGCTCGTGGCTAAGTAGGTTTATTTACGGACGCTTTTAACCTGCACGTTTTTCTACATTGTACTCACATGTATGATTCCAACATGAATGATGTAAACAACATATTGTAACAATATTCTGATTTAAAAGAGTGTCCGTGGAGTTTCTTGCCCGTTCTTCTCCATAGGAACCTACTACGCTTTGGAATGGGCAACTAGCTTCATATTTTCTGACTGACCGACCCTTTGACAATTCAAAAGTGCCTGTAATTGGTTTATTTGAAATAAATGCTTTGAGTTTGAGTTTGAGTTTGAGGTACTAACAGCCGCTCGGGTCGATTCATCAGGTTAAGCTATGCTTGCCGGGGTTGGTCCGTGGATGGGTGACCATTTTCACATAATCGAGACTCCTCCGTGCCTCGGAAAGCACATTAAGCCGTTGGTCCCGGCTGTCTTTGTGAATCTTTGACAGTCGTTACGAGTCGTCAGAAGCACGACAGTCTGACAACCAGTCTAACCAAGGGGTATCGTATTACCCAGTTACTGGGTTGTGGAGGTCAGAGAGGCAGTCCATGTAAAATACTGGTATTCAGCTGCATCCGGTTAGACTGGAAGCCGACCCCAACATAGTTGGGAAAACGTTAAGCGAAGTTTTCGAAGCTACTTACAAAAGAGAAAAAAAAAATACGATTTAATTCTTCAGGAAATTGCCATATGAAGGTATAAAGCAATCGGTATCCAATCAAGTATTAAATTTTAGATAAAATAGATGAAGAAGCTCAATGTGTGTATTTTAATAAAACCGTTGATATCATTGGTATAGTTACTTTGCAAACAACGTAACGTCTCGTGTCTCCTGGTTTAAAAGCTACATCATCTATGGGAGTAGGTAGGACATTAATTTATTATTTCGATATTAACAAAATCGTCATTTTCAGACATAGATCTGATAATCTTCAATAAAATTATACTAATTAGGATCAGGATTTTAGAGAACTTAAGATACTGAATGAAGTTCGTTGATGAACGTATCTGTAGACATTCAATAAATTAATCAACTGTGTCCGAATAAAGGCTTTCGGAAAACATCGGCTTTCATCTGAAACGAAATTAATATTTAATTCATTCAGCGTCGACTCATGTAAAAGCGGTCTGCTCTTCCAAATTACTTCATAGCCTGACACACTGACCTAGGATCAAATCTCCTTTAACTTGATCCATTGTATGCACAACTCATTATTATTATTGGAAGTAGGTACCTACTATTGTTTTTTTTTTTCTCTCTGTATTTAGTTACATGTTCAAAAACAAGAAAAATAATCGAGAGCTCGTGACAAAACGAATTCTTCTTCCTTTCTAGTCGATGGCACTTGAAACTATTAGTCCATATAATTGATGACTAAACGAACTTACTTGTACGTGAAGTTCGATCATAATTATACGAAGTGCTTCGTTCGAAGAGATTAGTAACCTGAAATAATAAACCTATTACTTATTTACACATGTAGTATCACCCAGGATTCACCACATAGCACTGTATGTTGAGAGATAAGAGGGTATATTTTTTTTTTTTTTTTGCGAGGTGTACTTTCCCTGTACCTCCGCTTGTCATTTAGTTTAGAGTATCTGTAACCAACGTCTATCGTTGATATTTTTGGAATAATTTGGGTTGGGCGGGAGGGACTTACTAATCTCTTCGAACGAAGCACTTCGTATAATTATGATCGAACTTCACGTACAAGTAAGTTCGTTTAATCATCAATTATACTCGTGCTTCGTTCTCGAGATTAGTAACCTGAAATATTAACCTATTACTTATATACACATGTAGACTTTGAGAGGTATAATTCTGAAAATATCAACGCCAATGTCAGAATCAATAATATATTATGTTTAATCACATCATCAAAATCATATTGTACTACATAAATATAAATAAGTTTGATCAAAGTTACATCAATCTGTATTATTAATAATAGCTCTTGCTAAGACTGACTGGTCATGTTTAGTTATGTTTCTCTGATAAAATTTGAAAAACGTATCTGAATTGTTACACCAGCCAGCAGTTTTTCTGATCAGGTCAATATTTACGCCTAGCTGGTGGGCCTTAGACGTAGAGGCGTGTCTCGTGCTATGCGCCGAGAATACGGATACGTCGATCCCGCTCGCATGGAGCGTGCTCTTTATCCAGCGATACAGCGTCTGTGTGGTCGCCGCTTTATGAGGTTTTCTGCATCCGATAAACATAGTATCATTTTTACGTAACGATGAAGTTTTTTCAATGTAATCAACTAATGTCTGTGCAGGGCATATTTCTTTTTTCTGTAAAAAGTAAGGTAACACCAAGAGAGGTTGATTGGTTCCCTTTTTTGATGTTTTTATTAAGTCAGGTATTTTTATTATGATTTCGTTAGGTTTGATTTCAATATTCTTTAAATTTTTGATTTTTGAAAAGGTCTGGACCCTGTGGGCCGTAACAAGAGCTAATAAGGTTATACATTTTTCTGTTAGTTGATCTAGGACTAATATTTCATTAGGATAACAAGTAGATAAGTGAGATAGAACGCATGAGGTATCCCACGTTACATTGTATCTAGGCATTGGTGGACGTAAACGGAACACACCTTTAAAAAACCTTATTATTCATTCATCTTTGGAGACACTAGGTCCCAATATCAAGGATAGGGCTGCTCTAAAACTATTCAAACTACTGTAATTAGTACCGGCATCAAAAAACATTGTTAAAAACCTCAGTACGTCGGTAATTGATGTGGCATAAAAATCAAGGGAATTCTGAACACAGAAATCGAACCATTTTTTATAACAAACATCGTACTGTCTAAAAGAACTGTCGGCTAAAGAGGCGAGCATTATATGTTCCGACGACTCCGGGACGCTTCTTCGCGATAAGGCACCCCTGATAAAATCCCTGCAGCCAGGGTAAGATGGTTTTGAATGTTGCCGTTGCTGGAATGATCAAAAACTATATTGTTACTGTCTGATTTAAAAGTAACTAATTCCGATATTAATAAGTTTTTAAACAAGGGGAACCAAGGCTGCGTAGGCCATAAAGGTACTATTACGATGCCTGTTGCTTGATCATACATGTTTTTTTTTTAAGTTTTTAGAATAACTGGAAAAGGCGGAAATGCATAGAAATACATTTAGACCAGTTAATTGTGAAGGCATTTATTGCGAAAGCGTCTGGATCTCTATGCCAAGCAATGTATTTTATACATTTTCTGTTAAAACGACTCGCGAATAAATCTGTGCACGGTGTGCCAAACTTTTTAACTATATAGGAAAACATATTTTCCGTTAAGGACCATTCTATATCTGGATGGTTGCGTCTTGATTCTTTATCTGCTATGGTATTGTCTGCAGATTTGATGTAATACCACAAAAATCTTTCGGGGCTCGCACCATTGCCAAATATCCTTTGTTACCTTGGTCAGATGTGGATATTGAATTCCACCCATCCGATTGATATAACTAATAGCAGTTGAGTTATCAACGCGTAGAAGTATTTGGCAATCGTGAGAGTCCTTTGCAAATACTTTTAGCGCAAAAAAGGCGGCCAAAAGTTCCAGGTAATTTATATGTTGTTTCTGTTCTGACAACGACCACCGGCCACACGCCGTCTCTGACCCACACGCTGCACCCCACCCAGTAGTTGAGGCGTCAGAGAATATTTCTATCGACTAGGTGTCATCTTTGATACGGTTCTCGGGCTTTACTAAGGCCTGTAGCCACCATCTCAGGTCATCGTGCAGGTGATCGGGGATACTCATGTAACGATTGTAATCGTCGTGACCTTGTAAACTAAGGTACTTACAACGTTCTAATTCTTTGGTATAAAGCCAGCCGTATTCTACTGCTGGACATACAGAAATTAACAAACCGACTAATTTTGCAAAATCTTTGATTTTGATACGCTTTAATCTCATAAACATGTAAATCTCGTTAATTAAGCGTTGTTTCTTATGATCGGGCAAAATAATTAAACAATTTTGGGAATCAAGAATAAAACCCAATTTGCATGTCATAGAAGGTTGTAAGCAACTTTTTTCATAGTTGATGATAAATCCTAATGCTGTTAGTAATTTAATTGAAGTATTAATATTGTTTAAGCAATCCTTGTATGAATATCCAATTAAACATAGGTCGTCTAAATATATAGTAGATATAAAACCAGCCAATCTGAGCAATCCAACGACGGGTTTCATCAATTTATTGTAAACATATGGAGCTGTATTTAAACCGAATGGCAAGACATTAAATTCAAATAACTTATCGTCAAATTGAAAACGGAGATATTTTTTGGAGTCTGGATGGATTTTTAATAAAAAATATGCATCTTTGAGATCACAGGTTGCCATATAACAATTTTTTGTCATTAATTTTACTGCTGTGCGTAAATCCTCCAACATGAAATGGTCAGTTTGTATATGTTTATTTAGATTTTTTAAGTTTAGGATAAACCTCTTCTCACCATTCGGTTTAGGCACAAGAAATGTACTTGATATAAATTGATTGGCGCATGGAGCGCATTCGGATATAGCGCCAATTTTCATGAGACTATCAATAATTTTGTAAAAATCATTAGTCTCAGTTTGTGTCAAAACGGGAACAGAAGGTACATTTTCTTGAGAGACTTGTTTAGAAAATTGTATCCTATAGCCTTCAATCCAAGAAAGAACAGTTTTGTCTTGTGTAAGGTGAGACCATTGTCTTGCAAACGACGCTAAACGACCAACATATTGTACCTCATATACTGGCGGCGAGTCGGCCGCGGCTGATAGCGCGATGTCCTCGACCAGCTGGCGTGCTGCGGCGGCGGTGGCCGGTTCGCCGGCGGCGGCGGCGGCGGTGGCGCCCTCGCTCCAGCAGGCGGGAAAGGTTGGCGGCTCCTCTGCGGCCCCGACTGCCTGCGAGTCGAGGGGGGAGCCTTCCAGTTTAAACCACGCGAAGTTGATGGCAGAGGTTGATTGGTCTTCCTGTTTTTATCGTAAGCGACTTTTAAATCGGCACCGGATTTCGTCACAGCTTTGGCAGTCTTCAAGGTTTCAGCCAGGGCCTCTCCGACAAGATACTTGTCTATCTTTGTCTGCATCAAGTGGTCGTTAATGTCTTTTTTTAAAGACGACAAGGCAAAGTAGCGCCTTTTGACTGAGTCTGAGTGTAACGTGTCGCACATTAACTTTGCTGCATCCATAAGTTGTTTCAAAAGGACCGGGTCTTTGTCCTTTTCTTGCATTTTACTTGTTATGACGTCACTCAAACAGGCTAAGGCAGTACCGAGCTGTTTTTGCCTGTTTTCTATTCCCTTGTCGCGTTTCACGCTTGCCTCGGGCAAGGCAGCCTTTATTTCCGGATTGAGCAACGGTGGAATTATTCTAGGGCAGTTGGCTGGTGTCAAGTGCTTTTTCCCTAATTCCTTCCGTATGTCATTGTCCAGTCCATTGACAATTAAATGCTCTAGGCGGTTAGCTCGGCCAACGTGGATATCTTTACCATACTCGGTGGTTTGTGTGGGATCATCACCTAGTATGTCGATCAAGTCATCATCGGGGGTAATAGTTAAATCGCTGATGGTAGCAGCGATTGCGCAAGGCTCAGCGGCTTGCGGGGGCGGCGGCGAGGGGGGCTGATGTGACAGCGGCCTTACTATTTTTACATACGTTCTATTTTAGGAAAAGACCCCGGCCTATTTGAGTCGAAACAGTTTTACACAGAAGGCAACATCAACGCTTTATTCGGTAGTGTATAACAGTGTTAACTGTGTAATAGTGTTCAAATTATATTGTTATATTTGTGGCAAGCTTAAAAACATCCCAGAACTGTATGTTCTGAAATATTTGATTTGATTTAGACTTTTATCTAAACCCATGCTATAAATCCTCTATAAAACATTCTGAAACAGTTAGCTTATTGCCAACATTAAAACAGCCAGTGTCATAGTAATCATAATATAATCCAAATGGGTGTTATAATATGGGTTATATAAGTATGGGTTGAAGTGCGGGGTGAGACAAGGGGGTATTACCTCTCCTCGTCTCTTTAACCTTTACATTAATCAGCTGATTGTTGAACTCAGCAGCACTTGTATAGGCTGTCACATTGACGGAGTTTGCGTTAGCAATATAAGTTACGCTGACGACATGGTGCTGCTGAGTCCATCAATTAGCGCACTCAGACGTCTTATTAAGATGTGTGAAGACAACGCGGTCACTCAGGGACTCAGGTACAATACCAAAAAATGTGAATTATTGGTATTCAAGGTGGGCACCAAATGTTACACTAACGTGCCAGTAGTGACCATAAATAATACTCCGTTAACTAGAGTAACAAAATTTAAGTACCTGGGTCACTGGATCACTCATGACCTGAATGATGACCTGGACATAGAAAGGGAACGCAGGGCGATGGCTGTCCGAGGTAATATGCTGATCCGCAGATTTGCATGTTGTACGACACAAGTCAAATTAACCCTTTTCAGACCATACTGCCAGTCTTTTTACACGTGCAGTTTGTGGGTCAGGTATACGCCGAGGGCATACAACGCCCTGCGTGTCCAGTATAACAATGTATTCAGGATGCTGTTGGGTCTACCACGCTTTTGTAGCGCCTCCGGGATGTTCGCCGAGGCCAGGGTTGATGGTTTTCATGCCATTATACGGAAACGGTGCGCTTCTATTCTCGGTAGAGTGCGTGCTAGCTCCCACAGCATCCTGAGTGTATTGTGTGATAGGTGGGACAGCCCCATGCTGGCTCACTGGATACGGCTGCAGACGTAGGTGTCAGTCGTTGCAATTTTTGTATGTAGTGTGGTTTTTTACGAACATTAGATTAAGACCTTTACTAACAACGTATGGATCATGTGATCTGATATAAATAAATAAATAAAAATAAAAAAATAATGTTGTACTGAATTTCATAATGTAACATTTCAAAAAAAGAACAGTGGAGCCGATTCTCTTGTACACCGAACTAAACTAACTAAAGTATCACTAAAATTCCCTACTTTTTACTATGCGAATCTTAGAGCTATTCTGCCAAAAAAAAAATCTCTAAATTAAAAAATTATTTTGACACAACTAAAATTGAATTGAAGAATTTGACAATCGCGACTCCACTTGGTACCTACTTGTTTGCCCTACCCCGTGATTATTTTTGAGCCGGAGAGGCGCACAATCTGGTCATCTCGACGTATTTTGTATGGAATTTTTCACTTTTTGGAAGATAAAAAAATTACCAACATGTAGAGTATCAGGATGCTAGACGGAGTTGAATTAGAGTATGTAGAGCAGTACGTATACCTAGGAAAGCAAGTATCGTTTTCAAAAACAAATAACGAAGACGAGGCCAACAGAAGAGTCACGTGCAGCTGGAACAAATACTGGGCCCACAAAGAAATACTAAAAGGCAACTACGAACTAAATATGAAAAAGGTCATCATGGACACTTGTATTCTGCCATGCTTGACCTATGGCACCCAGACGCGGACATTTACAAATAAGATCACTAACAAAATAAGAACTTGTCAGCGGGCAATGGAGAGAAGAAACGTGGGCAGACCACAAAAACGATGGGCGGACGATATAGTATCGGTGGTGGGGAAAAACTGTACATATCTAGCACAGGACAGAACAAAATGGAAGAAATTGGAGGAGGCCTATACCCTGTCAAGGGGTTCCTATAATATAAATAAATAAAAAACTAACAATAGAATCACTTAGACTTAAGAGTTACTAACATAGAATTAAGAAAACGTATATAGATATTGTAACTATGTATAAGGTTTATAGGAAATAAAGAAGGATTTAAAAAATAAAAAAAACAGTATCAGGGGTTACGGTTACAAAGGGGGTCAAAATTTCCATTATTTTTGCGATAGGACACACCATTTTCGAGATATAAGCAAAAGAAGTTTCAAATGAGTACTGTATCTTATTTTCTTAATAAGATACAGTACTCATTTGAATCTGAAGTCGAGGTGCTGGTTTGAATATTAGTTCATGACATCTAATTTTATTCCACACATTTTTAATCGCGATTAAAAAATTTGAATTCACGTCGTACCGCGCCATTTTTGTTCGATATTGGTATTGCAAAAAAACTTTTATAGAAGATTCATATCATGGGTGTAGATAAAGTCTTGTATGCAACGGTAAATAATTAGGTATTAAAACAGACACCTTATTATAATAACAGTTGCATAAATAACTATAATAGCTATCTACAAGAAAGGGTGGATAAAGCTACACTTTGCAAAAGTTATTCAAGGAGTATAAATTCAAATAACAAGATATGACAAAAATCAATATAATTCAATAAAAATAAATCCAGTGCGAACGCCCTTGATGGCAAGTTTCCAATTATAACAAAAAGGTTACAGTAATCTCAATGTACAGGCCGAATAACGTTTTAAAAAGTGACATAAAAAGCCTTTTAAAGAAATTAAAAATGTATTAAAAAAACAGTATTTTATGGCAATATTTTTTTTTAGATGAAATGGCCATTGGTTTTTTTTATAAATCGATAAGAACAAAAAGTTTGATATAAAATATTCTCATCATAGGTACTGGCCGGTTTATGTTGTAAAAAGTGACGTAAAGCTTTTAAAAGAAATAAAAAAAAAAAAAGCAACTAGCCATTTCATCATCGAAGAATAATTCGATGATGAAATGGCTAGTTGCTTTTTTCAGTAACTTAACTAATAAAGAGGTTGCATCATATCACCACGGATGAAGTTCTGGGATTTTAAAGAGGTCAGTTGCATTTTGTATTTGATTTTTTAATAGAATTTACGTACATTACCTAGGGTAAATTGCTAAGATGTAGTACATGCCAAAAACTTTACCACTACCGATGCATCAACATGACTTCATCGTATTACACAGAAAATAAAAGTAAATTAATTAACTCATGGCACTGCCCATCTTGCAAAACTATTACGAAGCAGATTAGAAATGACGACACACCTGTTAGGAGACACTCTCCACCGAAACTAGACGACACAATAATGTCAATTGACGACCAAATACAAGATGCCCAAAGTATACTGGGAGATACACGAAAATATGACACACCACCAACAAAAACAGATACTGCTACGATCATATCACCCATCATATTACAGATAGAGACGATTACATTAGAAAAAATTAGTCAACTATTAGATAGAAAATTAGATATACAACAACAGTCTATCTTGTCGAAAATCAAAAGTACAATTCAATCTGAAATTAATGTAGCTGTAACAAAACTGCAACAAGAAATAAGCCAAAAAACTGAAAAACTTTCCCTTGAACAAGCAAAAGTAAATACCAATATTATTCACATAAACGAAACAATACAGAAACTTGCGAAAATGCAAAACTTAAAACAGAAATAGGCGAGCTACCGAACAAGAACATGCACCTGAACGTGAACGACACTTCCACAAACGATACTTCTAAAATAATTGTTATTCACGGCCTGAACGAATGTTATAAAGAAACAGAAAAAGACCTCGAAGATATTGGCGTTTCAAGATACATTAAATATAGACCTCACTGGCTATATCGAAGAACTTTATCGGATGGGACGAAACGGACTAAGACGACCTCTACGGGTGGAGCTAATTAGTAAAAAGATGACTAAATATTGTGACGTTGCAAATTGACATCTTAGGCGACATCTAGCGGTGGAGCCTTGTAGCTCCAGAGTTTCTCAATACTGGAGACAGAGCGTTGTTTTTGGGTTTCGATAATTAATTAGATGTTAATTAAGGAATTCAAATTTATTAACATACAGATGTAATCACCCAAATATTATAGTCATGCAATGTCCAATAAATTTAATTTAATTCTTATGATATAATTTCGGAAGTGGATTGTCACTTGTTAAACAATTCGGTTTAGTCTGTGGTTAGGACTTTTCTCGAAGGTCGATATCGAGTAGTCAGGTCTTTGGTCCTGCGTGTGTGACGAGAAGGGTGTTCCTTCCCGATCCTGGTGACGCTACGCGATGATGGAGTTTTAACAGGTATGTTATTCGAGAGGCACCAGTTCTGTGATGATTAGACTATGTTAGGCCAATAATCTTATTGGAAATATATCAGAGATGTTGTTTCAGTAGCCGAACCTGTCTGACTTTATATGCTAGCCTGAACTGATGCGAACGTGAAAGACGTGACGCCCTGGTGCCGTCCCGTGGTCTGGTGAAATAGCAGTTAGTCCCGACTAGTGGCGGGCAGTGTGCTGGTTGACCCGGGCTTTGGCAGTTTTGAGGTTGGATCCAACGAGTGCAGCCAGTGTGACCATCCCCGTAAATTGGAAGGCCCTACCATCCGGTAGCTCGTGCAAGAAAGTGTCGCCGCTCCAGGTAAAGATTAGCGTCATCGTTTTCCTTACGGATCCCGTAGGCCGCGTGTACGTGGGAACCCAGAGTTTTCTCTATGGTTCCATGCCAAGGGACTTGATTCCGTCAACTGACGTCAACTGAGAGTCCTTCGTGAACGGAGGGACAGTTAACACCTGCAAGTGTTACTAACCAATGTTACATTTATTGTAGTAGACCCTTTGAGAGAGTGATACCCAGGTGACCATTTTGTTAAGGTAATTTCCAAGTGATTTAGGCCTATGTGTAGTAAACTAGGTTATAAACCAGTTGTTCTAAATTTCATGTGTTAGGTTGTGTCTCAGGGGCTTTGCCCCAAATGTTATAATTCCTCTTATGAACACAACCATATTTAAGGTCACTTATTATTCGATTGAGCTAGAAGTTGTTAAGCGTTCATCTCACGGATCCTCACAAGTGACCTTGAGCTTGTTGATATTTAATCTCATGCTTGTATTTCTCCTAACACACCTTGTTACGGAGACGGGGTGTGTTAGAGGTTAAAGATTGGGAAAGTTCTATTGTTTTAGTGGCTTGCCACAATTTTTGTAAACCTGTGTTATTGATACAATTACAATAAACTTTGTAAAAAGGTAATGGTTTAATTGGTTCTTTCCCTATTTATATATACCTAATAAATTTACTTTAGCACGGCAGGTGGCCGGGTGACAATATACCCTAAAAAACGTGGGATATTTAAAACGTTTAGGCTTATGTGTATCAGGATTTCTTGATAAAGAGTCATTACAGAGAAGAAGACAACAAAGAGAAGGTCGGTCTATAACACAAAAATACGGCAACATTAATACTATGACTATAGCGCAAGGAAAACTCCAACACAGAATTATGATGACCCAAACATAACGAGACGCACCCTACTATCACCCACTATTAACCAAACCGGACCTGAGCCCTTTCGTCTTTAAGATCCAAAACATCCAAAGTTTAAATAATAAAACACATATACTCGAGGATTTTATAGAACAAAAAAGCTACCAATCAATCTGTCTGACAGAGACATGGATACGTGAAAACCAAAAGGATAGAATCAACATAAACGGGTACACATTCGCCTCTGCTTACCAACGACATAGAATACGTGCACTTAGAAGACTGTACAAATTTATCAATGGAATGTGTAATTGAATGTTGTGCTGTAGAAATAATATCACAAAGCACAATTATTATTAATATTTACAGACCGGATCGCAACATAGAAACATTTTTTGCTGTTATCATAGAAATACTAAAAAAATTACAACCCAAAATTCTCAAAAACCATATAATTTTGACTGGCGACTTTAATATTGACAAATCATCTAAAAACAAAGACTACCAGCGCCTACAGAACATAATGTTAGAACACAACCTGCACCAAATTGTCAACGAACCAACTAGACATACACTGACTACGTCATCCTGTATAGACTTAATATTTACCAACCAAAAGAAAAACAAATTAACTATCGATAATACTGGTATTTCTGACCACAAAAGCCTCAACTATTCACAACAATCATCGGGCATAGAACAACAAATTCCCACTTACTTCGTGACGAAAAGACTATTTAATGAAAAATCAATATTACAGTTTAAAGCCAACCTTAGCCAAACGCACTGGAACGAAACACTATGCAAAAACAAAAATAAAAACATTAACGAAATTTATACAGAATTTGATAATATTATGCAAGCGCTACTAAATAAAACTATACCTAAAAAACGCGTAAAAATCAAAAATAATAACAGGAAACCATACTTCTTAACTGTAGGCTTAAAGAAATCATGTGAGCACAAAAGATTGCTTACAATTTTTGTAGAAAATGCCAATAACAAACTTTTAAAAATACACTATAAAGCGTACAAAAAAATCTTGAAGAAGTGTGTAAAACAATCAAAGAAATGTAATCATATTAGGGAAATGAAGCGGTCACAAAATAAATCTAAAACCATGTGGTACATTATTAAAAAAAACCTTAAACCAGATCCCAAGTGCCATATTAAAAATGTTACGTTGCGTTATGAGGACAATAAAACCGCTAGTACACCAACGACGGTTGCTAATATCTTTAATGACTTCTTTGCTTCGGTCGGCGAACCCAACAACACGTGGATAAATTCATTTTTTGTCCAGCCCGCCACGGAGCGTGAAATTTATAATATAATACACAAAATGAAAAACAAACGCAGTGCCGGACTTGACGAAATGCCATCTTTCCTAATTAAAGAATGTATTAATGAATTGACACCACCTATAACGAAATTAATAAATAAATGCTTTGACGAAGGTATCTTTCCGGATAAATTAAAAGAAGCTAAACTACGACCAATATTAAAAAAAGCCGGCAAGCCTCAAGATCCCTGTTCCTACCGACCAATAGCCCTTCTACCAGTTATATAAAAAATATTCGAAAAAACAATGTCTACTAGAATTAACAACTTTTTGGAAAAATTCAATCTCTTGGACATAAATCAGTTTGGCTTTGGGCAAGAAAGATCGACTACACTCGCGGTATACAATTACGTTCAAGAAATATATAACTATATTAATAACAAACAATATGCCATAGGCTTGTTCCTAGACATGACCAAAGCATATGATAAGGTTTCCCATGACATTTTATTACAAAAATTATATGGCATAGGAATTAGGGGCACGGGCTATAAATGGCTAAAATCTTACCTAAAAGATAGAAAACAATATATTGAAATAGAATACCACAACAAAGAAGCGAAAGAATTACAAATTGTAAAATCACGGACAAAGACTCTCATTCCACAAGGCAGTGTTTTGGGGTGTATATTATTTATTATTTATATAAACGACCTACCTAAAACAATTCACTCGAAATGCGTTCTATTGGCAGACGACATGATTTAATTTTGAATTTTGACGCAGTAACGTTAAACTTAACTTTTTGACATTTGATATATTTTTCTTTGTTTTTATGTAGTCAAGTTCAATTATTAATATTATGCATTCCATTATTTTAATCATATTATCAATTTCAATGTCAATTACATCTTCTGTGAATATTTTTGTACGCCTTCGGGTATAACACAGCGCGCCTGTAATCTTTTATAACAACTTTCTATTGTACCTACCTGTGTTAACAAATTAATAAATGATTTGATTTGATTTGACGACATATCGCTAGTGTTTAGAAGCACTGAAAACACAGAAACTTTGACGAACATAGAAAATACTATAAAATAATTAAATCCTGGCTAGAAAAACACAATCTACAAATTAATGCTAGTAAAAGTAATCTACTACAATTTAGGACAAACCAAAGAACGCCGCTAAACTTAAATAACCTTAGTAATAAATTAAATATCTTAGAAAGAGACGATCTTACGCTTCTTGGTGTAACACTGGATAATAATCTAACATGGAAAAAACATATAGAAAAACTGAAGACTAAATTATCCAAATTTATATACGCATTAAGCAAAATAAAATGCAACACAAACTATGAGACCGCGCTCTCAACATACTATGCCTATGCTTATGCATGGTTTAACTATGGCATAATATTGTGGGGTGAAAGTACCGACTTTTATGACTTCTTCATCATGCAAAAGAAATGCATACGCATCCTTATGAACATTAAGCCATGGGAAAGTTGTAAACCACATTTCATAAAAAATAAAATTATAACGTTACCCTCCCTGTACATAATTATTACAAATAGCTACGTTCGTGCAAAAACACAGGAATTACTTTCGATCGAACTTGGACGCAAACCAAAATTATAACCGAAGAAACAAAAACAAGTTGACAACACCGGATCGAAAATTAAAAATTATGAAAAATAACTATAGAATCGCAACAATTTATAATAAATTACCAAAATACATAAAAGATGACGTAAATTAAAATTCATTCTACAGCAAACTAAGATCACTCTTAATAGAAAAATGCTATTACACAGTAGACCAATTCATGACGGATAAAACTTTATAGATGTAGATACTTAAGTCATAACTTTAAGATCCAGACATAAATACTTTCTATTACAGTGCCATTACATTTATTCTATCATTTATGTTTTACGTAAATAACATACACACCTTATTTCAGTTTAATTACTAGCTACCGATAATGTGTTATCTTGACATGACATGATTGTAATTATTACCTATTCCCTTTTTATTTACTACCTTCTTATTAAACAGTCTGACTTAAATATGTTATGATTATAAGTGTGTTATTGTGTGTTAATGTATATTACTTATAGTTGGACATCTTATCGACATCTAATCATATTTTTTCTTTTTTCTGAAATGTATTGTATTGTTTTTGATAAGTTTGACTCAATTTATGTTAATACCTTATTGTTCATAAACTCAACAGCTAACCAACATTGTGCTTTGCAGTGCCCTGACAGGGTTCATGTATAAAAACCGACAGTACCTAATTTATTGTAAAATGTGTGATGTGCATGAGAGCAAATAAATAAATAAATAAATTGTACCGATTATATATATTTGTATTGTATTGTACTTAAAAAAACCGGCTAAGTGCGTGTCGGACCACGCACAATGAAGGGTTCCGCAGTAGGGATGAATTTATCCCAAGAACAACCTTAATATTTTAGTTAAAAAACACAATATTGGGAGATTTACTATGTTATTTTAAGAACATAGACTTCTTATAGGTTTCCTGTAATCTATTATAAAAGTATATAACTATTCCCGGTATTTTTTTCAAAATTTTAGGCTGAATATTTTCGGAGATAGGTAATGGGGAGAAAAATGGTATATTTTCATCAATTTTCCTAAATACCTTTAAAAGTATTTATATTAAAATTATAAAAAAAAAACATTTGAGATCCTCACAACATGCCCTTTCACACAGCACAGTTCGCAAAACTTTTAATTTTTTAATTTGCCCCGTTTTAATTTTCTTTACGACAGGAGTTACCCACCTGCTCCATAAATCGGGTAGTACTGCGGAACCTAAAAACTATAGACCAATTACATGTTTACCGACGGTCTATAAAGTTCTTACATCCATTCTTAGAGCAAAAATTGCACAACATATTTACAGCAACTCGATTATGTCTGTCTCAGAATGGATGTAAGAATGGGTCCCGCGGTACTAAGGAGCTGCTCCTTATAGACATGGCCATAAGCCAACAGGTTCGTAAAATTATAAAAAATAATAATTTGAGATCCTTACAACATGCCCTTTCACACAGCACAGTTCGCAAAACTTTTAATTTTTTAATTTGCCCCGTTCATTTAATTATTATTATTTTTTTAATTTTACAAGTGAACCCCAAAAGTGAGTTCATTTATTAACGTTACGCGTCCGTCTTTGGGTCACAGAAATACATAATGTGTACCAAATTTCAACTTAATTGGTCCATTAGATTCGGAGCAAATTGGCTGTGACAGACGGACAGACAAACATACAGACACACGAGTCATCAGCCGTAATGGAACATATTAGAATAATAACATATGACAATTGAAATAACCCGTGCATTGCCTGAGATTAGGGTAACTGTTAAGATTCTTACATTATTTTATAGAATTTTGACGATAATGTACTAAGTTTGATTAGGTATTACTAAGTCATAATCACTTACTAAGCCTGTAAAATTAAATGTGCTAAGTATTGGGTCTTTTCTAAGGCCTTAGAAATATTTTAAGACCAAATATGCAATCCATTGATTGAACCGAAATTTGTACCAAATCAGGTGAAAGTTCGGAAACAGAATAGGAATTGGTACATACACAAGAAAATTTCCAATCGTTGTGTGCTCTTATCCTTATTAAAATGGAATCCCTTCAATAGACAAAAATGACGTGTCCCGTTCAGACAAGTAGTATAACTAGGTACGTATGCTAATAACCCAAACTTCAGCCGTCAAGAAGGATTGGGGATAGACAGCTAAGATGACCTGTGACAGTAATTCTCTGATCCAATGAACAGTCACGATCCAACTAGACGTGTCATACACGTTGTCGTCGTCTGCAATAACCACATGCTGCTTATAAATGAGAAATTGCATGAACTAATTCCTCAAATAGAACATTAGTATTTTATGCAAAGACACGGAAAACACAAAACTAGGGTAGACTTATTGATATTTATGTTAAAAAAAATCAGGTGTCATTCCATTGCCTTGTTCATTCTATATGTTATAATTTCACAAAAAATAAATCTATGCGTCTAAATATAATACAAAAAATATGTAACGAGAATGCTCTGAGACGCGTTCGTAGCATAGTGCTACGCTGTAGCTCGGTACGTAGCACAGCCACAGTAAATAATAGAGCAGTATAGAAACTAGGCCTGATTGTTGAAATAATTATACTCATAATTTCGCCTTCATGGAAAACAGTGTAGTTTGCACTGGTGCACTACACGCCAATCACATTATTTAAAGATGAAAGCCTTCATCATAGATAAAAATCAAAAATGTTATCTGTGGTCCGATCGCGGGCGCACCATCTTGTCATCTGTCAAATCATTGTACTTTTTTGTGCCGCGCGCTGATCACGCTTCCGATAAAAAGTTCAGATATATTTATCGAAATGGGAAAACATCGAAGAAAACGAGACCAGGAAATGGAGGACCTGAACGAATATCTGCGAGAACTGGAAAATCGAGCGAATACATGAAAGCGGAGTCGTGATGGACACCGGTAAGTCTCTCGATATACCTACCAATTTGTCGTTAGCTGAGATAATTTTTACTTAAATTACCGTGGAGCCGTAATGTGCACATCAGTATCTAGAGTTTCCACGTGAGGTAGACCTTGAGAACACTAACTAAGCCGTATACTTACACAAGGACAACACCACACGAGTTTTCACTGTGAGGTCAACCGCTGGTGTATCGGTCAGTGTTACAAACACATCCCTGCTAGAATCCTAGCAGTCTCTAAGAGTTTTGACGGGAGCTTAACCAAGAGACCAATAACTATGCCGCATAACTACAAAAGAACAACACCATACGAGCTTTCACCAGAGGTCAGCCCTTGGAATATCGTTCAGTTATAAAAATACATCCCTGCTAGATTCCTAGCAGTCTCTAAGAGTTTTGACGACAGCTTAACCATGAGACCAATAACTATGCCGCATAACTACAAAAGAACAACACCATACGAGCTTTCACCAGAGGTCAGCCCTTGGAATATCGTTCAGTTATAAAAATACATCCCTGCTAGATTCCTAGCAGTCTCTAAGAGTTTTGACGACAGCTTAACCAAGAGACCAATAACTATGCCGCATAACTACAAAAGAACAACACCATACGAGCTTTCACGAGAGGTCAGCCCTTGGAATATCGTTCAGTTATAAAAACACATCCCTGCTAGATCCCTAGCAGTCTCTAAGAGTTTTGACGAGAGCTTAATCAAGAGACCAATAACTATGCTACATAGCTACAAAAGAACAACGCTTTCACGACAAGTTAGCCAATAGTCTATATATACATTCAGTGTTATAAACACGTCCCCGCACCATCACTTGAGGTATACCTTGGAATTGAGCAGTCTGGAACCTAACTCTTATTATGAGTGTGAAGCCCACTTCCGTGAAAGACACTGTAGTCAAACATGTTCAAGAGGCTGTGTGTCAGGTGTCAGGCGACTGAAGCCAACGAATCCGGACACTGAATAGCCACACTCAATGCTGCCAATTATAATTTATTTACTTGAAAGACAACAACTAGTGGTCTTCAAAAAATGTCAAAATACTTACATTAATTTTAGATACCTACTAGTATACAATTTAAATTAGATATGCTATGTTAGTATTTATTTCAATTCTACTACAGTCCAACCGGAAGGAGACGGAGAGTGAAATGGTATCCATACACCAACCTGAAATGCCTTACCATCAAATGTTGAGAATCTGCGGAGGGTGCAGTTGATTACTTCACTTTGGTGGTCAGAAATTCTGATAAATGAACTAAATGTGCAGGCGAAGCAACATTTAAGAGAGGTATGAAGCACCCATAATCTGTTGCCTGTTGAACCCACCAACGTTTTGGGGTGGGGGGTGGCAGCTGCAGTAAATGAAGGTGGAATCAAATGGGACCAAAGGATCAGGGGGCGGCAGAATAAAGTGGCTATTGCCATTGGGTCCATTGACAAGGGCCTTAACAGTTTAATAGCTTCCCAAAGGAGTGTAGATCAAATCTAAACAGCTGAACTACTGTGTGTAATCTATCATGATTGCATCACACAAGTATCTTTGATCCTACCCAGCCTTAATAAAGAAATGAAAGAACTGATGGAGCGGGCACCAATATCTAAATACCTGTTCAGCTATATGCCTCAAAGATAAATTCAACGTCATCAAATGTTGCCGAGTCATGATTGTCACTAGCTTAAATATGCATTGATGGATTGCAGTATTTCCCTGAATTTTGGAGAGTATTACTACTAATCCAACCATACATGGTGGATCAAGGGTTATAAACTAGCCTTTATAGAGTTTCCAGTTCAAACTTCTGAATAAACTCTTCAGTCAAAAAAAAAAAAAAAAAAAAGCCACCCTATATCCATAGAAATCAATAACGTCTTAGGTGCCATGAAACATGTTTCCCTGCCAAGAATCATTTTTTATTTAGTATATTTTTACCAAAATCAGATGACAATTGGAGATACATAAATATGTTGCTACATTCCACTTTAACAGTGGAATAAAGGACAGCTATAATGAAAGAGTTTACATGCCTCCAGGCTTGGCACAGAACCATGTGTGTTGGCAGGGATCATGAAGCCAGTTGTCTGTCACCTGAGGTCATAAAGGTTGCTCTATGTCATATATCCTCACAATATTCTATGCCTTGCCGATTTATATGCAAGTGTTTAGAAAATGTGTCTAGTATTCAAACTATGTTATGAAAAATCTAGAATTTATTATAAATAAGTATTCAAAACTAAAAAGAGCGCCCTATAACCCAGACAATTCTACTGGTAGATTTCTATTAGATTCAGTCCAGTTTGCCATTTCACTTAGACAGGAAAAGATAGTTTATTCTTTAGTCCATAAAGAATTTCAAGTCTAATAAGGAAATGCAAATAGTAGAATTATCCTAATTACTAGGTATTCTTGTTGTTACATCCCAGCTGTACAGTTTGCTTTACACCAAGATGATGAAACGTCACAGAACAGTAGCCTTAAAGTATAACAATTAAAATAACAAGGTCATAACTAGTTTATAATTCAAATTCATAATAACATAACGCCTGTATTCCCCGAAGGGCTAGGCAGAGGTGTACCTACCTAGGTATTTCAAATTAAAACTAGAATCAAATTCTAAATCATTTATTTGCAACGGTGGCTCACATTTCAATAAACTACAATTAGAATTAAACAATTTGACTTTGTTCTTGAAACATTATCTGTTGCTTCTCAAACTGGCTGGTTCTGGTATGTAATTAAAAAAGTTCCATATAAATTACCTTGGACTATTAACAGCATTTATAGGGCTCAAAACATTTTCAAGCAAACTCAGATTGGTACTGTGAGGTGTTACCTACTAAGAATAGATACTATCACAATAGCCAATTGCCTATATCAATAAGATGGGTGGTACTCGTTCTACTCACCTAAAGCTTAACTAGACAGTGGTGGCAATAGTGCGAGGAAAAACAAATATGGGCCTATGCATCCTATTTTAGTTCCAAAGGAAACACTATGACAGATCTAGAATCTAGACGCCCAAATATGGAAATTGAATGGAAGTGAGGTGGATATACCTTCAAGTCAATTGTTGTTAAACTGGGTCAGCCCCAGATTAACCTGTTTGCAAACAGGTCAAATTCTAAGTGTCAGAATGGCATCATGGATCTAGGTGCATGCTCTGTAGATGCATTCACTATCAAATGGGATCTCCACACCCATTGCACAGGAGTCTCACACTGATTGCCACAATATTATCAGGGACGCTTTCCTGACAAGATGAACACTAATCCCTTCAAATAATATAGTACTAACTTTCTTGTCTAGCAAAGCAAGAAAGCGATATGAATCTGCTCTGGATCAATGGACTATTGAGAGTCAAGATATTGGCCCCTCCTAGGCTCAGTCACCATGGTGACATTGTTATTGACCACTAAGTTTAATGAAGGATTGCTATATAGCTAACTCAATACCTTAAAGATATTGAATGAGTTATAATTATATAACAGAAACAGAAGAAAATGCTGAATACTAAGTCAGCAATTGCTCCAGTTTTAGGCCCCACATTAGCACAGATGACAGTGTCAAGGTTTCTTAGGGTAATTTGGTATATTTAAATTAAGAGTCAAATATGAAATAATTTTGGGACAGTAACGTTCCAGGTTATCTCATGTCTTTCATAAATAATGCTGGGTCTAAAACTACTTTTACATTATATACCTAACCATATTAACTCTTGTAATTGCACACAGAATTCAAACCGTGTCACTTATTACACATAGATAACATTTCTATTAATGAGGATAATATTAACATAAAGATACCAGAAATATTTGAAATTTCTGCACCTGGTAGATCTCAACCCTTCTTGATATTACCATTTTCTTAGTTTTTACTAAGAGTAAGACAAAATTGTAAATCATTAATTATAACTTTATACAAAAATCACCGCCTCTACTGTAACCATTAGTGGATGGATAAACCAAAATTTAAGTGCATAATAGTGGAATAGTTTTTTCTAAATTCACATATACAGACATGCCTCTACTTTAAAGGCCCTTGAGGGGGGGGGGAGGTATCAATGTTGAGGTCATAAGAAATGCTGCTGGTTGGACCACTTTCTCAACCTTTTCTCGCTTTTATATGTGACCAATATTAACCCTAATGCATTTGCACAGGTTGTGTGCTCTATAGAAAGTGGCTGTTCATAAAACTTATTATATTTTTATGTCAATTTTAATTGTCTGCTTATAAGTAATTGATGTGTGTATTAGATTATGGTTTGGTTGATTCAAGACTGAATACGAATTCCAGGAACTAATAGTCTGTCTTTACCTTAATGGAATACTTACTGATTCTTATAATAACATGGTTTAGCTACAATGTTTAGTTGTTAAATAATGTTGAAATGATTACCAACACAACTTTGTTCTTTGAACATCTACACTGTTTTCCATGAAGGCGAAATTATGAGTATAATTATACAGATCGGACTAACTTACCTAGTGACGTCCGATCCTTAATTATATGAAATAATTTCGCCTTCATGGCATCCCAACCCTTCCCAGATAATCAGCCTACATATGTGTACTGGATTATCAAAACCCCTTCTAAAAGTTGTGTTGTGCTATATATGCACTATGCCGGGACACTTTACTCCTTGGCTAGGACTAAACGATGCCCCTATAGGTCATCGTAAATTCCCGTTTTTAGGTTCTTTAGCTTTGAAGAAATGATTTGACAGATGACAAGATGGTGCGCCCGCGATCGGACCACAGATAACATTTTTGATTTTTATCTATGATGAAGGCTTTCATCTTTAAATAATGTGATTGGCGTGTAGTGCACCAGTGCAAACTACACTGTTTTCCATGAAGGCGAAATTATTTCATATAATTAAGGATCGGACGTCACTAGGTAAGTTAGTCCGATCTGTATAATTATCTACGCTCCATTGGAGCGTTTGGGTTGTCCTTGTAATTTATGTAAAATCGAAAAGATTTTTGTGCGCTGTATCTCAGCTACATAGTTAGCACAGTTAAGTAGTTACTGGTGCGGATTCTGTTGGTCACAAACTAAACTAAGTTCAGTGCAGCTTTTTCTTTCTATTTCATTAAGAAAAGGACAGAAGATAAATTTTAGTTTCGTCCTATCAAATTAATCAGTGCCTGTCACTACAAGTTTAGACGTGATTAAAAACTTGCCTACTAAAATTACGTCAATTTGCGTCAGGCGTTGATTAATTTGAAAACACTAAACTAAAATACATCTTCTGTCCTTTTCTTAACGAAATGGAAAGAAAAAAATGCACTGAACTTAAATTTAGTTTAGTTTGTGACCAACAGAATCCGCAGCAGAATTGGCACCAATTACTTCTTTTTTAGATATCGAGAATATTGTGTTTGTAAAATTGAAAACTGTTTTATTATTTATTTACTTGGCAAATAAATAATATGTTCTATAGAGATCAAACAATCGAATTCAGTATTTACTAATGTTTGTAGTCTCATTTGTGAAATAACACTATAACTACCTAAACAGGAGTTTCAGGAACCATGAATAATTATGTAAATCTGGTCACACGTGACTCTATTTACTAAGTAAACATAAACATTTCCGATAAATGGCGAATCAAATACCTGCGATATAAAAACCACATTATTGTGAATACGTCCAATCATTCGGAAAGGGATTATCCTAGTCTCGGCACAAACACACGCGAACGTTAAACCCTCTGTTAAATCGAATATCATGACTTTTGACGAACATTCTCAAATCAGCTTTCAGCGGCATTGTACGTTTTACTAATTGAATCTCCTTTAGTTGAATTAACCTTTGAGTTTTTTTGGGGAGCAAACTAAACCGTAGTCTTTGAAAAAAAAAACAATGTCTAAAAGGAAGAAAGTTTACTGACATTACGTATTAAACCTTGAAATTACAAGTCGTTAGTTAATACTTGCCAACTTGAGGTACAGTCAACTGAATGAATTGCTTTTAACAAAACTTTAATAATCTCTATACAAGTAGTTAAGGGCGCACCCTACCTCAGATTTTATCCCGCTCGCACCATACGACTCGCGACCTGAGTGAGAACGAGACGGAGTGGGGTGCTAGCGGCTCTAAAGCGTCGAAAATTTTAGGTAATTGATTTTTACGGTGAAAATAATGGTAATTTAAAAAAAAATGACACCCATAAGACCTGCTTTATAGTTAGTTCAGTTATCATGCAAAGTTTCATGATCTAATTTGAAGTATTTTTTTAATACCAGTGGTTTATAATTCTGTGCAGAGGTAACGTTGGATTTTTTTTTATCGAGAAAATTTTATTTAATCCTGTTTTCGCCTTACTTAATAAGACCATCAATCCTGAACTTTATCATAGATAATTTATTTCAAAATTAATGCTGCAGTATTTTCGGCATGACAGAGGAATAAGCTAAGCAATTTGTGATTGGGTGCGCCGTATGATAATTATATTGCATAGTCCAAGATGCTATAAAAAAAGTTTTACACAGCGTAGTACTAAACTTGTCAATAGCTGTTCTACACAAATGTGTGACAATAATAATATCGTTTGATAATATTTGCCTTGTCATAGATCGCTATTTGTATTGTTATCGTTGACTTATCGCTAAACGCGGCCCAAGGGTCCCACCATTTGTTATTGTATTAATATTGCGTTACAGGGATATTATTATATTATATGCTCAATTTTATGTGTTAATAACATAATAATTCAAAATGTGTGCCGTATTTAAAAAAATAGTTCCAGTCATATAGTATTCATTCTATTGTTTAATTTCCTCAAAAATGTTTACCCTATCTGCGATGGCGGAAAAGGCGTAATTGCTTGACGTATAATAGTAAAAATGGAAATCTGAGAAATTACTACTAATATAATAAGTGTAAATCTTATTTTCAGAACAATAATTCCATTAAACAAATTTCTCCATTACATTGCTACTTTCCTCGAAATTATAACTCTCATTTCTAGCAATTGCAAAAATGATTTTTCTTTGATGCTAGTACCTACAGTGTTTTCTGATTTTAAACAGCAACGAATAGAACAGGCGACATTTATTAAAATACGTAAATAAATAAGTTCCGGAGAGGTTGGCGACTCGCCAGCCGAAAACACCCGTTCGAATGACGCGAAATTACAAAACACACTTCGAAACAAAACTACTACCCAACATAGCAATCGTTGTTATTTGATTTTAGATATTGACGTCGAGGTCCTAAACTCAAAAGAAATTAGGTAAACCTCATAGTATAGGTTAGTAAGAAATCTTGTACTTACTTAATCATTAATTGTGTTACATGTACGTACACTCATTTAACATGTATTGGGATATCGACTAAATAAAAATCTTAAATTCATTTATTCACTGACAGCTTAAACCACTGGGTCTTAATGTTTTACATTTTGCGCAAAAGTTCCAACATATCGTGAAAGTGAGCACAAAGGAAGGATTTCTGAAAATTCATTTACTAAGGGGGGTATTAGAAGATGAAAGTTTGCATGGAAGGTTGTTATTTTCGCCGATGGAATGTCCCTTCGGGCAAATAGCTTGTTGTATTAATCCTTCTGAGATCATACTTTACAATTTCAATTACGAATAAATATTCTAGCATTTTTTTTTGTTAACCTAGACAAAAGCTTAATATTATGCAAGTATTGTTGAAAATGAAAAAATCCAGCCATTCACCATTAAGGAATAAAACACAGGAAATACTTGCAGATAGGATGAGTCACTCATCATCACATCGAGCATGAACGCCAGCCGGAGAACATCGTATGTCAAGCATTCTCCATGATAATTTAAACCCCATTAAATGTGTCAGAATGTACCTACCTATTTTTCGCAGCGGAATATGAACATAATAACACTTTCTTAAAAACGCGCTATTTGATTCATTCTGTTTGAATCGTTCAAAAGTGCGATATATGTGCCTATTTGAAATAAATTATTTGACTTTGAATGCGTGAACGCTTTGATTTTACTGGAAATAATGTACCTACCTACGTATATCGTTATACATTTAATCTAAGTACTAGTACTATAGTCTATAAGATTTCGTGGTTTTTATTTAAAGGTTTATTTTTAAAAAAAATATTTAAAAAAAACATAAAAAAATAAAATAAAATTATACTTACTAGGAATGTAATATTAATAATGTAATATTTGCTAAGCACTAACACAACAGAGTGCTACTTTACTTCCGTATTCGGATTAAAACTGCAATATTTCTTATACCGTATTTTCTACCTTAGAAGTATTTTGTTTATACGTAGTTATGGAAAAAAAAAATCTCATGCATACTCATTTTACCATAACTAAACGTCAGTGGGATACTTACTATACATTAATTTGTATGAACTATCCTACTAATAAATGAGCATTCTCTATTTACACCCGAGAAGAAACTTGCGCTTTTTTCCGGTAAGACCGCGGGTGGCACGCGCGCAGGCCATTTGCCCGCCTAGACGAATCGCGCTGGCCTGCCCGTGTGCCACCGCGTTCGCGCGGAATAAAACTCTATGTATACTATTAAATAAGAGTTTATAACGTCTGTGCCAATTTCAGTCTATATTGTTCACTAACCTAACCTCATTTGCGTATTATGTATTATTAACATTATTATATTTTTTTATAGGCTGTTCAGCGGTATTACCAGTGCCTTTATTTAAACCCACGCGCGCATCGCTAGCGGAAAAAACAAAACCAGCCGCCAAATATTAATAAATGATAATAAATATTTGTTAACATTTTTGTAATCATTATTAAAAATGTCGATTTCACGTAGGGGAGAAGAGCGTAAATAATAATAAATAGATTTGACTCCGCCATGGTCCGTTTAGTGATATCATTTTTTTTGTATAAAAAAATGGAAAACCTATGGAAAAACAAAACCAGCCAGCGGCCAGCGCGCCATTTTCCTTAAATATTTACTATCGTTTTCGTTGTGTGGTTTATTTTACCTATCAAAAATACAAAATCTAAAGTATTGCCACCAACCGACATAGAAGTTTTTAAAAGAAACTCCGGATAGTCAGTACCTGGCAACAAAAGTCAGTTAAAATTTATAAATCTATCATCTCTATAGTTAGGTACGTTATTGTAGCATAAGTTCTTACAACAAGTCTGTTTTTTTCCTCGCAAGTGTGTTGAAAAACGTCGTATGAAACGCGTGTGCATTGATTATTACACTCTCGGCTACCTTATCGCGTGAGCCTACGCGAAAATACCGCCTCGACTGTATTTATTTATTTAACTATTTATGTACACACATAATAAACAGACAAGAAGAAAAGAACAGAAAAAAACGTACAAAGGTGATGCTTATTTCTAAAGAAATCTCTTCCAGCACACCTGCGATAGGAAAGTAGATAAGAGATGTAGACACCGTGTGTAAAATTCAAGAGAAAGTAAAATACAAAAAATCAAAACAATTCACTTAATGAACTAGAAAAAATAATATGATCATACACTTACATACAAATATAAATACTACATACATAATATACATAACTACCAACTTCATAAATATATATCGAAATAAATGTTCTTTCACTCTTCTTTTAAACACTGCAACAGTTTGGCAGTCCCTAATGTCAGGCGGAAGGGAATTCCATATCCGCACCGCGTGCACAGTGAAGGAGTAGGAGTAGAAGTCAGTGGAATGGGGAGGGGACTTAAGGAGATTTCTAAGATGCGACCTGCAAGGCGCATCAGAAGGACGGGCGAAGGAAAAACGCTCCCGCAGATAGGACGGAGTTTTAGGATTGTGAAGGAGGTTAAAAAGTAGACACAATCTCCGAGAGTTCCTGCGAAGTCGAATAGGGAGCCACTTGAGTAGGACACTGTAATATCCAAAAGAGCACACTCGTATCACAATGTACTATTACAACATGCAACGGATTTCATAGAACCTTGCTAAAGTGAAATTGATATTTTTTCATGCTAAAAAAAAAAACTGCTTCTACTAAAAAGTATTTTCATCTTTGAAAAATATTTTTCTCACATAACATAACATCACGCCTGTATTTTCCGAAAGGTTAGGCAGAGGTGCAGCTATAGTACGCACGGCTACACATCAAGCTATACAAAACCAGTTTACGCTGATCTCTCATTGTAGGGAAATCCTATACAATGCGAGATCAGCTTAAACTGGTTTTGTACAGCTTGATGTGTAGCCGTGTGTACCTACACCCACATTTCGCCAGTTTAATGCGGGAAGCTATTATTTCCATCTACCGGGCTGCTACTGCAAAATTGGAATCCAACCCAGAACCTCGTCCAGCAGTAGCGCTTGCGACTTATAGACCAACGAGGCAGTCCAAAAATATTTAATATGATGATATTAGTCATTTGTTTTTTCGTAAATATGTAAGAAAGAAAGAAAGAAAAATTAATTAAGTTTAATTGTCACAGAAACACGTGCATACAAAAAGATAACAGTAATCAGCAATATTAACCACAATAGATCTAAATACAATTGAAAATTTAAAAAAACATATGAGATCACGAGTATATAGATAAATAATCCGCAGCTGCACGTCATGACTGTGACAAAAAGCTTCCACCCAGCATGATGCTGCGTTATGGGGACCCACAGCACAGCGCTGATTTTCAGTGGTCACCCGAAAAAGACGTACGGAAATCAAGTCAGGTTCAACGATTTGTACATTTAATAAATAGGTAATAAAATAAATAAAATAAACAGTACTTAGAATATAATATGACTTTAAGAAAGCGAAATAGATGAATAAATATTATTAAATAGGTAACGTGAAAATTAATCCGCAGGCATCACATTATTCATTTATGTCCGCACACATAAATAAATAATGTGGGTACCTAATGAGAAAATACATTAACTGATGGAGACAAATTAAGAAGGAGTTTTTAGGTATCTCCTCCGGATAATCACATATTTGTAGTCATGACTTCAAAAAGGAAGAAAAACGAATAGAAATTGATATCTGCTTCCAGAAAAACGTTGCTTACTAGTAGGCAGTTAATCCACAATGATACAGTTCCTCTCGGGTCCTCTCCCCCATTTGCATACAATTAAGGTAAGTGAAAGGTACATAATGTATGTAAATTCTAACAAGTATTTTTCTACAAGTTTGAACTTTTATGTTTATAAAAGTAATTGTCATTAGTTTTAAAGAAATTCAAAATAATAAGGGTTGGATTGCACTGGCGGACTAAGGGTGGGGCGGAAAGTGTGGTCCGCCCAGGGCCCCCAGTTCAGGGGGGCCCCTAAATCTTTAGAAATACTATTTAATCAAATCCCAAACAAGGCCAAAATGTGTTCAGTAGACAGTAAGTAAAAGACAGTCTTTGTCAGTCTACGTATGGTAAATACAAAATGTAGAGTGCTAAAATTTTCGAGGTCGCTTCCCTCGCTCTTGCATCCATCCATTCCGTTTTTCTCTGACTTTTCTGTAAAAGTTGACGAAGTAACTCTTATTTATGTATGAACGTATTGTCAAAGAAAACCTTACTAAACAGGGGTGGGGTCTTAACATTTTTGAGTTCGCTTCGCTCGCTCTAGCTTCATGTATTCGTTTAATGCTCCAAATTTTCCGCTTAAGTCAAATGGTCAAAAGAAACCTAACCTCTTTGAGATAGTGTGCTAAAAATTTAGAGCTCGCTACGCTCCCTCGTAAATTCTACGTTCTTCTTAGTTCTCAAAGTTTTCTGCATACCTGAACGGGGGATACTACATATCATACTGCATACCATTTACTTTGCCGCACCGGGCCCCCGACAGGCTTAGTCCGCCACTGTTGGATTAACGAGCGATGTTATCTTATCCGCAAAGGTATTTGATGAAAATGTAAACAAATTGATCAGAAAACGTAGCTATGGAAACCAATTAGTTGTACCACAAATAACTTAAAGATGGTTTTTATTTGACAAATTGAGGTAAATTTTCTCACCTCAATTTGTGTCAATGATTTTATATGATTGAATGAGTTATTCAAACGATAATCGTTGGAAAAAGCGGTGAGATATAATAGAATTTTGAAACCTACTAAATACAGATGAATGCGTTACTAATTCCCTTGAATGAGTGATTGTGTAATAATTTAACCTGAGCAGTGTTTGTTTACACTTTTGGAACAGGCTATAGACGAGTTGCATAATGGCTATGTAACCTACTAATGATTTCTAAATAAAAGCTTAAGTTGAGTTGCTTTAATTAGACTGAACTATATTTTACCAAATTGAATAACATATTGAACCACTGTCTAACTGCATATTCAAACAAAACTCTTACAATAAATAAAACAATTGAAATTGCTTCACAAATATTCAAGAGCACAAATTAGGAAGTCCCCTAAAGGCTTGTCTAATTAATTATGTGCCTTTCTGTGAAACCCCTGACAAACAGCATTCCGGCTGAAAACGCCTGCCAAAAATCCCCAGTGTTCAGTTACGTTCGCTTCCAAGAACGATATATTTCTATAGTTGTCTGAATTGTATGCAAACTACGATTTACAAAATATATCGTCTGAAAAAGGTGAAGAACTTCGTATGGTACTTATCAGTTACTGAAGTTCTTCTGTCTATGCCTAGCTTAATACCTACAGGTTTCCGAGAATCAATCACTACAGTATTATGAAATGGGGTAAAACAACTTCTACACACAAGAAATACAAAATATCATAAAGCTTTTCACACTGATTTGTAATAATGGCTCGTTTGCACGAGAAGAGTTACTCTCTTCGAAGACTCTTATTAAAAGAAGATGAAAAAAGAAAATCGGAATTCGCCTCACCTAGTTCCTATATAAAAAAAAAAACTTAAAAATATTGTGCAAAGTCAACGAATATTTAACCAACAAAATACCGTTTTGTATTTTCCTAAAATTCCCTAACATACCCACAGTTCTATTTCCGCCTGCCCAGAATAGTTGCGAACTGCGACCATTGTGTCAAGAGTCGCTAATTCGTTCACTAGAATAATCTGTTTATCCATTTTTAAATAAGACACCCAATTATTGCCGGTTTCTGCATAACCGGATGACGTACTATCAAAGTGTTCTATTCTGAGAGATGTGGAAATCTTTTTCTCAGCAGTGGGACGCAATGTAAAAACAACACACAATGCACAATGAAGGAAATAAATCTAAAAATTAAAACGCCTTTATGGACACGCTTAACATAGGTACCATCACCCCTGTAATGAGATATTTAAAAAAATTACAATGGTAAAATAGGTAAGTTAAATCAAGAAAATAAAAACCATCGCATAAAACTGATATAATAGGCTGGAAACCAATTGCGTAAGTCCTGAAAGGTCAAGCGATGCGGAGTGCATCAGTTTATTTTATTCTGGGTAATTCTGCGCTAATAGGGAAGGGCGTGCAAGTACGCCTCTTTGCGCTCTATTACCCGCCTATTGTCTGGGGCCTAATGTAGTGTATACCGCCCGTGATAACATCGCCAATTTATACAAAAGGTTATTCTTATAGTGTCTGACATCCAAGTCATAATTCTTTATAACTGAAATATATATTAATATGAATGACATGAGGAGTGGCTCGATTGTACGAGTTTTCCACTTTTATAGGACGTTTATTATTAATGAAACTTAGTTTCTGTAAAGTAACGTGCTGGTTAAGAGTTCTTGGAAGTAATATAGTGAACTTTGTAATGAGCAGTGATCGGAGTAGGTAGGTTGATTTTTGGTACTTGTATCATAAATGCACACAGAAAGAATAACATGGATAAGCCATTTTTCCGGAAAGTAATTCCGGTATTTCCGGATTCAATTAAATATTGTTAATTTTGGTAGTGATATTATTACTACTCAATTCAAAATTTAAAGGAAGGTATCAAAACTAAATTAATTCATTATTTATCTGTTGAATAATAAAAACAATCGAATTCCGATCGAAGCTTTAATATTTATTTTTTATTTTTAGCCTTTTATGGCTAGAACTTTTTATAAATTGTTGCACTTAAATTTAAATATTTTCATAGTGGTCATGGTAATATGCGCACTCTACGAACCGAAGTAAACGAGTGAGCTACCTGGCATGTCGTCGGCGGGCGTACGCATTGTTCTGATAACCGGTTATTGTACCACCCATGATCCTTTGTTCTGATTGGTCGTTGGGTTTTGTCAAATCGTGACTGTGTGCACAGGTTTTTTTTTTTTGAGGATGGCAAATCAACAAATGACTCCTTCCACTCTGGCAGAATACAATTCCAACATAAGTTCCGGTTTTTTTTTAATAATCCACCAATTCCGGAGGAATGTCCATATTAATATATACGTTTCGGATCAATGGCCCCAGTTCAATCTACCTACTCCGATCACTGGTAATGAGGTTTATTAGAAAACTAGCGACTCATGCATTCCTGCTTCGCACGGTTATTCCGACTTGAGAAAACGTCGAGATTTCTTAGTTATATGTAACTTTAATAATAACGTAGGTATTATACACATAAACCTTCCGGAATAAATTCTCTAAATTATCAAATCTGTTGCGTGTTTTAGAAGAACAACGCGGACATACAGACAAACGCGAAAAGCGACTTTAATTTATAATATGTATAGATAAACCTCATTATACATGTTGCTTATTTCTTTATCCACCCAGGCATAAAGTATATTTTCTCTGTAATACCTAACCTAACCTAACCTATGCCTTGATTATAAGTTGAAATTAAAAAAAGTAATGTGTAATACCTACCTATGTCCAAATAAGCACAAAATTAAAAAGCAAACCTTGTTGATTTCTAAGATAATCCTCTAGTAGTTTTGGTACTTAACAATACCCAGTGAAGTACGAGTACACTCAACGGCTTTCCAGTTCTGTATTACTTCGAAAAACCGGCCAAGTATGTGTCGGACCGCGCACAATGAAGGGTTCCTTAGTTGGGAGGAATTTATCCCAAGAACAAACTTAACATTGTAGCTGAAAAACATATTCGCCCATACATTCCAACTACAAATTTAAGTTTTCACGCACAATATTGAGAGATTTACCATGTTATTTTAAGATCATAGACTTCTTATAGGTTTTCCTGTAATCTATGAGTAAAGAACCACCCTGTATTTTTTTCAAAATTTTAGGCTCTGTAGCTCCGGAGATATGGGTCGGGAATGATCAATTTTCATCAATTTTATTAAATAATAGTATTTATTTTAAATTTACAAAAAAAAACAAACAAACCCTTTCATTTGATATGTCACAAGGTACAGTCTGCAAAACTTTTTTTTTTTCTAATTTGCCCCACTAAAGTGACCCCCATATCTAAAATTCATTTATTTACGTTACACGTCCGTGTTTGGGTTACAGTAATACATTATGTAGGTACACCAAATTTCAGATTCGGAGCTAATTGGCTGTGACAGACGGACAGACATACACGAGTGAGTAACGAAACCCTAGGAATAAGGGTTCCGTTTTTTCCTTTTGAGGTTCGGAACCCTAAAGACAGGTATTAGTGTCCTGAACATACATACTACAGTTTTATTTAAGTAGAACCTCCTTTAGAATATCCTCTAGAAAACTGAAATTTTCAGAGGATTACTTTCTTTAAAGAAGTCGATAGCATTATGTTCTAAATAGTAACTCTATTAATTTTTTTATCCAGCATCCTTACACTATCCATTCTATCCCAAGTGGTATAAGTTTTTAGTACTTTTGGTAAAGCTTAAGTAGTATATAGTCTAGAGATGAAAATTGGATGCGTATTATAATACTAAAGATTTTAAACTAAGCTTAATGTTTATTAGTCACTGGTTTCAACAATCATTTTATATTAGAAAATGTTCAGAATTTAACCTAAAAACAAGAAAGTGATACAAAGTTTCCGTTTTATTTTCATGGAAGGAGACTAATGCACAATAATAGCTGCCTTTCCTGCCTTTTTAATTTCTAAAACCCAACTACGTTTGTCAAAATAATATGTATGTTCCTGAAGTAATAAACATTCGAAGTAAGTTTCGGACTGTTGTCAAATAGTTTGATAGTTTAAGGAGGAAAACATGCGTGTCTCTTTTATGTAAAATGTCTCCAGATACGCATTTATGAAGGGAGCGAATTTTTCTTTTTCATTGTCATACTTTAAGATAATATCTTTGCATTATTTACTTTGGGTCAGGGTACCTTCGTTGACAGTAATTCTAATTAAACTTCTTAACGGAGGATCAAATAATCACGCTTAGTTTTTTTTAAATCACTTAAATATTAACAAAAAATCAAATAACTTGACATAAGAGACTGACTCAGCACTAGGCAACAAATTAGAGCCCTTAGAAACCGGGTTCAGTGTACTAAAACTCTCTCAACTCAAATGACCATGTATTTGATACAATTGTCGGGATGTATCACAAGTAGTACAATCTGATTAGTGGTTATTCTAGTCCCACAGTATAGTGCAGACCAATATGGACACGAGTGGTGGTCCTCACGTTAACCGACCCATGCAACTCACGCCGCGTGCAGCTACCCCGCAGCGAGCGCCCATGCTGTTAATTTAACTACACGACACGTTCTATGTATTACGGAAGAAGATTGCGTTCTGTTAAGAATGTCACTTCCGATCTCACCTGAAGATTATTATTTTTAGTTTGAGGATTTTTTGCTAGCACTTATTGCACTCAACAGTTATCAGTCATAAAACTAGTGAAAAAGTGTCTCTTTAGCCCAAAAGACACTTCTATCTTGAAGTTTGAACTATTTAATCCGTAAATTCAAGTGTAATAAAAGATTGACCCGGCTATTATAAAATGGTCTCACTTGGCCATCCATTTCAGCAATAACTTTCTTACGGCTTTTTTTCCGGTTTGTAGAGCGCAACCCGGGATTTGGTAAAAGAATTTCAGCTTTACGGTGAGATTGCTTTCATTTTCATTGGCATTCCCAACGCCAACAGAATTATACAATACAAAAAGTCAGTTTACGTAAAGAGATATCGTAGTTTTTTCTTTTCCATTCACATTATCGCTAAAAGTTTTTTCTAACCTAATATAAAAATAAAGTAACCAATAAAAACTCACTATACGTAGAAAATTAAATGGCAGCGCTGAATGGGAGAAGACTCAATGGAACAACGTCGTGGCGTTAAAATAAAAAAAATACAATTGATAGTCATTTCTATGCGAAGTTGTCGACGCTATTTATACCGTTGTGTTTGTCCCTTTGTTTCTGTTATCTTAAACAAATAGTGTAAATTCTTCGCGACGCTTATTTTTCTTAATAATTATTTAATAATTAATTCGGAAGTCGGTGGCTAAAAACGAAAATTGAAAAGCAAAGACTTCCGAATTAAAGTTATTTTCACTTATATAGTGTTTTTTTTGGAAGCCGGTTGTTTTTTTTTTTTGTAAAAAGTTTTTATATTTCAATAAATAGTTTGATAGTTCGCTTTAATAAATCTTATTGGGTCAAGGCCAGGAATATTTTATCGTAAACTGAATTTGATATCTCGCTGAGACTATTCTGTCAAAGATAGGAAGAAGTGCCTCAAACTATCTGTCAATGTATATCACGTCACGTCGAGATCGGACCTGCATTCGACTGTTTTTCATTCGCTTCAAATAGTTTTCTCTGTCTTTTTGCTAACTAACTTTTCCCTACTAGCTTTGCCTTTACCTCAGTTCTCTTGTTTTTATTCACTTCGGTAAAATCAGTTTTTATTGGAAAGTTGGCTAAAATGCAAATCGACAGCTCACAATAAAATTCGTCTTTAATCGTTTTCATGAAATCAAATGTTATTTCTTGAAAATGTTATGTATCCGTAAAAGTAAAAATAAAAAAAAGTAAATGTTCGATGAAATTGAACGTTAAAAGATATTTTTCAATTCAAACGAGCAAATAAAAGGAATGTTTTATACGCCTTTCTAAGGAATTCTTATAAACACGACTTTGAAGGCGTGAGATTAAGTACACTATTTGAATCAACAACAGCTGCTATCTGTGCCTGAAAGCAACCTGAAACCCACCTGCACAGAAATGCGACCCACCTGCAAAAGCCCTCACTCACTTAGCGTGGCAAATAAAAGGAATGTTTTATACGCCTTGCTAAAGAATTCTTATAAACACGACTTCGAAGGCGTGGGATTAAGTACTCTATTTTTATAAATAACAGCCGCATAGCTGCGCATGAAAGGAACCTGAACCTCTCAAAGACTGCGACCCACCTGCAAACGCCCTCACTGACTTAGCGTATAAGAGGTGCTATAAAAATAGTGTCGGTCTAGTCATTATGTCCTGTTAAAGTTCAGCGTCGCCCACGCAGCATCAACACCATCTCGTCAAAAGTATACTTAGGTACTGCTAATATTCACAATTTATATCATGTTTTAATTTATGCTATTTACATATCGGCGACTATTCTTACAGACGTTCTACTTCTCATATACCTATTTGGCAAAAGATATAATTATACTGTTTTGTGGAAAACGGGTCGGTTATTATGATTATAAGAAACATACCTACCTACCGAGATAGTAGTAGTAGTAGTTACATACTTACACTATACTATAAAGATAAATTATGTAAACGTAAAATAAGTTAAAATGATAACTTTCATCAATAAATTATGTACAGTCTCGTGTATGTACTATGTACAGTCTCAAATTATGTATAATCTCGTGAATGTATGAAACTGCAAAATTGAATAGTTTGAAGGTGGATCATCAATGAAAGTCCGTGACTGTACCTACTAACATAGATCTTAATAAAATAGTAACTAATACTTTTAAGGCTCTTACATACTGGCGCAATTCGTCGCGCGATGCACAGTGTGAAAAATGACCTTAAAAGCGGTCATCCTCTTTTTATTTGTTTAATGGATACTACAAACTATTTCAACTGTCAGAGTAGAACTACCGAAGTGCAGATGTGCTAAGAAACGAAGTCACGGCGATTTTTAGTTTTCCATAGAGTTTCGAACAAACCCAAAATTATGTATTTAAAAAACATATTTTTATTTTTCCACTACTGTAGCCACATAGCAATGATTTTTTGGCACATATTAGACATAACAATATAAAAAATGCGTTTAATAGAAGACGTAAATCTATTTTTTTGTATTTTAGCTTATTTATTTTTTATTTAGTTGTACAGTATGTTGAAGTACAGAAACTAAGTAGTGTTCGCGACCTTGGAGTTCAACTTGACCAAGCACTGAAGTTCGATGTGCACATACTTTTTTTTTTTTTTTTTTTTGTTTTTTTTTTTTTTTTTTTTTTTGAGGGTGGGAAATCATCCAATGACTTCTCCCGCTCTGGGTGGAGCGGAAGGGCGTGTCAGACTTTTACTGACTAAAACCCACCCGTGTTCCTTCAGTTGCCTGTTGCCAAGGTCCCGGTATCCCTTTCGGACTAACCCGCAACCCTGGCAGGCATCGGTCCTAGCGGACCCCGCCAATTGTGCTGACATCTCTTTGAGGCGCGCGTGGAACACGACGCGCCATCGACTCGGGCCTGGTCCTGATCGGACGGCAAGCTACCCATTGCTCGCCGTCCGCAAGCCCGCGCCTATGGTGGCCGGGAATCCGCCTGGGATTCCCGACGCCCCGGGCGTCTCCAGCGGCGGCGGCGGTTAGGGGCATGAGGGCGCAAATTTTGCCTCTCCCTCACGCGTTCCGCCTCCTCCTTCGCGAGCATTACTGCTTCGCAGAAGGAGGTGACTGCTTCGATGTGCACATCCTAAATATAGTCTCCAAGGCGTTTAAGGTACTGGAATTCGTTTTGCGAAACAGTAAAGAATTTAAGAGACCATCTACAAAAATAAAGCTCTTCAACACTCTAGTCCGTCCAATTTTGGAATATAGTTGTATGGAATCCGCATTACGAGGTTTACGCCAAGCGATTAGAGAGTGTCCAAAAGCGGTTTCTTTACCATCTGTGCTACGGAGATCACTTAGCTAAACAACTGACTAGCTACTCTGATAGGTTGAAACATTATCATTTGGAAACACTAGCCAGTCGTAGGAAGAAGCTGGACTTTATCATCCTTCACAAAATATTTAGTGGAACTATAGATTGCAGTGAACTTTTGGGCTCATTAGAGATTAAAATTCCAACTCGGACTCCCAGGCATAATACATATGACTTATTCTACGTTCCTGGCTCAAAAACAAACCTAGGTCATTACGCCGCTGTGCCAAGACTTTGTAGGCAATATAACACGCTATCTAAAACAACAAATTTTGACATATGTGAATCTCTTGCAATGTATAAGAAACGTCTTAAAGATCTATCTAATTGTTAATTTTATTCTTCATTTATTTAATAACATCTGATGTGTATTAATTTTAATTATTTTAAACTTTTTATTTTTTAGTATGTTTAAATAGTTTTATCAATTTGTTAGCAAATGTATATTCTATTATAAACAATTTTGACATACAAGAACCTCTTGCGATTTCTAAAAAAAAAAAAAAAAAATGATATCTTATTGTTAATGTTATTTTTCAATTTCATTTATTTAATATCTTTAATGTGTTTTTAATTTAATTCTCTTAAACTTTTTCAATATATTTCAATGGTATTATAAATTTGTTAGCTTAGATGTAAATTCAATTATGCATGCTGTGGTCTCCTGTAAGTGAAGGAGTTCACCTACGTGATACTTTTTAAGTGCAGTCTATTTCACATGATCTGTGTACAGCCTTTGTTGGAGATCCTAAATAAATAAAGAAGAATGGCAGGCTAGTATGGAAGTTTAGTACCGCTGTTAATTTTCGTGTTTTGTATTGTTTTTATATTTAGTCGATAGATAATATCATCAATAAATAGATTATAAATTATCCGATTTTTGGAAGTTAGGGTCAAAAGTTATTTTACTTTATTTTATGTATGAGAGGTTACATTTTGAGGTAGATAAGTAGGTATATTGTAAGATGACAGTTGATCGTCAAATGTGGTTGTTTACAAACTAAAACCTACTTAGTCACTATTATTCCTTTTATTCCTCATATTTAGTCTGTGGTTGATCCTGTCGTCGTTAAGAACAGCCAAGATGCTCACCGAGTTTTATAGACTATTGCTAATAATCCCTTATCATTATTCATGGGTACCTCGAAAATGCATTCATATTTTACGTAAATAAAAAAAGGTTTAGATAGTATGCACCTTGCATACTATCTAAACCTTTTTTAATAATATGTTGTATAGTTTTAAGTAAAATAAAACAATAGTTTTGTTTAAAAAAGATTTTATTTTAATGCATTCAAAATGTTCGCAAAATCACTTCATCTAAGAAGGGAGCAAGTCGCGTCATACCCTCATGGCGAGCATAACTCAAGTACCAAATGATACTCAGTACATGCGAGCAGCACCCCACAGTTCTTAAACCAACGGTCGGGAAGCAATATTAAGTTATTGCTGTAATTGTATATTACAGCAATAACTTAATATTGCTTCCCGACCATTCATATTATTTCCACAATCGGATAGTGTTGACCAGGCCCTCACTCTCGTCTCCTAGAGCGTGCCGTCTCATGCGAGACAAACTCAGGTTGCAATTAATGCACTGTACACTCGACATCTCGTCGAAATCCAACACACTATGCACAAGAATGAAATTGAGCGTCCTTTCACAATTGTCACAACAATACCACTTATTAAGCGTCCATTCGCAAAGTAACGCCAACAATATCAATCGCTACGGAGGAAAAATGCTCAACTCAGCGTATCAAAGTAATCAAAAAGACTTAAAAATGCATAAACGGATTCACACACAGCAATTCAATAAAACAGCAAAGAAGCCATTGACAAGTGACAGATGATTTTCTTGAAATATCATTTCATCAACCATTGTAGGGTTTTATTTTACATATGGCTAGTTTTGAAAATGTGCATTGCGTTTTGTTGTCAATAAATTAACGTTTAGTTATTTAATTGTTATCATTTTTAAAATCCCATTTTTTAAACGTTTCCAAAGTTCTAAAAATATAATAAATACGTAAAAAGAATTACTTTAAGGTCCTTTATAAGTGCTGAATGTCTTATAGCGAAACACCAACTAAAGTTGGCGGTACGAAATCTGCCGTTCTCCTTTACTTAATCTTAGCGAATATGGATTTTATATTAATATGACATATTCTACAGAACTATATGTATTATAGTATATAAAAAAATCTCGAATCTGTATCTTACATGATTTTGCAGTAAAATGCTTCTAAAGTTTCATATTTATTTCTTTGGTTTATGGTTGTCAACTGCTCAGTACCAAATATTTTTATTATTATTTTTGTATGCGATACAGATATCGTTGTGCATATTACATACCTATCATATGATTGTTCAATAATATAAAACACATTTATTTTTAAAAAATCCGACTACTGGTCGGGGGTTAAAAAGAACCATTGTTATCGGATCTCATAAGGCGGAGATATCCAGTAGCCCCCTTTTGCCCCATTTTGGAGGAAGTAGCCCTCCAATAAAAAATCCCCTCCAGACTAAAAATTACAAAAAAATCGTTATACATGTACACACAAATTTCGTCCAGATCGGTTGTAGAATACGACCTGTCGACGAACTCGTACAAACTCACAAACTTGCCGATTTTGCCAGACTTGATCCAGAGACGCTACGCTCGCTCGGTCAAATATTTTTGCCTGTATGCCAAATAGCTTGTTCTACTGTACATAAGAAGGAGCAGACGTGTTTATGTTGTTTAAGCCGGCGCCAGACACAGTCGCATATTTGAACACTTATTTGACCCCTTGTTTGAACACTTGTGAGGTACGGATATAATTATGTGATCAAACTTAGAACAAATACTCAAATACCCGCGCCTCACAAGTGTTCAAACAAGTGTTCAAATATTGTTGCTGTGTCTGGGGCTGGCTTTATAGTTTCTGCAAGCATTTCTCAGAAATCAGCAATCTTCTAATCTGAAGCTTCTACCGCAATCTTAATGAAACATTATACAAATGAATACTCTTCTTGACAGACGAATTGATAAACAGTGTTTAACTACATACTTATATTACAGAATATACTGGATGGCCATCGATCACCCCAATTTGATCTCATCGGTCATCGCATGGCTTATTTACGTGTCCCTAATATGTGTTAGTTCGAATGTAATAAACACTATAAACTTTATTATAATTTAATTTAATTTCACTATAAACCTTATTATAATTTTATTTTACTTATTTATAACTTAATTTATAATATAATTAAATTTGATTCGAACTACCTACTGTATTGTAAGTGCAACATAATATTGCATAGTGCTACATATTTAATAAAAACCTGACAAGTGCGCGACAGACCACGCACAATAAAGGGTTTCGTAATGGGATGAATTTATCCCAATTTATTAATTTTATTTTTTAGTGTAATTGAAAAACATTTTCTCCAATATGAAATGTATAGGAGAATATGTTTTTGCAACTGTAAATGTAAGTTGATAGACTCGTTAACTAGTGTAGAGCCTACTTAGCTGTGATATTTTTCCATGTAATTTCGTTATTATATACTACTACTACCATGAATTTTTTCACATATCCAGAGCCAATCATTTAGCTGGCAGGGGCTGACACTTGACTCTAACAAAAAATTGCACTTTAAAGCTTAATATTTCGCAAACGGATCCCTAAATCCAAAAATGGTTTTGAAAAACTCACAATATTTTTGAACAACCTTTCCAACGACACACCACAACATGCGATGGAGGAGTAAAAAAAAAACCATCCCCACTTTACGTGTAGGGGAGGTACCCTAAAATATCGTTGTCGGCGTGATTAATATGTATACCCATACCAAATTACAGCTTACAAATAGTCTCTGAGTTAAGCCGCGGACAGACAGACGGACATGGCGAAACTATAAGGGTTCCTTGTTGACTACGGAACCCCAAAAAAAAGTAGCGCATGCTAGACTAGAAGTTTTTATATTTTTAAAGTTGCGCAGCCATAAATTTTTTTTGCAGTTCTAATTCAGTAGCCATTCAAATTCAAACTAGGCTGCGGCACTTTCTGAACGTCAAAATTACATAAGACAGTCCCCCAAAACGCCCGCCCTTCAACACTTCCTAGTGCCTTAGATGGGAAGAAGAAGTGGTGCAACAAACTCCCCAGCAGCTCTTCGAGTATTTCGTATTTTTAACCCTGAAGGACCTTCTTTACTCTCCACACAATCTCAAGTTATGATACCCCTTTGTATCGCTATCACATAACTATTACGACACAAATAGGTAATATATGTGCTTGACATGACTTGAGGCGACATACTCACCCAGTTTCCCTTAAGCTATTATTCTATTTTCGTGTTATGAAGGATAAATTTGACAAATGGTTACAAGTTGGGCAAATAATAGAAGTTTTTTTTTTTATTATCAGAGCATGACGCAGTTACCTACAATAAGTTTCCTTTACATAGTGAATTTACCGGTGACCAATAACGGCATGAAAGTTTGTTCTCTAAATTCAAAATCGCTGATGTATGAAAATATTTGTACCACACCAATTTTATCAGGTTTCCGGCGCGATGCTCTCTGCAATCATGTTGTTGAATGATTGAAATTGTTTTGTGTTTCTGACGCAGTTATTTTTATTCATTAAAAGGGTCCAGGTTTTTGAATCAAGAATATTGTCAAACATATCTGTTGGTAGTTTTATTTCCTGTCACTACCATTTCCACTTTAGCAAAAATTGGATAAGTTTTAATTGCTTTGCGGGGGAGATGTAAACTTGTCACAGACTTTTTAAAATAGGATGCAGGCAAACTAGACAACGATGATCAAATACTACGACTCCTAAAATAACTATAAGTTTTACCATTTAATATAATAAAAACTTTTTACAAAAAGAAGAAGAGAGAAGTCAGTTTTTTTTTTGTAAAAAGTTTTTATTATTTTTCCATTTTTTGTATAATTTATTCACCCGTTCTATTTAATCCAAACATTAGACGTTGATTTAGAATGTTTAGTCTGCCCACTAGTTCCGCCAGTTGAGTTATATCGATTACGGTGAAGTTGGGCGGCACTACAGGGCAAACTGTGCCGTCTCAAGAATAAAAAGTCTCAAGAATAAATGTGATTTATTTCATGGAATCAATCAATTTCGGAAGTCGGTAGTTTTCGCTTTTTTTTTAAAGTATTATTTTTCACCGGCTTCCGATATCTATTTTTAGTTGCTTTTATCTCCTTATTGAAAATCTTATTTTTCCACAAACTTTTCTACAAGAGAAAAGTACAGCTTGCGTATAGTTCCCCTCATCATCATATTATATCGTGTCCATAATCAGATCTGTAATGTCACTAGTAACCTATATGGTTGCAAAGTTCTCATCAATATAAATGAAACACAAGGTAGTAACTGTGAACCGTTGAGGACTTTCCTTAATCGTCCTTCGTCTTCATCATCAGACCCTTAACGACAGTCACAACCCATCAAAGTGTAAGGTTCTTATCAATACAAATTAATCAAGCCCAAACTCAAGGTATCTGCTGTAAACCACTGAGGAGTTCCCTTGACTGTCTTTCGGCTCCATCATCAGATCGACTCCAGACCTTCATAAAATTGTAGTGCTGTAGAATACTTAATGAAATAATTTAGAAATGCACTAGTTGCCCCTACGATTTTTGAAAGTTCCCCTCGATTTCTCTAGGATTCCATCATTAGATCCTGACTTGGTGACAATGGGACCACCTCAGAAGTATAAGCTTTTGAACAAAAAAAGAATTTTTTAAATCGGTTCCCAAACGGCGGAGTAATCGGTGAACATACATAAAAAAAAAAAAAAAAAACAATCATCCGAACATCCCTCCTCCTTTTTTGAAGTCGGTAAAACCTTTAATAATATTAAGATTTGTGATAAAGTTGTTCAATAAGATGTTTTCCCATTATCACCGTGGAGCTTGTTGACCTACTATCGAAAAAATGAGGTCGAGTATAAAAATTACACAAAAATAATAAAATCTAGATCAACTCTAATGCCAAAAATAATTATGTAAATGTCCAGTCACATTCCAGAACCAATAATCATTTCAATAACCTACTAAACAGTCTACCAAAAATCTCGAAGGGTGAACCGGAATTCCTAATGCACAGTAACCACATTATAATACAAAATGAATACCATAAAAATATACTTATTCTCATTCCTCCTTCTCTATGGAATTTATTTTGTGTCATGTAATGTCAGGGGAAAATCTCCCAATTTCCCTTAAGCCGAGGTTAATGAGCTACGCATACAGAATCGTAACGTATAAAATACTAATTGTATTTGGTCGCAGCTCGACGAATTGAATCTGTTTTCAAGATGATGTATAAGGTTATACACATTAAAAATAATCTCTTGGTAATATTTTATGATACTTACAGACGAAGGAATTCTTTTTTTTCTCCGTAAATCACAAATTTAGGACTTGTGAAGCTTCAAAGATAATATCTTTTTAATATAGGCCCTCCATCGTTGATATGCAGGGGGTTTTCGAAAACGGTCAATTCTAATAATCTATAGACTCGAATAGTGAAATGTTATGATTCGAAACATCTTTTAAGTCAATAAGTAGGTAGTTGTATAACATTTTATATAGATAAAATTGTATAAACCATTGAGTACATTGCTGTTGACAATACTGTCAACAGCAATGTACTCAATCCAACGACAACTCCAACGACAGGTCATAATAATACTATTATGACCTGTCGTTGGATAATTGAACATTGTGTTGAATGCTCAATCTCGCTCAATCATGATAGCCGGAGGCTGCATAGCTGTTCATTGATTTTCAATGGAACTGGTACCTTTATTTAACACATTGACATCCAGCGTAGCAGACAAAACAGAAAAGTTATTGGGTGTAAACTGCGTGCGCGATACTCATGCAATGTTTTCAGTTTTAAATAGGACAAAAAATGAGTTTTTAAAACCGCTACCAAACGATCAACTGGGTCATAACATCACGTGACGTTTCGTTCATAAAACTGTTTGTAAATAAGTAGGTACAAAAATAACATGATGGAAGAACCTAATAACTTATCAAGACTTAGTTGCGTGCTCGTTCAGTCCAATCTAATCAGTGCTACGGCGTAGGTGCCGTAGACTTTTCCGTAGCAGAGAAAGGCACGTAGCTCCCATACTATGAATACTTATGAAACTACTAGAGGCGTCCCGCAGCGCTGCCTAGAATTTCAGTCCTAACTTTCACAAAGCTGTGATTTATTTTACGATTATAACATTTTCAGAACAATGAAATGGGTTTGAGTGCTGAAAAACCTGGAATATTATGATTCAGAAATAAACGAGCAGGTTATATGGACCATTTGAGGCATTTAGGTGCGAAATACAAAAGTAAAACCAGCATCCTAATTGCGTAATACACGATCAATCAGAATCGAAAAAAAATCTGCTCAACAACGTACCTTACGAAAATAAGAAGCAATGGATTAGACATTGTTTCGAACTGATTCCAATTCTAGCCGATCATGCATAACGCAAGTATGGTGCAGATTTTAAAATTTTCTGTGACCATCATAGCCAAGCATGAAAGTGAAAGTAAAGGGTGAGTGCACTTTAGTGTCATTTCTTTTTCGTGCAAGTGGCAACTCTGAAATTTCACAGCTGTAACCTATGTTTATTCCGGTTATTAAAAATGAAGCGTTTTACGAAATAACAGCAACGCGTTATAAATGTGAAAACTTATTACAAAAAATTGGAAAGTTATGCTGAGACCGTTCGACTGTAAAAGGCATTAGTTACAGGAAAATGATAACAGAGTTCTTGTGGTCTCAACCGAACGGCATGGATTTGGACGACATGTGGTTTCAACAAGACGGCTACCTGCCACACCGCGCATGAAGCAATCGATTTATTGCAGCAACGATTTTCAACTGGCCACCAAGATACTGCGATTTAACGCCGTGCAATTCTTTGGGGTTTTGTGAAATCTCGGGTTTATGCGAATAAACCAGAAACAAATTCCTGAGCTCAAATCTGAGATCCAACGCGTCATCGGTGAGATACAGCCACATCTCTGTGAAAAAGTCATGGAAAATTTCATGAAAAAAGTAATGACCTGGCATCAGAGCCGTGGGGGCTATTTGCCGGATATTTTATTCCATACTTAATCGGAACATGTCTTCTTTACAATCCTATAAAAATATCACAACTCTCTAAAAAAATACGTGTTTTTATTTTAAAATCAATCAATCATTATTTGTAAAATGAAAAAGTGCACTAATAATGAGAGCCTTTAGTATGAAAGTGTTCCTGTGTAGTGTTCCTGTTATAGTTAATTTGACAAATACCTAACAATATTGTTGTTTCTCAAAGAACACACCATTCTCAAATAGATATGCAGACGTATTCTGTAATAAAAATAATAATATTGTGTTCTGTGCGACAGATATCAAGCTTGTAATCAAATCAGAACTTTTGACAATTACACGTCTCATTTGCAACGGTATAAACAATATTAGTTGACTACTTTTATTCCAGCTCATGCTGAACTTTGTCAGTTGATATCTTTTTGGCTAACGTAACATGGCTTGGGTTTGTTCAATTAAATATCATTGAAATTTTCCATAAAAGTCTCCACAGGGTTCTTAAGAAATTGATGACGTTTTTTTATACACACTGGCCATCAAAACTTAGTACCACACTTTTAAAATTGCAATTTCTTCTAAAATGTAGAAGCTAGAGTTTTGAAATAAAAAACGTTATATAGCAAATTTAATCAGCTTTCTTGGAAATTATAGTTTATTATACATTTGTAACGATTTTAACTTAAACCAAAAAATAGCCATTTTTAACTTACTGGCAAAAAACTCAAAAACCATATAAAACTACAGTTTTACGACTTATTTACATTTTTTTTTTACATTTTGGCTTTTTAATCGAAATTCATTGGTCAAGAAATAAATGTGAAAACAAAAACAAAAAGAGTCAAAAGTTGCAACAATTTGAAAAATTTGTGTTTTTGTTTATAATTTTTTTTAGCCATTCCTTAAAAGACGGTTATCCGCTATAAAGTTTTTATGAATAAAATTAAATTCTTTTCAAATCCTTTTTATTTCGAAATATATCCATGAGTATCGGGACACTGACGGATATTTACTTTTTAAAATATTTTAATAAAAATAAGGTTTTTTTTTGTTGTTACTGGGTCATTTATTTTTATATTTAAGTCAACTACCCATGGTTTGAGTGACAACGGAGTTTACCCTTGCATACTGTATACAAATAATGTTCGGTGTTATTAATAAAAATTAAATAGAAACAGAAAGTATTTACTCTCAACCAAACCTTTACATTAAAATAAATAATATTTTAAGTATTGTCGATGGTCCTAATTATATTTGATCGTCTTGAGGTTGTAGCGTGGATAACAAGGGGTCGGTGACATAGTAAAATTAAATTAGGTACGAGAGACGTAGGAAGGGACGATTTCTATGTTGTAACGTTATACTTTCCTTGTAACACACTCATATAAATTAATAAGAGTCAACGGTAAAAAGCTCACCTTGTTAGTCTTACGACATTTATTTATCTAGATAAATGTAACAACATCAGGTGGAATCTTTCGCAGAGTTTATCGGAAGCCGTAAAAGCTGTAAAGCTGCAAAGCTGAGAGTTTTTTCGAGAATCTAGGTTGAAAACAGACACGTGTTTTTGTAACGTAGGGTAGGTATCCGTGACTTTATTCCGATTTCCGAACATAAACCTGTACCTACATGATAAAATGCAAGGGATGCTAGGAATGTTTTTAAAGAACTGACCCAAGATCTTTGTACATTTTGATACAATATTGTGCCCCACAAAAAAATCTTTATCTTTAAAAACAAAGGATTGTTTTTTTTTGTAAAGTTTTTATTTTTCAAGCTTTTTAGTTATGGTACCTACCCCACACAAATTCGAATACCACTACCTGCTATGCAAATAACAGTGACGGAAACAAAACATCATCCATGTAGGCTAAGTGGGAAAAATACATTTAATGAAGCTAACTCAAAAACTACGCAAGCAAAATTAATAAAATTATTCTGAAGTATGCCCTATACCTACCAAACGAAGAAAGAATCATCAAAATAATTGGCGGAGTAAACGCGTAACAAACACAAAAAAAATAAAACATACAGTCGAATAGAGACCTTTTAGAATTTGGTTAAAAATAGACCCGTTCGATATTACCTTAACACGGTGATATGAAGACTTATATTTAGATACCAAGACCTTCCGAATTTGAGGATTTTTAGAATGTTTCCAATCTCACATAGCTACATAACGGTAGGCCTGTATTTCGTTTGCCGTCTAACAACTCGTAATCCTACACCTCTGAGTTTGTTTCGGCCTTTCTTCTGGTCACTGTTCATCAAACTAATGAGGGTGTGATAGGTAAGGAATTAGAATTGGAACTGTTTATGAACTGTAATTATATTGATATCCTATGAGTAACCGAACATTGGTTAAAAGTCCACCAGTTCATGTTCAGCTTTAACAACCACCAGCTTGCCAGCTCATTCAGCAGAGTTAATATGATACGTGGTGGCTCCCTAATAATTGCTCATAACAATATTAAATTTAAAGAACGTAAGGATATTGTGAGCTTCTCTGTTGAGCGAGTTATGTTCTATGTTACGGGTTTGGTTTCCGCACTTAGTCCATAGGTGTCCTTAGTAAGGTGGACCATTGTGCGTGGGCCATGGCGGCCGTTGGGGGTTATTCCATCCAGCCCACCTCCCTCCAGAAGTTTACTATGTCTCCTGGTGACCTCTGAGTTTGTTTCGGCCTTTCTTCTCAGAGTAGTCAGATAGGAAACGCCGACCTCATCTCGTTTTAAAAATGTGATTGACGTGTAAAAGTGTTTGTACAAACCTACTTACAGAAATAAATCATTTATCATTTACAATTTGCTTTGCGTACATTTTGATCTCTACGAACATTTTGTTGGCCACAATGCGTTACGCAGAAATTTATTGCTAACATACGAACATTTATTTCCTAAGTGATTCATTATCTTCTGCATACTTAGTTCCAAATGGATTAAACTATGCTCATTGATAATATAATCTCCATAGTCTAGCTGCCTTACTATCATGTAGTAATTAGAGGGATCTTTGGATAAACACAGACATATTTTAGCTGCACTGTTTATTGTCTATCTAACTTTGAAAGTGGAGCAACAAAGCCACTGATACTTTACCTATCTAAATAATATACTATCAGTGATAGAAATACGTGTGTGTTAGTAAAATATCGATTCGTTCAAACAGTTTTATAATAAGAAATACTTTCTTGTTGATTTATTTATGATAAGATGTTTATAGGAAAGATACAAAGGATGAAAATAAATTAGGTATATATTTGCTAAATATATCGTAAACGTGCTACAGGTTCTAACAAGAATAATGAAGTAAGCTGCTTAGATTTTTATTGAGAAATCAAATGGAAGGATGTCTAAATAAATTAACCGTTTATATTATACTAGCTGCCCGCCTCGGCTTCGCCGCCTTTGTACAGTATTATTTACTTGTGCATAAAGTTTTAATAAATAAATAAAAATAAATTATCCTAATCGGTCCAGCCGTACTTGAGTTTCAGCGAGACTAACGAACAGCAATTCATTTTAATAATATGTATAGTTTTACAGTATGCAAGGGTAAACACCGTTGTCACTCAAACCATGGGTAGTTGACTTAAATATAAAAATAAATGACCCAGTAACAAAAAAAAAACTTTATAAACATTAAAAGGGGTGTAAGGGGTCCTATTAACATCTCAAAAGACCCAAGCCAACCTCCCCTGCCCGCGGTGCACCCTGCTGTACTACAAACGAGGCTCTGGCGAAACGTTCACCAACCCGCATTGGACTAGCGTGGTGGACTATAGTCCAAATCCCCCTTTAAACTTCCAAACAATGACAGAACAACAAAAGCCCTAGCTCCAAGTGCCCGGCAGCTCTGGAGAACTCCGCGACAATGACGGTAGTCAACGGGTTCCCAGAGCACGGGGTGCTAAGAATCCCCGGGTGAGATCGATCCTCCGTCAACAAACTCAAGCAGCTACGAAAATGGACTCCGATACTAACCTAAATGTTTAGACTTATAATGTACGCACATTAATGCAAGATGAACGACTACTTGAACTAGAAAACGCTTTCAAAGAAATAAGATGGGATGTCATAGGGCTGTCAGAAGTGAGGAGAATGGGAGAGGATACAGAGGAAAGAGAAAACTCTATATTCTATCACTTTGGAGCTACCAGAGGTTTACATGGAGTAGGTTTTTTGGTGGCTAAAAAGTGGAAGAACAATATCATAGAATTTCTCGGATACTCAGAGAGGATAGCGGTTCTCAAACTAAGCATCACAGACCAACATAGCTTAACCATTGTCCAAGCTTACGCACCTACAGCGTCACACACCGATGACGAACTAGAAGACTTTTATGATTTACTTAACAAAGCATGCGATGAAAACCGTAGTACATGGAACGTCATAACTGGTGATTTTAATGCTAAAATCGGGATAAGACAAGACCTAGATAGCCCAGACGTTCTCGATCCACATGGCATAGGAACCAGAAATGATCGGGGAAATGCACTCATGCAGTTTGCATTTGGACAAGGGTTCAAAATTATGAACAGTTTTTTCCCTAAAAAGCCACAGCGTCGATGGACATGGATCTCACCAGATGGTAGAACTAAAAACGAAATCGACTTCGTGCTCTCCTGTAATCATAATAGTATAGTAAAAGATGTTAGTATTATAAATAATTGTAAATTTAGCTCGGATCATAGACCAGTACGTGCAAAGATTGTCATTAAGGTAAAATTAAACCGTAAAGCCGTATTTAAGAACCGAATAAAGAAACTTAACAAAGATGTTCTTATTAGTAATATGGAGAAATTCAATTTAGAGTTAAAAAATTCATTCAATTTACTGCCTATTGATACAAACCAACACCCTCACACCCAATATAACAATATAATAGAAAATATTTCAACGGCTACCAAGAAAATTAAATGTGCAAGAACAAAAAATAACAAACTAAGTAATAAAACAATATCATTAATAGAGAATAGAGAAATTGATGATATTGTGCTATTCTCCACATCATCTTCGGAACTCGAAGAAATGCTCCAAGATCTAAGCACAGCGAGTCTTGAGGTTAGACTTTCAATGAACAGATCCAAAACGCAGGTCATGACCAACAGCACAAAACGTAGGGTTGAGGTAGACGGGCATGTATTGCAATATGTCGATGAGTATACTTATTTGGGCCAGATAGTGTCTTTCAAGAACAGGCAAGACAAAGAAGTCGAAAAACGAGTCCAAAATGCTTGGAAGACCTACTGGGCCCTTAAAGAACATATGAAAGGAAATCTCCCCATATCCTTGAAAAGAAAACTCATCGATATGTGCATCCTGCCCGTCCTAACCTATGGTGCACAAAGTTGGTCACTTACTGAACAACAGAAGTCCAAACTCAAGATTTGCCAGCGGGCAATGGAGCGCAGCATATTAGGTGTCAAGCGAACAGAGCGCGTTAGGAACACCACCCTGCGCTCCATAACTCAAGTAGCGGATGTTGGAGAAAAAACAGCCAGGCTGAAGTGGGAGTGGGCCGGCCACGTCGCACGAATGCACCCGGAGAGATGGGCAAAGATCGTCACTCACTGGACGCCTGAAGGAGGACGTCGCCGTCGAGGTAGACCGCGGCGAAGGTGGTGTGACGATCTAATAATGTTTGCGGGGCCAACGTGGCCAGAAATCGCACAAAATAGAGAGCTTTGGAAGGAAAAAGGTTTGCCCAGCAGTGGGACACACAATAGGCTATAAAAAAAAAAAAAAATCATTAAAAGATTTAAAAAAGTAAATATCCGTCACTGTCCCGATACTCATGGATACGCGTTCGAGAGAGCTGCGAAACAGATGACGGCCGGTCAAGTAAAGTCCCGCCCGGCCCCGCCAACCGCCGGCCACCGTGTTGAGACGCAAGTTCGTTGCCCTTGCGTGTAGGGTGAAATATTCTTGTGGAAAAATGTTGATTTTCTTTAAAAAAAAAAAGTTGTATTTTTCCATTTATTTTACGTTCTATAAATGAAACCAAACCACTGGTTTCAAGGATAATGGTGTTTACACTAACACCCTGTATAGATAATCAACCTGGTATATTAATTACGTATTGTGTATCTTGGACGTTACTGACATCGGTGACGGAAAAACAACTTGAGGAAACCTGAGGACCTAGAAAAGTGACAATCGCTTCGTATTTCTACAATAACAGGATTGACATATTAAGCTTTTCGATAGCTTATGTCAGTCCTATACATTTTTGCGTTTTCCATCATGGTTATCGATGATAGAATGTCACTTTGTCTAGGGCTTCTGGACTTATAGGTGAACCTAAAATCACCAACCCGTCCTGAACAAGCGTGGGGATCAATGCTTGTGCTCTCTCTGTGTGAGAAGTGGCCTTTTGCTTTGCAGTAAAAGGCTATTTATTATCGCTGAGACTATTAAAATTCGTTATAGTTTTACTCTGAGTAACTAAAGAAACGGAATATATTTTTAGGCGTCGAAAATTTTGCGAAACTTCATTAAGTTCGCATCAATGTGTTTTATTTAGTTTTACGCTCTGTGAACCTAATAGTGTTATAAACTGGGGTTTGAAAATATTTTTGTTGGCCCCAGGATGGCCCCAGGCTACATCAGATAACTACGAAGTAATAAAAATGTATTCCTTTTTTTTTCATGCGAGTGCTGTTACCAAAAGTTGACAATCAGCAAGGTTGACTCTACTCTGAATACTGACTTTGAAATTGCGCATGTGATGAAGTTAGGTAATAACCTAACTTCATCACATGCGCAATTTCAAAGTCAAAGTCAAAGTCAAAGTCAAATAATTTATTTAAACTAGGCACATTAAAGGCACTTTTGAACGTCAAATACATAGAAATAGAACTGATTCTAGTTGCCCCTTCCAAAAGGTAGTTTTCGTATGGAGAAGAATGGGCAAGAAACTCAACCGTTACTCTTTAAAAAGTAATTGGCTGTTACAATATTTTCGAATTACAGCATTATTAGGTATGGGAGCACAGTGTAGGGCACAATTCAAACGATCAAATAAAAATAATGCCTTATTTCTTGCTGAAGATTTTTTATTAATTTCACGTCTATAAAAAAAAAATGTTTTACAATATTTGGTATACATCAATTATATAATTACATGTAAAGATGATGCACCGAGAATACAATTACTGTACCACAATAGGTAAAAAAAAAAGAATTAAAAATGGAGCAATGACAAATAAATTAATTAAGTATGTGATAGATACATGGTGCTCAGCTCTCATATTTACAAACATTGTAAAAGTATACGATATCACAATATTCCTACAAACTTACAAGTAATACTAATAGGACAGTGTGTGAGTGTAATAATCATAAAATGTAAAAAATCTATGATATACAAATATTAAATTATACAACTAGATTAGCAACCAGTTTGATTTTGTCCAGACTCGAATTTGTCCTATGGAGCAAGACCAGCATATTTCCAAGCATTCTTATCTTGGATATAATCCTCTAATTTGTAATATGCTTGTTTACAAAGTGTACTTTTAATATGAGTTTTAAATTTTCTTTCATTTAATTGCAATATATCACTAGGTATTTTGTTATAGCATTTAACGCAGTACCCCATAAAAGATGTTTGTACTTTAGCTAATCTGAAAAATGGTTGATCTATTTTATCTTTATTTCTAGTGTTTAAATTATGTCTATCACTTATCTTATTAAAAAGATTTAGATTTTTTCTTACATACATAATATTCTCATAAATGAATTGGCAAGGTACCGTCATAATATTAATCCTTTTAAATAGTTCCCTGAGAGATTCGCGGCGAGATAGATTATAAATGGTTCTGACAGCTCTCTTTTGCAAAACAAAGATGGAATCAATGTCAGCAGCCCGACCCGAAGTAACTGAAATAGACCAAACACGCGGTTTCTACATCTGTTAACTGTCTTATCTTTCTAACAGCATAAGCGGCCGAGCTTAGCCGCCCCGCAAGAGATGTTATATGGGGGCCCCATTGTAATTTCTCGTCTAGCGTGATTCCCAGGAAAACTGTTTGATTAATAAATTCCAGTTTTTCTCCGTTCAATATGATGTCACATTCGCTACTTCTAACATTAGGTAGTTTAAATCGAATGCATTTGGTTTTTTTTTCATTAAGTACCAAATTATTTACCGTAAACCAATCTTGGACCTGAAGAATAGCGCTATTCACGTCGTCAAGATTTTGTGATCGTCGGTTTATTTTAAAAATGATGTGTCATCTGCAAATAACACCATCTTCGGTTGATTTAGTAGTAATTGGGGTAAATTATTAATGTAAACTAAAAAGAGGAATGGACCCAATATCGAACCTTGAGGAACGCCCATTGCCATTTCAGACCCCAATGAGTTTACGCCGTTTACTTGAACTTTAACTTTTATATCTTTCAGATATGATCTTAGTAAATCAAGAGCTGTATTCCTAATCCCATAGTGCTCTAGTTTCAGCAGAAGTGTCTCATGGTCGACGCAATCGAACGCCTTCGAGCAGCGGCTTGCCTTAAAAACTGAGACAATCAATTAAAAAAAAAAAACTCCTATAAACTTCCAAGTCAATCCTTCATGTCGCAAGAATTGATAAGAATAATAACATAAAAACTTCGCGCTGCACCAGCCGCGCGCTATAAGTACAAGCTAGGCTAAGCTGCCAGATTTACATAATCAAATTAAGCACCGTTGCCAAACTGCCACAGTTGCGATCTCGCTCTAACACTATAGCGTTAGGCGAGATCGCACCCATGAATGAAGACGTCAATTCTGTAGTACATTGCATCTTTCTCGCTCACACACGCTTGCAGCAACGTCGCAGCAGCCAGCTTCTAGACCTCTCATTTTTTGCATGTTTCCATGCAAAAAATGAGAGGTCTAGAAGCTGGCTACGTTTGTTACTGCGTACGTTTTTTAAACTATTAGAATGTACTTATTTTGCAAAATGTTCTAATATTTAAGCCCGGCTTTTGAGTTTTTATGAATGGAACGAATCGTATGTTTGAAGTTCGCGCAAATGCACTAGTCGCGATGTTGACCCGCGTAAAGTGAGTTGCAAGTCCGCGAAGCGACTCAATTTGTTATTGTTTTGAAATAATATTTTGAGATCAGTATTTTATTTTTCAATTGAGGTTTGAATTACCTACCTAGTTTTATTATTTAAAATGATGTGATAGTTATTGCGGCTATGTCATTCCTTATGCTTAGTAGTGTTTTTATCATCAAAATGTGAATTTGGAAACTGTGTTCGAAAAGGTATGTAAATACATTGAGTTTTCTGACAGTAAGTAACTCTTTGCTTCACCGTAATCAACCCCAAATTACTATAACTCGGAAATATAAACAATTAGGTAGGTATTTTTGTCAGTCGAAGAATATATTGAAATTGGCATTCGATTGTTTAGTATGTATAAAGATAAGAGTATGACCAAACTTAGGTAGCCCTAGCTGGTGCCATGAAAGACATCAAAATTTGTATAGTGTTGTTTGTATGGCAATTGTAGTTTTAGTAAACCACTAAAAAACAAACCACTTGTTATAATACATCTCATCAAGATCACAAAACACAATAATTTTCGTATCGAAGATATTCTTCATAACTAGGCGTTTTGAAATAAAGATTAGAGTTGGCTATTGTCATTATGATTAATTATAAAATGTTATATACCCAATGTAATTGTAATATCTCATTTAACATTTTCAATCGACTTAAAACTTAAATTTCATAAAACTAAATATGCGTACGGTAATAGAACAACAAATCGATAATTTGAGGCCATCTAGCGGCTTTTGATAGAATAATTTTTATGTGAAAAGCGTTGACAAAGTTATTATGGTGAAAAGGTCCTGCGAAGCGGTGTGGTTACGCGCATTCGTTAATAGATGGCGCTTAGGACAATTCCGTACTGACACCTGAAATATGTAGAACTCTTCTACATCGGTAAATCGCTCACTTGTCTGTTTTTTAAATCGTTAAAAATCTGTCGGCTTGCCCTGATTTTGAGCCCTAGGCACGCCACTGCCTTCGAGAGATCGCAAAAGATTCCAATGGCATCTTGTGCTTCTTCCCAGGCGTTAAAAATGTTCTTTATTAGGGAGACACCAGCGTCGGTGGTACAACGCCCTTTGGTGAAACCGTACTGTTGTTCATGAAAGATGGAATTTTTATTAAAGTGACGTAACATTTGATTAAGTATCAACTTTTCAAACACCTTGCTGAGAACTGGCAGAATTGACACAGGCCTATAATTGTTGGGTTCCTTACTATCACCAGATTTGAACAAAGGAACTACTTTACTGTGTTTCATGAGATCCGGAAAGACTCCTTGGTCTACACTGGTGTTAAATAAGAAAGCTAAATAAGGCGCAATGGTTTCGATGATAGACCTACAGACTTTTACAGACATTCCCCATAGATCTTCTGTTGATTTAATTTTAAGATCTTTAAAAGCTTTTATAACTGCCTGGGGGTTTGTATGCTGAAACCTAAACTCCAAAGGGCATGCCTTTACATTCTTTCTAAGTAAGCCAGCAGAAAGCGCGGGTGAAGAATTTAAAGCTTCAGTAGTTTTAACGGGAATATTACCAAAAAAGTTTTCAAATTCCTGAGCTATTTCTACATCTGAGTTGATGAGAACTTTTGCAGTCTCTAAATTGAATTCAGTACTACGCTGTTTTTTCCTACCTGTTTCATTATTTATTATTTGCCAGGTAGTTTTTATTTTATCATCAGCTGATTTTATTTTATTGCTAATGTAAAGAGCTTTAGCTATTTTCCAAACATTTCATAGACGGTAGAATTTTTCGGGTTACATATGCCCCGTTGATTGAGCTAGGTTGGTAGCGGAGTTTATTGCCAGGGCTGAGCTGACCCTAAATGAAATACTTCAGAATCGACGCTTATGAAGTATTTTAGGTAACCAGATAAACAAGGGGCAACTGTCGCTAATTACAGAAGGTAGGCAACTAATTATCTATAAAATTTAAATGTCTATTTTCGACAACATTTTGCTAGGGTAACGCACACACACTTACAATAGATATGAAAATAAAATATACGAAGACTAGATAAATACAAGCAGTAATGCGAAAAAGGTATAAGAACACTGTAAGAACACTTACATTCTCTAAAAATACCTTAGTAATAAAAGCTATATTATTATCATTCACTTTTTTTATTTTTATTATTCTAATTGCTTGTGTTTCACGAACTGGAGCCAATTAAATATTATTCTTTCTTTATTTTTCTTTCAGGATGTTTTTACCCTACATTTTTCGTTTAATTTATCCTACAGTAACTTTTTTCGTTCATTTACGTACGTACATTTGTCAAAACGTTTCATCTTGCCATTGCACACGTCTCCCTACGTCCTCCAATAAGCCGCAAGAACCTCAGATGGCTACCTATGGTAATTTCCAATCCTCCATCAATTGCACAATATTGAATACAAACCCAAGTCAATCAGAATTGAAAACCCATTTCAATTCTGATTGACTTCTGAGGTTTTTTTCTAAGCTGGTTGTGGGGAGATGTAAAATGAATATTATTATGTATTATTGGAATAGGTGCCTAATTTAATATTGGTCAGTGAATAATACGCGTGCATATTTGGATATCATAGTTGGTATTGAAACGTAAGTTCATTAAATTCCGACGTTAATTAGTTGGTATTGAGTGTGGCTGGCCGTTGTTCCACGTTTAACAGAACGTAATACCTACCCTATCAAAGTGGGAATATTCATTTCCACTTTGCGATTGAATCGTAGGTACCTCATTAGAATGTCGGAATTTACTCCTGCCTTTTTCCTAAGTAATAATTTCATTCTTTTGAAAATTGTCATATTCATCATCTTGTGCTAATGTTAATTATGAAAATTGTTGGAAACCTCTTCGAGTTTTATTTACTTTCTGTTACTTTTACTGACGCGGATTGGTTGATCCGTGGGTATAATAAGCATGTTATAAAATTCAATACAGACTGGGACAGTTTTTTAGTAACCGAAGACATTTTCAATGCAGGGGGTCCAGAATCCTGTACTGAATCCATGGTACCTAACACGCTGTGCGTCGATTGTATACCAACCTGTATATTTTGGTCCTTACATAGCTACCTAACATGGAAGTTGTATGTAAGTAGAAAATTAGTATGTACAATAAAGTACAACGTAGATACCAACATAGACGTTTATTTATTTCTATATTATTTAACAAGGCCTGAGGCATTTCGTGGAAGGTATTCTTTTGTAAACATTTTTGATTCATGATTTCTTTGAAAAATGTGTGTATAGTGAATGTTTGTAATTTTATGACATGAAAGATGAGTAATTTGTATCGTTAACTGTTATTGTTGATGAACTTGTTATTGTTGTTGTAACTGTTGCTGTCAGTGGTGGCCCAGTGGTAACGGTCGCGACTTACGAGTTATAGGTCGTAGGTTCGAACCCTTACAGGCGCTTTACTTTGTGTAAATAATTTCATTACCACTGCTCTCAAAACGGTGAAGGAAAACATCGTGAGGAAACCGGCATGTCCTAGAACCAAAAATTCGAAGACATGTGACATCTACCAACCAGCACTGGGCCCGCGTGGTGGATTACGGCCCACTCCCTCTCACAGAGAGGAGGCCTGTGTCCCAGCAGTGGGAACATTATAGGCTGATTATGTACTATTTTATTGTTTATTATTTATTTATTGTTTGTGGTTTATTATTTTTCAACATTTGAAAAGCGCAAACGTGTTTGAATAAATTTCGCCCGAAAGGCGCGACGCGACTCTAGTAGAAAAAATTCTGTGAAATCTTCATGGAAGTTGTTCTACAAGAATCGCGTCGCACTTTAAGGGGGAGTAGTTTGACAGCAAAAAATCATATTTCACCCGCGCAACCCTTACCTACCCCTCTCATTAAACACGACGAAAACAAAACACAATGCCTTCCCGCCAGCAGAAACTTTTCGTCTGGCGTTTATAGAATTCGAATTTCAATCTTCTGTAGTTTATTTTGCTTATACGATACGCTAAGCTTGAATTCAGAACTATAGATCATGTTCATGTTTTGGAACTAGAAACTCAATGTTGACGTGAAAAAGTTCAAATTTAAATGTTACCAAATTTTATTTAGGACCTTGTACAATTTGTACCTAATGACGTCTTTGTGGAAAACTGTGTTACCAAGTAATAAATAGAATGCTATATCGTGGATTTCTCTCTTTGGAGGATCGTGCAAAGTGATACCTAAGTAAAAAATAATATTCGTATAATGAATTTTGCACTGTATTGTGCAACGAATATGGCATGTGTCATGAAAACCTTTCCTGCGCCAAACGCGAACAATCCCCTTCGAAAATATTTGAAACATGTGAAAAAGAGGCCGAGTTCTGTACAAAAGAAATAAATGTAGGATTGTCGGATTCACCACTAAAAGAATTGACATCTATTCATCTATGTAAATGGGAGCCAAAGTACCAAAGGGACTAATTATAACAAGGGCCCGAGGTACGCGCTCAGTACCTGCGCTGTGTTTTGGGCGCGCGCCCGGCGCGTTTTGGACGCTCGTCAAACGCAACAAGATTTCCACATTTTGTTGTAACTTTTGAACCGTGTTTCTTTTAAGTTTATTACTAATGCGGAGAAAATGAAAAGGAAAAATAGTGAAAAAGGAACTCGCGTCCAAGCGTCAAGGGCACGGTTAGGCTTCATTTACGGAGACGCGAGGAGTCGCGCGTGGCTTTGGGCGGCGCGACTCGCACTGAATTCAAACATATAGCGTTGTATGAGTGCGTTTACGGAGACGCGATTTTACACGCGTTTGTTTGAAATGGAGCGTTTTTTGCGGCGGAGCCCGCGAATGGCATAGCCGCGTCACACGCGGCGTTTCATCACGGCGGCACACGCAGCAGCAATGCCCGCGGCATACCTTCTCCCAGTCTTATTTGTAAATCGCACAACGGAGATGCAAGTTGAGACTGGCAAGTTGCGACATGTGCAGGCCTAACGGCGCCCGGCATGGGCGCTCGCTTAGACTGCAGCGCTTGATATAATTCGTTACATAGGAATTCATACAATTTTATTGAGCGCCCGAAACGCAGCGTACAAAATGCGCGTCTCGGGCGCTTGTTATAACTAGTCCCTCAGTAGAAAGTTTAGTATGGTCCCTCTTTGTAACTGTTGAAATTGTAGCTTTGAAAACATGCCAAGTTGCTTTAGGCCTCATTTACGGAGACGCGGGGCGTGGCGCGTCGCGTGCAGTGTGGCGTCACGCGGCGCGTCTGACGTTTTTTCTGTTTACGGTGCGGCGGTGCGTGAAGCGGCAGTTATCATCCCACGCGTTAACATAAACATATGGCAATATACGTCTTGATTGTCGCTGCTTTTTTTTGGGGTTATAATATATATTTTTGAAATGTGCTAATTAAAACCTTTCATTTGATACCCAACATGATATGATTAAAAAATATTTTTTGTTGTTCATGATATGTCAACTAGAGGGCGCAATTTTCAATTTAATGTGTCTTCATATAGCCTTTGACCAGCGGACGATCAAGAAGCTTCCAACGATCCCTCATTTGTCAAATTGTGATGAGTCTTTTAGAAGATAATATGTGGGAACAGACATAGATAAATACATAGAAACCGGTCAAAATTATAACCCTCCTTTTTGCTTCGCCGTAGTCAGGTAAAAACTAAAACCCAACTACGACAAAAAAATCAACTAAAGAGATATAAACAAGACATCACGGACAGACAAATTAAAAATCCGGAGTCATACGGAATCTTTTCGAGTTCGTTCATTATACCAATAACCGAAGAATAAAGGTATTATTCTAAACAAGTTTTATTTAGGGGCGGTCAGTCGCTCCAATTGTTCGTCTAAGGGTCACCTTACAAGAAGTTTGTCAAAAAAAGTGGGAGTAAACGAATTTGGATCCTGAGTAAATCGCAATAAGATTTAATCTCCAGTGCGAACTTTCAAATGAACGTAGAATGGGCTCGTTGGCTATGTTGTAAATTTTCTCCGCAAGAAAATTCACCGCAATACAGAGCAATGGCGCTAGTTGTACCTACTTCTTTCTATACTCCGTGCTACTATACCAGTCAAAAATCTGTCAAATAAAATGTATGTCATCTTGAGTTTTCAAATATCAACATTGAATTTTATATGTTTATTTAGACTCGGTATTTATTTATTTATCAATCAATAACACTTGTAATATTCGTTTTGGAAGTGGTTTTAGTGTTTTGTTCATGTTTTCTATGTCTCAGTTTCTTTTGTGGAATGTGATAAATTACGAAAATATTATTTACGAAAATAAATAATATCTCAGCGCAGCTAAAAATTTGAGCGTAGTCCTCTCGTCTCAACAGAGCGACGCCGACTGATTTGTGAAACAAAAATATGCTTGAAGTTCCCGTAATATGCGACGGAAGATGACTCCTTCCACGAACTAAGAACGTCGTAAGTCCTACAAGCTTTGATTCGTAATAAAACCAAAAATAAAAGGAATAAAAAAAAAAGCCTACACAATTTTTTTTGCCTTGTTTTAATACATATAATCATCTAATTTTTATCATAATAGGCATTAGCATTTTAAGTACAAATCGAAAATACGTGAAAATTAGAGGTAACTTCGTGATATTTTTTTATCGAGAAAATTTTAATATTTTGTGTTTCTGTTCCACAAAAAGTTTGGAAATATCATGTAGTTACTCATACTATTTTTATTTTACACCTAAGTCTTATCAATTTCATGAAAAATCAAATCGAAGACAGGCAATTTTGCTTACTACCCGCCCTTAAACGCGATACTCTTACCTAACTAAACGTTTTTGCCGACTAGATTCAAACAAAAAACATTTACTTAACTAAGGAGTATTTTACGCACTAGACCACTAAAATACTCCATAAGCATTGTTTGCACTTTAAATAATGGAGCTTTAAAAAACATTCGTTATTTTAATGTCGGATCGCGCCTATTTTAAAATATCGTTAATCGTACGCGCTGCCCTATGTGGTTAAGTCTTGTAATTACACAAAATGTATTTACACTCAAAATAATATTTTTGTGCCGTGTGTTTACCATTTCATTTCTCTTTTAAATCAGTGTAATTGGTGAAATTTACCTGTGAATTCATTTATTTTATTAAATTGTTTATATTAAGCTTCGGTTTTACTGAAATGACACTAATTTCCTGTGGCATTTGAACTTTTCAACAAAGCTCACGTACCACCGTGCCATGACACAGTGGTTTTGTTTTAATCCAACTACGGCAAAGCCAAAAGAGGTTATATATAAATTATGATTTTCGCAGGCGATATGTATGTTCATGATGTAGGATACATGGTGCAGGATGTATGTATGTTTCATCTGTTCCCTCATTCTAAAATAGTCGTCGTATTTGGACGAATGAGGTTTGTATAACAATTTGGTTATACGTAAACCAAAACGGATGTTATTTTGTTACTGTCCGGTTTAAACATACCTTTTTAGTAGGCGTTTTTGTCTTATTTGGGTTTTAGTTTTAGACTATCTTTTTTTATGTAAAGATGTAGTTTTAAGTAGAGCATTGCCTACTTTTACATGAACAGCTATGGAGTACTTATTTAAGAGGTACAGTACAAGTACAAAAAATCGTAATACCAATTAATTTATTTACCACAAAAAGTAAGGCAAGCAATAATACTAAAACAAAACAATATCTAACCAAATATTTCTTCAGCTGTTTTATACCCGAACCCTGTACAGCTTCCGAAACCACAAACTGCAATCACAAACCCACATAAATGAGGAACTTGAAAAATAAAATTCTAATTAGAAGGATTCTCGCGAAGGTAAATCGACCGACAGAAAACTTAAAATACGCTGGTGTGCTCAACAAAATATTAATTTTAATTAAAAGTTCGCTTCACCCGGTAATCGCGTTTGGAATAGAGATGAACTGATGCCAATAATCTTCTTTGACCTTATGATTTATGTGAAACTGACCGCGATAAATGGCGACCCTATTTCCATTAATTTGGTCTAAATCGCACACCGAATCTAACGCTATAATTGCAGCTTTTATACCTCGATACCCAAATATAGATGGGCTTTACTGGCTAAGCTGATTAAAGCTCATTAATGGGCCAACTCGACCGGGCGAGTCACATTTTCGCCGAGTATCACGCCATCATTGATTACAGGCGTGCATTTACAAAATTGCACTGCCGCATTGTTTATGGCGATGAGCAACTACCAAAAATTCAATTTCAGGTACCACAGACGAGTATGGCAGGTGTAGTGTATGTTTGTCTTACAGGTTGGCCGCACATCTGCGAATTCTCTGGGGGCCAAGTCTATTAATTTACAAACGTGTCAGTGGTCTCACAATGATCAGTTTTTGATAGATATGCCACACAAAATCTGTCAAAAACTCATCACTGACACGTTTGTTACTTAGTAGACTTGGCCCCCTGGTTGTGAGCGGCGCGGCGTCCCTCGCTTACCATCACTCCTGATGGTGCATGTGGGGTCTCCACCCCGATGTTTTTTTACCCAACTTTTGTTTTAAATTAATAGACTGTTCGTCAAAATTAGGCTGGAAATCTACCCACGCTAAAATTGATCATGCACGAAGCGCCGCGCTGGCCGCAGATAGCACACCATATTCATAACATGCATAGACTTGTGCACGTGTTACAGACACAAAGCATTGTTACCGTAGGTGGAAAACACAAATATAGCCTGACGCTTCACTGTCGAAATAAATCAAAACGGCATGTTGATGAGCTTTCACACACTACAGCGCCGCTGAATCCTAATCGTATCCCAACTATCCTAATCCTAATTTTCCTAACCTACATATATTATTATAAATGCGAAAGTGAGTTTGTTTGTTTGTTACGCTTTCACGCTAAAACGACTATACGGATTTAGATGAAATTTGGCATATGGGTAGACCATGACCCGGAAAAGGACATGCATAGGCTACTTTTCATCCTGGATCGCACCGGGGATCGCAGACGAAGTCGCGGGCAACAGCTAGTAATTGCATAAACGTTACCCAACCCAGGTACATATTCGGAATCAGTTGGGACGCAAGCAGTGGTAATACAGATTACAGAATAGTATGTACAGGATGTGAAAACGCTGTATAGTTTTTGCCGGTATCGTCTCAATATAATCCAGAATATTATTATACTGCTGACGCGTTATTTGCCTGCATATACTCGTAGTGTTTAGGTACCTATACGTTCTTGCTAAACTATAACCATGGAATTGCTAAAATGTATTCTCGGAATAGGAAAAACGAACTGTTTAAAAAAAAAAAACATACCTTAACTATCTACACTTCGAGTGTTACCGAAGCATCTAGTACAGAACACATAGTCCATCAATAACAAGTAAATATCTCAACATAAGCAATCACTAAATTCCCGACATTTTCCTTACAAAACAAAGAAGTTTCAATATTCGCATATACCACACGAAAACAGCTATTATTTCTTTGGCAAACTTATTAACTATCGCTAAAAAGTGCCATTAAAACTTTTACGAAGTCATTCTTGGAGATGCAAACCAATGAACCGTTAGAGTATTTCAACTACTTTTTTTTGAGCAAACTAATATCAGCGAAGAAAAATAATAAGTTGTTCAGTTGCATATTGTTTGTTTAGGTAGGTACCTACTGGGAAATGGGAATTAGGAGTCAGTTTCCCCGTATTTGATTCGCGCGGAACTTGTCTTACGGGCTACTATTATGTCCCTTGCCCGGTCGAATGGGCACGTAGCTCATTTGTACAACAAGGTGATCACCTGGATAAGTATCTAAGTTGATGGACAGTAGTTTCATATCGAGCGACATTTATGAGATTCGGAGATATTTTATTGAGTGAGCTAATTAATTTAGTTGGATTGATAGATGAAGAAAAACAAAACTGGAATGTATTAGCAGATATGCTTAATGCTTATGCCTCACAAAACATCCGTTTGACATTTGAATCACCGGCCAATAAAAAAATAAAGTTTTTTCAGACTGACGGTTTTTGTAAGCTTTGTCTATGTATGTTTTTGTAGAAATATAGAGTAGGCTAGTAATCTATAATTTACAATAGTTATTGGTCACTACAGTACAGGTACACTTTACTTTCTTTGATCGCCAGAAATAAAGCTGTGGCGGTATCTACATCGCCACATGCGAACTACGCATCGAAGACCTGACGTCACATAAATCCTGCATCGCGCAATTAGAGTTTACCGTGCAGTGAACATATATACAAAAACCCAATATCAATCATTGGGCAGTTGCCCGCCAGACACAACACCCGTCTGGTAGGAGGATTCTCCCTTTTCTATGGGGGATGAGTGAACTTTATGTGTAACTCTATGAGTTAACTTTTTTTTCTTTTCTTTTCGCTACCTGTTTATATATATCACATACACCACTACTCCTACAAAGCCATAAACACAAAATCTTCATAACATCTAACTTAGCAACTAATCCCACATTTTTGGTCGTGTGTGGGATAAAAGAGGAAAACATTACAAAAGTTACAGGGTTCGAACTGACCGCAACTTTGTAACAGATGTGACCCTTTGACCTTACAAGTTCAACGATAAAAATATAGGAACCTTTTAAGAAGCTCTTTTAAAATACAGGTTGGTTTTTCGAAGTTGTTTGAGTTAATTAGTAGAACGATATTACAGTAATTAACTTTAGTATGTGCTATTTTGAGCGTTATTACTGGTCTACGTGACTTTCAGCACAGTTGCAAATACCTACTATTGCTATTGTTGTGTAATAAATCATCATTCGTTTAAAATAATTAGGGAAAATGGGAAAACAAAAAAACTTTACTACAACCGACTTCCAAAAAAAACACATTAAAAGTGAAAAATAACTAGAAGTCGGTGTCTTTGCTTTTCAATTCAACAGACGAATTGAGAACCTCCTCCTTTTTGAAGAAGTCGGTAGGTTAGTCGATTACCATCCGTCGGGTTGTCCGTAGTGTACTTAACCGCAATTGACAACCCTATTGACGATCCACTGTGTCTGCCTTTTGTGTTCCGATCTTTATCAAATATTTACCTGAATGAATGGCCCGCATCGGATACATTTACGTATCTGATGAGTGTTGTTTATTAAATCTATGCTTGTAGTTTTTTTAATAATTTAATTAAACAAGGTGACACTTTTATCTTAGTCCCATAGCCAAAATTGAGCCGTAACACTCTTCGAAAGTGATATCATACAGGTTTGTCGCATACCTACAGGTTATCAATAGGCAGATGCATTAAGTTCCTGTCAGACTCGAAATAATATTCAAGGTCTATAATGCTGACAAGTAAAATGCATCAATACCCTGAAAATCCACACAAAGTGTGTGGTGCGTATTATTATACCTATTAAAAAATACCGTACAGTAATATCAAAGTTACGTATTTATATTCAGTATCAGAATCCCTACACCGGGTAAAATCTCCATAACATAAGATATTTCTAAACTAAATGAGGCACACGATTCACCCATTTATCATAACACCTATCATTTTTATGAAGACACTTCTATTATATTTTATGAGATCCTATGCGTCCCTGAAAACTTAGAAAGTAGAATCTTGTTACAAAGTTCTTTTTGTCATGAAGTACGATTTTAAGGCTTCATGTACATGACGCCGGAGACGCACCGAGCGGCGTGGTGGACCGCTAGATGAAAAAAAATCAGAATTTACCTCAGCATGAGTGTAAAATCTACGCGGCGGCGGCGGTGCGGTGCACGATATTCATTCGTATACACAAACATGCGTTCCGGCGCGGCGGTGCGTGCGGTACCGGCGTCATGTACAGGAAGCCTAAGCTATCACTTTGGCTAGAAATTGAAAAAGTTTGCGGGAATGTTATAATTATGTAAAAATTTTAGGAACAAACTGACATTTTATTCACGACCAGAAACAAAACAATGTTTTGGTTGTAGTGAACAACAGTAAGTATGTACAAGACATACATATATGCATTAAACATTATCATCATTTCAGACGAAAGATGTCCACTGCTGCTGGTCTTAGGCCTCCCCCAAGCATCGCCATGATTTCATTCAAATGTCATGTTTTCTTGAAATAGTTATACGATACACATACATGAACTTAGAGAGATGCTGATTGTAATGTTTATAATTCTGTAAATCCATATTTGTTACGGTCGCGAATCATATAATATTCAACATACAATCTGATACTGACCTGCAAATTGCAAAAAACTTAAGAAAATTTGATTTCACGAGCTACCCTGAAGCTTTCACCTTATTCCTGAATTTATTATTACGACGACAAAACGGAACTTCTGTATTTAATCGCCATTGCGCCTACACAGTATATAGTTACAATTTATCAGCTTGCCGAGATAATGTGTAGTTTTAAACGGAGATCGATATGAGCCTTATAAACCGCATGCCGACGTCTTGCAGTAAATCTAGCTGAACAAACGGAGTATCTTAATTCTAACGACATGTATGCAATGATTAATTTAGTTTGTAGCACATGGGATCGTCCATTAATCACGTGAGGCTTGATACGGGGATGGGATGTGCCCGTTCGGAAAAAATCACAGAGGGTGTAGTGAGATTTAACGTGTATTATTTAATTTTTCCTTGAATGCGTGATTTCTAAAACGAAAAGCGGCGTGTGACCTTGACTCGCCGTTGCCAGGCTACGATTGATTTAAATAAACAAAACATTAAAAAAAAAAGAATATTTTAATTCTGTTTTTTTTTATGATACTTTGTACAAAAAAGTACTCACGTGATTTTGGGTTTGGGACCTCACCACACCACGTATCATCGGGGGGGAGGGAAGGTTAAAAAATTACTAAAAAACATCACATCATCATTTTATTTTAATTAAATCCCAAACCGAATCGACCTTGCAGGCTTTTTAGTTTTTAGTCATGTTTTAAAATACGTTGTAACGGCGACTGGTTTCTGTCGAGACGGCCATTAAATCTTCCATTTTTTGTTTTCTTGTAAATTGAACTTAATTTTTTATTTTGCCCTGAGTCAACGCCATATTTTGAATAAAAATTGGAGTTTTTAATTTGTGTGACCCCAATATAAAAATTCAAAAAAAAATCGAAATATAAAAAGGTTTTGGGAACTAGTAGGTACCTATGTACTTAAAAAAATAATCCTTGTCTAAATACTTTTAAAATACAGCCCGACGCGATTCGACGTAGTACCGTAGTTAGATTGCTAAACGTATCAACACCTACGACTCATCAATCTGACGTAGGCTAGATATGGAAATTCGCAGATAATTATGTTCGCAGATCATCATTCTCCTGTCCTTATCCCAAATTATTTGGGGTCGACCTAACATTTCTTTTTTTTTAATATTTCTCTGTTAGTCGTCATCCCGGTAGTCACCCCCTTTCTAGCCATATAACCTTCACACAATCTATTCATCGTTTCTATGGTCTTCCCCTATTCTTATAGCCATCCCCATTTATTCCCAAAACTTTCCTCACGACATAATTTTTCATCATTCCTCCGCATCACGTGCACCAGGAAAACCGATTTCCATACAACTTTTTAGTAACCGGTGCCACTTTCAGACTTCCTCTTATATACTCATTGCGATAGATGTTCGCAGATGACGCGAGATAAACGAATATCCAGGTCAACCCTTCCCGCCACTAGAAGTGGTACTTCGGTGCCATAACCACGGCAATGTTGACCGAAGTGGTGTGATGTGAAACGAGGAGGCACAATGATGTCGTTTATTTTTTTGGCTTTATTCGATATGAGATTTCCCAACCCTACTTCGTTTTGAATACATTACAATTTGAGGCTGAAAACCAGACTACTTTTTGTTATTCATAGCTTTACTTACGTGTTATTTCCAACCTTGATAGGAAATACTATTCATCTATTTTTGTACAGTCCTGCAGATCAAAAACCTCTCTCTAGAGGTATGTATATATCTATTACATGTATAGCCATAAAAATGTAAACGGAACGAAGGAGTCTGGATCTCACGACACAGGGAATCCTAGTGTGTGTTCCAGGAATCAACGCATTCGAATCAATTCTTAAATAATAAGTTATTATTATTCTCATTCTTTCAAAATACAAAATTATACGCAGTAGTTACACTAAATATACACCCTTCATTAATACCATTATAACGTGGGCTTGACACCCACTAACCCGCACAAATAACTTGAAGCACACACATCTAGTTTGCGGCTGCAGTACATGGAAGTTGAACTGGCGCGTATTTATCTAATAATCGTAGGTGTATATCAACAAACTGCTGAACTATTGCAATTGATGCTCGCTTCTGCGGCAGTGGTTAAGAATAGAACCTATATTGATATTAACCCAGCAGCATATTGAAAAACTTTTGTTTGTGAGTTTCCTTCCTTCGAATATTATTATGAAGTCACAACTATTGTTTTTTTCTGATATAACATAAAATTAAAATACATGTGACATCTACCAACCCGCACTTGGCCTGGTGGACTACGGCTCACTCTCTCTCAGCGAGAGGAGGCCTGTGTTCCAGCCATGGGTACATTATATGCCGATTATGCTTAAGGGTAGGAAATACAATGAAGGAGGTATCTATAACTGCACTGTTGGTGTACCACAGTAGGAACAGTGCGCGGCTGTTTTAGATAAAGCTCGGTTTCTAATAGAGCGTCGTCCGTGCCACTCATTCCTGGGTGTAGTAGAGTCTCTTTCTAAAATCTCTTTTGTTGTGCCCTAATCCCTTTGTACACGGCACGGTTTCTTTACCGTACGGCATATAAACCGCGCCATAGAAAAAACGTGTCTGTCACCCAGCTTCCTTATTGGTCCATACAATACTGACGACCGTGCCTAGACACGGCGAATAATTTAGTAGTTTTTAACGGCAATAAAAACGTGTGTGGGCAAAGGGACTTACTGTAGAGGTTTTTAGCCTGCATGGTTTTACCATGCAACGATCCCGAATATTTTATAAGTTGATGGCATTTATAATGAGATAAACACTATTTCATGTTTAGAAGGATAGAGAAGAGTTGACAGCGCGTATCTAAATGAAAAATAATTAAGGCCTCAATTCGTCTTACGCTGATGTCAGTCGCGTACGGTCTTTAGGTGTATGAGAACAGGGTGTAAAGTTCACTCATCCTCTATAGAAAAGGGAGGATCCTCCGACCAGACAGGTGTCGTGTCTGGCAGGCAACTGGCCAATGATTGATGTCGGAATCTTGTATATATATCCATCGCGCGGTAAACTCTAATTGCGCGATGCAGGATTTATGTGACGTCAGGTTTTTTGTGACGTCAGGTCTTTGATGCGTAGTTCGCATGTGGCGATGTAGATGCCGCCACAGGTCGGTCGCGTACGACCAACGTAGTACGCGCCGCGGACGTCAGCTTCGCAGTATGGTGCTATATGCACGCACGCGTGACCGACGACCGACATTAACGTAAGAGGAATTCAGGTCTAAGATTTTGGTTCTGAGATTAATATAATCTTTATTTAAACGAAAAAACCTTTCCTCCTCCCATATCTAAAGTTGTATAATTGAACTAACTGAGCAAAATGCGTACATGGCATGGCATTACATCTTGTCAAAAAATGTACTACTTCCCGTAAAGTTAACTAGTTGCAAATATAATAGTGTCACCCGGCCTCCTGCCGTGCTAAAGTAAATTTATTAGGTATATATAAATAGGGAAAGAACCAATTAAACCATTACCTTTTTTACAAAGTTTATTGTTATTATATAACACAGGTTTACAAAAATTGTGGCAAGCCACTAAAACAATAGAACTTTCCCAACCTTTAACCTGGCCTCTAACACACCCCGTCTCCGTAACAAGGTGTGTTAGGAGAAATACAAGCATGAGATTAAATATCAACAAGCTCAAGGTCGCTTGTGAGGATCCGTGAGATGAACGCTTAACAACTTCTAGCTCAATCGAATAATAAGTGACCTTAAATATGGTTGTGTTCATAAGAGGAATTATAACATTTGGGGCAAAGCCCCTGAGACACAACCTAACACATGAAATTTAGAACAACTGGTTTATAACCTAGTTTACTACACATATGCCTAAATCACTTGGAAATGACCTTAACAAAATGGTCACCTGGGTATCACTCTCTCAAAGGGTCTACTACAAACTTGCAGGTGTTAACTGTCCCTCCGTTCACGACGGACTCTCAGTTGACGTCAGTTGACGGAATCAAGTCCCTTGGCATGGAACCACAGAGAAAACTCTGGGTTCCCACGTCCACGCGGCCTACGGGATCCGTAAGGAAAACGATGACGCTAATCGTTACCTGGAGCGGCGACACTTTCCTGGACGAGCTACCGCATGGTAAGGCCTTCCAATATACGGGGATGGCCACACTGCCAGCACTCGTAGGATCTAACCTCAAAACTGCCAAAGCCCGGGTCAACCAGCACACTGCCCGCCACTAGTCGGGACTAAAGGCTATTTCACCAGACCACGGGACGGCACCAGGGCGTCACGTCTTTCACGTTCGCATCAGTTCAGGCTAGCATATAAAGCCAGACAGGTTCGGCTACTGAAACAACATCTCTGATATATTTCCAATAAGATTATTGGCCGAACACAGTCTAATCATCACAGAACTGGTGCCCCTCGAATAACATACCTGTTAAAACTCCATCATCGCGTAGCGTCACCAGGATCAGGAAGGAACACCCTTCTCGTCACACACGCAGGACCAAAGACCTGACTCCTCGATATCGACCTTCGAGAAAGTTCTAACCACAAACTCAACCGAATTGTTGGACAAGTGACAATCCACTTCCGAAATTATATCATAAGAATTAAATTAAATTTATTGGACATTGCATGACTATAAAATTTGGGTGATTACATCTGTATGTTAATAAATTTGAATTCCTTAATTAACATCTAATTAACTATCGAAACCCAAAAACAACGCTCTGTCTCCAGTATTGAGAAACTACAACTACAACTCCAGTATTGAGGAGCTACAAGGCTCCACCGCTAGATGTCGCCTAAGATGTCAATTTGCAACGTCACAATAGTTGTGATGATGCGGTTTGCAACGGGCCACTTTACCAGATAAGTATTTTAGCTTGACACTTATTTGTTTCAAGATATGCAGTTAACTTGTTTTTGCTCTCATTTCTGACAGCACTTTAACACTTTTAATTATTTTATTTTATGATACAAAATAGGAATATTGTTTGGTGTCATAATTTATTTTAAAATAAAGTACCCCGTAGACTCCACTGGATATTTTGTTCCACTTGTTAAGTTTCGAGAGGAAATGCCTGTTATCGCTCTAGTTTTGAAGTACTTTTTAAGTGAGTTAGTAACATAATATACTTACCTAATAATTATTTTGCAATCTAAAACCAAAAAACTGGTACCTATATACTAGGTAATATTTTTATTTAAGACTAGTCTGAGAACGTCCGGCAGACGTCAAAAATTCATTTAAAAAAACTATAGAAAAAAGGACGTTAAGTTTTCCCGAATTTGGAAAAGTTCCTGGGAGCTTTGCAAATTTTTCTTTCCATAAAAACCTAATTTGAAAACGAATAAGAACATTTGAAAACGACAAATAGCCAAATTAGTTTAGCTGCTCTCAAGTAAAGCACTTACCAACGAACATCATTTCATTATTATTTTTAACGTAGAAGATAATATATACATCATATTTATGCTAACAGTCTTAAAATAATATATAAAAAGGGAGAGGAAAGAATATTATAGGGCATCAAAAATTCGTCCGCATCGCAATCTAATCGGAAAAAAACTCTTATATTACATTTCGAACTTTCCTTTCAACTATAATTATGTTTAAGTTGTTCAGAATCGCTTCTGTCCCCGTCATTATTCATCATTCTTAACTTCGCAGGTGTTACACCAAGTTTTATTTTTGTTCCGGTGTTTAATGAGGAAGCCCGTTTTGGATAAACTTTATGCTTTAGATATCCATCATTCAATATTTAAATAGTTAGTTACATAAGTAAGGTCAGTGTCGAGAATATTACGCCGCAACGGGCGACCGCGGGCGGAGGCTGCTGTCGCGGAGGGGGAGCTCGAGCTGCGGGCGCGCACTCGCCGGCACTCCACTGCGTCATCGACCGCTATACAACGAACGTTATTCGTATTCTCACCGATTCAAGTTTATTTAACCGTTTGTTTTTCCTTTTATATAAATTCAAATACAGTCCACTATTGTCAAGTTACCTCCCGTGTTTCTGTCCTCGTACCATCTGGAGGATTTACCCATTCCTGTTTATGGTCCTTCGACGAGTAACTGACCAGTTTTGGGAGTGACAAGCAGGTTTTCAAAATTTGAAAAAGGTCGTTAGAATACTGGACTTCAAGATCAAGACGCCTTTTCGCCCTTCGTGCGAGCCTGGTTCCAGTCTGTGATCATCATCTTCGGCGCCTTTGTGAAGGGGCGTTGGAGCAAGCAGTTCTTCAGTGGTTATCATAGCTGGGTCATCGCAGCGTAGCAGCCCAAGCAGTGCCCAAGAACATCGTCATCCATTTGAAGCAAGAAGACGTTCAGTTTGGACTCGCAGTCAAAGGATTTTGTGAGATCTTTCCATAATCTTACTAACATTTGTACATAATTCATACACTAACTTTCATTCCATTAGAGTGTTAGATAGTGCATTAGACCAGTGAATCATACATAAGTAGTATCTATTCATCTTAGTGATTACTAGCGCATAATATTTAATAGTGTCGTTTATTAGTAGTTTGTTTAACCAGTAGAATCAATCATAACCTTTTAGTACGTATTGTCTTTTTCATTAGTTAGTTTCAACTTTCAACCCATTCATGTAGATTTTGTCCCATTATAGTAGAATAACACTCATTAATAATTAAGGATAAGTGCTTATTAAACAACTTAGAACATTTCGTGTTAAGCTCAGAGCTTTTCTTTTTATTTCACAGTTTGACAGTTTGACATTTTAAATTAAATTTTTTTTTTTCCAACCGCCTACCGTTTTTGAATAGCAACGCTTCAATCAGCTGTTTGCTCTTTGCGTTTCTACAGGCGCATTATAAGACATTCTTACAGTATTTTTAGCATTTATTCTTTATACAGTCTTTTTCTTGCCTTCTTGCATTTCTTTTAGCGCCTACCGCTACCTTCCTATTTAGCCATGGCTGAAGAAATTAAGATTAAAGAGCTTAGTAAAAAGCGTGCCTCAGTAAAATCGCAGCTTACTCAATTCACAACCTTTTTGGCTATCTGCTACACCAAGCACGCTTAAGCCATTTGTTAGGAATCGAGTTTCGGAGATACGGGAAGGCTTTGGTGCTTTTACCTGGCGTTATGTGCCGTCCAAGGACAATCCTGCAGATCTTGTCTCCCGTGGTCTGAGCGCTGACCTAATTGGTCAATCTTCCATGTGGTGGTCAGGGCCTTCATTCTTGCTTACAGACCCATCTCTTTGGCCTTCAATGCCGAACACAGATGTGAACACAATACTACCTGAACTATTAAAATCACATTCTATTAACATTAATAATCAATCGTTACCTATCACTAATCCTAATATAGATATACATAATAATCCATTTCAAACTTTGATTAATAATTCATCTAATTATTTACATTTACAACGTCTAATATCATACGTATTTAGATTCATTAATACGTATGATACGTATGGTATCCGTTCTAAAAGGGTACATAATCATAGTCTTACTCTTACCAATTCAGAGTTGTCATACAGCGCTGATTTCATAATTAAAACCGTTCAGAGGGAAATGTTTCCTGAAGAGTACGAGCTACTTTCATCAGGCAAAACATTATAAAAATCGCCTTAAGAAATTATCACCTTTCATCGAGTCTGGTATTATACGAGTCGGAGGCAGATTAGATAATTCTTGCTACGATTATAATGTCAGGCACCCTATCATAATCTGTAGCAAACATAATTTTGCTAAACCTATTTTTAATACTCATCACTTACGCCTATTCCATGCTGGTCCATAGCTACTTCTAGCCACAGTTAGGCATGAGTATTGGCCTTTAGGTGGTAGGAACCTTGCCAAATCAACTGTTCATAAGTGCGTAAAATGTCAGCGATTCAACGCAGGTACAGTTCAACCCATTATGGGTAATCTGCCTAAGGAAAGAGTTCAGTTAGAGTTTCCTTTCCTTGAGACTGGCACAGACTATGCCGGACCCATCCTCCTAGCCGACCGCAAAGGTAGAGGATGTAGATTAATTAAATCATACATATGTGTTTTTGTTTGTCTAGACACAAGGGCGGTCCATTTGGAGCTTGTCTCAGATCTAACTAAACATGCCTTCATTGCAGCACTAAAAAGGTTCATTGCTCGTCGTGGCAAACCAAACGCTATCTACTCCGACAATGGTACAACCTTTATTGGCACCTGTAACGAATTAGCTGGCATATTAAAACAGGATTTTTCTTCAGAAATGGCAGATACAGGTATAAATTTTAACTTTATTCCGGCATATACCACACACTTCGGTGGCTTATGGGAGTCTGCCGTAAAATCCATTAAGCATCACCTGAGGCGTATATTAGGATTCGCACATCTCACTTACGAAGAGATGTCTACGTGTCTGATTCAGGTTGAGGCAATACTAAACTCTCGTCCACTCACTCCTCTTTCCACTGATCCATCAGACCTTTACCCTCTGACTCCTGCCCATTTCCTTATTGGGAGATCTCTTACATCCCTACCGCACCCGCAAGTCATTAACCAGAACATCTCCAGCCGGAAACGTTTCCAGCGTATTGAGCACCTGAAGCAACAGTTCTGGAATAGATTCTCTAACGAGTATATCTTTTACCTCCAACAGAGAACCAAGTGGACGGACTCCAATGGGGTGCTTGAAGAAGGAGCCATGGTGGTACTCAAAGAGCAACAGTTGCCACCACTGATGTGGCCACTCGGGCGTATCGTACGTCTCATACCTGGGAGGGACGGAATAAGCAGAGTCGCAGACGTAAGGACGAAGAAGGGAATAGTCCGACGCGCTTACAACACCATCTGTCCTCTTCCAGTTTAAATCATTGAAGACAAGTCTTCAACGCTGGGAGCATGTCGAGAATATTACGCCGCAACGGGCGACCGCGGGCGGAGGCTGCGGTCGCGGAGGGGGAGCTCGAGCTGCGGGCGCGCACTCGCCGGCACTCCACTGCGTCATCGACCGCTATACAACGAACGTTATTCGTATTCTCACCGATTCAAGTTTATTTAACCGTTTGTTTTTCCTTTTATATAAATTCAAATACAGTCCACTATTGTCAAGTTACCTCCCGTGTTTCTGTCCTCGTACCATCTGGAGGATTTACCCATTCCTGTTTAGTCAGTAACAAAAGTAGATTACCATTTCAGTTTTTTTAATCTTAATAAAGAGACGGTGGGACGTGCCGCTCTGCAGTATTACACGGAATACCCTGATAAACACGTCACCTAATACTGTTGAGCGTGCCCGTCTGCTGGCTGTGGGAGAATGGGAGTCGGGATTATGGCTTCAGGCGCTCCCGTCATCCACCATAGGTACTATGATGGATGACTCATCGTTTCGGCTCGCTACATGTCTCCGCTTAGGCGCACCTTGTGTTGCTCCGCATCGGTGTCTCGGGCACCATGGCCTGTCCTGCTACAGGAGTGCAGGCCGCATAGCACGGCACGCCAGCATCAACGATATTATTCGTCGAGCCCTTGTCACCGCCGGCGTACCAGCGGTATTAGAACCAAACGGCTTGGTACGTGACGATGGGAAGAGACAGATGGCATGACGTTGCTGCCTTGGAAGGTGGGTAGGTCTCTGGTGTGGGACGCAACGTGTGTCGACACCCTTGCGCCATCCCATATTCCTAGCACGGCGGGCTGTGCTGGCGCCGCTGCTGCGGCTGCTGAGACCCTCAAGCGGCGCAAATACTGTAACCTTGTGGGCAACTACAGTTTTAAGCCGTTTGGGGTCGAAACGCTCGGGTCATGGGGCCCGAGTGCGCGTCTCCTTTTTAAGGAAATTTCTCACCGACTGGTCGATACTTCACGTGACCAGAGGGCTGGCTGGTTCTTTGGCCAAAGAATTAGCATTGGCATTCAACGTGGCAATGCTGCCAGTCTTCTGGGCACGTTTCTGGATGACAGCGATGCGGACGAATACTTCGACGCCTGAGGGTCCCTTTGTTTTTATATTTATTGGTATAGTTAGTAAGTCCTTTTAGTTTTAGTTTATTTTTGTTAATTTAAGTAGCATAATAAGTTACACTTAAGAAGTTGTATTCATAAATAAATGATTATAATAAAGAGGTGGAAAGGGAATTAGGGAGGCCTTTGCCCAGCAGTGAGACAGTGTTCATAATATTTGTGCTGAAATAAAATTTTGAGAGTAACCTACTTATTAACTTAAAAAAAAAAACGAAATAATGCAGAAATCATATTTTTATCAATTTAGATGTTAAGTACCTAAGTAAAAGCTACAGTATTTATCCACTTCTGTTGTTGATTGTATATTCAAACTCTATTACATTAATCCTTGCAAAAAAACAACCAAGGTTTGTATATCATCCTGTGCCTACATGTTGTAAAAATAAAGGACAAATCATGTTCTGTGTTTTATAAACCTACCCCATATCACGATGGCTGTCATCAAACCCCAGCATATTGTTTTCGCCTCGAGCAATATCCATGGCTGTGTCTGGTACCTAGAGATACTTTTTTGCTACTTTATTTTAACGCATCTATGTATAATAATAATAAAAGCCTTTTATTCCGAAACTAGACAGCTTTTACAAAAACGGTTGTAAAAAAAAATAACATAATGTTTCGATTTCAGTGTGCCTGTTGGCATAGGCCTCCTCTAACAATTTCCATTGTTGTTGCTCGCGTGGTGCCCTCCTCCAGTTTGGACCTGCTGTCCACTTTATTTCCTCCTCCCACCCGGTAAGCTGTCTTCCCCGATTTCTTTTGCCATCCCTTGGATACCATTCCGTCACTACCTTGCTCCACTTTCCTTTAGTGTCTCGCCTCTAAGGCCTGTCCATCTCCACTTTTGATGGTCTATTCTTGTTAGAATGTCGGTCACTTTTGTTCTGGACCGGAAATCTGTGCTTCTTATTCTATCCTGTCTCTTTGAATTTTACCATGCTTCTCTCCGTTGCTCTTTGACACTCGGCGCCGCGAAAAAATAATCTGCTGTTCCATACTGGTTCGATATTCTAAAGCACCTCTTAATGTTTGTAAAGTTAATTTTTAACACCTATTTTTATCTTTCTTACTTTAGTAGCCTCAGCCCAACAAAAAAGGAAAGACGGAGCGCGCCGTACATCAAAAGTGAAGCCACCTTTTTACCCGACTACGGTGAATAAAAAAGGAGGGTTATGATTTTGACCGGTATGTATGTATGTATGTATGTTCATCTGTTCCCTCCTATTTTCCAAACCACTTATCACAATTTGACAAATGAGGTATCGTTAGAAGCGTCGTGGTTGTCCGCTGGTTATAGGCTATGTGAAGTCACATTAAATTAAAAATGGCGCCCTCTAGCGGACATAAAGTGAGGAACTTAAAAAAAAATATGGTTTAATCGTACTATGTTGGGTATCAAATGAAAGGGCTTAATGAGCACATTTAAAAAATATATATATTATAACCGCAAAAGAATTTAAAAAAAAATCAAGTAATAAAAACTACACAATAACCCCAAACCCATACAATATTATTCCCCAAAGTATAGGGAAAAACTTTAAAGGGTTGTCATTTTTTAAAGTTTTTCCCTATACTTTGGGGAATAATATTGTATGGGTAGGATAATATTGTACGAGTGAGATATTGTTGAGTATGGTATTATAACCCGATTGTTTAGAAGGACTTATATTACGAAACAAAAACAAAAAAAAATACATCGCTATTTCGTATAGCTACTATCCATTTACTTTTAGATTCAGTATTACTTGGAAATCTAAAATATAAATACATAAAAAAGAAAACAGGAATATAATTACTCGAAATAAGAAATCATAATTTAAATCGGTTTAATCGAATGGGAAAATTCGAAATCACACTATGGCAACCCTCCCACGTTATGTCACTGCTTTCATTCGTTCATTCTTTGAGGTTTTTCAGTTCCAAGTAACCTAAATTTCATAGTTCACGCACAAGTGAAAAGTGATTCCGTGAGACTTTTTATGTGATTTGTTTGTTTATTGTTTTTACGAGTTTTCACTACACAAGAAGGCATAATTCTATTTTTTTATTGATGTTTACTAGTCGACGACTCGTGACGTACTAAAAGCGATGAGCATAGTTTTAGTGTAGGTGTGTGCGTGAGCCTGCGTGTTTACTTGCAGGAGCATAGTTTTGTGGCTTCACTTTTGATGTACAGCCCGCTCCGTCTTTCCTTTTTTGTTGGTCTGAGTTAGTAGCTTATTTATTTTGTACAGAATTTTTGCCGTCTTCAAGCATTTCTTTTATTTGTGATTTCACCACCAATCCTCTATTTTGATAAAACTAAATGGCAAAAGCAAGCCTTGTTTACAAACTGAAACAATTTTATGACTTCTGAAGTTGCTACTGAACTTCAGAAGTTAATATAGTCATGGAATTTGCAAAATACATCCCTTACTTTTCCTTCAAATTTTATGCACACGGATATGAGAAAAGTTTGTTAAGTGGAATAATAGCGTAAGTACCCAACAAACATTTACGACGTTGAGTAGACGTTTTGGTGGCAACTTAATGTTATGTAGTATAATCGTATAAATGTCATAAGGACGTTTACTCGACGGCATTAGGGCCCATTTTATTCAACTTAAGTTGCTAAGAGTTTCGTGTAACAGTCATATAAATACCTACTTAGTCGCATAGTAGTCATATACATGTCGGCGATTTGACTAAATATCATGTAATGATAGCTGTCGCGGCGTGTATTCGACTTCGGGTCGAGTTATGGTACACAATATGACTTTTATATAATATAATCGTTGTGTTATTGTGATTTAAAGATTATATCACGTTAATTTAATATGGCGGTGTTTTTGACAGCTGAGTTAATATTGCATTTTGTCTTTGTTATTTGAGGTGATAAAACCATTTCATCAGTTGTAAACCATTGTGCAATCAAGTTTACTGATTAATGTGAGGTGGGTTTGGAAATTTTTTTTTATGCGCTTTTAAAACTTTAATGTTTTCACATATTTTATTAATAATTTTATTAAGTGACTGCGTTATATGACAACTACATAACTTCCCGACCTATAAACTGCGTGTTCATTGTAAATGTTTACGCCATTACAGTTGATTTAGGGATCAGTAATAAAATTACAAACGCTTAGCTAACTTAGTTCGAAGAATTTTTATTAAAAAAATAGAATATTTGTCTGCGTGACTTATAACTTAGTTAAGTCTAAATAATTTTATACACACCGTAGTATTTTATTTTTATTTTCAGTGTAATAATTATACCCATAAAAATAAAAGATACATAAACTGAGGTTTATGTATCTTTTATTTTTATTATGTTACGCATAAATACAGACATAGGTATACACTTTTAAATATATTTTTATTTTATTTTTTATTTCTATGTACTTACTTTCATAATATTCAGTCACACTCATTTTCGTAAGAAATTCTGCTTACCAGATATAGTATTTTCACATGGGGGGACGTCATTACGTCATTCGCGAGGTTTTTGCTGAAAATCAGCGCTGTTGACAATAGGTTCGTCTGAAGTCACGGCTTTTAGCTGAGCAATGACCTATTCTTGCACAGATGCGACGCACAGCTTAATTGTTCTTGTTATTGTTGTTTCAGAAATTGATAATGTTCCACTGTAATCGGCATTTCGTTTAATTTGTGATTGTTTTGTTTGTTTTCATTTGATAATGTCGCAACACATTACGCAACTAATTTGTTTTTGGCCTCTCATCCACAGATAACTGTCTACTAAAAAGTAAAAATACTAATTACTATGCTCTCATCAAGCTATAGACATAAGACAAGTTTTTAATTTTCTTGTTGTTAAATACGAGGCTTTTGGCTAATTTGTAGTTTTAGTAAATATCATTTTTTATTTTGTATTGTGCGTTTAGTTTGTGCAGAATAAACAATGTTTCTTTCTTTCTTTCTAATTTTTTTGTTTTAGGTAAACCCCACAAGGATCTCTAATTATGCGGATGTTGATAAGTTTTTATCAAAGATGGACCTCATTGAAATGATACGCGCACATTTGAAATGGAAAACTTGAAATGTTAATTACGTTCCTGGGTTAATTAAAAAAATGAAACAATTTTTTCTTTCAACTATATAGTAATGTTATCATTAATCACTACAAAACCGATCCCAAAGGACGTATTTTTTGCTTAGAACTAAAACAGTGCAGTAAAGTTGTATGAAATTTCATTGTTGCACTGTTTTGCAGTGTCACAATAACAAGACCTGACTTGACCTGACTTGACCTGACTTGACCTGACTTGACCTGACTTGACCTGACTTGACCTGACTTGACCTGACTTGACCTGACTTGACCTGACTTGACCTGACTTGACCTGACTTGACCTGACTTGACCTGACTTGACCTGACTTGACCTGACTTGACCTGACTTGACCTGACTTGACCTGACTTGACCTGACTTGACCTGACTTGACCTGACTTGACCTGACTTGACCTGACTTGACCTGACTTGACCTGACTTGACCTGACTTGACCTGACTTGACCTGACTTGACCTGACTTGACCTGACTTGACCTGACTTGACCTGACTTGACCTGACTTGACCTGACTTGACCTGACTTGACCTGACTTGACCTGACTTGACCTGACTTGACCTGACTTGACCTGACTTGACCTGACTTGACCTGACTTGACCTGACTTGACCTGACTTGACCTGACTTGACCTGACTTGACCTGACTTGACCTGACTTGACCTGACTTGACCTGACTTGACCTGACTTGACCTGACTTGACCTGACTTGACCTGACTTGACCTGACTTGACCTGACTTGACCTGACTTGACCTGACTTGACCTGACTTGACCTGACTTGACCTGACTTGAGTTGAGTAAATTGGTAGTTGAAAGAAAAGTAGATTACGCACCTTGCTAAAAGTGAGTAATTGATGCACTCGTGTTAATTAAGTGCCCTCGCATCGGGCACCAACATAACCCTCGTGCATCAATAACTCACTTGGCGCTCGATGCAGCAATCTACTATTACTGCCTTTTTTATTACCTCCTTCATATAGATTTATTTTGCTTTAATGCAACTTGTTGAATATTAAAATCAATAGCCCACTTTTTTAATAGTCTCTGAAGTCATCATTGTTGGTTGAAGTGTCTTCTTTATCAACATTATCTTCATTTTCTAATGACTTCAACTTCGAAAAATGAACAAGAGTCCTGAACTTTGGAAAATGAACTGCGGGGCACACTTGTAGTATTTTGGTTAAATTGATTAGTTAAATTTGCATTTAAAATTGATACGGAACCTTTCTTATTTTCCTCACTTGAGCTCTATTACTTTGTATTAAAGTACGCGAAAATTGTATACAAGGTTATTATAAACCTTTAATATGAGTATTAATTAAATAGCGGTCGTATTATCATGTTTGTGATACTTTAGGATGTATACAGGTCGCACTCGTAATACTTGTTCGACTTATATATAATGGTAACAAATACTACGTGTAAACAATTATTATCCGTTTAGCAGATGTTTAAAAGGTAATTATATGACAAAATGTACAGTTTTATGACGTTTATACTACGAAAACGTTTACAGGACGAAAAGTTGTCTAAGTAAGTTTTATGAATGTCGAAATAACGTCATATGACATTATAATACGACAAAAAATGTTTATGACTATTCGGACATATAATACACCAGTACATGACGAAGAGTTAAAATAATGACTATAAAATAACTTTAAAAAGACTTAAGATCATATAAAAGTTTGATTATATGACAAAAATGTTTGTTGGGTATCTACTTGTTTCTACTACCATTCAGGGGTAACCTTACCAAGTTGCGATGGAACTTTTTAGCTTACTTTTGTGTGCAAGAATCGTACAAGTACCTGTTTGTTATTCTTAAGCAAGATACCGGACTTCTACCTGGTGTTATCTTATGTAAATAAAAAAGGCAACGATGTCGCTATAGGTACCTACCTACCTATTGATTTTTTTAGAGCTCCTAGTGACCGTAGATCTACGTAGTACCTACGTATTTGATATTAATTTCAACTTGATGACTTTTATTTCACGTCAAAATATACGTTGTTTATTTTTATCCTTAGCTCTGGCTGAAACTGTAACACAGTAAACATTTTTTAGAACAAAAAACATTATAGAACATTGAAGCTTCGTGAAAGAATTTCCTTCATAGAGTATCTAGGTTTTTATACTATACCCGAGGTCTACCTGGGCTCAGATGGTTAAGATAATGTAATATAATTTTTAATCAATCGAAAAATACGTGGTGTCCAAAGAAAAGATGATTATTTATAACCCAACAGATGCAATAATACCGACAAAGTAAACAAGGAAAGCGTTGTTTACTCATCTATTATGGATTTATCTGTGTAGGTATATCATAGTATCATAGCGTATCTCCGGAAATTGTTTCCTTATCGCTCCATATGTACCGATTCTCAAATATCTCTTCCTCCATCTGAATAACAAACAAATTGGAACAAAGTACCTACCTGATGTTTTTTTCTTGGTAAGTAAATTTTATACCTTCTTCATTGAGTTGGTGTGTATACTTAGTGCACTTATAAAACACCAAGCCTGTATCTAATAACTCATTTTTACGACTATTAGACGACCTCTAAAGAGCTCTTAACAAACTAGGTACTAAAAGTTTGTTCAGTAAAATCTTTTTAAAGACCCTGGTATTATAAGATAAGTCAGTACTGCCAGTGCATCCTCGGGTAGTTAATGCCGTTGCACAACTTCCTGCCTAAATAATAATTTTAACACGATGTTTATTTAACCCTATTTGAATGAAATTAATTGTTAAAAAAAAAAGTAACTTCAAATCTAGTGGACGTCTCAAAGATCAATCTTTAATCAATCTGAAGTGATTCGTCTGTATGCTGTTAGGTACTGTTAGCTCGAGACGAGCTAGCGGTACCGTAATAAATAAAATGCCAGTTTATAATATAACTTCAATCATTATGGAATCTTTAAGTTAATTTATAAATAAAATATTTATCTTATGACTTATGCTTGTCAGTTAAACTGACTCCTACTTCTATTCTCAACACAAATGAAAGTATGTCTCGTATTTATTTATGCCATCAACTTAATAAAACGAACTCGCAGAGGCTGTGTTTATTAAAACCATGTCAGGTTACAGCTTCTTGCGGGAAAGTCCGAAAGGGATACCGGGACCTTGGCAACAGGCAACTGAAGGAACACGGATGCGTTTTAGTCAGTAATAGTCTGACACGCCCTTCCGCTCCGCCCAGACCGGGAGACTTTGGAAAAAAATGTACTTTACTAACTTAGATAACTTAGCGAACTAGGTATTTAAGTGGTTAATTTGCTGTAATCAATTTGCATTTTTGTTAAATATTTAGTTGATCTACCTGCCACCTATGTAGGTGTACATTGCAATCATAAATACATAGGTGACGCTTTTCTTTACAAAATATGCAAATTAAACAGCCAAGTGGAATGGGAATGCAGCCAAAACAAGTACCTCCACGATGTTTATTTGTTTTTACCTACGTGCATGCACTCATGCAGTGCATCCACTTAATAAAATGGGGGCCATCAAGACAATGTAGTGGACATGACGTCACTAAAACGTGTACCAAATGCAACAATACCGTTGAAATTATTTGCGTAGAAGCTTATCTTTCTAGTCGCGGACTGTTGAAAATATTTAGTCTATGTAGTGCATTTGGATGTAAACAATTTGTTGATAAAAGTCGGGTTTCTTGTATTGTTCGTAGTTGAAATGCCTCCATGTAGTAGGTAAATTGTTGTTCTTATGACTGTTATACTGACCTCAATGTTTAGAGTGTATTTTTCTTTGCTTTTTTTTGTTAACAAATACCGTACTGACTTAGATTTAGATTTGAGAACCAGTAAATTTATACCCAACTTAACGTTAACAGCTTAACTTGACGCCACCTTTTTTTTAACGCAATAACACTTTACGTTATTTGTATACAAAGTAAGAAATTAAAATAATACATAAAAAGAAAAACTACATTATACCTGCATCTTTTCACGTAATGCTTACGTGCTTAGGTTTAAGCTACCGTCCACGTCTGAAGTTATTATAACGGCAAGATTGGAGGATTAAGACCCAATTGAGATATAGATAAAACGTATTCTTTAGACAGTGGATATTACTCTTGTAGACATACTTCCGTAAAGTTTGAAAACAAGGACGATTCATTTGCTCCGTATTTTCATGTTTTCACTTTTCCGAAAATCAGTACCTATTTCGTATTAGTTCCTATTTCCTATTTTGTGCTTAGGGAGTAGTCCCCGCTACGAGAGCTACGAGCTACGAGAATTAAATGACAGTTTCGTAGTAAGCCGCTTACAACACAAACCACTGAATGCGTTTAGAGCTAAACATATTTACAACATAATTCTATCTCTGCCATCTTCAAACGATTGACAGAAACAGAACGATATATTAGATTCGTTTAGCGCTAAACGTAAAAGTTTAGTGATAAATGTGGGTAGTACTATAGATAGACCTTTGCTTAACCCTTAGAGGCCTAACAGGCATGTTGTTATGTTATGTATTTAGTGATTTGTGGTGCAAGCGGGCTTTTAATCTAAGTAAATGCATAAAGTAATAACAACTTTATTAATCGTTAATTTACTGCAATTTGAGAAAGTTTTCCGGAACTAATAAAGAGTTATAACGTATGTTAGCTCTTTGCAATATCCTCCTAGGGTTAATCAAGACTCCAGGTCGTTTTATAAGCAGGGTTTTAGCAGGTGCTACTCGTAAAATACATGTATGTAGCACGTGAAGGGTTGAAATCTCGTTGTCTCGGTAAGATAAAATCTGATGAATTATAAAGCAGACAACCACTTCGCCCCTTTAGAATCAGACGTCGGGACATATTGAAAGGGTTAGAGAAAAATACCTAGTAAATTCTCCTTTTAAAACATATCCATATTTTTTTCAGAAAATCTTTAACTTTGCATTTGATCGTGTGTTTTCAAGGTTTCATGGGAATGTCCCATCTTTCCCATGAAACCTTGGACTTGAATCTTGGAATGGGTCTATTTAATTTTGCTTTCCTAGACGCGGCGGTAATAATTTTTTGTAAGTAAGTAAATGAGTTGAGACAATGAAAAAGAAAAACAAATGTGTGAGGGGGGGGGAAATTTGTTTTAATTCATTGACATTACAATTATAATCAAAATAGATCACTCCATACGATATTTTCCAACAACAATTATTTATCTACCTTTAACAATGATAATAATTACTATAACATTTTAATGTGACAAGCGTACACAGGCATCTGATATGAAACATCGAGAAAGGAACACAACAGCACCACATTTGTTCAGCCAAATATATTATTACCTACTTAGAATACGACGGAGAAATCATGGCCGGTCTGAACGTAGCGTTTCGCGTATGTTCTCTCACTACCACCCGCCTCATGTCACCATTTAGTTCCTAAAAACTGTTACTGCACAGCCTGCGTAAAGTTCGAACCAGCCATGATTCATCGACCGTATTGTACGGACTTACGATTTAGTACCTGCACAAGTTATTTATAATAATAATATAATATCTCTGTTCATCCGAAAGCTATTAGAATTAGGGTATATCGGAAACGATAGGTATCAAAGTAGCTAACATGAAGGAATCGTTGAAGGAGCGCTTCTTTGTTCGCCTGGAGAAAGTATAGAAGGCTCTCGTTAGGCGGTTTATTTATTTATTTAAACTTCTCGCACACAATAAGGTACAAAGGCGGACTTAATGCCTTAGGCATTCTCTACCAGTCAACCAAGGGTGGTGAAGAGATAGGATGGGGGTTGGATCAAGGGCCTGATTCAGTCTGCGTCAGGATGACTGGACCAAGGAAGATTTTGGAAGTTTGGGCAATACCAAGTTTTAGTACCTATTTGGCACCAGACATCAAATAATTGGTACCTCGCTAAAGAGCAAAAACTATTACGAGGAAAGTGGCTGGAACAGAATCTGACTTCAGAATGGCTGGAACAAGCAGGTTTCACCTAGTTGTAGGCGTTATAAGTAGTTCATCTTTTCGTTAAAATGTAGTACCTCATTGGTACCTCAACATATGTTTTTCTTGGATTTTTTCGATAAGCCAAAAAAAAGTTACACCTAGAAGAAATTTTGCATGTAATCTGGAGCACGTTGAATTCATCTAGTTGTAGGCGTTATAATTAGTTTATCTTTTCATTAAAATTTTGTACCTCATTGGATTCTCCACATATGTTTTTTAAGCCAAAAATAAGTTACACCTACAAGAAGCAATAATATATTATAAGTATATAAGAATGTTTATTTTTGTACATTTCCGAAAATATTTTTTTATACACAAATAAGTTTAAATATTACATTATACATCCATATTTATTGAATGATAAATACACATTAATCTTTGAATCTTTGTAAAATATTTTTATACACATAATTATTCGTTTTAATATTACATATAAATCCATGTTTATTGAATGATAAATAACAGCATTTGAAAACCAGATATTATTAGGGTTCCGTAACCGAAGGATACTAAACGGAACCCTATTACTAAACCTCCGCTGTTCATCCGTCTATCTGTCAGCGGGCTGTATCTCATGAACCATAATAAGTAAACAGTTGAAATTTTCACATATTGTGTAATTCTGTTGCCGTTGTATCAAAAAATAATAAAAATAAAATAAAGTAAAGAACTAAAGTATACCCCATACAAAAATTGTGTTTTTTTTAAACTCAAGTATTTTTTTTTAATACATAGTGTTAATTAATATTGTACGGTGGTACGGAACTTTTCGTGGGCGAGTCCAACTCGCACTTGCCCGGTTTTTTTAGTCATGTTTAAAATAAAAAAATAGGAATCTAAAAACAAAAAAACAGCTTTTACATATAAAAGTTCAATTTCAATACCTACTCGACCAAAATGTAAGAAATTGCAGTTTTTTTCTTTTGTGATTTCAGTGTTGGTTCTGAATATGTTCATATTCATGGGTAGAACACCTGTGATGTAGGTAATGATTTAAAAATAGTCCTGTATTTAGTACTCATTATTTTATCCTTACTTCCGCAAAACTTCTGTTATCTAACTGTTGTGTGTGTACACTCAACATAATTATTGATTTGTTATTAAACTACTCAATACGAGCATTTATTTTTGCATTTTTCATTCAACTTTTTAGTAAGTAAAATTTTATGCAGATAGTAAAACTTATTCAGACATTATTTCTAGAAAAAGATGTGGGTATACGTAAAATATTTATACCTGTTTTCATAATTATGACTTTAGTTCGTACTTTGTCATCGTTATTACATAGCTCCAGCTTTTTCAGTGGTAAGGATGATGCGACGACACTTGAGGGAGAGATAAACCACTGTCTCAAAGTATTAGTAGAATGGATGGGCGCGAATAATTTAAAAATTAATGTTGACAAATCTAAAATAATGACTTTTGAGCAAAGGACAAATCATAAAAAACCTGTCATAAAATACGGAGACAAGGCAATTTCTGAAACAACAACGACAACATTTTTAGGGCTTGATCTGGATAGAGACATGTCATGGAAAACGCATACTGACAGTGTTTGTAAGCGCCTGAGTCAACACTCATATGCTTTACGTAATCTCGCAAAGGAGGTAAATCAAAAAGTTTTGGTTACGGCGTATCATGCTTATGTTACGTCTGCATTACGATACGGGATAATATATTGGGGTAACTCCACCAACATGGAGACGGTATTTAGAGCGCAAAAGAGATGTGTTAGGGCCATATGCGGTATTCAGAGCACGGAAACCTGCAAACCGTTATTTTTTAATTTCCGTATTTTAACAGTACCCTGCCTATACATATATGAGGTAGCCGTATTTGTCAAAACAAACCTCCACCTATTTGAAAAACTGCACAGTTTGCGATATAGAAATAAAATAAGCACTAGGCAACACAAAAAAGCACTATTTCGTAAAAACTTCCTAGGAATGGCACCACATATTTATAATAAATTACCTAATGCTTTGTTAAGTATTCAAGATATTAATGTATTTAAGAAACAACTCAATAACCTACTGATAAGTAAGACATACTACACGATTAATGAATACCTGTCAGATAGGAATTTATGTGTATAATAGTAATTATGATGAATACTCGAGTCCGATTTATGTTATGAAAATTATTTTAATTTTTGTTAATTAGGTGTTGACTGTTTTTAGACATGTATTAGATTTAATGTCATATGGTAATAATGATTTTGAGACATTGTAGCGTACTAATTGTAATTTATGACTTTTTATAAAATATTAATTGTAATTGAAATTATTGACATTGTATGATATTAATTGGAATTTATAAAATTGTTTAAGGTTAATTGGGAATTATGACATAGATTTTTAATGATAATTTTGCATGCCTGAATTGGTGCAACACAGTGGACGCCGCATTCACTTGACATCCAGAAATGTATGATTATGTACTGTGTTGAGCAATAAACGTTTTTGAATTTGAATTTGAATTTCCAATAATAGTAAATTATGCACTAAGGGGATAAAGTAGTGTCTTATGTCGCTACATAAGACACTACTTTATCAGCGCCATATTGAATCCCGAGCAAAACGAAGGATCCTGAGTGTTAACTCCCGAGCGGAGCGAGGGAGTTTAGAGTTAGAATCCTGAGTGCAGCGTGGGATTCAAGTTCGCCCAAGACAAAGGCACCTTTATCCCCGAGGAGAATACTCTACTTTTCACACCATCTACGAGACAATAAAAAGCATTAGTACTAGAATCCAAGTATTTATTAAAATTACAATAACAGTAGACCTATTTAAAACAATTAAATGTTAAAGGTAATGTTTGATAAACATTAGACCAGTTGTGGAAAGACAAAGTTATGTTTTTATTCGGTACATTTATGAAGTTGAGGTAGAGTTTATTTGAGTATTACTGTTAAGTAAAGTTTCAGAAACTTGGGTCTGCTGAGGACCATTTTGCATCGTGAAAGTTGGTGAAGGTGGTGTTTGAGGCAGCGGGCTAGTGTTTTGATGTGGAAGGTTGTGGTGACAAAGGTGTCCAAGGATCAGTTATCAACGGTGATTTTAGGTTGATGTTGTCACCAATGCGGCAGCTTATTTTATCCTTATTTTGTATAGAATTTTCAATGTAGCCCTCTGCTACTACATCAGATTTCCAGCCACCGTGTCTTTTAATCTGGGTCATGTCTGCTCCTGAATTCGCCAATATTTTTTTCGATATCTTCGATTTTAATGTTTATGAGTTCATTTCCACGACAAGCGCCATTCACTCCAAGAATCAATGCCACCTGTAACAAAAATAGGTAGGTAGGTTAGTATTTAAGTAGGAAGGTAACTTACGTAATATATTAATTTTAATGTATTACATGTTATAAGAAAGTTATCTAAGAACCTTACGAAGGTTTACAATAATAATTATTATTTAATTTAGAGTCGAAACATCACCTATCAGTAGATCGCATACTCGTACAAGCGATCGATTCATGAGCGGGTAGATAGTACCTATACTTACCTATACATAGTAAGTACAGTAGACATTTTAGTTACTCAAAATTGAATCAAACGGTAGGTACTTACTTTTGTGGCAAGAAAACTGTGGTCAGGGGCTTCATTTAGAAACGATTCCACATTTTGAGCTGTGAAAACTTTTGATTTCTTAGGACGATGTCCTTCCGATTTCCTTTTTAAAAATGCCAGTAATTTGGTGTATGTATTAATTTTTTTATTATTTTTGATGCTTATTGTTGACCTGAGCATCGAATAGATGCACCATAGGCTACTTGACTTCTTTGTACATGATAAATGCTGGAAGTAGACTAAAAGCACTGATTCAGATATAGACTTGACGCCCTTTGTAGTTTTCCATTTGTAAAAATCGTTGTAGGCTTTAATGTACGATTCCTTGGAATTTTCTGGGAGTAGATTGTTGGCAATGCCAATGGCTTCGGATTTAATGTACTCCGGAGTCAAATCACTATCGTCACTCGACATTTTTGTGAAGTATGTATTGTAGTTTAGTAATTTGTTGCACAAAGCAATTCAATTTTTAGTATTCGCGCCTCTTTATAATTTGTGTTCTATTTTTCTTTTTTTTGTATTTTACTCGTGGTGGCCAGTTAGATTTTCGAAATATTAATTTTTAGTGCAGATCTTAATGGTGAATACATGGAATTAGTATGTACCTACTACTTATCATAAATGTTCTACTTTATGTTCCAAATTCAAATCACATTAATGACCAGCGGGTCACAATGAAATTCAGTACAATATTATTACCCTGCTAGACTCTTAGGTCATAATGACTTACTTTAGGTTAGGTTTGCATGACATATAATTGGACATTGTCGAGCAGGTGGTGTGAAAATTTATTATAAAACGTTGATCGGAAGTGATTACGTGATTAGCGTTTATTTTCTATTTTTACAAGATGAAAAGAAGAGGTCGAAAATGTGCAGTTCCGACAAACAAAAGGAAATTTTTGTAAAGTTTGAGAAGTTTTTTCGTCGTAAAAATGATATTCCTTCGCCATGTGACCCGGTGTTTAAAGATATTAGCCAAGAACTTTTATACAAAATGTCGGAAAAGTCACTATACTTATCACTTATAAGAAATTATGAATACTTTGAATGACCACAAAGAAGATACTGAATCTGAATCTGCAGAAGAAATTATAATAACAAAACCATCTGACTGCAAAACATTCGAATTTTTTCTTGACATTTATCAATGGAACAAAATTAAGCCCATTTATCGCTGCGTGAAGCGCACAAAACGCTTATCTGATTTTCGCTGTAAAACATTGCTGCCAAAGCACCAGTGGGCTGACCTTCTAAAAGAGGAAATTTGGAAAAAAATACGTTCCCCGTGCAGTTGGACATTTCAAAACTACTCAATTAAAAATGAAGTAAATGGAAAGTGTTTTGGTTCTTGTAAGCAGTGCAAATCAAAGATAGAAGTTATAATTAATTGGCTATCGGAAAAAATCGCTCATTGCATTTGTTGAAAAAGTGAAAGAACTGTGTTAAGTATCGACGCCACAGGAAGCGTCTTCAAACCATTTGGAGCAAACAAAGATCTCATATTGACTAAACAGATGTTTTTATATTCATGCGTGATGATGTCCGTTTACAATGAAAGTAGCGTGCCGATAACACATATGATATCAGATAGTCATACTTATATAAACGGCTTGATACTTGGTGTAAAAGTCAAAATAATGCAACTCCGAATGAAGTCGTCGTTGATGATGCCTCGGCATTAATTGGGGCTGTAGTAAAATCATTTACACAACTTAAATCCACGACAGAGTACTTTAATTACTGTTACATCAAATTAGAATCGAAACAGCAAATACCTGACGAGTGCTTCATTCGTATTGTCACTAGCCACTTTATTAAAATTCTTTTTAACCTTTCTTGCTTCAAACACATAGACCAGAGGGTAAAATTATTTTATATTAAATGTTTACAAGAAGTGAAACGCTGCGAAGATTACGATATAGTGAAAAAAATTGTAATTGATATGATAACAGTGTCTTAATAAATATGATGGACGAGATGAAAAATCATTGTTAGCAAGATGTGAAGAAGCTAAGATTCGATTAAAGAGATTGACCTCTTTTCAAGACACCTCCGAATCTGAAATCGAAATAGAGGATACTATTAAATTGTCGCAAGTGTCAGATGACTACAAATCTTTATTTGCTGAGACCGAATTAAAAGTCAATGATAATAAAGGAAATCTTGTTACAAGTAAAGGTCCTAAATTGTTTCAGGATGCTATAGAACTCGAAAAGTTATTGCTTACTCTTACCGATGGTGATTGTAAAACACACGATAATTTTACTTTCCAGAATTTCTGACAACGCTAACGCGGCTAATGGGACAGCTCCCTCTATGGTCAAATATAATGAAAAGAACTTTTGATTCGGAAATATCAGTCCCTACTTCGTTAAATGTCGAAAATTAATTTAAAATGATGAAAAGATACTTATGTCAAATAAACACGAAAACAGACAGATATCGTGTAGATGAATTTATTGTAAAACATTCAGAATCTATTTCAGGACAATTAAAAACAGCTAACAGTACTTTACAACAAGGTGTTAAAAGGAGAAAGGCAACTGAAATGAAAAATAATATCATCAGTAAGAAAAAAGGAATGAACACTAATAAAGCTACAAAAGGAATAACTGAAGAATCTGTTTTTTCTGATATACCTTCATTGATAGAAAACTGGAGAGGTTTAGCAACAAAGAAAAAACAGTTGTTGAGAAATGGTTCGATTACACCGTTTGCAGATAAAAATACTATCATCTCAAATACCTGCGCTTTTGATTCAGTTGCACAAGCGATTGCAATTGGAGTTGTTGATGAATACACGTTAAGTAGGATCATAAGAAACAATGATGATGAATATTATAAGTTTATAAAGATGATTATAGACAATGATACGGAAAACGTTTACAAAGTTCGTTCAGATGTATTAAAAAAATATTTTGAAATAGTATATGATAGTGATAAAGTTTACGCGAACTGTGAATGCAACGTTGCTTAAATATTTGAAAAAATATTGTTAGAAAAAATATACAGTGCAGATATAAAAGAATCTTGTACAAATGTGGACTGTCCTTTAAACAAAGTTAGTAGGAAGTGTGCCTTTTTGCCACTTGATTTTAAGAAAAACACCTTAAGTGAGTCTGCAAATTCAATGCTAAACAGTGATAGAAATGTGTCAAGTTGTAGACTTTCTGGTTGTCATGGCATAAGGTGCTTAGATTATAATTTAAAAGATATTGCTGCTTTTGAGCCCAATTCTGAAGTCGAAATTTGCATTAATGATTTACCCAAAAATATAACATTAAAAGGAATAGAGTACCACCTTTTGTCTGTTATAGAATTTGTGCCACCTCCGACCCTGAAAGGCTTGGGACATTACAAATCACATTGCCGCAGAGGGTTCAAATGGCAATGTTACGACGACATGTCAAGTAGAATCACAATTAGTAAAAACAAAATGTATGCACACTGTTATTTATCTCAGACCGAATAAAAAACCAAGACAGAGCGCTGCGAACAATACAGTGAAGCATGCCAAAACTATACCACCGCTCTGTGCGTACACGCTCACACGCACACATTTACAACCATTTACAATCAAACTACAACAAAATATATGCACACATGTTTTCGAAACCGGCCTCACGTCACTGTTGACAGCGCTCTGTCTTGGTTTTTTATTTGGTCTGAGGTTATTTATCCCCTTGACGGTCCAATGCGCTCCTCGAGCGTTGTCAAATAAGTCCCATATCTGTCAACACGCTCCTGGAGCGTGCGTCCGACTGGACGGTTGTTTCTATGATATTTTATCAATCAATGAATAAATATACGTAATATTTATGTGTGCTATGATTTATTTTCGGTAATTTTCTTTGTACAAAAATAAGCATTATTATATATGCAAAAGTTTTTGTGTGTAACTTATTTTTGGCTTATCGAAAAAATCCAAGAAAAACATTTATGTTGAGGTAACAATGAGGTAGGTACTAAATTTTAACGAAAAGATGAACTACTTATAACGCCAACAGCTAGGTGAAACCTGCTTGGTCCAGCCATTCTGAAGTCAGAATGGCTGGCCACTTTCCTCGTAATAGTTTTTGCTCTTTAGCGAGGTACCAATTATTTGATGTCTGGTGCCAAATAGGTACTAAAACTTGGTATTGCCCAAACTTCCAAAATCTTCCTTGGTCCAGTCATCCTGACGCAGACCTGATTCAGAAGGTATACCTCGATACGCCTCACATAGTAATGTGGTTCCTGTCTCTGGAGCCCTAACCATTGGTAGCTTAAACCCTGCTCCCGACATTTTTTATATTTTTTAAATGTTTTTTATATATTTTTAACATAAAAAAATATATTTCAGATGGAACAAAAAATAAATAATAACTAATATAGACTAAAAGAACAGAAAAGAATACTAATAGAAAAAGAATAATCTACTTAGGGCTTTAATTATCGATATACAGGAAGATTTTTTAGTCACCGTCCAAATTTTCTCTAGGCATTATGTATCATTCACTAAATCCATTTTTGAAAAAAAATCGATACGTAAAATTTTCATATTAAATCATTTTCTCGAAAAAATTATCCGCTCTGCCTGGTCACTAAGTTAAACGTTAAAAATACTACACTTGCCGCGCAAACATTCAATAAAAAGTGCAGCGCGCACCCCGCTTGCCCCCCGCCCCGCTACACCTGCGCAAAACATCTATCGTTATCCCCAGTCGGCCCCGCGCACCCTTTCGCGGCGCAAGCGTTTACTTCCGTGTTCCCGCGCATCCCGCCGGCGCCCCGCGCTATCGTGAATTTGCATAAAATGTATTCCCACCGCGAGTATTACGAAATGGTGCGATCTTACATACTTAGTGGTGAAAGCTTGAACGGTGCCCAGAGACTGTACGAAGCAGAGAGTATTCCTCGCCTTCGCAATCAAGGGATAATAAATCCTTCCATCCCTAATCGCCAAACAATTTTGGCCGCAAATCAGAGGCTATTAGACCATGGCCAATTTACATCTCCTACACACGCTCAAGGACGTGGCAGGCCGAGACTCGCAGTAGAGATCGAAGAAGATATCTTCGATTTCTTCGAACGGAGCCCTAGAGCGAGTACGCGAGATGCAGCGCGGCGCTTCGGTGTAAGCCAATATGCCGTGTGGAAACTTCTCCATATTGCTGGGTTGCACCCGTACCATTTTCAAAAGGTACAGGCCTTGAACGACGCAGACGCCGTTCCCCGTCGAGCCTTCTGCGAGTGGCTGATCGCACACCCCGAAGCTAACATTTTGTGGACTGACGAGGCCTTGTTTACTCGAGTGGGGCTGTATAATCAGCATAATGAACATTGGTGGTCATTTCGAAACCCACACATGATACGAGAAACGTATCACCAAGTGCGGTTTAGCGCAAATGTGTGGGCTGGAATTGTCGGCAACCGAATACTGGGGCCATATTTCATTGAGGGACGGCTGAACGGGGGCACATACCTAGATATGTTACGCACAGTAATTGCTGATTTCATGGATGACGTGCCGGCAATCGCCTATCATGATTTTTACTATCAACAAGACGGTGCACCGCCTCATTACTCGGCCGCCGTTCGTGATTATTTAAACACAGAACACGGTGATCATTGGATTGGTCGCGGGGGGCCCGTCCCCTGGCCACCCCGGTCCCCAGATCTTACTCCATGTGACTTTTTTTTGTGGGGCGAAATAAAACGACGAGTGTATGTGGAGGAAGCCCAAAGCCTAGACCAATTAAAAGGACAAATTGTACGTGCATTCGACCAAGTGAAAAGTGACACTGTAGTGCTCAACAAAATTAAAAATAATGTGCAAAAACGTGCAAGACTCTGTTTAGAGAGAAACGGTATGCATTTTGAACATTTATTAAAGTACTGTTAATGTGACAAAATTAAAAATAATGTGCAAAAACGTGCAAGACTCTGTTTAGAGAGAAACGGTATGCATTTTGAACATTTATTAAAGTACTGTTAATGTGACAAAATTAAAAATAATGTGCAAAAACGTGCAAGACTCTGTTTAGAGAGAAACGGTATGCATTTTGAACATTTATTAAAGTACTGTTTTATGATTATTTTGATTACTTCGATTTTTAATTATTTGTACATAAGTTGATTCAAATTTTTTAAATACGCCTAATAGCAAAAAGTTTTGGCACGGTTTTAATAAGTTCTAAAGTTCTTATGTATCCAATTTTTTTTTAACTTTATTTGTAATTGATTAATTAAGGATTACATTCTAATCATAGTGAACATAGCACAAACCTTTTGCTAATTGATGGTCCTAAGCCCGTGAAAGTATGAAGGGAAAATTTGCAACTTTGTTTATTATTGTGTTAACAATGAATTGCGGCGGCGCGCGGGGCGGCCAGCCAAAGAGTAAAGTAAGGCCAGCCCGCGTAGTTACCCAGCGTGTACGCACGGCACGGCGGTGTCCAGAACCATCAACTTTTTATAGATCACTTTGTGATGTGATATCTCAATATTTTTGTATTGAGTGATACTAAAAGAAAAAACACGTATTCAATGGTTTTCGCCAAAGATTAATATATCAAAATTTGGACGGTGACTAAAAAATCTTCCTGTATATGAATATTTTATTTCTTTGCAATTTTGTTTATGTGAACAAAAACAAAACAATGCTTATTATCCCCGAAGTCGCGCAGCAGATTTACCACAATTTCATGCTACAAAAAATCACATATAACTAAACACAATGGAATTACATCGCTGCCTAACAATATTTTGACAGTTCCTTATTTCACTACAATTTATATAATATCAAATACACAGCCAGCCTTTTAATACCCATTTATTCAACTAACGACACCCACTAGTACAACAAAAATTACGACTAATCGTGAATAATTCACAGTGGTTTTTTTTTATTTTTTAGTTTTTTTTGTTTTTTTTTTGTTTTTGCGCCTTTGACTGAAAAGTTGAGAGGTAATCGTTTGGCCTGGTATGGACATGTGATGAGAAAAAACGCATGTGACTAAAAAAGTGATGAATATACCTTAGTATTGATGGATGGAGCGGGAGAGACGGCCAAAGAAAAGATGGATGGATTATGTGAGGAATGATATGAAAGAGAAGGGAGTGAATGATAGCGTGACGGTTGACAGGGGAGAGTGGAAAAGAAAACGTGTTGCGCCGACCCCAAGTAACATGGGACAAGGGCAGGAAGATGTTGATGAGACAAATTTTATTAAATAACTAACCCAAGCCACTTAGGCTTTTTGTTTCCTTTAAACACATACGTAGGTATACTTTATTTACTTACAGTCTATTTTTGTTTACAAAGCAAATTATTTTTAATGTCTAATTGTACATAATATGTTTGTAATAATGTGTAATTTTTTTTTTTGTCTTTTACAGTTGATTCTTTTTTTATAAAGTATTTTAATGTCTTAAATAAGTACATAAATACCAAACGTTTTCTGACTTCACACACAATATACATACAAGAAAATAGTATTATTCAATATACACATCATTTACAGTCTCATCTAGTTTAGACACACTGTGTCGTTAATTATACGAGGGCCGGCTCATACCCGCCGAACTAAATCACAGACATACATCGTGATACTGCTGTCACAAACATGTATAAAGTTGCTCGACCCACACAGATTTGGGCAGGAAACAACACACAACATTAACACAACACAACAACATTTAACATAAGGAATTCTCACTTTTCGCAGCTTAACACATACATAATTTATTGAAGTACTTCTCGTACTAACACAGCTTTCAATTCGATTCAATCTACCTACGCTGTACACACCTTTTTTTGTTATTATTTTGTGCTTATCACATACTTTTTACAACCACCGTACTTATAACACTATCACTGTAGTATTGTGGACTTACGTAATATTATTTTCTTTTTTTACATGTATTTAGACTGACATTCAATGAATACTCAACAATCACTTTTAAAGTTTAATAATAATAGGTAAAATAAGCTGCAGTAGTATTTTTTTTTTTTTTTGGCCTGGTTTGGGCTTGTGACGATGAGGGAAGAAACGCATGTGACTTCAAAAGTGATAAATATAACTAAGTGTTGATGGATGGAGCAGGAGAAGAACGCCAAAGAAAAGATGGATGGATTGTGTGAGGAATGATATGAAAGAGAAGGGAGTGAATGATAGAATGTCTAATTTTTAATTTTCTAATTTTCCATGTCTTTAAGTACATACATACTTCACAGACAATATACCTACAAGAAAATAGTATTTTCAATATACCGTCTCATCGAGTATGGACACACTGTCTCGTTAATTATACCAGGCCCGGCTCACACCCGCCGAACTAAATCAGAGACATACATCGTGATACTGCTGTCACAAACATGTATAAAGTTGCTCGACCCACACAGATTTGGGCAGGAAACAACACACAACATTAACACAACACAACAACATTTAACATAAGGAATTCTCACTTTTCGCAGCTTAACACATACATAATTTATTGAAGTACTTCTCGTACTAACACAGCTTTCAATTCGATTCAATCTACCTACGCTGTACACACCTTTTTTTGTTTTTGTTTTTTTTTTTTTTTTTTCCTTTTTTTTGTACTTATAACACTATCACTGTAGTATTGTGGACTTACGAAATATTATGTTCTTTTTTTACATCTATTTAGACTGACATTCAATGAATACTCAACAATCACTTTTAAAGTTTAATATTATTAGATAAAATAAGCTGCAGCAGTTTTTTTTCCTTATTTTTTGTACATAGAACACTATCACTGTAGTATTGTAAACTTACGTAATATTATTTTCTTTTTTTACATCTATTTAGACTGACATTCAATGAATACTCAACAATCACTTTTAAAGTTTAATATTATTAAGTAAAATAAGTTTTTTTCATATTTTTTTTTTTTTTTTCTTTATTTTTTTTTTTTGGCCTGGTTTGTGCTTGTGATGATGAGGGAGGAAATGCATGTGACTTCAAAAGTGATAAATATAACTAAGTGTTGATGGATGGAGCAGAAGAGAACGCCAAAGAAAAGATGGATGGCTTGTGTGAGCAGTGATATGTGTGAGCAGTGATATGAAAGAGAAGGGAGTGAATGACAGAATGTCTAATTTTAAATTTTCTAATTTTCCATGTCTTAAATAAGTACATACATACTTCACAGACAATATACCTACAAGAAAATAGTATTTTCAATATACCGCGTCATTTACTGTACGTTGGCTGTACGAGGGCCGGCTCGCACCCGCCGAACTAAATCAGAGACATACATCGTGATACTGCTGTCACAAACATGTATAAAGTTGCTCGACCCACACAGATTTGGGCAGGAAACAACACACAACATTAACACAACACAACAACATTTAACATAAGGAATTCTCACTTTTCACAGCTTAACACATACATAATTTATTGAAATACTTCTCGTACTCACACGGCTTTCAATTCGATTCAATCTACCCACTCTACACTCAATCTTTTTTTTGTTATTTTTTTGTGCTTAGCACATACTTTTTACAACCATAGTACTTATAAAACTACCAGAAGAGTATTATGGACTTACGTAACGTTACTTTTTTTAAACCTATCTAGACTGACATTCAATGAATACTCAAAAATCACTTTGTTAAAAGTTAAATAAATAGATACATATTAATTTGTATAAATCACTGTCAGTTTAATCGATACTTTACATACATGAATTATTACCAAATGAATTTAGTAAACAACGTTTAACCTTTGGGTATTGACTATAGATTTATGTTGCTAACTGGAATGTAAGGTGAAGTGTCACCCCAACGTAATTAATAGATTCGAGAATGAATAACGAGCAGTGCGTGCCTAAGATTGTATGACACAGTGGGCAAGTCTCCGGGATTATATCTATAGATACACACCCTTAATCGCTTCATATACCCATAAGTAAGCTATAACGGTGGCTCCATCCACTAAATAAATTCTCAAGGACAACTTTTTACTATTTAATAACGTAAGTACCAACTAACATAGAGACACTTATGACACTTAAGACCAAAATCGACATTTAAGTGCATGCAAACATTTAAATATTAAATACCGGCCAATTGCGAGTCGGACTCGCGCACGAAGGGTTCCGTACCATCTATAAAAACGGCAAAAAAAATCATGTCTGTTGTATAGCCCCCTTAAATATTAATTTTATTCTGTTTTTAGTACTTATTTGTTGTTAAAGCGGCAACAGACAATACATCATCCGTGAAAATTTCAACTGTCTAGCTGTCACGGTTCATTAGATACAGCCTGGTGACAGATGGGCAGACAGACAGATAGCGGAGTCTTAGTAATAGGGTCCTGTTTTACCCTTTGGTTACGGAACCCTAAAAAGCCGTAAACAACAATGGAGAACAAATACAATTTTACAACTGTACTTTACAATTGAACAAATACAGTTTTAAATACAATTTTTAGAATCGCTTATAAACGTCTATAATATAGATCACACTGTTACGCCGTCTACTTCACTTGTAGCTCTGCTAGGGCAAGCGAGCGGTAGCGTGGTCACTGTCGTTTACACAGACGTGTCTCAGGTGAGTCCACCAATGCTACAGTTTACTTGGTACATGTAAACGGCCAGCTCCTCGCCGGTGAGCTCGTCGTCGACCTCGCGGAGACTGGAGTTGGAGATGCTGCGAGGGGAGTCGATGAAGGCGGAGGGGTCGCGGCCCCGCAGGCGCCACGCGCGGGCCCAGTGCCCGTTCCCGCTCGGGGACACGTTAACGGTTGGTAGATCGCGCGCGTTGTAGCACTGCGCACACAAACATTAGACATTAAAAATAACAATGAATTAGCACAAAATAAAGTTAAATATATTATAGTCGTAATCATCCACGAATATGCACATTTTCGATTATCATTGTTAATAGCTAACCGAATTTATACCTAATGTGCCACACACATTCTTTGTTTTTAAAACGATCAAAAGAATGTTTACGGTATCCATTAAAATCATATTAATAGAAACAAGAACCGGACACTATCAAATGTTATGTAGGTCGAATATTTTTAGATGTTGACTTCGAACGATCATCTCTGCTCCGTATAAAAATGCAGATAAATCCATAAAATGCAACTTAAAAAGAACAAAATATATGGCCCAATTTTTTGTTCCTTTTGTGCACGAATCAAGCAGAAATGTATTTTATTCAACGCAACAATGTGCGATCAGGGAAACAGAATGTGTTATTGTGCACATAACGACTGATGAAAGTAGAACTCACATTAAACAAGCCGAAAGCTTGGGATAATAATTATTATGATTTTCCCTGTCACAACTCTCAATGTAAGACGGCTTCGTGTCAGCAAGCAAGGGAAAAAGAAACGAAAAAAGAATCAGCTGTTCCCTACATTTATGTTCGCATACGTCAAAATATATAAATTTTATCCGTTCGGAATAGAAAATAAATATGAGTTGAAACAAATACCAGTGGTATTAGTTTTTGATATTAGAATGGAATGACTCAGTGTACCTACAGTTGATTTTATTTTCGCGATTTCTAGTTCAGTCACCCTATAATTATGTATATTAACTTTTTGTTCAAATTCCTTATTAATTTAGTGCTTTATCCATTCTCCTACTTTTATAAAATACATGAAAATAAAAAGCTGAAGACAAAAGTCTATGAAGTGTTCGACCATTTCATGAAATAGTTGTATTTCATGAAATCGACCGCTGGCACAGAATAAATAATAGTACCGTAGTACGCTAGTTTAAACCTGCTTTTGGCGCGAACTTCTTTCATGGCTTAGTATAAAAATAGAATAGAAATACTTCGGCAGACAGTCCAGCAATGGATTCAAGGCACAAATACAGTTGACCCATTTAAATTAAATTTTATTAATTCTTTGAACCCTAAATACGGCTTCGAAAATAATATAGCCTTTCCAACGTTAGAATGTTGCATGAAATCTTATACTTTATAAGTAACTGATAAGATATGGTTTTAAGCAATTACCACGAGATGGCGTTATAGAGTGTAGAACGAATTATTTTTCAGACACAATTTTTATTTAAATCCGTCTAACGAACAATTATTTTCTTGTGTTCCAGGAAGGAAAACATTTAATTAAGTTTGTATTTTCTAATGAAAACTAGAGGGGTGAAATTCATATTTCTGAGAACTATATTATATGTTACGTTTATTCCCGCGAGCCCCCTTAGCAAAACATTTTATGAGGCTATTAATGCCCAAGCTTGACATTAAAATAAGTGTTAAGAGTAGGACACATTTGCACTAACACTTAATTTAATGTCATTGCTCGCATTTTACATGGTATTTTCATGATTATTAAGATTCAACCCCTGCACGTTTTGGCATATAAAGTGGCCTTGGCAGAGAGACCTTTACCCGCCAGCCCATTACAGGTTGTTCCATTACGAAATATTGATAAAAAGACAATCATTAAGTTACTGAGCACGAAATGGCCCAGGCGGCGGAGTTTGGGCCGAAGATACCGCCAAAATAAGTAGAAAGGAAAAATATTTTCATGTGCAGGAAGCAGAATTTTCCTGCATCTGCTAATAACAAACAAGTATCACACATTGTCTTTTTCCCAAACGGTAACGATATCTAAGTTATGTCGGTTAGTTAATCAGGCGTTACTTTGAAAGAAAGAAAAATAGGTTTATTTGTCACAGAAACACGTGCATACAAAAAGATAACAGTAATCAGCATTAAACAAAATAGATCTAAGTACAATTATGAGATCACTAGCGGAAATCCATGACAAATATTTGGTTTTAATTCCGCAATGAAGCTAAAATTAAATTCGCTACTGATCTAATGTTCAAAAGTGGTCATTAAATCGGTGATTAAATCATACAAAATCCATTCGGATATAATTCGTTGTTTTACATAGTGAAAACTACCGTTAGGTTAACATATTTTAGAAAATATGCAGTTAGAAACTACAAAAATTATGCATAACGTCATGTAATTTTTTTTCTAGTCGCATATTTTAATATACTATTTGTACCATTCATTACCAATGTAAACGGCAAATAGTTACGCCATAAGGAAAGCTATTTTAATTTTAATTTGTAAGAGTGAGTTCTTCTCTACGAGCTATTTTGCTTACTTTATTTCCCTTTTAGCCACAAATGTATTAAGTTTATGTTCATTGATGAATAATGATCGCAAAAACGAAAACCTAACCGGCTCGAGAATAATTATATGGGTGGAAAAACGGTTTGCTGTAAGCAATCCAGGTCAGTAAAAGTCTGACATGCCCTTCCGCTCCGCCCAGAGCGGGAGAAGTCATTGGATGATTTCCCACCCTCAAAAAAAAAAAAAAAGTCATTGGATGATTTCCCACCCTCAAAAAAAAAAAAAAAAGGCCTCCTCTTTATTTCGGACGGTACCTCAATAAATAAATCCAACGGGCAAAATTATCACGTAAGCCCGAGGAGTTAAAGATGTTGACGTAAAATATGAAAAGACATTAAATCTAGAAAATTGCTGCCGAAGATTCCTCAATAAAATATAAAAGCTCTTACATACTGGGGCGATTCGTCGCGCGACGCGACGCCGCCGCATTGTTCGCCGTGAAGTTTTCTCAGAAATTGTTTTGTTAAAATTCGCGTCGCGCGGCGAAACGCGCCAGTATGTAAGAGCCGTAAAACGTAATAAAATGGACATTACAGCCGGTCAAGGCCGGATCAGCCCTAATACGAGTTTTTTTAGAAACAAACCAATAAACTTTACTTTGTAGGTATTTATTACTGTTGGTTGTAACCGATTTTTTATTTGATACAACATCAAATATGGAGAACAAAAATAGGATTTAATTGAGTTTGTAGACCAATATGAGTTAACAATTAAGAGACTCTGTGGAATGTCAGTATTATTGAATGATTCCTTCTTTAACAATATTGATGGCCATTATTCTTGGCTATATAGTCTATAAACTAATACGTGCTACTGCGTCTGACTGTGAAGGGCTATAAATTCATTACCTACTTTATTGTCATTGTGTGGATTTGTTTTGGCTGCATTCGTACATTTATTAAACAAGCCATAAACATTCATGGCATTATAATCTCCTGCCACTATAATCAAAGAATATTAGGTTTCTCAACACACGACTGTACCTGTATCATACGGTTAGTTGCACAAGGTTAATAATATATTTTCTTCTAAACCAATTAAAGAAAGTCGTACGTTCATGTAAGTTCCTTAGAACTTGGCACTCATTTAGATCTCAATTGGTTCCGCACGTTCTTTGTAAATGTGAGTACTGGCCATCTAGTACTTATGACACAGCACGTCGTATGTTCTCTGTATCTTAGATACCTAATAACAGTTGTGTCAGAAAATCAAGTAGAAAATAAAGCGATATATTTTTGGTCAAGAGCATGTTTTAATGAATCCCCAACAAAATTGGTAGCAGAGCGTGGTTTCCTGCATACTATGAAAAATGGCATCAACCACAAGCTATCGTCATATAGAACTCTTGACCAAATCAAATTACGATACATGGTGCTTACAAGCTGAAGCGGTCCTGATCAAAAATGATTTTTGGGACATCGTAAGCGGTAATAAAACAATACCACCATCTACGGATGCGGCAGCAAGATCGACGTACAGTAAGGAGGACTTAAAGGCAAGGGCTGAAATCCTACTTTTACTGTCACCCTCGGAACTAAAACAGATCAAAGCCTGCACTACATCAAAAGCAGTATGGGACAAGCTTAAAGCCACTTATCAGAGCACTGGGCCTGCAAGGAAGGCAACCTTACTAAAACAATTGGTTCTAAAAAGAATGACCACAGGTGAAGACATACGCGACCATATAAACAATTTTATGGATATCGTGGACAAACTCGCAGATATGGATATAAAGGTTCCTCCAGAACTTCTTAGTATAATGCTTCTCTACAGTTTGCCAACATCTTTTGAAAACTTCAGAATAGCCATCGAATCGCGAGATACCCTGCCTAATCCTGAAGATCTGAAAGTAAAGATTCTGGAGGAATACCAAGCAAGGAGCGGAAATGAACAGCCTGAAAGCTCAGAAGCATATCATATCAAGAAAAACAGGCAAAGGTTGTACTGCAAGAGCTGTAAAAAGAAAGGCCATAGTATCGAGACGTGTTGGGGCAAGAAGAAAAACACAAACGAAAAAGACAACGGAAACAAATACAATTATAACGTTTGTCTGAGCACCGTAAATTCAGATGCTGATAAAAATGTCTGGTGTCTAGATAGCGGATGCTCATCACACATGTGCGGTGACGAATCGATGTTTTCCACCATGACCCCTGAAAAAGGCACCCTAAAGTTGGCTTCAGACAAATATATTAGTAAAATTCAAGGCAAAGGGAGAGTTGAAATTAGCAACGGTAAACACGGCTACAATTTCAATGACACCCTGTATGTTCCCGATATATCAGTGAACCTTTTATCCGTCGCCAAGATAACGGACAGAGGAAATAAGGTTGTTTTTGAAAAAGAAAAAGCCTATGTCGTAGAAAAAACCGGCAAAATGACACTGACTGCTCGAAAGAGAGAAGGGCTTTACTACTTTGCATCTGAACGAAAAGAGACTGCAAATTACACACCAAGAAATGAGAGTCACATTATGGAATGGCATCGCAAACTCGGCCACATAAACGAAAGAGATTTAAAGAAGATGGCTAAAGATAACCTTATGTATGGCTTAAACTTGAATGATGAAGACATGGAAACATGTGAGACCTGCATCAAAGGCAAATTGTCCAGATTACCGTTCATTAGACATAATGATCTTTACACAACAGATAACCTGGAAATAATTCATAGCGACGTTTGTGGACCTTTTGAATGCGATACACTAGCAGGATCAAAATACTATGTTACTTTTATAGACGACTATAGTCGCTACTGTCACGTCTACTTTATTAAAAGAAAGAGTGATGTTTTTAATATTTTCAAAGAATATAAAAATGAAGTTGAGACGTTCCATAACAAGAAGATTAAGAACTTGCAGACCGACAATGGCACAGAATACCGCAACAAGGAATTCGATGATTTTCTCAAATCGCATGGCACCCAAAGAAGGTTGACCACAGTTTACACCCCTCAACAAAATGGGATTAGCGAGAGGAAGAACAGATCCTTGCTAGACAAAGCCAGATGTCTGTTAATCGAGGCCAAGGCACCTAAAAAGCTCTGGGCGGAAGCGGTAGCAACCGCAAACTACCTTATAAATCGTAGCCCTTCCAAAGCACTGAATGGTGAAACACCGTTCAAGAAATGGCTAGGCCGAATACCATGCGGACATCATTTTCACGTGTATGGCAGGAAGACCTTCGTTTTGAAAAAGAATAAACGAGGCAAACTGACCCAGAATGCCAAAGAAGGCGTATTCATGGGGTACTCGATGACTTCAAAAGCTTACAGAGTGTACATACCCGAAGAAAATGATGTTGTGACAAGCAGGGATATAAAAGTCATAGACAAGATGTATTTCGAAGAAGAAAGTCAGAACTATGATGAACTTATTAAGAAAAAGGAAGACTCTCAGGTACCTGAAAAAGAAAACAAAATTAAAGACAATGATAAGAAAAGTAAAAGGGTACAACCAATAGAAATTGAATTAACAGAGAAAGAAAAGGAAAATACGTTACAAATTTTAAACGAGCAAGAAGCTGAAGCTTCTTCTGCAGAAGAAATAGAGTCCTACGACGACGCATCAGATGTTGTAGAAATACCTGAAAATGGGAGGCCACAAAGAGAGAGGCGTCCGCCCGCGTGGACCAGAGATTTTATACTGGACCAAAGTGAAGAAAGTCACCTACTCTCAGAGATATCCTACACATCCGATGAAAATGAAGATGATGAATACTGGCATGATGCTATAAAAGCCGAAATTAGAGCACATGTTAAGAATGGAACTTGGACAATAGAAAAGAAGAACAAAGACATGAAAGAAGTGGACTACAAAATGGTTCTAAGAAACAAAATAGGACCTGACAATAGTATCACAAAGAAAGCCAGACTTGTAGCACGGGGTTTCACTCAGCGACCAGACGTTGACTACAACGAAACGTACGCTCCTGTAGCTAAATTGAGTTCGATAAGATCTGTTGTTGGAATAGCCATGGAAGAAGGCTTGAAACTAAACCAGATGGACGTTACAACGGCGTACCTGAATGGCGAATTAGAAGAAAAGATAGTAATGAAGTATCCTGACTATTTAGAAGACTATCTGATTGAAATCATGGTTGAAGAGAGTAAACAAGAAAATTTAACTTTGTACAACAAAACAATGAGTATGCTAAAAGACATAAAAAATAATCCCAAAGGGAAAGTTTGTCATCTCATAAAAGCTTTATACGGACTCAAACAGGCAGGGAGGCAATGGTACAAGAAACTCGACACAGAGTTAAAGAACATAGGTTTCAAAGCATCGGAAGCCGACCCATGTCTATACTTACTAGAGAAAAGAGGAGTTAAAGTCATAATAATTATCTATGTCGACGATTTGTTAATTGCCTATTCGTGTCCTAGAAAGCTCCAAGAAATAAAAGACCTGTTAAATACGAAATTTGAGTTAAAAGACTTAGGAACACCTAAACGGCTATTGGGGATAGATGTAACCTTTAAGGGAGATGAAATCAAACTGAACCAGGAGAAGTTCATAGAAGACACTCTTAAAAAATTCAAAATGGAAGATTGCAAGGCGACGTCTACACCCATAGAACCAGGTCTGAGACTAGAAAAAGGAGGAAGAGATGAAAGGAATGATTTGCCCTACAAAAATTTGATTGGTACACTCATGTACCTGGCAGTGGCAACTCGACCTGATATAATGTTTGCCATAAGTTATCTCTCCCAATTTAATGATTGTTACGGAGAAGAGCATTTCAAGTGTGCAAAAAGAGTGCTGCGATACCTAAAGGGAACAAAAAGCGTTGGTCTTGTATTCAGAAAAACTCGCAAAGAATTATATGGCATGGCTGACGCAGATTGGGGCGCATGCAAGCTTGACCGGAAGTCATTTTCGGGCTGTTGTTTTAAATATGCTGGAACGGCTATAAGCTGGATGTCCAAAAAGCAAAAGACTGTAGCGCTATCGACTGCCGAAGCAGAATATGTTGCTTTAACTGACTCTGCAAAAGAAGCCATTCACCTAAAAAGTTTATTTAAGGATCTTGGGGCCAAATATGAAAGCATAGTCATATTAAACGACAACCAAGCCGCCCTTAAGTTAAGTCAGAACACAATGGTCACTTCCAAGTCCAAACACATTGACTTAAAAATGCACTTCATACGAAACTGCATAATGGACGGAACGATACAGGTCAGGTATCTGCGAACCGAAGATATGGAAGCAGATATTTTAACTAAAGCCCTAGCCGGCCCGCGGCTGCTGAAATTGCGGAGCGGCTTAGGAGTTTCCTGAACTCCTGTCGACCACGACGATGCGGTGAAGAGGAGTGTGAGTACTGGCCATCTAGTACTTATGACACAGCACGTCGTATGTTCTCTGTATCTTAGATACCTAATAACAGTTGTGTCAGAAAATCAAGTAGAAAATAAAGCGATATATTTTTGGTCAAGAGCATGTTTTAATGAATCCCCAACAGTAAATAACTTCTTTTCTCACATCTTTTTGATGGGTTCTTATTTAGGAACACTTTTCGCCATTTTAAGGTATTTTATTTGGTGCTTTTAATAATTAGCCACGATTGAATTAACCAAATCCGAAATATTTTGAAGGAAATTGCTAATCTATTGTTTGAAGAATTCGTCTTCTCAACAACGTTAAATAACACAATGATTGTATTTGAAAGGCATTGCCAATTAACCTGCAGTTCTTCTCCTCGTCATCCTATACTCCATTTTTGGTTTGGTTGTCAATTCGTCGTGTTTTTTTTTTGTATGTTGGTATGTTACCCGATTACTCCGCCAATTATGAATCGATTTTGATGATTCTTTGTTGTTTTGGTAGTTAATGCTTCAGAGGAGAAGGCCAAAAACGAAAATTGAAAAGCAAAGACACCGACTTCCGAAATTAAAGTTATTTTTCACTTTTTTAGTGTTTTTTTGGAAGTCGGTTGTTTTTTTTGTTGTAAAATGCTTTTATGGTTATGACATTTTTCTGGTAATCTTGTCATTGTCCTGGTTTTATTAGTTAAAAAGATCAATAAGATTTATTTTGGTAAGGAACGGTCTTTGAAAACCTTCAATACGTCGGGTCCGTGGCTTAGGCCCCCAGTGGTCGACGCACCTGTGGCCGACGCCCCCGATTCGATTAATTTAATTCAAAGTAATTTTTGATCAAATGTACTGTCAGGCACAAAAATTGTTTTACAAAAATATTAAATGTACTTATATTGATTGTAAGTATATGTGTTATAGGCAAACTCCGAAGCTCCGGCGCTCCTAGGTTGGACTGGTCAATCCTCAGGTCAGACTGAATGACTTAGTCAAAGCCCAAACAAATGTAAATTTTCGGCCTTTGACTAAACAATTTTCGTCAAACCTGGGAGAGACTAATTTGGTCAGGCAAACGTCAAAACACAATTTTATTAAATCGGGGTTTGACGAGTCAAACTCCGATATAGGTATGAAGTGTCTTATCTTCGTATATTTGGAAGCATTTTATCATTTAAGCAGCTTTCAAGTCTTAAGAACAGCTTAACTCTGCCAGTTCTGACACCTGATTGGTCAGCTTACGTGATTTTCACTTTTATATTTGAGATGCTTTGAGAGAATGCCGTGTGGCATTAGGCCCGCCTTTTGTATGATGTGCAATAAAGTATAAAATAAATAAATAAATGCTTTGGAATATACGGAGGTTAGTTTGTAAGATTAGGTATAAAAAAATAATTTTTTTAAAATTTTGATGTTTATTGTTTTAATAATTTCTTAAGTAATTGTATATTTTTTGTATCTGACAATGGCTTAATCAATTTTTTTTCGTCCCCAAAACAAACAACGTCGTAGCGTTTGAGACGGCGATACTGCAAAGACGTTTTCTTTTCAGCTACTTTAGCGGATTCTACCTCACTGATAATCTGCTCATACAACTGTTTGTTTTTTATGTGAAACACTTATTTTTATTCAAATTAGAAATTTTCTCTTTAAACTTTACTTTTAAAGCTTCTTTATCCACGTTTTTAGTAACAACAACACCGTTTGATTCACTCATCTTCAATTTTACACAATTACACGCCCGCACGCTCAATGAACGAACATGAAATGACAAAACAATCGGTCGGAACACCGCGAGAGACATTATGAACCTGTTTAAACATGTTCAGATCAACGTTTGACCGAGTTTTGCAGTCGCTTCTAGGATTGACTAGGCCAAAACCGAAACAGAATAATTTACTTTCGACGTTTGACTGAAAAGTTAGGAGCTCCTGGGTTTGACTAAAAATACTTCAGGCAAAGGGCGAAATTGAAATGTATTTCGGGGATTGCCTGATGGCTTTGGCCAAACCTAGGATAAACCAGTCCTTCCGCGAAGAGACTGTGTATCGGACTTTGACTATAACATATGCATAACATTAAATCGTAATTATATTTATAACATAGAAATGCTTTTATAGTAGAGGTGTCATGTTTCATAAATCTAGCCGAATCTAAACGCTTCGGTGTTTAGCTGTGGCCAGTTTATTAGAATTTGGAAGCAACTTAATTCAGGGAACGGTCCACGGTTTTACATAGGTATTATTGGCAATAGTCACGATTATCTGGCAAATAACTGTTATTTGTTTATCGAGATTATGTAGAATGAAAAGTTATAAATGGGATTTTAGTACAAAATATAACGTTAACAATCGACGAGTTATTAACCATGCATTTTTATTAATATGATTATCAAAGTTCTATTTTGCTAATTGGATCCCGGTAGGATCTAGATAACATTTTCAATTCCTACCTATAAGTAAGTAGAGAATTTTCTTAGAAAATCGTCTAGCAGAAAAAGATAAACTGTTGTTCATTCGTTCCCAAGAAATCTTTTCAATAATAATGTCGATTATCACTGATATTATAATACATGTAGATTTAAATAAATATAATAATTTGTTAATATATGTACATTTTGGCCGTCAGGACAAGATGGTGCAGAAATATTTAAATTATAATGACAACATAATTATCAATCAACACGAAAAGTCGAATTTAATTATAATTAGACAAACTTGGCATTGTATAAATTATACTTTCTTGATGCTATTACATTCATTCATATTATTGTCAACCTGTTGATTATTTAAGTAATTTTTAGCTCTTCTCGCCTGAAACACAGGATAATCTAGTTCAGCCACGTAAGTCTTAGGAATTTAATTTACATTTAAGCAAAACTGTACTATTTTTATACCTATTTGTGTATATTTTTTTTTAATAAATATTATTACTTACATATTTTATTTATTTATTCTTGATACTAATTTTATGACGTTCACTAACATAAATAAAACTGATAAAAGCATGACCGATTATCATAATTATTAGCATTTATAAGACAAAATAATCTAATGACTTATTAACGATCAAGACTTTACGTCACTTACACGTCTAATGGAAACTTTTACCTTAAGGGGGCGTGTATTGACAGCAAAAAACCCCTCTCATTAAACACGACGAAAACAAAACACAATGCCTTCCCGCCAGCAGAAACTAGAAACTTTTCGCCTGGCGTTTATAGAATTCGAATTTCAATCTTCTGTAGTTTATTTTGCTTCTACGATACGCTAAGCTTGAATTCAGAACTATAGATCATGTTCATGTTTTGGAACTAGAAACTCAATGTTGACGTGAAAAAGTTCGAATTTAAATGTTACCAAATTTTATTTAGGACCTTGTACAATTTGTACCTCATGACGTCTTTGTGGAAAACTGTGTTACCAAGTAATAAATTTAATGCTATATCGTGGATTTCACTTTGGAAGATCGTGCAAAGTGATACCCAAGTAAAAACTAATATTCGTATAGTGAAATTTGCACTGTATTGTGCAACGACAAATGGCATGTGTCATGAAAACCTTTCCTGCGCCAAACGCGAACAATCCCCTTCGAAAACATTTGAAACATGTGAAAAAGAGGCTGAGTTCTGTACAAAAGAAATAAATATAGGATTGTCGGCTTCACCACTAAAAGAATTAAACATCTATTCATCTATGTAAATGGGTGCCAAAGCACCAAAGAGACTAATTATAACAAGGTCCCGAGGTGCGCGTTCAGTACCTGCGCTGCGTTTTGGGCGCGCGCCCGGCGCGTGTTGGACGCTCGTCAAACTCAACAAGATTTCCACATTTTGTTGTAACTTTTGAACCGTGTTTCTTTTAAGTTTATTACTAATGCGGAGAAAATGACAAGGAAAAATAGTGAAAAAGGAACTCGAGTCCAAGCGTCAAGGGCACGCTTAGGCTTCATTTACGGAGACGCGAGTAGTCGTGCGTGGCTTTGGGCGGCGCGGCCCGCACTTAATTCAAACATATGGCGTTGTATGAGTGCGTTTACGCTGACGCGATTTTACACACGTTTGCTTGAAATGGAGCGTTTTTTGCGGCGGAGCCCGCGGATGACATAGCCGCGTCACACGCGGCGTTTTATCACGGCGGCGCATGCAGCAGCAATTTTGGATGAAGCGATGCCCGCGGCAAACCTTCTCCCAGTCTTATTTGTAAATCGCACAACGGAGATGCAAGTTGAGAGTTGCAAGCGACATGTGCGCTCCCATCTCTCGTTAACCTAAAATAGTCGGTTTGATTGAGTACCCCGCGTGAGCCGCAGCGTTGCCCGCCGCGTGGTTCGCTCCACTCTTGACATTACGCGGCGGGCGCAGCGGCGGGCACCGCCACTCTTCCCGTCTCGCATCTCCATGAACATCGTATACCTATTGCCATATGTTTGTGCTAGAAAAACTTCTAGAAATTATGTCATGATGATAATTAATTCTCTCGTAAGTATTTACTTTGGTATATTCACATAGGTTAGATAATTATTAATGTACCAATAATTAGGCTTTTTCTCATAGTTTTTCATAGATTATTTCTTAACAGTTTAACTTAAAATTTTTGTGTTTCATTTAAATTAGATGTAAAGTGATGGCCTGAAACACAGGTTTGAATTAACCTAGATCGGGCGGGTCGCTACTTAATTGTCATTTCAAACAATAATAACCGACTTGCACCTATAATACCTAAGCATATTTTAGTTTATTTTTAGGCACTATTATTGTTTGTGTAATCTTACTGTTGACTAAATGTACACCTTTTGTAAACGTTTTTATTCAATAAATATTTGTATTTGTATTTGTTTACGCGTGCGATGATAAGTGCTGCTTCACGCGCCGCCGCATCGTAAACAGAAAAAACGTCGGACGCGCCGCGAAACGCCACGCTGCACGCAACGAGCCAGTGCAGGGTGCCATTTTCAATCAAATGCGTCGTCATATAGCCTATGACCAGCGGACGATCAAGAAGCTTCCAACGATACCTCATTTGTCAAATTGTGATGAGTCGTTTAGAAGATATGAGGGAACAGACATAGATAAATACATATAAACCGGTCAAAATCATAACCCTCCTTTTTGCTTCGCCGTAGTCGGGTAAAAACTAAAACCCAACTACGACAAAAAAGTCAACTAAAGAGATATAAACAAGACATCACGGACAGACAAATTAAAAATCGACTCCGGTTTTTTAATTTGTATCGTATGACTCTAATAATCCATACGTTATATGTTCGAGTTCGTTCGTTATACCAATAACCTACCTTTATTTTAAACAAGTTTTATTTAGGGGCGGTCAGTCGCTCGAAATGTTCGTCTAAGGGTCACCTTACAAGAAGTTTGTCAAAAAAAGTGGGAGTAAACGAATTTGGATCCTGAGTAAATCGCAATAAGATTTAATCTCCAATGCGAACTTTCAAATGAATGTGGAATGGGCTCGTTGGCTATGTTGTAAATTTTCACCGCAATACAGATCAATGGCGCTAGTTGTACCTACTTCTTTCTATACTCCGTGCTACTATACCAGTCAAAAATCTGTCAAATAAAATGTATGTCATCTTGAGTTTTCAAATATCAACATTGAATTTTAAGTTTATTTAGCCTACCGAGGCTAAATAAACATATTTATTTATTTATCAATCAATAACACTTGTAATATTCGTTTTGGAAGTGGTTTTAGAGTATTTTTCATGTTTTCTATGTCTCAGTTTCTTTTGTGGAATGTAATAAATTACGAAAATATTATTTACGAAAATAAATTATATCTCAGCGCAGCTAAAAATTTGAGCGTAGTCCTCTTGTCTCAACAGAGCGACGCCGACTGATTTGTGAAACAAAAATTAATATGCTTGAAGTTCCCGTAATGTGCGATGGAAGATGGCTTCTTCCACGAACTAAGAACGTCGTAAGTCCAACAAGCTTTGATTCGTAATAAAACCAAAAATAAAACGAATAAAAAAAAGCCTACACAATTTTTTTCGCCTTGTTTTAACACATAAATAGGCATTAGCATATTAAATACAAATCGAAAATACGTGAAAATTAGAGGCAGCTTCGTGAAATTTTTTGATCGAGAAAATTTTAATATTTTGTGTTTCTGTTCCACAAAAAGTTTGGAAATATTATGTAGTTACTCATACTATTTTTATTTTATACCTAAGTCTTACCAATTTCATGAAAAATCAAATTGAAGACAGGCAATTTTGTTTCCTACCCGGCCTTAAATTGGATACTTTTACTATTTAAATGACACTTCCGGGTTTTTTTTCTCAATGCCAACGTTGTAGTCAAATAGAAGATGCATCTATTGAATAAAAATCTTAAATTCACTGAGAGACAACGCACTGCCTTGACTGGTCTAGGAGCATGTTTTTGCACAATAGTTTCTTATATGCAACGGAAGTGAAATAAGGATTTTTTTGAAAATTCGTTCCTGATAAGGGTTGATTATGAGATGAGAGTTTGTAGTAGTGATGAGTGTATGTAGTTGAGGACGAGAGTTTCTTTTTGTAATATGTAGGTACTAGTAGAATAGTCAGTGTATCTGAGATAATACTTTGAGAAGAAATTCAAATCTTCGAGGCTTTTCTTCTGTGGTCTCAGCTCAATACTATGGATAACATTAAAATAACCACCTCTGTCTCAGACCCTGAGATCACGGGTTCGATTCCCTGCGGGAGCAAAATTTTCTGCTTGGTTTGGTTGGTGGTGGGGTTTATTCTAAGTCCGCCTGGCGAGCACACAGAGAGCAACAGAAACCTTGTCCGATCCGTGACGGTGTTGTTAAGAATCTATTTAAGAGGTATTTTTTTGGATAAAAGAAAAAAAAAATATGCCTCATTTTTTTCAATGGGGAATTTTACCAGGTAATTACATGCGCGGGCGACCATCGTCTAGCGGGTGTCTAGAAGTCATTACATACGTCCTCTGCAGAAAATTTGCTAATTTATAATGAAATTGGGATAATTTTGGTACCAACAATGTGAATTTCAAATTGCAATAACTTTTTCTACAAGTTTTTCTTGTTGTGAAGTTAAGAATTATTTATATCCTATTACCTATGTATTTATATTTCCATTCATTCTCTTATTCTATTAATATTTTATATACGTCTATCCATTCATTTATTATTTACTAGCGCCCGCGGCTTCTCCCGCGTGGTATGTCGATAAACAGTAGCCTATGTCCTTTCTCAGGCTCTAGACTATCTGTGTACCAAATTTAATTTAAATTGGTTCTTTACTAGCTTAAAAAATGTTTATTATTATTAATGTAGTATAATTATTAAGTATTATGGTATAATTTATTTTTATTATTTTACTTATTAAAATTATTTGGATTAAAAAAAATTATAGGTAGGTACGGTTAGTTGCTTTGTTTTTACGCAGGGACTCCGAATTAAATGACAATTGACTGCCATGTTGTTATTTTATTAGACATAATAATAAAATATGTCTCTATTTCTAATACGTTACCTGATACTTTACCGAAATTAATAAAATCGCCCTCTAGCTATCATTAGCGCGCAATTTAACAAGGAGGTTAACAAACTTTTGATGTTTAGACTACATCATTTTTTATGTAGTCTAAACATCAAAAGTTTGTTAACCTCCTTGTTAAATTGCGCGCTAATGATAGCGACTATTGATGAAATGGAATGAGTAGTATAAGTAGGTAAAATTAACTATCAATTATTGAAATACCTTTTTTCGTGCTCTTATTTGTAGATTTCTTTTGTTTTACTAAGTAGATATTCGAGCTAACTTGTTGTTTTTTTTATATGCACATATTTCTGTTACAATAAATCATATTTTCTCTCTTTCTTTTTGTCCAACCAACATACATACTTACATAACATAACGCCTATAAGTCCCCAAAGCCTTAGCATGTACCTACACCCACATTTCGCAAGTTATGTTTAAGTCCCATATGGCGAGGTACAACTCCTAACTCCGGGGTGCTACTGAGAAATACCTCATAGACAAACCCAATAACACTTTGCCCAACCCGGGAATCGAACATGCAGGACCTCATGCTTACGACTTTTTAGTACCTAAAAGAGGAGATAGACATTATTATAGTACTAGAAATAGGGACCTATTAGTTCAACCAGGGTTCAGACTGGCTAAAGTAGACTATCTTTCATGGGGCACTGTTTAAAATGTTACAATAAAATTCCTCCCCACATACTTCAACTGAATGAGACGAAATTCAAAACTTGTATAAAACGCACACTATGCAGGCAGGCGTATTATAAGTTGGAGGATTACATCTCTGATAAAAATGCTTGGCTTAATGCTGGTCCTGCTCCACAACCACAACTAACTAATTAATATTCGAAAATACTGTTGGAGCTAAAAATTTGAGCGTAGTCCTCTTGTCTCAACAGAGCGACGCCGACTGATTTGTGAAACAAAAATTAATATGCTTGAAGTTCCCGTAATGTGCGATGGAAGATGGCTTCTTCCACGAACTAAGAACGTCGTAAGTCCAACAAGCTTTGATTCGTAATAAAACCAAAAATAAAACGAATAAAAAAAAGCCTACACAATTTTTTTCGCCTTGTTTTAACACATAAATAGGCATTAGCATATTAAATACAAATCGAAAATACGTGAAAATTAGAGGCAGCTTCGTGAAATTTTTTGATCGAGAAAATTTTAATATTTTGTGTTTCTGTTCCACAAAAAGTTTGGAAATATTATGTAGTTACTCATACTATTTTTATTTTATACCTAAGTCTTACCAATTTCATGAAAAATCAAATTGAAGACAGGCAATTTTGTTTCCTACCCGGCCTTAAATTGGATACTTTTACTATTTAAATGACACTTCCGGGTTTTTTTTCTCAATGCCAACGTTGTAGTCAAATAGAAGATGCATCTATTGAATAAAAATCTTAAATTCACTGAGAGACAACGCACTGCCTTGACTGGTCTAGGAGCATGTTTTTGCACAATAGTTTCTTATATGCAACGGAAGTGAAATAAGGATTTTTTTGAAAATTCGTTCCTGATAAGGGTTGATTATGAGATGAGAGTTTGTAGTAGTGATGAGTGTATGTAGTTGAGGACGAGAGTTTCTTTTTGTAATATGTAGGTACTAGTAGAATAGTCATTGTATCTGAGATAATACTTTGAGAAGAAATTCAAATCTTCGAGGCTTTTCTTCTGTGGTCTCAGCTCAATACTATGGATAACATTAAAATAACCACCTCTGTCTCAGACCCTGAGATCACGGGTTCGATTCCCTGCGGGAGCAAAATTTTCTGCTTGGTTTGGTTGGTGGTGGGGTTTATTCTAAGTCCGCCTGGCGAGCACACAGAGAGCAACAGAAACCTTGTCCGATCCGTGACGGTGTTGTTAAGAATCTATTTAAGAGGTATTTTTTTGGATAAAAGAAAAAAAAAATATGCCTCATTTTTTTCAATGGGGAATTTTACCAGGTAATTACATGCGCGGGCGACCATCGTCTAGCGGGTGTCTAGAAGTCATTACATACGTCCTCTGCAGAAAATTTGCTAATTTATAATGAAATTGGGATAATTTTGGTACCAACAATGTGAATTTCAAATTGCAATAACTTTTTCTACAAGTTTTTCTTGTTGTGAAGTTAAGAATTATTTATATCCTATTACCTATGTATTTATATTTCCATTCATTCTCTTATTCTATTAATATTTTATATACGTCTATCCATTCATTTATTATTTACTAGCGCCCGCGGCTTCTCCCGCGTGGTATGTCGATAAACAGTAGCCTATGTCCTTTCTCAGGCTCTAGACTATCTGTGTACCAAATTTAATTTAAATTGGTTCTTTACTAGCTTAAAAAATGTTTATTATTATTAATGTAGTATAATTATTAAGTATTATGGTATAATTTATTTTTATTATTTTACTTATTAAAATTATTTCTTATTTTTTTCTGGTAATGTTGTTGCAGTACCTTATGTGCCCCTTTCGTATCGGACAGGGTTTTTATTACATGTTGTATGAGTCTGTCGCCATAACAACAATGTTAACAGCATTGTTGTGTTCGCAGTAGATAGTCAGATACCCAGTTCCTCTGTTAAGGATTCCGGGTGAAGCTCGCTTCCACCTCCGGCTTGACCATCACTCTCCATCTGGTGAGATGAAGTCGAGATTCAACAAGTGGATAAAAAAAAATTATAGGTAGGTACGGTTAGTTGCTTTGTTTTTACGCAGGGACCCCGAATTAAATGACAATTGACTGCCATGTTGTTATTTTATTAGACATAATAATAAAATATGTCTCTATTTCTAATACGTTACCTGATACTTTACCGAAATTAATAAAATCGCCCTCTAGCTATCATTAGCGCGCAATTTAACAAGGAGGTTAACAAACTTTTGATGTTTAGACTACATCATTTTTTATGTAGTCTAAACATCAAAAGTTTGTTAACCTCCTTGTTAAATTGCGCGCTAATGATAGCGACTATTGATGAAATGGAATGAGTAGTATAAGTAGGTAAAATTAACTATCAATTATTGAAATACCTTTTTTCGTGCTCTTATTTGTAGATTTCTTTTGTTTTACTAAGTAGATATTCGAGCTAACTTGTTGTTTTTTTTATATGCACATATTTCTGTTACAATAAATCATATTTTCTCTCTTTCTTTTTGTCCAACCAACATACATACTTACATAACATAACGCCTATAAGTCCCCAAAGCCTTAGCATGTACCTACACCCACATTTCGCAAGTTATGTTTAAGTCCCATATGGCGAGGTACAACTCCTAACTCCGGGGTGCTACTGAGAAATACCTCATAGACAAACCCAATAACACTTTGCCCAACCCGGGAATCGAACATGCAGGACCTCATGCTTACGACTTTTTAGTACCTAAAAGAGGAGATAGACATTATTATAGTACTAGAAATAGGGACCTATTAGTTCAACCAGGGTTCAGACTGGCTAAAGTAGACTATCTTTCATGGGGCACTGTTTAAAATGTTACAATAAAATTCCTCCCCACATACTTCAACTGAATGAGACGAAATTCAAAACTTGTATAAAACGCACACTATGCAGGCAGGCGTATTATAAGTTGGAGGATTACATCTCTGATAAAAATGCTTGGCTTAATGCTGGTCCTGCTCCACAACCACAACTAACTAATTAATATTCGAAAATACTGTTGGAGCTAAAAATTTGAGCGTAGTCCTCTTGTCTCAACAGAGCGACGCCGACTGATTTGTGAAACAAAAATTAATATGCTTGAAGTTCCCGTAATGTGCGATGGAAGATGGCTTCTTCCACGAACTAAGAACGTCGTAAGTCCAACAAGCTTTGATTCGTAATAAAACCAAAAATAAAACGAATAAAAAAAAGCCTACACAATTTTTTTCGCCTTGTTTTAACACATAAATAGGCATTAGCATATTAAATACAAATCGAAAATACGTGAAAATTAGAGGCAGCTTCGTGAAATTTTTTGATCGAGAAAATTTTAATATTTTGTGTTTCTGTTCCACAAAAAGTTTGGAAATATTATGTAGTTACTCATACTATTTTTATTTTATACCTAAGTCTTACCAATTTCATGAAAAATCAAATTGAAGACAGGCAATTTTGTTTCCTACCCGGCCTTAAATTGGATACTTTTACTATTTAAATGACACTTCCGGGTTTTTTTTCTCAATGCCAACGTTGTAGTCAAATAGAAGATGCATCTATTGAATAAAAATCTTAAATTCACTGAGAGACAACGCACTGCCTTGACTGGTCTAGGAGCATGTTTTTGCACAATAGTTTCTTATATGCAACGGAAGTGAAATAAGGATTTTTTTGAAAATTCGTTCCTGATAAGGGTTGATTATGAGATGAGAGTTTGTAGTAGTGATGAGTGTATGTAGTTGAGGACGAGAGTTTCTTTTTGTAATATGTAGGTACTAGTAGAATAGTCATTGTATCTGAGATAATACTTTGAGAAGAAATTCAAATCTTCGAGGCTTTTCTTCTGTGGTCTCAGCTCAATACTATGGATAACATTAAAATAACCACCTCTGTCTCAGACCCTGAGATCACGGGTTCGATTCCCTGCGGGAGCAAAATTTTCTGCTTGGTTTGGTTGGTGGTGGGGTTTATTCTAAGTCCGCCTGGCGAGCACACAGAGAGCAACAGAAACCTTGTCCGATCCGTGACGGTGTTGTTAAGAATCTATTTAAGAGGTATTTTTTTGGATAAAAGAAAAAAAAAATATGCCTCATTTTTTTCAATGGGGAATTTTACCAGGTAATTACATGCGCGGGCGACCATCGTCTAGCGGGTGTCTAGAAGTCATTACATACGTCCTCTGCAGAAAATTTGCTAATTTATAATGAAATTGGGATAATTTTGGTACCAACAATGTGAATTTCAAATTGCAATAACTTTTTCTACAAGTTTTTCTTGTTGTGAAGTTAAGAATTATTTATATCCTATTACCTATGTATTTATATTTCCATTCATTCTCTTATTCTATTAATATTTTATATACGTCTATCCATTCATTTATTATTTACTAGCGCCCGCGGCTTCTCCCGCGTGGTATGTCGATAAACAGTAGCCTATGTCCTTTCTCAGGCTCTAGACTATCTGTGTACCAAATTTAATTTAAATTGGTTCTTTACTAGCTTAAAAAATGTTTATTATTATTAATGTAGTATAATTATTAAGTATTATGGTATAATTTATTTTTATTATTTTACTTATTAAAATTATTTCTTATTTTTTTCTGGTAATGTTGTTGCAGTACCTTATGTGCCCCTTTCGTATCGGACAGGGTTTTTATTACATGTTGTATGAGTCTGTCGCCATAACAACAATGTTAACAGCATTGTTGTGTTCGCAGTAGATAGTCAGATACCCAGTTCCTCTGTTAAGGATTCCGGGTGAAGCTCGCTTCCACCTCCGGCTTGACCATCACTCTCCATCTGGTGAGATGAAGTCGAGATTCAACAAGTGGATAAAAAAAAATTATAGGTAGGTACGGTTAGTTGCTTTGTTTTTACGCAGGGACCCCGAATTAAATGACAATTGACTGCCATGTTGTTATTTTATTAGACATAATAATAAAATATGTCTCTATTTCTAATACGTTACCTGATACTTTACCGAAATTAATAAAATCGCCCTCTAGCTATCATTAGCGCGCAATTTAACAAGGAGGTTAACAAACTTTTGATGTTTAGACTACATCATTTTTTATGTAGTCTAAACATCAAAAGTTTGTTAACCTCCTTGTTAAATTGCGCGCTAATGATAGCGACTATTGATGAAATGGAATGAGTAGTATAAGTAGGTAAAATTAACTATCAATTATTGAAATACCTTTTTTCGTGCTCTTATTTGTAGATTTCTTTTGTTTTACTAAGTAGATATTCGAGCTAACTTGTTGTTTTTTTTATATGCACATATTTCTGTTACAATAAATCATATTTTCTCTCTTTCTTTTTGTCCAACCAACATACATACTTACATAACATAACGCCTATAAGTCCCCAAAGCCTTAGCATGTACCTACACCCACATTTCGCAAGTTATGTTTAAGTCCCATATGGCGAGGTACAACTCCTAACTCCGGGGTGCTACTGAGAAATACCTCATAGACAAACCCAATAACACTTTGCCCAACCCGGGAATCGAACATGCAGGACCTCATGCTTACGACTTTTTAGTACCTAAAAGAGGAGATAGACATTATTATAGTACTAGAAATAGGGACCTATTAGTTCAACCAGGGTTCAGACTGGCTAAAGTAGACTATCTTTCATGGGGCACTGTTTAAAATGTTACAATAAAATTCCTCCCCACATACTTCAACTGAATGAGACGAAATTCAAAACTTGTATAAAACGCACACTATGCAGGCAGGCGTATTATAAGTTGGAGGATTACATCTCTGATAAAAATGCTTGGCTTAATGCTGGTCCTGCTCCACAACCACAACTAACTAATTAATATTCGAAAATACTGTTGGAGCTGCTGAAGATTGTAAGACCATCCTTGCATTGTATAAACTCAATCCCCTTTGTATTATATAATTGCATAGCACGGGTGTGAGTACTATGTACTATAGAGCTACCATTTACTGGGTAATTTGTCTTTCATTGACTTGAATGTGCCCTGGCGGCTGGCAATGTCATTCTCACTCAAATGTCTCGCTGATGGTGGCGCGTGTGTTGCATCATTTAGCTCCCTTCAAAATGGTTGAGTTAAATGGTGCTGATCCATGCGTCATGTTCGTGAACGGGCGCCGTCAGTTGTGACTGGTCATCTCTTAGCTGCCATGGCTTAGGTATTTTAATTTTTGAATTGTTTTTATGTTATAATTGCGGACGCTTTTACTGTGCTTTCTACATTGTTCTCACATGTATAATTTCAACATAAATTATGTAACCAATATATTGTAACAATATTTTGATTTAAAAGAGTGTCCGTGGAGTCTCTTGCCCGTTCTTCTTCATAGGTACGGGGAACAAACAATTAACCTGAAATATGGTGTAACTTTTGTTTGTTCCCCGCCTGTAATACCAAAATTCTACAGATTATAATGCTTGTTTTTCTCTTTTAAGGTATGCGTATATATTATATATTTTGCAGGCTGGTTTTTTGTTTTTTTAAATATACTGTTTTATTGAAATAAATGCTTTGAGTTTTGAGTTTTTTTTTTTCTCAGCAGTAGCACTTGCCACCCCTAGACCGACGAGGCAAACTCAAAATAAATAGTCGATGACTGATGAGTCGTCTTTTATAGCGGCAGTGGTATCTTTTGAACCAGTCAATTTATTTGGATAAGTATGTATCATTATTCATAGGCCTATGACCAACAGTAGGTGTCTTTCAGCTTAAATAGTACAAAAACAATGTTTCAAGCACACTTTCACAGCAATTATACCTAATCTCAGAAACCGTTCCTTAATTTGGACTCCAAAGTTCAAGGAGCTCGTTCAGCGAGGTAACCTGAATTTATGATTAAATTAATATTAAAATCGCACACAAACATATTGATGTGATATGTGATTTTAATATTTTATATGATTTTTTTTATTATTTAAGCAATACAGTGTAATTAAAACATTGACATTGAAGTTGCGACCCATGTTTTGAATTAATTGAAGGTGTTCTTCAATTAAAGTTATCTTGATTATTTATCAACACGGTTGTTTATTTTATTCTATTTTATTATCATTATAATGTAGATACCTACCTGATAATTACTGAGTATTTTTTGATGATAATAATTAATAAAGGACACAACAACAAGCAGGTAGGTACATGGATCAACTGAAGGGCAAATCAAATCAATACAAACAACAAAACATCGACATCCTTCTAGGGATCCTTAAATATTTCAATTTTTCTTCATATGCTTCTACTCGCCGCGGGTCTATGTCTATGTCTTCGACTCGCAGCGGGTTCGTATCGAAGAGTCTTCCTCTGACTGGTGTTCTATTACCGCGGGAGTGCCTCAGGGTGGTGTTTTCTCTCCTCTTCTGTTTTTTATTTTTATTAACTGTCACCAAAGTCATCTCTTCCCACTTCCATCGCTATGCCGACCTGCAGCATGCAGCATGTATGCTGATCTGCAGCTTTACAATCGCATCTCAAAGCAAGATGCGTAAGCAACCGTGTCTGCCATGAACAGTGACGTGGATTTGATTAGCGAGCGGTCGCGGGCCTTTGGACTGCAAATTATGAACCCTAAGAAATCCCAGTCCATAATTATCGGCGGAAGATAATATAAGCGGAATAGGCTCGATGTTGCGTCAGTGTCTCCACTCTGCCTGAATGGAGTTTGGATTGGATACAAAAATACTGCTAAAAACCTGGGAGTGACCATGGACTCTTATACCTATCGTGGACCTTGTTGGTCAAGTCAGTCAAAAAGTGCCTCATGTTGGTCAAGTCAGTCACAAAGTGTCAAGTCAGTCACAAAGTACACTTTCCATTCCTCCGGAGCTTCTTACCCTTTTAATATCAAAATCTCCCTTGCTCCCACTCTCATACACCCTATCATAAACTGTTGTCTATGATGGGGTGTATGAGAGTGGTCAGCCATCCATCCAGCCACAGCCATCAGTGTACTGGCTGTTATTTGGATGCCACTGAGATGCTTTTAAATAAACTTGAACGTTTGTAAAACATCATTTCTAACTTTCTAACTTTCTAAAGTGGCTCCCTATTCGACTTTGCAGAAACTTTTGGATAATATGTCTACTATTTAACACAACCTTCACAACCCTAAAACGCCATCCTATATGCGGGAACGCATTCCTTCTGATGCACCTTGCTTCACTGTGCACGCGGTTCGGTTATGGAATTCACTTTCGCCTGACATTAGGGACTGTTAAACTGTTGCATTTTTTTAAAGAAGAGTGAAAGAACACTATCTTTCCACTTCGTCATAATTGCTTGCTTAATTGCTTAGTAAGTACATATTTATTATTTTTACTACGTTATAATAATACATTTATTTTATTGATATTTATTTAGATAGAAGTAGGTATGTATATATATCTTTATTTTTTGTTTCGTCTTCTACACGTTGTCTACATCTCTTAATCTACTTTCCTATCGCAGTTACGCTGGAAGAGGTTTATTTAGAAATAAGCATCATCTTTGTACATAAACAAATAAAGAAATTTGGCTTGGATAGAAATTCCTACACCGATAAATAACCAGCAATTCACTGTTGGATAGGAATAAGAGACACACAGAAGGTGTCTAAATAATACACTATCCACATATTTATAGAATTTTAAGTGATTTGAAAAAAATGCTTCTTCTCAGCTGAGAAGAATCTAATGACAAATGAAGCTTACTTACTAAAAAGTGTTAGTGAAGCGTTAGTTACCAAGGCCCATTGTTCCCATTTAGTATTTGATTGTGGGCCTGACCTCACCTGCGCTCGGGGCGGCGCATCATACAATTGTGTGGTGGCGGTGGACAGCCTGCGCAGGCGTCGGGTACGTCGCACACTAGCGCAGGCCCCTGGGCCCCCGGCTCGCAGCCGCTGCAACGCCAGCAGACCGCTGTAACTGCGCCCCATCCGCGGCCCCGCTCGTCTGCACCACCTCGCTAATGTCATCTGCAATAAAAATAAACTTTTTAGTTGGAGAATAGACAAATTCTATGAGGTAGTTGTACTGGGATCTAAAAACAAATGCAGAACAGTACTAAGTACGTACTTAGAGTGGGTTTAGACCGAAACGAACAATTTTTTTTTGTGTAAATGGTTTTCAGGGCATTTCATTCTTTCATTGGCCTACCAATACTACTGGTTTTATGTTCGTTTGCAAACCCTCTTTTAGACAATTTCCAAAGAGTATTCCAGGAATCTATTTCTTTGCTACGACGTTGCTACGCCGCGTACCTAACTACCGTGCGCATTAGATTTTACATTGAGATAGTACTAGCCTTAGGTACTTCTCACAGATTAACTGAAGGTAAAATAAACTGGTTCACATACCTAGACACGATGTCTACTGTTTTGCCTTTCTTTTTGCATCAATATTTAATGTGGCAGCACGATCGCTACAACGCAGTTCAGTACAATTCGCGGTAAACTTAATATTATATTCCAAACTTCATTTTCAAATTGTTGATATTCAAAATGATTGTGTATGAAGCACTATTGACATTTTAACTATGTACGCAACTCAAATTCTATTTAAACATTTATTATAATGAGTGAACAACAATTTCGAAATAGTTTACTTAATAAATGGGTGAATTAATATTTGTTAAAAACAGGATAATTTATATCTAGTGTATTTTAACTAAAATATATGGTTACCCACTACCCACTCACCTGCTAGTATTTTGACGAAGTCCAAATTAAATTTCAGTTTCAAAAATACATAGTTTTCTATCGACATATTAATTTGTATGGATATAGACGATTCTAAAATTGATGCAAAATTGTTTTACCCAGCATTGGAACCATTATACTGTGTTAAATGAATTTTATTATACATACTAGCTGTGCCCCGCGGTTTCACCCACGTCTCAACAAACATTTTTGTCATATAATCAAACTTTTATATGACCTTAAGTCTTTTTAAAGTTATTTTATAGTCATTATTTTAACTCTTCGTCATGTACTGGTGTATTATATGTCCGAATAGTCATAAACATTTTTTGTCGTATAATAATGTCATATGACGTTATTTCGACATTTATAAAACTTACTTATACAACTTTTCGTTCTCTAAACGTTTTCGTAGTATAAACGTCATAAAACTGTACATTTTGTCATATAATTACCTTTTAAACATCTGCTAAACGGATAATAATTGTTTACACGTAGTATTTGTTACCATTATATATAAGTCGAATAAGTATTACGAGTGCGACCTGTATACATCCTAAAGTATCACAAACATAATAATACGACCGCTACTTAATTAATACTCATATTAAAGGTTTATAATAACCTTGTATACAATTTTCGCGTACTTTAATACAAAGTAATAGAGCTCAAGCTGAGAGTGAGGAAAATAAGAAAGGTTCCGTATCACATTTAAATGCAAATTTAACTAATCAATTTAACCAAAATACTACAAGTGTGCCACGCAGTTCATTTTCCAAAGTTCAGGACTCTTGTTGATTTTTCGAACTTGAAGTCATCCGAAAATGAAGATAATGTTGATATAGAAGACACTTCAACCAACAATGATGACTTCAGAGACTATTAAAAAAGTGGGCTATTGATTTTAATATTCCACATGTTGCATTAAAGCAAAATAAATCTATATGAAAGAGGTAATAAAAAAAGGCAGTAAGTAATAGTAGATTGCTGCATCGAGCGCCAAGTGAGTTATTGATGCACGAGGGTTATGTTGGTGCCCGAGCGTAAGCGAGGGCACTAAATTAACACGAGTGCATCAATAACTCACTTTTAGCAAGGTGCGTCATCTACTTTTCTTTCAACTACCAATTTACTCAACTTAAGTCAGGTCAAGTCAGGTCAAGTCAGGTCAAGTCAGGTCAAGTCAGGTCAAGTCAGGTCAAGTCAGGTCAAGTCAGGTCAAGTCAGGTCAAGTCAGGTCAAGTCAGGTCAAGTCAGGTCAAGTCAGGTCAAGTCAGGTCAAGTCAGGTCAAGTCAGGTCAAGTCAGGTCAAGTCAGGTCAAGTCAGGTCAAGTCAGGTCAAGACAAGTCAAGTCAGGTCAAGTCAGGTCAAGTCGGGTCAAGTCAGGTCAAGTCATGTCAAGTCAGGTCAAGTCAGGTCAAGTCAGGTCAAGTCAGGTCAAGTCAGGTCAAGTCGGGTCAAGTCAGGTCATTTTAAATGGTTTTTATCCATTTGTATTAACCAGTCAGGTCAAGTCAGGTCTAGTCAGGTCAAGTCAGGTTAACTCAAGACAACTCAACTCTACTCAACTGAAACAGAGCCGGAGAGACGAGCTTTAGTAACAGGACTGTTTTAGTTCTAAGCAAAAAATACGTCCTTTGAGATCGGTTTTGTAGTGATTAATGATAACATTACCACAGATATTATAATACTACACAGATATTATAATACCACGTACAGATACCCAATCCCATACAAAGAAATGACATCACCCTAAGTCTGGCAATTGAGCTGGCTATTTTTCTTCCCCATTTTTTTAACAGATGGCAGCATCATCGACTCACTAATTGCCAGAGACCGTAGTTTTAAATGGGTGTGTAACGATTGACATAATAACAAAATATCTAACGTTCACTTGACATAATTTCAGTTAACATAATTTTGTTTAACATAACGATCAGTTGACATAATGAATTGTTGATATAATTTTATTTTACCTAATTTCATATGACATAATGAACATTTCCTATAATGCACATTTCACATAATATTCATTTAGCATATTATTCATTTACTATAATATTCATAATCTCTAAGTAACTTTTAATATAAATTTCATAATTGTTACATTATGCTGCCATCTATGATTTTTTTTCAAGACTAATTATAATTTGTTCGAGTTGGGACCCCATGACATTAACTATGTAGTTGAAAGAAAAAATTGTTTCATTTTTTTAATTATCTCAGGAACGTTATTAACATTTCAAGTTTTCCATTTCAAATGTGCGCGTATCATTTCAATGAGGTCCATCTTTGATAAAAACTTATCAACATCCGCATAATTAGAGATCATTGTGGGGTTAACCTAAAACAAAAATATTATTTAGACTTAACCGCTTGAGTCCTAATGATGCACGCGATGCATCAATCGGAAATATCCTTCAAGCCCCACTGATGCATAAAATGCATCAGTCGATGCCACGCAACTTAGATCTCTATTTCTACTGAAATACGGGTTAATAGTGTCTATGGGTAGTAGTACTCTAGAGTTGGATGATATTAACGTCAAATTAATCTACTAAATGCTTAATCTGTGCATGGAACAACACTAAAAAATAATATTTAAAAATAAAAATTGACGTTTGACAGTGTCATCTGTCAGAGCGCCTGCGCGGGTGTGCGCGGACGGTCTCCGTTCATATTTTAATAATTATTTCGTGTTTTTACTGCCGTAATCGTCGTGAAGTGATATTAAATCAAATTAATAATAGTTTATACATCGTGTGTGATAATAATATTACCAAAATACATAAGTTGAGTGTGCAAAATTAGCGTATCAAAAAAATGCCGTGAAAGTACTGAGTGTGGTGGTGATTATGTGAATAGTGTTTGTTTTATGATGTTTACAGCGTGGGAAGCTACTATAAAATATTAATTAGTGTAATTGAATCAATTTATAAGTGATTTTCACTACTATGACAACATAATAACAACATTTTGTAACACCTCTAGTTACGTAATAATTTTTATTTTTTATTTTCTGTTATTATCTCAAACTGTTATTTTTTTTAGATTCGTTATCTATTCATAATACTGCCTGCAAAATTTTATAACAATAGAAACAGTATTTTTAACAGAAATCGTCAAAACATAAGAACAAATAAACTACCACGCACTTTACGATACTATTGTATTATTGTAAATCCTATTGTATTCATCCGTTCACCGTATATAGATAAGTATGTGGTCTGTTTATTCAAGAATCCAAACTACTTTACGTTATCGAGCTGCGATAAGTATAACTCAAGATATTGAGGTTTTACCCGGAGCCGCTGACACGCGGCGGGCCTCCGGGGCGCGATGTCGGGCGAGCAGCGGGCCCTAAAAGAATTACGCGTTCCAGCAAGGAACCTGAGAGGAGTTAACTACGTTATAAGTCACGCAAACAAATATTCTATTTTTTTTATATAAATTCTTCGAACTAAGTTAGCTAAGCGTTTGTAATTTTATTACTGATCCCTAAATCAACTGTAATGGCGTAAACATTTACAATGAACACGCAGTTTATCAGTCGGGAAGTTATGTAGTTGTCATATAACGCAGTCACTTAATAAAATTATTAATAAAATATGTGAAAACGTTAAGAGTTTTAAAGGCGCATAAAAAATTTGTTCCAAACCTACCTCACATTAATCAGTAAACTTGATTGCACAATGGTTTACAACTGATGAAATGGTTTTATCACCTCAAATAACAAAGAAAAAATGCAATATTAACTCAGCTGTCAAAAACACCGCCATATTAAATTAACGTGATATAATCTGTTACAATATAATTTCGTTCAATATGAGCATCGAAATGAAATGAAATGAAATTGTTTGAAATGAAATGAAATTGTTTATTCTGTAAATAGGATATCGCAATCACTTTTACACGTCATATTATTAAAAAAATAAAATAAGCTAGATGAGGTCGGCGTTTCCTATCTGACTACTCTGAGAAGAAAGGCCGAAACAAACTCAGAGGTCGCAGTCTCTTTTAAGGTCCAGATATAATCTTGGTCAAGCCATATGAGGACCATGTAGATTAATGTCTGAAATGGTCTTTTGAGGAAAGAACCACACAGATTTGAGTGGACCTGTCCAGTCAGTGCAAGCATTTGTCAGTAACCGAGGAGCTCAACTCAGAGCTGAAGGAGCTCAACGACTCGACGAACAATACCAAAAAAAGGACATTTGGGTAGGCCGCAGAAAGTACTCAAAACTGCCAGACCATCATTAAAACAGGGAAAGAGGAGCAAAAAATAAAAAATGATCCACATAGTCCTCACATTCACAATAATCAAAACAAAATAATACTTTACAAAGTAATAATGTCATGTTGTATAAAGAATAATCAACAATGTCAATTTGTAGGTATATAAAACTGGTATAATTTAATGATTTTAGATACTAATTAAAATTAAAATGTCAAGTTCTAGGGTTTTTTCAAGGCTTAGCAGAGCGAGCAGCTCAATCCCATGCATTTCTGTCTTCTAAATAATCCGAAATTTTATAGTACCCTTTTTTACATAGTTTGGTTTTAATACTGCTTTTAAATCGTTTAATGGGTAAGTTTCTAATATCAATGGGAAGTTTGTTGTAAAAGCGTATACATTGACCCATGAACGAGTTGCCTACTCTGTGGAGACGAGTGCGATGTACAGCAAGATTGTGTTTATTCCTAGTATTTATACTATGAATATCGGACATTTTCTTAAAATTTGATATATCCTTGTGTACATACAACAGGTTTTCAAATATATATTGTGAGGCTACAGTCAGAATATCTATTTCTTTGAATTTTTCTCTAAGGGAATCTCTTGGACCTAGGTTGTAAATGGCTCGAACAGCCCTTTTTTGTAAAACAAAGATATTATTGATGTCCGCACAGGTTCCCCAGAGAAGAATCCCATAGGACATAAGACTATGAAAATAGCTAAAATAAACAATTCCTCATCATCTTTAAATGACAATAACACAACGATTACATTATATAAAAGTCATATTGTGTACCATAAGTCGACCCGAAGTCTAATACACGCCGCGACAGCTATCATTACATGATATTTCGCCAAATCACCGACGTGTATATGACTACTATGCGAGTAAGTAGGTATTTATATGACTGTTACACGAAACTCTTAGCAACTTAAGTTGAATAAAATGGGCCCTAATGCCGTCGAGTAAACGTCCTTATGACATTTATACGATTATACTAAATAACATTAAGTTGCCACCAAAACGTCTACTCAACGTCGTAAATGTTTGTTGGGGTAGGTCTCGATCTCGTGGGAATATAGGGATAAAACGTATCCTATGTCCTATTCCAGGTCATGGTCTACCCGTGTGCCCATCCTTTCCTCTCTAGAGTAGTGAAAGCGAACCGTTCGACGCCGGCGCCGATTATCATAAAAAAGGTTATAGTGAGTCAATCTTAAAAGATAGACATATGCTATCGCGGACTTTTTTTTTAACTTTTAAAGAGGAACAATTCCATTGTACATGATATTTGCGTAACTTAAACCGGTTACGCAGCGCACGCAACAGAAGCTCTCAAAAAGGAATATTTTTTCCCGATTTTGCAACATTTTTCATTTATGCTCCGCTCCTATTGGTCGTAGCGTGATGTTATATAGCCTTTAGCCTTCCTTGATAAATGGACTATCCAACACAAAAATAATTTTACAAATTTCAACTAGTAGTTCCTGAGATAAGCGCGTTCAAACAAACAAACAAACAAACTCTTCAGCTTTATAATATTACGAGTAGGTATATATATAAGTATAGATAATTGATGAAATACCATAACTAATTATGTATTTTACGTAAGAGGGACATGGCAATCAAACATGTTTACAGGATAGCAGACATTAATTTTATTTATTAAACGTCTAAAATAACTTTATTATGTATCAGTGGTTGTCTTCTGAACTAGTGACCTACTAATCCTTATTGGAAATCAAAACAAAACCCGGAGAGCTTTCAATGATAGTGCCATCCCTTTTTAACACGTAAGAGTGAATATGGTAGAGCGACGAATGTTCAGTCCTTCTTGTTTATAGTATGTCTTTGTCGAAAGTTAGTGAGAGCTTGAAAACATTTACATAAAATATTGCGGGTATTTGTGACCCCTGACCGGCACGTCGCCTGCAGGGGTCAATTACACCCCCACATTTTCACTCCACGGAATCCAAAGAATTAAATTAGTTCAAGATAAGAATACCAAGACGGGACGGAATTTTTAATGTCATTTTTCCTTCGTAATAGTGTCATTTCAAAGTTTTTTCTTAGGGACGCAATGACGCAACTGACTTCATTTACTATTTGACCTGTTTGTGAATAACCAGACCTATAATAATATGCGTTTGCAAATTCAAGGCAAATAGTTTTTAGGTCATGATTATCGTACCAAACTTGTGTTAATCGTATTAACTGAAAATATTAATACTAGCTTTATATTCAAGTAAGACGGAACTACCTAATAATAATTCGTCATAAACGAAGGGAGCTGCTAAGCTTATGACACAAATTCTTGGCATACAAACCATATTTTATAATTTCGGAACCAGTTTGAATAATGTTCAACTTTAACAATTTAATACAAATCCGCTCAGCTGTTTAATGGTGACAATAAAACACCCGATATTTGGATACATTTATAACAGTTTATGACCGCATAAAACTTATGGGTTACCTTCTCTTTTTTACTGTTACACGTGCAGGTATATGTATCACTATAGAAATAAATCATAAACACACCGTTAAATATCTTACATCCCCAACCATCTTCTTCATAGCCTAAAATTAATAGATTTTGAAGAATCAGTTTATATCAACCTACCGAAAGCTGAGAAAAAGAACACTCCCGGAAATAATATTATTAATAATATTAATTTAATTCAGACAGTTAAACTACAGTTACAGTGGGTAACAAACATTAAGAGGAAATAGGGTGAGGTCTTTTCGCCATACAAAAGTCATAATTCGAGGTTCGGCTCTCGTCCATTTCCTTCTCCAATATAGGACCAATTTGAAAGATATTTTATAAATTGAATAAGAAGGATATTTACTGTGCCCCTCCGTTTTGATGATACATTATATGTAGAAGCACTAGAACCCTCAGAAAATGCTCAAAATTGCCTGTTCTGACCGCTGTCATCAGAGGCCTATTGTACAAAGACAACTATTAATGAAAAAAGAAAATCATAGGGGCACAGGAATAATCCTTCTTATTCAATTATATATTTATAAAATATCTTTCAAATTGGTCCAATATTGGAGGAGGTAATAGGAATAGACGAGAGCCGAACCTCGTATTATGACTTTTTTATGGAGAAAAGACCTCACCCTATTTCCTCTTAAGAGTAGGTATTGTAATATTCTAGATTAACAAATGAGTAAGTACCTAGTAAGCAACCAGTAAATAAAAACTGACTAAATAAAAAAACTTTTTACAAAAAATAAAACAACCGACTTCCAAAAAAAACAGTGAAAAATAACTTTAATTTCGGAAGTCGGTGGCAAAAAACGAACTTTGAAAAGCAAAGACACCGACTTCCGAAATTAAAGTTATTTTTCACTGTTTTAGTGTTTTTTTTTGGAAGTCGGTTGTTTTTTGTTTTATAAAATGTTTTTATTTTTCACTTTTTAGTTGTGGTACCTACCCCACACTACCGTTATCTGCTATGTCAACTAAGATAATAATATACGCAAAGTGGGAAAAATACGTAATAACGTAAATACGTATAGGGTGTTAGGGTAAACGCCGTTATCCTTGAAACCAGTGGTCTGGTGTCGTTTATAGAAAGTAAAATCAATGGAAAATTACGATTTTTGTTTAAATTACATTTTACCACTAGTGTATTTCACCCTTTCACCTATGCGCTGGGACAAAGAAGTTGCGTCTCAAGACAGGGGGGGGCGCGGGACGTAACCTAACCGGCCGCGAGCGCCACGCTTCCGTCAGGCAGTCAGCTTTTTCGCAAGCGAGCTCGGAGTCCGATAGAAACTTTTTAAAATCTTTTAATGATAAAAAGTTTTTTTTTTGTTGTTAATTTATTTTTATATTTAAGTCAACTACCCATGGTTTGAGTGACAACGGTGTTTACCCTTACACCCTGTATTAGTTCCAGATGTATGTACTTCCATTTTAACACTACATTCAAATACTAAAAATCATCAATTCATTCCACATATTACAAAACATGGTCGAGCTTAATAGTCTCAGCCTGTCTATAAAAAAGTCGTTTAACTGGTCGGTCTGGTACTAAAAAAAAATCATCTGAGACTATTTTAACTGTATGTAATTGAAATCAAACTGTTTTTGCAACATAATGTTCGCAAATCATAGTTACTGCTGTAGTCTCGGCCTATCATTAGAATGTGTATTAATGTTTTGTTGTGAGATCAATTGGATTTTTTTTGGCACCGCCCAGCCATCTGTGCCTAGGATGTCAAGAAGACCAGCAGGCGTAGCATGGCGCTTTCTATCTCTACGAAGAATAGACATAGCTTTTTCTATACAAAGTGACAGTTCGTTTCTTCATTTTTGACATCCACCGTAGAAATCTTTCTACAATCTGTAATTTTGTCTTTCATTTCTAACGATCTTTGTCTAGGTCTTTTTATATGTAGACTATTTCGGAAGAAAGTTTTCTATCCTTACTATCAAAATCACACTGACAACCGATAAATCCTATGATAAAACGAAGAATTCTGAGTCGAATTATGTAAAAGAGTGAATTTCGTAAAAAGTGCCGTTGACTCTTTCTATTTTGCTGCCGTCTCGTACTGTCTACTGTCTACAGGAAACCTCATTTTTGTCTACTCTTCCGTCGACAAAACGGTGCTCATGCTACGCCTGCTGGGGAGCGTTTCGTATCTCTACAACGACTTTCAACAGGATTGACATAAGCTTTTCGATAGCTTATGTCAAACCAATATATTTTTGCCTTTTCATCATCGTTATCGCTGATAGAATGTCACTTTGTCTAGGCCTTCTGGGCAGTCATGATGGAACCACCATCCTAACGGCCATTTTTTTTTTAGAAGCTTGTAAACTTACCTATCACGATTTCGTTGTTTTATGACTTTTATCACAGATAAATACCTACGGATGGTTCTCTCCGCATTCAGAAACAACGGCAGGCCCGTCATGTCGGGCCAGTTCAGTGAGTGTAACATAGTCAGAAGATATTGAGTTAGAGAGACAGAGCAGCAACTTCTTGGAGAATATAACTTTAGGTAATTCTTTTGTGTCGTGGCAAGAGTCGCCTTTTATTGGGATGATTTTGCGGAGTGAACCATCTGTGTTCATCTGTGCTTTTGTTTAATGGTGAGAATTAAACATAGGGAACATATTACAGCCTCGACCTGAAGTCGAGGCTGTAATATGTTCCCTATGTTTAATTTCCGGCATAGCTCACCAATATTCTATGGACCTTGCAAGCGAACACCGGTTGGGCGTTCTCGAATTTCTAGCTGAGCGCCCAGCACTTGCAGTGATAGTTATTGGTTTTATTCATGAGTTTCGTTATACAAAAACACAAAACATCATTAGTAAAGAAACACAAAACTGTACCTACGTACATAAACTATAAAATTCTTAATCGTACACTGATTAGTGATTTGCTCGAATTCACCCCACAAGCTACTTTCCTGTCAATTAATTTGGGAAATCAATTGACAGGTAAGTACCTTGTTGGGTGAATTCGATTTAGAGATATTCTCATAAGCTCTTTATAATAAAATGTATCCTCAAACCATTGCCACCAACAGAAAATTAAACAACAGTTTTGCACATTCTGACAAATGATTGCTTCAAATTATCTAGGTACTTAATTACAATCTAGACTCAAGGAGAAATCTGCTTTGCAGTACTACAAAAGAGCTGTCATTTAACTATTTTCTTTTCATCAGAGTTTAGTAACACTAGCTGCCTACTCGTTTGACGTTGACAACTCGCGAAGTTATCTCTATTTTGTTGATATTTGCACCTGTGCCACTACCGAAGAGGAAGCGACTGTTTTATTATATACATCATTTTATCGCTCAAAATCAAGAAATATACAAATGATTGTAGGTTCCGTGTAAGTAAAAGAGATACATGTATTAATAGTGTTAGCTGGCTGTTCAAACCGCCGGCGACTCGTTATCGAAGAGGATACTCGCTCAGCGACTCTCGCTTGGCGGGCACGACACTCGCTGATGCTACGGCTACACTTCGCGTTATCGCGAACTTTTCTTCGTGCGCTCTCTATTGCTCAGCGAGTAATCGAGGGGTGTGCGAGAGAGAGCGCACAAAGTAAAGTTCGCGATAACATGAAGTGTAGCCGTAGCATGAGAGACTAACGCTTGTTGGTACATACGCATACCAGCGAGTAATCGCTCGTCGCCACTCATTTTTATTTGCTCTACTCGCTTGTCGTTAATCGCCGGCGATGGAGCAGGTGCTATTCCTTATTCCTTTATATTATCGCTATTTCTAATAAGTTCGGATTCGGTTTTCAAGTGTAGCGTTACCCCTTCGTTAACCAACGGGTACCTTTGGCAGGTTAACTTAAAGATGTAAACTATAATTTGAAGAGCTATAAAAATATTGGCTAGGTAGGAAGGTATAGGTGTTTATACATAGAGGAGTGGATTATAACGGGTGATTAACGAAGCCGATATTCACCTGTACTACCAGTCATCGTGATCATTTTTTGTAAATACTAGACTATACCTTGGGACGAGCTTGTTACGGTGACATTGAAGGTGACCCAACGTTTTTTTTAACTTTTTATACGAAAACAAGTTAAACATGTTATAGCTTAACTTTATATAATCCCACAACTCCTGTATCGCTACCCAAAAGCACAATATTTTGCATGCATTACGTTATGTGATGCCGTGAACAGCGAATTTTCACACCAAAAAATAAAAGTTGTTGACCAAAAAAAAATTACAGAATGCGTAGATAACGACTGCGTGACGGATCTTTTTCCACCCTTTGGTTTTTTTAATCTTCATTTATTTAAGAGATTTTTGTACGCTTACGTTTTTACACCGTGTATAACAACTTAACATCAACCAAAATAATTTTCGCCCTTCAACATTTTTTTTTCTTTTAGTGTGATAGAATTATTAGAAGTCTGCCCATTTTGTGGTTTGTGAATAGGTTTTTTTTTGTAATGTATAATCTGGTGTACAGTAAAGTAGTTATATTATGTATGTAATAAAAGATACTAAATAAGTGACAACAGTACACAGAACTGTGGTATTCGCCGACTCTTCCTTATTCCTACGAAAACTAATATACTTTTTTTTTACTAAACATGTTTAACGTCCGCATCACGTTGATTACGATCTAAATTATTTAATAAAGCTAACCGCTTCCACGATATCATTACCTGTTGGTCGGCTTTTTATACAAAACGGATTCTTTCGACTAATCACCATTCATCATGATTATTCATAATATTCATGACACATGTCATTTATTATTTGAGTGTGGCTTGACAACAAAAACTGTTCTCATCCGACAAATAGTGTGATTTAAAAGTAATTGTGTGTTTATTTATATTATAGTGTATATTAAAGAATCTTTTTACCAACAATATTTTTGCACGCGAAGTATTCATGAGTTTAGTAGATTTTTTTCATGTCACGATCACGACGACTGCTTACGAACAATATGAACTCTTAATATCGGACACCTACGTCAGCTGAGCTAAAAAAACGAAATTGTGTAACACCCGGTAACAGTGTGTCGTTATGATAGAAACCGTTTCAGTAGAGCTAACAGCATATTCTGTTCCAAAACACACAAAGCGGGATCATGTGTCTCGCAGACTATAATAAAAACTGTATTCTGTAATGTTTCGGATAAACTTTTATAGTCACAGGTCTGGTCTGGGGACTAGCTATATTTAATAAAAAAAAAAGGATTTCATAAAAAGTTTTGTCAGCGCAAACTAAGTACATAAACAGGAACACATAATAGGTTAGTTAACATACATTTTTTTAACAATCAACCAAAAAGACTAACCGTTTCATTTGAATAATTGAGCTATCGGTAAAAAAATTTGGTTTGTCATCGTGATACAGCAAAATGTATATCTAAACTGCTCTGATCTTTGACTACTACACTATACTACTTTTGATATTATACTAGCATTACCACTTAGAAGTGGTAATGCTAGTATAGTATCAAAGAGAGTCCTAAATCTCCGTCCCGTATCTTTGTGAAATCGTACGTAGGGAGGTACTTGTGAAAGCTTGGTCTGGGATCTGAAAATCTGTTGACTGAAAGTAATTTCATTGTTGTGGCTAGCTACCTTTCGTTCGTGGTCGTTCGTTGGTTCGTGGAAGGGTAACCATCCATTACATATCGATACCCCTCAGTGCCTCGGAAAACACGTTAAGCCCTTGGTCACGGCTGTCATTCGGAGATCTTTGGTAGTCGTTACGGGTAGTCGTAAGCCCAACAAGTCTGACAACCAGCCTTATCAAGGGGTATCGTGTTACCTAGTTACTTGAGTTGTGGAGGTCAGATATGCAGTCGCTCCATGCAAAATATTGGTATTTAGTTGCATCCGGTTAGACTGGAAACCGAACAAAATCAAAAAAAATAATAATATATGTATTTTTATTATAACTTACACTTGTTTTTTTCCTTTTAAACGATTAGCATATAAATCGGTTAGTACAATAACGTTTCTTAAATGCCAGCAATAAAACAGAATCGTTTTGTCATACTAATCTCACAATATTGTACCCGCGGTGCTAATAAACCACTCGTAAAGTATTAAAATAAAGTCCCGTCTCCACGCCTCGTAAAAATTAAGACATTTTCAAGTTTTTCTAAGCGTGTTATGAACTTACAAGTTGTGGCAATTAAGCTTTGAAATCTAAGGCGGGTTTGAAATATAAGTGTTGCTATCGTTTTATGTGTTTTCATTTGATAGTTAACGCTGAGTTGTCGTAGCGTAAGTAACGTGAATTAAATTCCTAAAGTAGGTAACGTCAGGGAAATTAATTGTTAAGACAATTGTCTATCAACATAAATTATTAGTATATTCAGTCTGTTGTCTGAGCAATGGTTATAACACGGAAAATTGATGTAGGGTGTCAATTTGTTTAAGTATTATTTTCCCTAACTGTACGTACCTCACTTTCATAGAGACTTCAGACTTGTAAATCGCGCTCTAACTTCTACTATGAAGTACAAAGCATGTATAACAAGTCTACCTCAAACAATTCGAACTGTTCAAAGAAGCGAAGCCGTTTCTCAATGCTAAGTTGCACTAAATTGCACTAAGTTGTTGTCTTGAGACAGTCCTTAGTTTCAGAACGATCTATTTGTCACCTAATATTGTATTGGAAAAGGCAGAACAATAGAAGAACGCAGCTCATACGTGTAGTGTTTGTGACACATTTACTAACGAAATGCTAAGGAGCCCCTTGCATTGGACACTACGACTATTGTTACCAACAATTAACTTTAAATTAAATATTACCTCCCATGTTAATTGTATCCTGAAGTCGCATCACATGTAATGTATTTTTATTCATTTAGAAAGCAGTGAAAATTGTTCTAAAAAAAAATATGGCCTTAAATGTGTGTATCTGCCTACGTAACTATACTCCATTCAGGGTGGCGCAAGATAAAATGTAAATAGACAAGTACTCACTGTTTAATTATATTCTCTATTATGTTTCGTATGATGAGCATCAACACAGGAATTATTGAAAAGTTGTTTATATTTTGGCTTCTGCTTCCCTAAATTCGGTATTCGATAGTATAAGGAAAAATACAGATTGTCTACGAATAATGCTGAATCATTCTTATCCAATCATCATAAGTAAACTTTTATTATATGATAACACTAGCTGCTGCCCGCGACTTTGATCGCGTTGGAGTCATAACTCATGAGAGAACACAATAATATACTAAAATAACAGTCACATCCTTACATTATTATAAAACAAAGTCCTCCACCGCGTCTGTCTGTCGCCCTGTTCGCGATAAACTCAAAAACTACTGCACCGATTTTCATGCTGTTTTCACCAATGGATAGAGTGGTTCTCGAGAAAGGTTTTAGTATATAATAACCGATATCCTCAGAGGAGCTCGTGGCTAAGTAATAACAGCCGCACGGGTCAATCGATCAGGTTAAGCTACGCTTGCCGGGGTTGGTCCGGCTTCTCCGTGACTCGGAAAGCACGTTAAGCCCTTGTTCCGGCTGTCATTCGATGGTCTTTGACAGTCATTACGGGTCGTCAGAAGCCCGAAAGTCTGACAAAACCAGTCTTACCAAGGGGTATCGTATTACCCAGTGACTGGGTTGTCGAGGTCAGATAGGCAGTCGCTCCATGTAAAATACTGGTATTCAGCTGCATCCGGTTAGACTGGAAGCCGACCCCAACCTAGTTGGGAAAGGCTAGGCAGATTGATTGAACCGATATCCACGCGGGCGAAGCCGCGGGCATCAGCTAGTTTTTTATAAAATTTTCCTTTAAACTTCACTTGTAGTTTTAGTCTCGGCAACCAAAATATGAAGAGAGTCAGGACTGGTGACGCGGAAGCCTCGGAATGCAAGTTAAGCCGTAAGTCCCAGCAGTCATTCGTAGATCTTTGACATTCGTTACAGGTAGTCAGAAACCCAAAATTCTGACAACCAGGCTTACCAAGGGGTATCGTGTTATCCAGTAACTGTGTTGGGTTGTGGAAGTCAGATAGGCGGTCGCTCTATGTAAACTACCGGTAATCAGCTGCATCCGGTTGGACTGGAAGCCAACCCCAACATTATGTTGATAAGTGTCTGAAATGGCATTTCCATAAAACACCATTTCAGACACTAATCTACATGGTCCTCACGTGATCTGACCAAGACTAACTATGGGCTTTAAAAGAGACTTCACCCTGAGTTTTGAGGAATGTTTCGAGAGATTCTGTGGCGGATCTACAACACCACATGCGAACTACGAATCACGTGACGACATGATGTCACACAAATCCTGCATCGCGCAAGCAATGTTTACCACGCAACGAGTATTATCAATCGTTGGCCAGCACGACACCCGGCAGGGGGCTTAAATCAGTCACTTTGGCAGAATCATAATAGGAAAATATTATGAATCTTCGTAAAATGTCACAAACTGACAATTCATAATATGATCTGCATACGATTCATATAACGAAATAATTCATCTTTTTGACAGTTTTCTATGGAGATTCGTAAAATGGGCACAAATTATGAATTGCTTTTAAGTCACATTAGAGGAATTGCTAATGACAGCTGGGATTCAGGAAATGAACTGCTTTTAGAGGAATTGCTAATGCGGCCGATTTAGGCCCGTTGGTCGGAGGATCCTCCCTTTTCTATAGAGGATGAGTGTACTTTACACCTGTACTACAACCTCTAAAATTCCGCAAACCTAACAGAATAACCAATTTCATTTCATTTCATAGTTGGGCAAAGGCTAGGCAGATCGATTGACTTGTCATCAAACCCTTTCAGGGCCCACCAGCTCTTACAGCAGTATTATTTCAATATTACTTTAGTGTAGGAACGAGATGAAGCTCTACAGGACGTATAGCTTCATCTCTTTCCCCCCTGAGTAAGATTAAAACAATACTGCTGTAAGGGGTGGTGGTAGGCCCCCAGGTGTCTGGAAGTTTCAAAACCTTCAGTTGACGTTAACAGTGGAGACTTTCTTGTTGTATTATTGTTTACTTCTCCCAATTTCTCCAAAGTTTCAACATTCATTTTAGTTCTTTGAAATACGACAGTTGAGTGACTTGAATGGGGAAAAAACAATTGGAAGAACTTATAAAAACAAATGAGGTGACCCGGGTTCACTCTTCTAGTTTTTTGTTTTTGTATCTATTGACTAGACTCGCGACAATCTAAGAAGTCCGTTTTGACAGCTATAAAAATCTAAAGCTACTATACTAAGCTGTGTCTACGTTACATATTGACGATACAGGCACATTACAGTCTTGATCAGTTCAATATCATCAATTTTCGTTGTTGTTTAACGCAAACTTAGGTTCTAGCTAAGTCTACGGAATACGGCTCTCTGCTCATACCAAGAGTTCTTAAGCTGCATTTAACTCCTAGGCAGCAGATACATGGAATAAGATTGTATAATCATAAATTGTGGTAGAGGCCTGGCTGGCACAGGCTAACTTGAGCTAACAGAGCACCTATCTTCTACGACGTAACTACATAGAGAATACGTGCTAATTTACTTAAGATTCCTCTACACTGTGGTTTAATGGGGTTCTATAAAAAAAGCCTACATAAATGACGACATGCACTTAAGTTCGTACTATAAATCCCTTGGCCATGCTGGCCATACTTACTGGCTTGCCTTCCATTATTGGAGTTGGACACTATTAAGCAGTAAAATATTTTGTTTTGTGAATTTTGCTACAAGAGTGCTATGTGAAACTTATAGAGCTACGCGTAGAATATATCTCGTACAACTCGTACAAGTCAACTACAAAAATGTTTTAAGGAAGAAATAAAGTAAAATGTAGCGTAATGTGTGAAGGTACACCGCGAGTGTTCGTTCGCGAGCTAGTTTTCCCTAGCCATTCAAGCACCTTAAGACTGGTTGTCAGACTTTCGGACTTCTGACGACCCGTAGCAACTGTCAGAGATCTACAAATGACAGCCGGGATCAACGGCTTAACGGGCTTTCCGAGACACGGAGGGCCTTCGTATGTAAAGATCCGCGGCAAGCGTAGCTTAATCTAATCGATCGATCCGTGCGGCTGTTATTACCACAAGCCACAAGCCCCAATATTATCTATCATCAATTTATTTATAGGTGTGTTCTCCTTTCACTCAATAGTATTCAGTCCAATAAACAGAACAATTAACTCTGTTTCATACAGACTTTAAAGTCATTAGCGAACCGCAGTTAAACTCCGACATGACAGGTAAAATGCTCTCTCACACGTGTAACATAATAAAGTTTCTCTCTCTAATTAAAATCTGAGGTTTTTGGTTTACCTTTTGTCACTATTCCAGACATTTCCTTTTCTAACACCATAATTCTAGATCAGTGGTTCTCAAACTATTTAAATGACGGAACCCTTTTGGGAAGCAAAATACTTGATGGAACCCTACAATAAAACAATTGTTTTTATAAGTGTATTTTTTATTAATCAGCATAATAAAAAAAGTACAATGTAACAGTTACTAATTATTATTTACTTCACCACTTGGCAAGGACAACAATAGAAAACATTAAAAAAGAAAAAATCTAACTAGTGGGAGGTATGAAACTGTTTTTTATTTTTCATCAATTGGTTGATATCAGGTTTGATGGAAGAAAGTTGGGAGTCTCATATCAGCTTCGGCGTCCAGTCTATTGCGATATTTTGTTTTCGTGGCTGCGTAGGTAGAGAATCCTGTTTCGCACAAATATGTAGTTGGGAACGGGAGCAGAATATCCAGAGCCATTTGGCCAAGCATTGCATATTCATCTTGGATTCTGCACCAAAAATCATTGAGAGGCGTCGTTTTGAACAGTGACTCCATACTTGTGTCTGATGACATTTCTAAAAGAGATTCATATATCTCGTTTGACATGTTTTCAGGCTTTTCCAAGTTGGGTAAAAAAGAATTATGAATCCATGAATTCACTTTAATTTTTGTATTGTGTTCTTCGGGAAAATACTTTTCAAAAGATGCGCGCATCGAACTGAGATATTGGACCAATTCAAACACATCATCTTCAAACATTACTGAGTCGTTTTCGCTAACAAACTCACTGAGTAACGTAAAGCTTTCTATTTCTTTCTTACCAATGCAAATGATCCAAAAATCTAATTTTCTTTTAAAAGCAGTTATTTTATTATAGGCCTGAAACACTGTTGTCTGTTTACCTTGCAACGATAAATTCAATTCGTTAAGTTTTTGAAAGATATCCGCCATAAAAGACAATCGGAACAACCAAGTTTTATCATACAAACGGTCCTTCAAATTAAAAGAAGTATCTGCTGAAAGAAACATTTGTAACTCGGCTCTAAGTTCAAATAGCCTTGTTAAAGTTTTACCCCGAGACAGCCATCGCACTTCTGTATGGAGCAGCAGTGTTTTATGTTTACTGCCATAATCTTCACACAATAATGAGAACAATCGGGATTGTAGTGGTCGTGATTTGATAAAAATAATTATTTTTACCGCTTCATCCATAACTAATTTTAGATTTGACGGCATTTGCTTCATCGCAAGTGCTTGTCTATGCAGAATACAATGACTGGAACTACAATTATGCGCTTTATTTTTAATTCGTGACACTGCTCCTGCTGTTTTACCTGTCATCGCCTTGGCCCCATCTGTACAAATGTCAATGCAATTGTTCCAACTGAGATTATTTTCTTCAAAAAATATATTTATTTTATTAAAAATTTCTTCCCCGGTAGTGTTTGTAAGCAGCGATGAACACATAAGCATGTCTTCTTCAAAAGAACTTTTATATGGATATCTCACAATAACCAGCAGGATAGCCAAACCAGCGACATCAGTCGACTCGTCCATTTGCAAGGCGAATCGTGTATTTTGTAGACGTGTAACTAGTCCTTGTTTGACGTAGCTTGCCAGATCATGGATTCGTCGTGAAACAGTATCGTTTGATAGCGGAACAGTAGAAAGATGCTTTGCAGATTTTTCATCGAGCATACATGTTGTTATGTCTAATACACATGGTTTTATTAATTTCTCAGCGATAGTATGCGCTTCACCTGCTTGTGCAATGCGATAGCTAACAAAATTTGATGCCTCCGTGGCCTTTTCGTTGATAGTTTGTGTTACATGCATCATATTTTTTTGACTTTCTAATAACTGATCTTTTTTGCGAACAAAAAATTCTTTATTCTTGTCTTTAGACTCGGGGTGTACAGTTTCTAAATGTCGGCGCAATTTGGCAGGTGCCATGGAACTATTAGGAAGCAGTTTACTACAGAGCATGCAGAGAGGTGAGCCGTTGGAATCAACAAATCCGAAACTGATATAAGATTCATCATACTTCCTTCTTTTCGTCTTTGAAACCGTCGAGCTTGACGTCGTGACATCATCTTCTGAATCGGTGATTGCTATATTCTCCGCGCGCACTGCTTTTGAACATTCAGCGTCATTAGAAGATGTTGTTGCAACACGTTTAACACCTTTAAGCCAACGTTCCATTCTTCTTTATTTATAATGTTACACGTCAGGATAGTGGGGTTTAAATAATCCACAATCGTTACTGCGTATAAGAGACTAAATTTAGTACCTACGGTGAAGAAATGTACAAAACTGAGACAACAGAATACAGCAGGCAGTAAAACAATGAACACTAGTTTCTCGCTAGCGAGCTTGTAAGTAGGCAGTAACTTATCGCTCCGAACGCTAATCGTCAACTGACGACGGGCGACGCTTTTATACTTAGTCCTAGACTCGATCTCAAATATTCTCGAAAATACTCGAGTATATCCTCTATAAAGGTATCTCGGCACCTTTGATAAACAAAAAGCAAAAATAAAAACAGAAATTTAAAAATTGCGTTGTAAACAATATCGACTTTATCCTTTGAAGTTAGAGTCGAAAGTCGCTTGTTGACAACTATAGCGTCTAATTCAGAGGCGGCTTTTATCAAAGAGACTACGCGCTCACAAGTATACTACCCGCTCGTTTTAAGTTTGCCGCTGGCGATAGGACGATAGGCGATATGACGTTCGAAAAGTAGCGTCAGCAAAACATAATATAAAAATATTTTTTATTTAATTTTAACAATAAAAATTGTAATATATGGGTAAAACTATGACACATTATAAGTTTTGTTGTCACGTAGGGGAGGGTACGCGCATTCCACAGAACGGCAAACTTAGAGCGAACGTGTTGTACAAGTATAAAATTGTTGATACCAAACTTATGAGATATTGTACCAGCTATTGTAAGACAAGTTTCTACAAATACAAATAAATAAATAAATAACGTTCATAGCGTTTTGTCTCCGCGCGGCCTCGGAGTCCGCGCAGCCGCGGAGTGACCAGAGAGAGGTGTTTTGATTATTTTTCTAAATTCTTACGGAACCCCGACAGAGGTATCACGGAACCCTAGGGTTCCGCGGAACACACTTAGAGTATAGCTGTTCTAGATGAATCTAACCTTTGACAGCCAAGGTGACAGTTTGACAATGATTTATGTCTGGGTCGTGAGCTTAGTGTCAATGTCCGCAACATTGACACTAAGCTAAAAGTTATATGAATAGAATAGGTATATTTGTATGTTATTTTAAGTTAATGTGCATTTAGAATTATTATCCTAAACCGAAATTGTTGGAAACCGAAATAGTTACCGAAATATAAGGTAATATTTGAATTAAAGCCTACCTTCATTTCATCTGTAATTGTTTGTATCAAGCGCACCGTTCAGTTTTCCAAAATACATACGATTCGACACCGAATCGGACGCAATATGGAGTGCACAGAGTTCATTAAATTGTTCTATGTTGTGTCAACTTGTCCGTTTACCATAGAGAGCCTTTCTTTTGTTATGCCGATGCCGTCACAATAGGTTCCAATAATTTTTTGTTGTTTTTCTGACATTGTCATTGTATTCAAATGATTTAATTGTCACAAAATTATACTTTGCTAAGCATTCTTGGGTTTTCTCTCACAAACTAAATGTTTCCTTTTATATACTTATTTTTCTTTTTGCTTCCAGACAATCTACATGAAAAAATCAATGTGAGAATAATTAAACCAATCTTTTTTTTTTTTGCTCTAATGAGAGAACTAAAGTGATATTGACAAGAATTGCATTTACTGACGTCACACGTTTGATATGAAATTAATTCTTAGTGTGTTCACCCTATGTCCTGCTAACCTCGAGGAAAACGGCCGATATTAATTTTATCTCTGTCCTTAAACCGGTGGTGAATAATAACTGATATGACCTTTTATTTAAGTTCATAGAGAAAGGGAATCTTTTGTTCAGTAAACACTACTTCGTGCGGTTATTATGACTTGACAAAATATGGATATTTATTTTATTTTATTAATACGAGTAGTAATTTAGGTATGATACACTTAAACCCTCTGGCATAAATTCTCTAAATGATGGTGAAAATCACATCAAAATCCTTTGCGTAGTTAGAAGAACAACGCGGTCACACAGGCAGACACGAATTGCGCCTTTAATTTATAATTATGTATATAAACGTATTAGCAGAACATCGTTCGTGTCATCGTTGTACCTGTAAAAACTTTGCTAAAAGTTCAGGATTAGGTATTTATAATTGAAATCCGTGCAGTTAGAAATAATTGAAATTGCACTGCTATTGCTTAGAGATTTACGAGTGACATGGACCAAACAGCTAGTATGAAATGGATGAATGTTTTGAATCGTTTTTCTGTCTAGCTTAACCAAACTGAAGCCCCAAAAACTGCTACATATGCTGATGATGTATATTACTGATCCAGTTTTACTAAATGAATTAATGTTGTTTCATAATTGTTTTATTAAAATTAACAATTTCTTAAGTCTAAGCCAAGAACAGTCTGTTTTGTGTATTTAGCGAGTTCCATTTCCAAAGCTGCTTATCTCTCGGCACAAGTTCTGTAGGGTCAACGGGGAAAATGGGTCAATGTGGTGAATATAAGCACGGGAGTGTTCGTAATCTTCAGCTGTGTAGGCTATCGATAGCGAAGCTTTGACACTGAATACTATTGAGGACATTCAGATTCAATCTACAGAAAAGGCTATATAAAATAAGAATCACCTTTGTATGTATTTTTCTATTCTTTTCTTCTTGTCTGTTTATGTGTACATAAATGGTTAAATAAATAAATCTATCGTGACAACTGTAATCCCCAAAGGGTTCCCACCCACATTTCACCAGTTATGTTAAAGTCCCATGTAATAGGGGGCGAGCCTAATGCCATCAACCGGGCAAAAATCTAGACTCCGGGCTGCTACTGAGAAATTTCTGATAGAAAACCCAATAACACTTTGCCCGACCTGGAAATCGAACTCAGGACCTGCTGCTCTTGCGACCAATAGACCAACGAAGCAGTTTAGGCTAGTAAAAGTGCCCAAGAATACAGTTCTCTATCAAGTCCTGGGAAGATGATAGCGGGGTGGAAGCAGCTATGTAGTTTAATGGAATTTTCAAAGGTAAACCCGGCTCGACATATTGGTCAGAACGCTTCGGCCAATCATCGTGTAGAGCCGAGGTAACGGAGCATATTGGATCTGTCCATCCCATATTTGGACGTGATCCACTTCATTTCACAAACTTCGAAACTGATCAAATAAGGAAAACAAGACCGTTTGTTTGAAGCTGAGCTGAGCCATAATATAAGCTAACGTATTATTTCGGCCATTTTTTGAAGCATTCATTGATTTCAGCGGCTCGTGAAAATGTTGTTTCTATCACAAATAAAAAGACTGAGTCAAAATAATCACATCCAATTATTGCTATTGTTTACTGTTAGGCTCATTGTACACACGCGTTTTTCTTGCCGTGAAAAACTACGGTTTATGCGCCTTGTGTAGGCACAGACATCAGTGTTGTATGGATCACTATGGAAGCTTGTTGACGGACAAGATTTTTCTACAGCGCGGTTTATACGCCGTACAGTAAAAAAATCGCGTGTACAAAGGTCCTTACCCGCAGTAATTTAATGGTACGAAAGCTGTGTTCCGAAGAAACCCGATAACGATAAACAAACCAAATTACTGTAAATACCGAAAACACAGACTAATAACAAAACGGATTCACTCGGTCTGTCTGTTGGCACTCTGAATTTAATATATCTCCGCACCTAAGGGTGGGTAGGTATAATAAAACGGTGAAATCATGTACCGTATCTTATTACTTTGAAAAGAAATAGGAAGCAGCTGATATTAGCATTGTGAAATGCGTATCATATGTAGATAGAAAACAATGTTGCAGTTTGCTTTTTATTTTGTTTGTGCTCACGCAGCCGGCTGCAACTGCAGATAAAATGCTGTAAATTTTTAACTTTTAGCTTAAAGGAAAATGGCCTTTATATTCCGGGGACTTCCGAATTTTCCGTGATCAAGATGTTTAAAAATTTAAACTATAAACGAAGTGCAGAGAGGTTGACATGCTCCATCATTATAATGTAATATTTTAAACCCTTGAGACTATACTTTTTAAACAAAATTTTATTAAGGTTTAAATGGCAAAGCCTGTTGTAAAATGATAAGTGAGGTCCTGTGAGGTAACAATACAAGTATCATAAAATGTAACAAAATCTTACCTTGAAGGCGTTTCTGAACTTATTCGACATGATGTTGTAGAGAAAGGGGTTGATGGCGGTTGACAGGAAATATAGCACCCCCGATAAAAACGTGAGCACGGCGTAGACCTGCACATAAAACAAAAGTAACACAATAAATATCTATATCATAAATAATCCAACGTCTGACAAATCTTAAACGAATGGGACGTACAATTTATTCAGGGATATACAAACTCTTTGTTTCTGTTTGGGATTTTAAATTGTTAGCAGTTTAAGAAGTTCAAAATTCAAATAGATAAAAGAGACATCCAATAACTAGAACAATCACAGAAAAATCTAATTTTTGTAACTCCTGACTCAAAATGTTCTTGCTTACTTCATGAAAGTTTAATCTAACTTTGTAAATTATGTAAAATTCGAAGTTTACCCGATAAAAGGTTTTTGAAGGGTGTTTCAAACTCTTCCCGTAGATGGCCAGCAGTCGTTGCACGTGGAAGGGCGCCCAGCAAATGAAGAATGACAGCGCCACCGCAACTGGAGAGAAATCAATGTTTACTGTGGCCCTTAAATATTAATAGTTTATTCTCCGTAGACAGTGTACAGACGTGCTCGTTAGCAATATTTAATAATTACCTACTCTAATAATAGTGACCTCCTTTAGTGCATTACTAACGTAATGCAACTGAAATTTTTGCTTAGTGTGTAGTTACAGTGAATTATGGACACAAAATAGTAAACTGATGAAAATATTAAATGGATAACAGCCCCTTTAATCCAAGGGGGCCAGTGCACCCATCCGCCTAGCCGTCTAATATGACGACGCAAATCTCAGCCCTCGAGTCGGTAACGGGTGATGTTGTTTCAACTCCCGAGATTCAAAAATGGATGTCAGCCATCGAACAGCACTTAAATGAAGTTTGCTCTATTGCCGCGGATGGAAAACTCAACTCGGAGCAAAAAATGAAAATATCTAACCTATGCCGTAAAGTTGGATCTGGAACCTCTCAACTGGCAGTCCTATATCAGTCGCTTAAGCAGAAAGCCATTCACGCGTATAACGCGGTTGATGCTCTTCAAGAAAAGCGAGACCTGACGGAACATATTTCGGAGATCAAACAGACGATTAAGGACCCTGGTTCTGCGGGAATTGTTTCGTTTGCCGATATGGTGAAGAAAAATGATTTCATTCGACCGAACAATTTCAGCTCAATAGCTATTTATCCCAACGATAAATTAAAGTCTAGTGACGAAAGTAAAAACCTCGTGCAAAAAATCATTCGCCCTGATCAAATGAAGCTGCATGTGCGTGGTGTCCGCAAGACCAAAAATGGAGGCGTTATTGTTAGTACAGAAACGAAACACGACGCTGATAAACTCAAGCACGCAGTCCAGCTCTCTACATCCGGACTTACCGCCGACGAACCCAACAAGCGCAAACCTCGGATCGTGGCTGTAGGTGTGCCGACTACTTTGGCTGAAACTGAAGTCTTCAGGTGCATTTACGAACAGAACGTAGCTTAAGTAACGTAGCGTTTTTGAGCTTGGTTAAATTAAGCCACAAATCTGGGAAAAAAGATGCGTCGACCTGTAACTATATCATTGAAGTTACAGCGATTATACGTAAAGCCTTATTATCTCAATCAAGGCTTTTTATAAATTGGACATCCTGCCCTATCAGGGACTTCACCCTGGTTACGAGATGCTACATATGCCAACAATATGGTCATGCAGCAAAAACATGCAGAGAGCTGAAATCTACGTTTAGTTACTACGGAGAAGAAGGACACTCGATGTCAGAGTGCCCGAAGAAAGCTGACACCCCGAAATGTGCTACTTGCTCACGCTTTAAAAAGCCCAATAACCATAAAACGGGAGACGCTAATTGCCCTGCTAGGAAAATAGCAGAGTACAGGTACATCAACTCTATCGACTACGAGGGCGCCTAGAGCGTCATTAACAAGGCCAGACTTCCGTGTTTATCGCTTACTCAACAAAGCACTGCACTGCCCTACATATCCTCGATTTTGTTGATGTCTAAGCACATTAGTCGCCCGCAGTAAAATCGAATAAACAAGTCTCGAATGTGATTTACTTTTGTGCAACATTTACTTTAGCCCACTTACAAATTCTGCTGACGGAAAATCATAATTATGTGTTTAACTAGGTTATAAAGTGCAAGAAACTATTTTACGCAAACTAAATAAGAAATTACGTATTTAAGACTCTTTTTTGGTCTTTTTATTTTTAAGGTAAATAGTATATAAGTAAACAAGGTATATAAAAATAAGATTAGGTAATAAATTAGATTATTAAATTTTGTCATTATTTGACTTCTATTGTTAAATATTGTTAAGAATTGTATTGTCCTTATAACTACCATAAAGTGTGAACTCATGCCGCCTTTGATACAGGTTTATCCTAGTACAGGCATCTAACATAAGCAGTAACGATTCGTGGTTATTTTGAATCAATGGTTATTCGGATAACGTACTTAGTATATTTGTTAAAATATAGACCTAAACGTTTATTTTGTAGAACGAGTTGTTCATGAACAACCTAATAACTTTCGAGGAAATGACTACAACTACTGGAGTAGCGAGGTTTTCTCACGAAAATTGAGCAACTTCTAATAAACTACTGAAATAAACCCGAAATAATCTTATCGAACAACCGCTTTAAATGTTTTTAATAAATTTATACAAGCAAATTAATAGTACTCGCTTCTATAGGGAAACAATCTCTAATTCCTTGAAAACAACAGTGTGTAAATAATGTTTTTGCTATATACCTAATGATAGAATCAAATTATGCAGTATCTATGCAGTAGATTGACAACAAATTGACTTTTTTGTTGTTGGCTAATAAAACTGTAATTTATTGACGAAGATTAGTTTGGTCGATCTTTAATTGAGTGGTATTAATGATATTAGTATTTCCTTAAATAAATTATATTATTATTTACTAAGAATAAGCTTGGGCGACGGTGATGTAACCAGAGTTCCCAGATTTCAAGAACCTGAAATCGTGATTTCAGTCTCGACTAGGTGTAATTATAATAGTGTAGAGTCTGAGAGGGGTCATTGCTCATCATTATGAGCAGCTATTACTACCGGACCCATACTGAAAATGTGAACAAAAAATCCGCCGATCTCTACACCCTAACACAAATAATTTCGTAAAAAATGGATGAACGACTAAAAACATTGAGCAACCGAAAATTAAAATGTTCGAACCGCAGGTTAACTAAAATTAGTTATCTATCTGCTATAAATCAATAAAGCAAAAAATCGTATGGTAATATTATTAGCTATTTCATGAGGTTTTTATAAGTATGTTTCGTTCTTGCGTCAAAACAAAAACGCGATAACTACGTGTCTCAAATGCCAAAATAACTACAGGAAATTAGAGGCATCCAAAACTAGAATATAACATAATAACAAAAAAATTAATATTATCCAATCACTGAACAGATACTGACAGATCCATAGATACGATAAACTCACGATTAAATCAGATACAATTTTATAATAATATTATAAATCAGTTTCTTGATTTACTGACTCTTGTAGGTAAGAACGAACTGTCAAAAAAAGAAAATCAGATCACTCAAAATGATTGTACCTAGTGCACCCGGTAAGACAAGATCTCTTTAAATGAGGAGCTGAAATGAGGTGTAAATGATTCTGTGAAAAATCGTCTCAACGGGAAGTTTTAAGCAACTAGTACAAGGGAGCAATCGCCGGTGAAAAATGATTTTAAATAATGGCTATCATAACGTTCTACTTCACGTTACATGCTTATGTATCACAAAAAAAAAAATATAAATCACTTATACAAATATTATATGGCTCGAACAATTTTATCGTTCCGGCAGTCCCGACGGGAATCGACCTCATGACCCTGAATTCAGACATTTTATATACAGCGATTGAGCCAAATAAAGATTAGACTTGAAACTGGCTGCAACCGGTTAATAATACTACGTATATGTATATTTATATGTATACTTATATGTATATGGAAAAAGTCGTAAATAATAAGCTTATGGTCGTAAAATCTGCTAAATTATTAGTGTAAAATAAAATTGTTGTTGGTTCTCTTGTTATTACTTTAATTTGTTCCGACCGAGAATCTTGTACCTAAAGTTAAATTAGTTGTCTGTTTATCCGCGGTTTCATTAATATTGTGAACGTTGGATTTATTGCCAAACAAACACAAGCGAGTTAGGTACTTCTAAAAGTCACTTTTAAATAGATAAGATTTCTCATTAACCTTACTCAATGCCTCGCCATAGTATCTTGCTTCATTACCTCATTATTCTGTCAACAATATTAGTAATTCAGCATTTTCCATTTATATATAACGATGTTAATAAATAAGTCGTTGTGTACAACCACTTCTATATTTTTAGATGACAAATAGAGCAAAAACCGACATGAAACAAGCTGCATATTTTTTAATGGACTTAGAAAAAGCCTATGCAGCCAATAAAATGGCGCTTCAGCCCATTATATTTTGACATAAAACCTCATAACGCTCCGAGCCACATGTTTATTATATGTACAAAAGTAATTACACCGTGATTTATTTATATTTTAAACACTTTATGCGAGACTTGAAGTAAGTGTACTGTCGAGTAACAAAGGACTTGTTTTGAGAAAACGTTTTTTTTCGTAGGAAAACGTGCATACATTTTAAATACCTTATTTATTAGGATTAGTTTTTGTTATTATTTTATTTTTATTCTTATTTTTCTTTTCTGTACAGCTGTTAGTACAAATCATTGACACTGTCTTCACTAGTTTTTGGTTGTGAATATTTACAGAATCCATTTGGCTGAACCCTATCTTTTAAGATACAGGCTAGTCCTACCGCCAGCAGCCGCTACATGCAATAAAATGCACAGCAGCGGAAACTGTTAATTGTTGTTATTTTTTTACACTTATTTATTAAAACTTTACTATTATTCTTTATTTCATAATTATTTTTAGTAAGTAAACAAAACGTTCTTTTGAAGTCAAATTATGGGAATACCGAATTGAACTCACATTTTTTTTATAAATAATCTGGAATAGTGGATATCTCTGTGACTATTTTATATTTTGAATTATTTCTAGATATTTCTTTAAGAATACTACATGAATCACCTATACTAATTAGTGTCATTTTTAAAGAATAAGTACCAAATCCTATCCAAAATACGCACTTGTCCTATCGTAGCTCCACCGCTTGACACAAATGATATTTTTTTATACATTTATAAGTTAAATATAATATGAAAGTTTATGTTCGTATATTCTAGATAAACAGGGCTATTTACACCTATTTTTTTATAAAGCATTATCTCGTAATTTAATTGTAAGCAAAGATTTTGTAAGAATTTTTATTTTTGCGCCGAACTCTTTTTTTCTATGAACGAGCTTTTTTCAACCGAACGTTTTTTCTATGAACGAGTGAATATTTTGTTCGAAAAATGAATTTTTCGTTCTTGAATTTTACGAAAACGATACCAAAGACGACCTATTGGCGAAACTTTTGCAGATATCGACGTAAGAGTGCAACGCGGTAGATGGGTTTCCCCCCCTCCCCCACCTACCTGCAGGGTGGTGCCACGTGGGTACAGGGCTAAATCAGCTCAGATGACCACTAGGTATGCCTGTGCCAAGCGGCTTCCTTTGTTGAAGATTTGCAAGGTTCCAGTACAAATCATGACACTAAATACCCGACTATTTAAAAGAGTGTACTATTGCCTAATAATGTAAATGATTTTTCTAACAATGTATACAGTGCAGAGTGCTATGTTTTTTTTTAAATAAATACTTTATTTATTTATTTATTAACAGTTGTTATTTTGGGAAATTAGTTATCTACTTATGTAGGTTATGTAGGTAAATACCCACCCGCATACTTTTAGATTCTGTAAACAAGGACCCAATAAAGTGAAACAGGAAAACGAACTCAATCTAACCCGAAAATATAACGTGGCTACGAGATGTTACCTAATTTTAACACGAGCCCCCTCGGTTTAAATCTATGTAATATTATGTATTAAAATAAACAAATAAAGTTAAATACCTTTATGATTACCTAAATGATTTTTTGCATAAACTCAATGCGCTGAATTTATCACAGTTTCTTGGCCAATTGTCATGTATTAATATTTATTATATTATTATTATTATTGGCATAAAAAAACATTATTTTAATTGCATACCTAATATGAACTGTGAACTAAATTCCACACATAAAATTACATTTATTTCAGACTAGGTACGTATGACAGAATCAGGTTTGCGTGTCAGTTAGCAACTAGAAAATTTTCCAAGAAAAAGTGCTTGAATATTTCTACTTTTTGTACAGAATATCATTCCATTTGTTACCTTTTTCATTATTTTCGTATGTCTTCAATATGCACTACAAAATGTTACATGAAATATTTGATTCTGTTCCAGATTTCATTTTTCCATTCTTGTTATTGGTGAATATTGGATGCAAAAGGGCACTGGGTGGGTAGTGGATAGCAAAAGCCGATATTGAACCTATCAAAGTGAAACTCGAGAATGCACTGAAACGAACACGAATATGGGTGTAGTATATTTAGATAGAGATACTTGTCACTAGGTTACACACAAATATCAAATTGCAACTTATATGAAGCCCAATGGGCTTTAAAGTAATGTCGGATATTGATACCTATTTGTCTATTCTTCGACAAACATGGCAGAAACTGTGCTGTACCATGTTTGTCGAAGAACCGATGGCCGGTAGAGCAGACGATTCCTAGAGTGGAGACCGCGTATCGGCCAGCGTAGTGTGGGACGTCTCCTAGCTAGATGGACCGACGATATTAAAAAGGTGGAGGAAAGGGGGAGGCATAGTCTGAGTGAGTCTGAACAAAAGGGTGTAAATTCAATCCTCATCAGCTGAAATTTTGACGAGAACCTACTTCCAGCACAAATAATATGCAACTTACATCACTGACCCATTTTAGAAGAAAAAAAAAAAACAAACAAAACGCTCAATGTTATGTCGTCGTGACGGCACGCACTCGCGTGTCTATCACTTGTGTTTGACACGTTCTAATGTTTTCAATCCTCGCGTGGGGTTCACGCCAAGCGTGATAGACGTCTGTACGCACTACGCATTACGTTTTGATTACATAAACACGTTAAATTACGTTGGTTAAATTACTTTAACATTTAAGGTTTCTTTGATAACATTAACAAAAACACGTTACTTTTTATATAAATATTTTTACACACTTTTATTAACTTTTGTAAGGATATGGTTTAGTTAGACAAATAAAATATAAAATTACTTATCGTGTGAGCATGAATATTTCCCATAAAATACTTCGGGCCATAATAATGACCCTGTGTTTCGTAAAATCTATGATTAAGGGCGTACCCTACCTCAAATTGCTTAGCATGATCCTCCGTTAGGTATGCCGAAAATACTGCAACATTAATTTTGAAATAAATATAATATTTTAAAGTTGAGGATTGATGCTAGGTCCTAAGTATGGCGAAAACACGATTACATAAAATTTTCTCTATAGAAAAAAATCCAAAGTTACCACCGAACCGAACTATAAACCGTATTCAAAAAATACTTCAAATTAGATGATGAAACTTTGCATAATAACTGAACTTACTATAAAGCAGGTCTTATATGTTTTTTTTTTAAATTACCAGTATGTTCACCTTAAAAAGCAATTACCTAAACTTTTCGAGGGTTCAGAGCTGCTAGCACCCCACTCGGTCTCGCTCTCACTCAGGTCGCGAGTAGTATGGTGCGAGCGAGATAAAATCTGAGGTAGGGTACAGCCTTAATAACTACCAACGAACTGCGGCCAAGGGACAGCTTGTGTGCTAAGATAAATTAATTAGCGTACCATGGCTTTTCACTACTTACAAGTTGACTAAAAACCCCTTGTATGAGATAATTTATTCTGTTGCAAATCAATTCCCATGACAGTTTCTGATATTAACGCAATATAAGCAAGGTCTGGATTAAAAGGTTCAATATTACCTACTTTATGGGGTCATACAGAACCAGTTTGAAAACTCATAGAAATCCCTCCAAAGTTGCGATTCAAACTATAATATTCTCGTAAATTTCATGGAATCCTAATATTATAAATGTGAAAGTTTGTGTGTTTGGATATTTGTTACGCAATCACGCAAAAACGGCTGAATGGATTTGGATGAAATTTGGCAAACAGATAGTTTATAACTTGGATGCTTTTTATCCCGATATTCCCACGGGATCGAGACCATGAAACCGCGGGGCGCAGCTATATAGTCTAACTATAATAATATTATAAACGCGAAAGTTTGTAAGTATGGATGGATGGATGGATGGATGGATGGATGGATGGATGTTTGTTACTCTTTCACGCAAAAAGTACTGAATGGATTTGGATGAAATTTGGCAAACAGTTTATAACCTGGATTAACACATAGGATACTTTTTATTCCGATATTCCCACGGGATCGAGACTTGCGCGGCTGAAACCGCGGGGCGCAGCTATTTCTATATAACTCTTGAATTTCATCAAATCGATCTTCAGAGTTCAACTTACATTCAATTTTCAACTTACATTCAAATACCCACCCACCCACCAAAATTACTGTTTTATAGCTGTGATTCACCAACTTGAACCATCAACATTAATGACTTCAAAATAGACCAATCAAACTGGCCAATTTATTTCTATTTATAGTATTTTTTCTTTTTCATTCATCTTAAATAATCTGCAACAAAATGGTTGCTATACGACAACAAAGCAAAATCCTATTTTAAAAGATGATAGATATAGTACATTACTGTCGCGGCCTACAACTGGGCTATTGATGGACGATCACATGTTACACAAACGTGAGTCCATCAGTAATAGCCCAGTTGTAGGCCGCGATAGTAACGTACTATTATTTTCACCTAATAGATCGTTGTTGGTTCGTGGATATTTAGGAATTGTTGGTGACGAGTGTTTTAAATCTACTAGCGGTGTTGTGGTTATTATTTTCAAAATGCAGTGAAACATAAATATTGAAACGAGGACAAATATGATTGCGCTGCGTAAAAGTGGATTTAATATAACATAAATATCGAATGAAACCGGACTAAGTGTGAGTGTTATCATTTACATATTTTTTAATTTACTAAATATAAGTCTGAATCAAAGGCATTGTTATTCCTTATAATCAGAAGATGCCTTAATAAATAAAGTTTAAAATTAATTATGAGGTTTAAATATAAGAAAAGAAAAAGATTAAAAAGGTAATGTAAAAGATATATATTTCGATAGTGAATGATAAATAATTATTCTAAATATATAATGTTACTTATATATTTTTTTCTTAATTATGAATAGTAAAGTAAACAGTTTTAGTATTTTGCTTAGAGATGTCTAACAGTAATTATTCCATTATTTGTTCTAGAAAAATACTATGAGTCTGTGGGTCAAGATATAAGAGGAAGATGGTATCTAGCCTTGCTAGTAATTCACGAGGACCAGTGACGTCACATGGTAATTTGAAAGATTATTTATTTCGATTAGTGAATGATAAATAATTATTATGTGTAATAAATATAATGTTTTTAATGTTTTTTTTTTTTTTAATTATGTATTATTTTGCTTAGACAATGTCTAACAGTAGGTATTCCATTATTTGTTTTAGAGAAATACTGTGAGTCTGTGGGTCAAGATATATGAGAAGCGCGAAGAGGACGGTGTTTATTTACGAGGACGAGTGATGTCACATGGTGATTGAATATGAAACAAATGGTTTCATACCAACGAGACATTTTGCTGAATTACCGTTCACCGTGCACTCAACACTGAACTGGCTTGCATCATCGAAAACCAGACTTCAATTGGGACAATTCAACGACTACTTGACTGTATCGAGAATAATGGGAGTTATTACAAAATATTAAATGTATTAAAATGTTTACATTAAGTAATTTAATAATAACATTATTATATATGGATAAGGTAAAATTTGAGGTTTAGTTTCAATCTTCTTTTCGTAAAGAAAATGAATACGTAAGCTATAACCTCAATAACTATTTACTAAAACCAAATAAAATGTAAAATACATAATGTTAACAAACTGCCCATACTTAACCTTAAAATCACTTATTTAGTAAATAAGTAGTTGTTTTACATTAGTGTCGAATATTCTTATTTACTGCTTAGTTACATCGATTATGATCGAAACTTAATGTTTATGGTGAAATAAATAAATAATTTAAAACCTTTTTATGTCAAAATAATACAAATTGCATTGATAAAGATATTAGGTACTTGAAATCTTTGACAAAATTGCTTTTAAGTTTCTTGACATCTATTTAAATTACACATCTTATTCAGCTGAAGTAATAATAAATACTTATTTGTAGCGGTTTGTTAACTTTATGTAAAATAAATACCTACTTGGAAGGAATAAATATATTTTATATTTCTTATCATCACATTTTTTTATTCTAAACCCTTTATTGCAATAACAACATTAATAAAAAAGGCAGCAATTCATAAGAATATTATTATAATTGCAAACAAAAATAAAAATATTTGCTAAATATCGCGCTGCGTTCTACGAGATTAGAACCTAAGCAATCACAGTCCGACGCAAGACGCTCACTGCTATCAGAACATAGATTTACCCGAATTAAGTAATGTCATAAACTGGCCAAGGTCACGCGCATGATGCGTGTGTTTCTAGCAAAAGTAACGGAAGTTTTTTTGTTTCTTGTAGAACAAGCACGCGCAAATACGTGACGCGATACGACAGTGTGTGTTGAACGAGTTGCTTACACATACAGATGTACGGACTGTATCGTGTGTTCAATCAGCTATGACCTTATAGTACATAAGTAAGATACATAATATTGTACAGTTTTACAATAGTAAGTCGTAAGTACTGAAATAGAAATAAGTAAGGTAAGACCCTGATCCGCATAGCTCTACTGGATCTCTTTACTACGCCCTTTGGCCATGGTCTAGTCTGCCTGCCTTAAAATTTTAGGTTTAACTTTACATTTACAAAAATATCCTTTCATGACAAGAAATTTCAGTAGAATTGAAATAAATCCAAAACCTTTTATTTTTTTGTCTGAAAATTGATAAACCTAACTAATTGGAGTAAGTACGAAAATAATTATGAAGATTTTTTTTGCTTTACTTATAACATTAGACGTTTTCTGGGACGTATTGGAATTAAATATAAAAATCATTCCAATAGGGCTCTCTACGGCCCCTTCGGCGCTCACATTATTGATGCCGTCCCATAAAAAAAAAAACATTTAAATACTAGGTACTATCGAAAATGGGTAAGTTTGAGTAGTAGGTACGAAATATATTTTTGGTTACATAGTACCTGATAAACTTAAATCCCTAGGGAAACATAATTTCTTTTAAGCCTTTTGATGTGGAAGTCCAACTCAAATATCAACATTAACGTATCGTTTAATAAACTTAATAGGTACACACTAAAGTAGTTTCCCCATAAAAGGGTAGATGAGTAAATAACCATTATTTACTCATCTAGCCTTTTAGCTACAGTGGTCGACCAAATGAACCGCAACTAATACAATTTGTCAACGATTTGGGTGCATTTGGTCATCCCTACAAATTCTACATAATTCTCTAATTATTTTCCTTTTTGACTTTGTTGCCCATGGGAAAGAATAAAAGAAATCAAGTAATAAAAACTAAAACCCAACTACGACTTAAAAGGTATAAACAAGACACCACAGGCAGACAAATTATAAATCCGGAGTCACACGTGTTAGGGCATAAATCGAACAGAGAACGTGTGACTCCGGATTTATAATTTGTCTGTCTGTGGTGTCTTGTTTATACCTTTTAAGTCGTAGTTGGGTTTTAGTTTTTATTACTTGATTTTTTTTTAAATTCTTTTGGGGTTATAATATATATATTTTTTAAATGTGCCCATTAAGCCCTTTCATTTGATACCCAATATGGTACGATTAAAACATTTTTTTTTTTAAGTTCCTCACTTTATGTCCTCTAGAGGGCGCCATTTTTAATTTAATGTGACTTCACATAGCCTATAACCAGCGGACAATCACGACGCTTCTAACGATACCTCATTTGTCAAATTGTGATAAGTGGTTTGGAAGATAGGAGGGAACAGATGAACATACATACATACATATAGTTCGATTCAAACTTAATGGCGGCTCGGAACATGAGGTGAGTCGCTGCGCAGTAACAATTTCATGTGACAGCGGGGGTGAGGGGTGGGGTACTGCGCAGCTAAAAGCTAACTTCCGAGCCGCCATTAAGTTTGAATCGATCTGTACATACATACCGGTCAAAATCATAACCCTCCTTTTTTCTTCGCCGTAGTCGGGTAAAAACAAAACCACGGAAAAGGAAATATGATTTCTGTATGACATATTCTAAAATATTTTAGGACGTTTCACTCTAGGGACGTCTTCGACCCGTTTAATCCTTTAGCCAACGCTCAGCAATCTGTTACTGCGGCAGTCATGTTGTTTATTATCTATGAAAAACTAGTTAGTGCATGTACCTAATGGCTCGAGAGTATAAGCAATTGTTTAGTCTAATTATTCGCAGATGCGTCGTCTGGAACGTTAGGCAAATCTTTATGTCTGGAAGGAATGGCACCGCCAGCGTTCTACAAAATATATTTGCCTAAAATCCGTAGGTACTGTGAAAATGAAAGTTAAAATAATTGTATTGATGCGTAGAGACATAAATTACAAATTTTAATTTACCTAGTGCGGACACGGGTACCTACCTACTCATAAATTATTCATAACCGTCGGAAAATTAAACGTTTATACATGAAAAAGTTCATTACAATTTTCAACAAGTAACTTTAAGTAATTCTGGAATATTAATTCCACCTACTACTGTTTTTTCAATCATTTATTTTGGGCGATATTTGTCTTCACAATGGTTTTGAGCTTTAGCCCAAGTTTTTGTGAACCATTTTTTAAATCTTTGTATATATACAATCATTATTTAATTTTATTTATCATATTATTATGCATATCAACACCATAGTCACTTACAATTCAAATTAATTGACATCTAAAATAAGCATTTCAGTAACCATGCAAATGACAGGTATGCATGACATTGACATAATATATGAAAAATTAGAGACAGGGAGAAAAGTATGTTTAGTAGACCTTAATTTGGATACTACAAATCAAACCAACTTGAGCTAGACAGGCGGTCGCTCATCGTTCTGATTAAATAGGGAGCGTCTGTATGAAGCGAAACTCGTGGAGAAAATATCAATAGGCTTCGATTATAAATAATCTAAGTCAATAGGGTAATCCTTTAATAGGGTTCCTTTCATTATATTGCCTTGCCATACGTGTACACTCGCGACAATCTAAGAAGTCCGTTTTGACGTTTCGTTCTCGTACAAGTAATAAAACGTTATGCCTTGAGAATCAGTTAGATAAGTCGTCGATTACAAACTCTCTAAGTATGTTCAATCGATATGTCTCGAGAATCAGTATAAAATTAACTTTTTGTTTTCATCGCTACACGTAGCATTTTTATAGCTGTCAAAACGGACTTCTTAGATTGTCGCGAGTCTAAGGGGGTTATTTTGTAGCTACTAAATGTAGTTTTCAATGTGGATATACGATGATGAAGCTTACTACGTTATTTATAATAAGGAGGGATTATAATATGGTGATGGGCTTTCCTGTCAGATGGCACTGGATTATCTCCTAACAATATTATATATGCACTGATTATCGAAACAGATCCTATGCCTGCAAGGTTGAACAATTTACATTAATAAAGATTTACATTCCACGTTGGAAAGGATATTTTCACTTTTATTAAATGATTGCTAAGGTCACGAGGTCAATTGTTCAATGGCAATTTTATGATAATAAAAGTCATGTCATGATAAGAAACTTGTAAACGCCTACCTATTTGATTGCATTTCAATCGTTCGAGAGTCGATTCAAGAGTTGATAGTCAACTTATATCCTAAAATCAATAACGTCCCACGAAATACATCCCAAATACAGGACCCAAACTTTCCGTTTTATAAAGTTATAAACTATAAGTGGAGTTGGTAAGTACATTCAGTATGGATGGGTAACCACCAACTTAAAATATCTTCAAGAGGAAAATGTTCGCTTCACTTCGCTGATATCTTCATAACATACTTGAGGCCACTAAAACTGTGTTTGTATTGGAACTTACCGAGCATTCTGATGACTCTTCTCTGTGATGCTCCATTCCTGTACTGCATCTGACCATTCGCTCTCGCATTGCTATCCACCGACAGCGTTTGCAAGGGATGCAATACTCGGGAGGTCCGCATCTTTCTGCCTATCAACGCGTACAACACTGATATCATCGACATAGGCACCACGAAGAACACGAAACTAGATATAACAAACACTTGATGCACACCCACACCCTTCACTGTACAAGCGCTCACGTTCATGCCCTTATCCATCTGCGACACTATACCGAACTGCATCGCTTGCGGCACCGCCATACACAACGCAATCACCCATATAGCTATTATAAACCACACGACCCTTGATAGCTTCGACATGGTGTGTGACATAAAAGGTCGACATATCGCTATGTACCGCTCTACCGTGAACGCGGTAATCGTCAACACTGTGGCGTTAGTGGCCGTCTCCGACGTCAGTCCTATGGTGATGCATTGCGCCTCGCCCAGCGGGTACGTTTTTGGGATCCATAATCTGTGCACTTCAAACGGCAATCCACATACTAATAATATGAGATCTGAGATCGCCAGACTGAATAGGTAGAAGTTGGTGGCGGTGTGCATGGAGCGGTTCCTCGCGATGACCACGCAGATGCTGGTATTGCCGAGGATGCCGGCCACGAATATGATGACGTAGGTAACGGTGAGGGGCACCACCAGGTTCAGCGCGTACTGCTCGTCGAAAGCCGGGTGGCTCGTCACGTTGGTTGTGTTTATCGCGAACAGGTCCTCATACTCGTCCATGCTCGAGGGCGCTGGCAATGTCATTTTACCTGTGAACAAGAAAAACTTGTTTAGATCGAAGATTAAAATAAACCCCTATAAAATAAAAATACAGAGGCAGGGGCTAAAGTCCTGCGCGTAACCAGTTCGTGTGTTATTAAAGTACCTAACATAATAAATGATAAAGTCCATCAGTTCTGGCGTAGGTAAATAATTATGATGATTATGCACCGTAAACACGACATGTTCACACTGGTACATTATACTATTATTTAACTCATTGTGGTTAAGTTGCACGTAAACATCTTGAAGGTCACCCACTAATTGGCCGTTAACACGACCAAATTACTGATTAGAACGCGATTAACTTTGTCGGTGGGGGTAGACACGAGGGACGTAATCAATCTTCTAATTGAGCCGTTTCTCAGAGAAAATATTTCACCTAAATTTGTCAAAAAATATCGTAAATAAGTTGACCCAAGTAAAAGGTCTTCTAACTAGATAAACACAGTATTAAAAAGTAATTCTACAGAACCTAGAAGTCTGACGGCAACGCTCTAAGGTTGGCACAAATAGAGTAGTATCTGACATTTCACGTTGGTATTTACTTTTTCCGTATTATTCAAATTTCGTAATTGAACAAAAAGACGATTTGACGAACTACAGCTTCGACCAATATCAAATTTGACGAATTGCCGATTTGGCAAATATCAGACTTGACCAATGTCGTGTAACCCACATAATCGATCTAAACGTTTCCGAAAATTCGTTTGAGTAATTTTGCAACGACTTGCAGTACTTATATCCTTTGTGTCCTAATGTGACCTCCTACCTACAAAAGTAATTATTAACTACTTTTTTTTCCGATTAAGTCATCGATAGATAAGTCCACATTTAATTTTTAACCGACTTCTTCAAAAAGGAGGAGGTTCTCAATTCGTCTGTATGTTTTTTTTTTTTTTTTTTTTTTTTTTTTTTGTGTGTATGTTACCCGATTACTCCGCCAATTATGAATCGATTTTGATGATTCTTTTTTTGTTTGGTAGGTCATGCTTCAGAGGTGGTCCCATATAAATTTTATTAATTTTGCTTGCGTAGTTTTTGAGTTAGCTTCAATAATTACGTAGTTTTCCCACTTTGCGATGTTGATGACATGTTAATTGACTCCGTCACATAGCAGACAACGGTATACGAATTTGTGTGGGGTAGTTACCACAACTAAAAAGTGAAAAATAAAAACTTTTTACAAAAAAAAAAACAACCGACTTCCAAAAAATAGTGAAAAATAACTTTAATTTCGGAAGTCGGTGTCTTTGCTTTTCAATTTTCGTTTTTTGCCACCGACTTCCGAAATTAAAGTTATTTTTCACTATTTTTTGGAAGTCGGTTGTTTTTTTTTTTGTAAAAAGTTTTTATCGTATTTTGAAGCAGCCGAACATGTCTCTAGGTATCAAAGTTTTCAACAGTCTTACATGTATCATAAAAACTACTCTCCGTAACACTCATAAACAAGAAACATGAAATGAACATTGCTGAGAGACAACAGAATTAAGTAATAACGAATAATAAAGACAATCGTATTTAATTGGGCTAGGTCGAGTTCATAATAATATTGTTTTAGCTTTTTAGGGTTCCGTAGGTCCATCCGTATGAAAAAAATTACTCACAGGTAGTCTGATCACACGTGTGTCTGGCTGTCTGTCCGTCTGTTTACAGCCAATTTACTCCGAATCTAATAGACCGATTAAGTTCGAATTTGGTTTATCTTCATAAATATGAATTTCTATGACCCAAACACGGACGTTTAACGTAAATAAAGGAATTTTGAATATTATAGGGGTCACTTTTTGGGGACAAATTATAAAATATAATAAGAAGTATATGGGACAAAAATATCATCGTAAATCTACAGTTGGAATGTATAGGAGAACGTGTTTTTCATCTACATACAGAAGAAGTTTAAGTTTGTTTTTGGGATAAATTCATCCCAACGGAACCCTTCATTGTGCGTGATTCTACACGCACTTGGGCGGTTTTTTTTAAGTTATAACAGCTGCACGGATCTCTTGAGGGTTAAGCTACGCTTGCTGAAGTCGATCCGTGGATGGATAACCAACCATTACATATCAAGACCCCTTCGTGCCTCCGTAGCTTAACGTTATTTCCGAGACAGTGCAGGGTGTCGATAAAAGACCCCCAAACATCAAAAGAAAGATTAACGATCAAAGACCAAATATCTACAAATAATATCCTTTGTAGTCGTTACCCAGTAAGTCGTATTATCCAGTAACTGGATTGTGGAGGTCAGATAGGCCATCGCTCACAGACAGACACGAGTGTCGGCTTCCAGTCTAACCAGATACGGTTAGACTGGAAGCCGACACCAACATCGTCGGGAAAAGCCTAGACAAGTGATGATGGTTTACTTTTTGCGTCTTTGGAGTTCAAATCTCGCGTTTAATTAAGTTCAAAATCAAGTTTCGATCTAAACGATCTAAACTATTATTCATTTTTTTAATTAACAACACTGAGATTAGAAATTTTACGTAGGACATTGACTTCCTGTACAAAAACTGAAGCTAACCAATGTCGTTATCACTTATTTATTTCTGTAATGCTGACAAAAGAACCACGACGTAAAATAATGTTTTTGTAAGGAAAAAGAGTCATATATAAATAAATGTTACACAGTAGGTATCAAAAATACCATTTTCTGTGGCGCTGTGATATATCACTTCCGGTTTTTTACCTTGATCTTGTTGACACCCATCTTCATAAAATAACGGAATACTTCAAACTAACCGGCCAAAGTAGTTTGACAAGGTTTTAACAGACATTGTAAGACATATTTTGAAATAAGTAGATTATGCAGGTAGTAATAGCAAATGGCCCTGTATCCTACATACATACACATATTAATTACGTACGTCTCAATTATTTCACATACCGTACCCTTGTCAAAACATTCACTCTTTGCCTCTTGCCTATTATGAGAACCGATTATCATCATTCAAAGAAAACGGTCGTACAGTTTCAAAAAGATAAGTCAGAATCAGAACTAATTAGCATATATATACATTGTGTAAAAGATAAATAAATAAACGATCACACGGAAAATTCGGTTCGCATATAACTATTCAAAATATATTTGATTTTAATTATTTAAATCAATTCAAAAATAAACATTACTATGAATTATGTTATTTGCCTCCCAATACTTCCTGTGACAAATGAAGGGTCTACAAAATAATAATAATAAATTATAAGTCTTTCTTTACAAGAACATAATCATAAATAATAATACGAGCTAATCAAAATATAGTTATGTCATTGGTTTGTAATTAATGACAATATTACGACTCTATTGTTTTACAAATAATTTACTATTTTAATATCCCTTTGTAGTTCGAACAATAAAAGGCAATACGTGAATCGTTAATGACGTCATAAATGTGGGTCGCACAATAAACTGCACACTACGAGCACAGTATAACTAGGCAGCGTAGAATCGTACGCAGATAACACGTACTTCTAAACCTGATTGGTATTCTACATAGAAATTAAACCAAACTTATCGCGACAAATGTTATTGAACTTTTAATTATTATTATAAAGGATAGAAAATCTTCAACATTCGAAGATTTTCTATTGCTTTATTATAATTAAAAGTGTTCTGGGACGTATTGGAATTGAATATAAAAATCTATGGAATAGGGCTCTTATCGTCCCCTTCGACTCTAACATATTGGAGCTGCCCCATAACAAAAAAAAACGTTTAATTACTACTACTATTAAAAATGGAAAAGTTTCAGCAGCATGAAACAATTTATTGGTTATGTTATTTTCTTACAAACTTTAATCCCTACGTAAATGTGTTTCACACGTTTATTTTGGTCTTGTAGGTAAGTCCCCGTTCACACAACGATAAATAAATCCCAAAATTATACAGTAAAATATCGTACTTATCGTGTAGGTATTTAAACAAAGTGAACTGGCACATTTTGTTCCGTTATATAATAGTATGTCAGTTGTGGTTCCAGATCAATTGAAAATAGTGACTATCAAGAATCCCATGTTTAGTAGCTTTGAATATAATGGAAACGCATACGAGGACTTTCATCAACTAGGTTGCAAAAAAACTGAATTTTTGTCATAAGACATCTATATGCCTTATGAAAAGAATTCAGTTTTTTCCCCTGCCTTACCTTCGTACGAAGGTTTCCGATATCGGAAAACAATTTATGCATTTAACTCAAATGTAATTGGGCAGGACATCTCGCAAGGCGCAGTGATGACAGGAGTAAGGCAGTGACCGAGTGGCGTCCTGAGTGGACAAGGACTGGATGACGAAGTCAATCGTCCAGCGGTGAGATGGGCGGACAACATTGTTACCATCGCGGATAGAACCTAGATGAGGCTGGCACAGGAGCCTGGGGAATTGCACAAGGAAAGAGTGGCCTATGCTCAGCAGTGGTTGAAGACGGGCTGTCGATGATAATTATGATTAATAAGTAAACATCCAAGGCACAGAATAAAGGCATTTCATTTCTTACAATCGCTGAGCTTATCTTTAATTTGGATATCGCACCTAGTTAGATGACCGATGACAAATGAGTCAGTGATTACCTACCTAACGCAAAAATTAAACATAATCGATTCCTCCGAATCAATTTGACCAATTGGAATTATTTTTAGAAATATTCTGATGCGGATTTTGGCGTGTATGTAATTTATGATGTTCCTTAGATTAGCTTAGAAATTCAAACAATACTATCACTAATTGCACAGAACTTGTTCGAAGAGATGCATCCGTGGAAGCAACTTATATAGCTTTCATGTTCTAGTTACACAAGCTAGAATTTTATGAAATTTTCGGTCCGTAAATTATAATATAACGAGAATACTTATTACAATTATACAACTGACGTAAGTTGTCATCACAATTATAGAACTGCCTAGTTATATAATATTACGGCACGTATGCAATATCGTTACCTGCCAGTTAAATGTTTGCTATAATTAGCCCAAAGCACTCGCACTACCTGGGTAAACCCGTAAACCCAGGGCTTGGCTGGGTTTACCCACTACCCAAAATATAATTTATAAATCATTATAAACAGTAGGTATTTAGATTAATGAAAAAACGAACAAAAAGTTTAATATAAAAAGTAAGGTTTTTAAGCGAAATGAATGCGAATATTCCGTGGCGTACCATGCGCATTTAATTAGCAATCTATATGTTAAACAGTTAAAACAACCTGTTTTTAATCTGGCAACTTTTTTGGTTCGACTTTATTTTTATAGTGTAAACACGCTGTCGCCTATAGTAAAAAGTTGAACGTGTGCGAGACCGCTACTTATCAAATAAGTATAACTGCTGCTTTAACTATAAAAGTTACCACGAAACGTCCTTGGCTTGGTTTAACAACATATTGTTCCAAAAATCTGCTGATTTAGCAGGTTTTGTAGTATCTAAGAGATGTACCTATGCGAAACAAAACGCAAATTCAAGTTATTCTGTATTGTAAATCGATATTATAATATAATATATATGACATGAACCGTTTAGATTAGGAAATAATAAAATTGCATAGTAATTATGCCCATTATAATGCTTTGAACTTCTGCCTGTTTCAATAACACAAACCAAAGTTTGAAAATTGACAAATACCAAGCAAAGCATTTTTATATTTGTATAGAAACTGCCAAGTAATATAGTTTTACCAGAGGAATAAAATTAATAATTTGATTTAAAAAAATATAATAAATACTTAGGCCAACATAAAAAAATATATATTTATTTATATAAATCCGAGATAAAACAAATTATACTTCGGTCGCCACAATAAACAGCAAAATGCTTTCTCGGGCCTTCAAGTACTGCCTCCAAATATTTCTTTATCCATAAAATATTTTAACATAAAACCAAAATGTGTTTGGGTGATCCCTTAAACCCTTATTTATCGCCCATGGCTCTCTAGCGACTTAAGCTTTAAGTTACTATGGATACTACCATCCGTATCCTGTTCTACCGGCAGGTAAGTGAACTATGGGGTGCGTGGACAGGAAACCTCCCCGTGTGCCCGGGGGCTGGAGTTCCCTTACGGATACGTCCGTGGGGAAGGCCAGTTTCTGGGACGGTGCACCCTGGGGTGCGGGCAATGTTTCTCGAATGGGTGCTGTGTGTTAGACACACAGTACCTAGTGGAGAGGCATTGCCCGTATGCCAATATCCTGTCGGTGGGACGCTCTAATGTGTACTCGGAGGAGTACACGTTTAGTAGCGTCTTGAGCGGGCTCGGCGTGCACTAACCCTGCCGTCGGGCAGGCAGAAGGAAGTCGTTCCTTCTGCCACCGTTGGTCTCATAGCCCCGAAGAGTGTCAAGGTCATGTCTCTGGCATTTGACGGGGGCCGAGGGTCTTGGCTTAACCGCCCGGGCCGCGAGGAAGAAATCCTCTATAAAAAATTACCCCAAACCTCCAAGCGGCGGCGCACCGTGAGGGAGGTTGATAGCTTGGCTGATGGGTAGCTATGGAATCAGTCGCTAGTGCGAACCACTATATTTTGAGCCAGTAAAACTTGTAAAATACTCGTGGGATTAACTATGGATAACATTTTACAAAATAAACAAAACGATGAGAGACAGGGAGAGAGAAAGGGAGAGGAAGGAGGTGATGCGCGGTCGGAGTCCGACGCGGCATCGAGCTCTAGCTCGTGCACGTAAGTGGTGGTTGTGGGGCCTTCCGGGAGAAAGTTCTTCCGGAAGCGCCCCAAGACGGGGTCATCCTCGGACGAGGGGACAAGCCGGAGGAAGATCCACTCCAGCCGCAGGGGCGGAACCCGCGTGAAGAGGGTGGGTAGAGGGCTCGCCACCAAGGAGAAGGAGGCCGGAGATGCGAGCCTAGATAGCCCAGCCGAGCCGGCTCAGCGAGCCGTGAGTCCCAGGGAGGTGACAGGGAGTGAGCCGGGCACCACTGGTGGCCCCAATACGCAGGGCTCAGCTAGGTTCGCAGAGATCGTGGTCTCTGCCATAAACAATGTGGCCTTGAAAAGGTTGAAGACCTCTAAAGACAAGGCCATAGCAGAGGCCACGGCCTCCATAATGGCGGCAGCGGAGGCCTCCCGCAGAGGTACTCCGTCGGACGGATTGTCCGAGATGCGGGCGGAGGTCGCACGCCTGACAGCCGCGATGGAGCTCCTCCAAAAGGAGAACGCGGAGCTCCGAGCGGACCTGGCTAAGCTCCGAGGAGCCGCGGAAGATGCCGCAAAGGGGGGAGCAGCATGGGCAGGGACGGCCTGTGCCTGATGCTGCAGGGGACCGGGTTCTGGCCCTGGTGCAGCGGGAGATGGCCGAAATGCGGAGACGATTCTCTGCCCTAGAAGCCATCGTCCTGCGCCCCCCCTTGACGGCAAGCCAGCAAGCCCCCGGCCAGCGGAAGGAGGCGACGACATATGCCGTCGCCGCCGCCGGATCTGCCGCGGCCAATCCAGCCTCTCCGGGGTAGAATAAGGGCGGGGCGGCAAAAAAGGGCGGGGCGGCTAAAAAGGCCGGAGCCGCCAAAAAGGCGGCGAGGGCCCCAGCCCCGGCCCCGGTGGCTAAACGACCGCCCCCACCTCCGACTGCACCCACACCTTCCCTACCTCCCCAAGCCGATGCTGAATGGCAAGTGGCCGGGGAGAAGAGGAAGGCGGCTAGGAAGGCAAGGACGGCCAATAAGAAAAAGGCGAGGCGGCAGCGGCGCAAGGAGCGAAGCATTGCGGCTAGGCTCCACGCCCCGAAATCCGCAGCTGTAGTGGTCACACTCAGCCGGAAGCGGCAACGAAGGGCGTGTCCTATAAGGACGTATTTGCCAAAGTGGCGGAGGTGGTGGACCTAGGGGAGCTCGGTGCTGCCGGAGGTATCCGACTGAGGATCGCTGCCACCGGGGCCCAAATGCTAGAGTTCCCCGGTCCGGATGGTGGCACCGCCGCTGACGCCCTGGCTGAAAAGCTCAGGGCGTCCCTTAACGCGGACGAGGCCCGAGTGTCCAGGCCGACTAAGTGCGCATCCAGGGCCTGGACGACTCGGTCACGAAAGAACAGGTTGTGGCCGCCGTCGTCAGGACTGGGGGGTGCTCTGCCGAGCAGGTTAAGGCGGCCACCATCGGTCCTGACTATAAGGGCATGCAAGCCATTACGGTGAGCTGCCCTGTTGCGGCGGCCAAGAAAATTGCCGGGGAGGGCAAAAAGCTACTGGTGGGCTGGGTGTCCGCGCAGGTCAAACTGCTCGAACCCAGACCTCGGAGGTGCTTCCGCTGCCATGTGGGCGACCACGTGGGAGCTAAATGCACCTCCGAGGTTGACCGCAGCGATGCCTGCTACCGCTGCGGTCAGCCCGGTCACAAGGCCGGCACGTGCAAGGCCACGCCACACTGCGTCGTATGTGCGGCGGCAGGCAAGCCGGCCGACCACCGGATCGGGAGTAAGGCCTGCGCTCCACCGAAGCCTGGCAAAGCCAGGGGCAGGGGCAAGCCCTCCGCCACCACCGCCACCACCGCCGTCACCGCCGCAGCCGCCGCCACCGCCACCGCCGCTGCCGCCTCCACCACCGTCGTCGTCGCCACCGCTGCCGCTGCGGCAGGGCCCTCGCATGGGTCTCGGGAGGGGGTTGAAATGGAGTGCCAATAATGGCCCCATTTCGCCTCCTCCTGGCGAACATCAACCACTGCGCCACCGCTCAGGATCTTTTGCTCCAGAGCATGGCGCAGTGGTCGATTAATATCGTCGTGGTCGCTGAGCCGTACTTTGTCCCGCCCAGGGATGACTGGGTAGAGGACCTGAGCGGCTCAGTGACCCTTATTTCGTCGGCCGCCGCCGGTACCCCGTCCCTCGAGGCTGTCAAGAGAGGACGGGGTTGCGTGGCAGCACGGTTCTGGGAGATTGTCGTGGTAGGGGTGTACTTCTCCCCGAACCGAACTCTCGCCGAGTTCCACAACTCCCTTGCGGAGTTGAAAGTCGTCGTTTTCGGGTTCCGTTCCCTCCCCATGCTCGTCCTCGGGGACTTCAACGCCAAGAATGTGGCTTGGGGTTCCCGGTATACGGACACACGGGGCAGGATGGTGGAGGACTGGGCTTTGGAGACAGGCCTGGTCGTCCTAAACCCCTTCTGTCCCCACGTGTGTGCGGATGCGGGGTGAGTCGGTGATGGACATCTCGTTCGCCAGCCCCGCTCTGTCACCGCGTGTCACTGACTGGCGCGTCATGGAGGGGGTGGAGACGTATTCCGACCACCGGTATATCCGGTTTATCGTCTCCACCCAGTCCTCGAGCGCGCCGGTCCGACAGGCCCCGAGTGGTCCGCGGTGGGCGCTGAAGCAGCTGGACCGGGAGCTTCTCCTGGAAGCCTCGATCGTGCAGGCCTGGGTGTCATCACCGGACAGGCCTGCCGACATCAACGACGAGGCGGAGTGGTTCCGGGAGGCCATGTCCAATATTTGTGACGTGGCAATGCCCCAGGTCCAGCCCGAATGTGCTTCGCGCCAGGTGAGCTGGTGGTCGCAGCAGTTGACGGCTCTGCGCCATGCGTGCGTTGCTGCGCGACGCCGGTACGCCAGGCACCGCAGGCTCCGTATCCGCCCTCCGGATACGGAAGCCATTCAGGCGGAGCTGTACGAGTGGTACAGAGCGGCGAAGACCGCCCTCCAGGAGAAGATCCTGCGGGCCAGGGCACTGGCCCGTGAGGAGACGCTGGAGACTGAACGCAGATCCGTGGGGACGCCCATACAAGATGGTGCGGGAGAAACTCCGCCCATGGGCTCCCCCGCTGACGCAGAGTCTCCGGCCTCAGCTTGTGGAGGACGTGGTGAGCGCTCTATTCCCTTCGAGAGGGGAACATACCTCCCCACTCATGGCTCCGCCTACTGCGGTGCTCGAAGCGGACCACACCGCCGACGACGACGACGACGATGCTCCGGAGGTGACCGAGGTAGAAATGAGAGTGGCAGTACGAAGGCTGAATGCTAAGAATACCGCCCCAGGACCCGACGGCCTGCCTGGGAAGGCGTGGGTCCTGGCCATGGAAGCTCTTGGGCCTCGACTGAGGGGTCTCCTAAACGCATGCATGGAGAGGGGCCAGCTCCCACTTCGTTGGAAGACGGGGAAACCGGTCCTCATAAAGAAGCCGGGGCGCCCTGCGGACTCTCCGTCCGCTTATCGTGCTGCTCGACGAGGTAGGCAAGCTCTTTGAAAGAGTAATTGCAAACCGCCTCGTCGGGCGGCTGGTGCGGGAGGGGCCGGATTTGGCGGAGAGCCAGTTTGGTTTCCGCAGAGGGCGCTCTACGGTGGACGCCATCATGCGCGTACGGGCCCTCACGACGGGGGATGCTGTGGCCCGGGGTGGGGTCGTCTTGGCGGTGTCTCTAGACATCGCCAATGCATTTAACACCCTGCCCTGGAGCTGCATAAGGGAGGCACTCCGGTACCACCGGATGCCGACCTACCTCTGGCGAGTGGTCGAGGCCTATTTGACGGACAGGGCCGTCATCTACCCCGGTCACCAGGGAGTGTGGAACCGGCGAGAGATGTCGTGCGGTGTCCCACAGGGATCGGTCCTAGGGCCGCATCTGTGGGACATCGGATACGACTGGGTGCTGCGCGCCGACCGGGCTAGCGGCGTCAGCATAGTTTGCTACGCTGACGACACGCTGGTCCTGGCGCAAGGGAGGTCGCACCAGGCGGCGGCCGAACTCGCGACACGCGGGGTTGCGACAATCGTCGAGAGAATCCGGCAATTGGGACTCGAGGTGGCCTTGCACAAGTCCGAGGTCATGTGTTTTCATGGCCCTCGGAACGCGCCACTGTCGGGTTCCCAAATAACGGTAGGAGGGGTTCACATCGGCGTCGAGTCGACGATGAAGTATCTAGGACTCGTCCTCGACAGCCGGTGGAACTTCGTGGAGCACTTCCGTCGTTTGGCTCCCAAGCTGGACCGGGCCGGGGCCGCCTTGGGGCGGCTCCTGCCCAATCTTGGGGGGCCAAACGCCTCCTGCCGGAAGCTCTACGCGGGCGTCGTGCGGTCCATGGCCCTTTACGGGGCACCGGTGTGGGCGCGTTCCATTAGGCTGCGGCCAGCCCGCCGGTTGAACGCGTCCCAAAGGGTCATGGCCATTCGGCTGGCCCGGGGATACCGCACGGTCTCTCATGAGGCGGCGAGCCTCCTTGCCGGATTACCGCCATGGGATCTGGAGGCAAAGGTCCTCGCGCGCATCTGGGAGTGGCGCGAGGAGATGAAGCGCCGGGGCGAGTGGAGAGTGCGATTGTCGCAACCGAGTGCTGGGCACGCCACAATTGCGGCGATAAGTCCCCTTTTTGAGGAGTGGCTGGAGAGGCGCCACGGCGTCCTCACCTTCCGCCTGACGCAGGTCCTCACCGGACATGGCAGCTTCGGGAGGTACCTGTGTAGGATTAGGCGGGAGGAAACGCCTGGGTGTCACCACTGTGCGGATCGTCCGGAGGACACGGTGGAGCATACGGTGGGTAAAAAAAAAAAGGTAAGTGAACTATAGCCTTATGATATTGGGTGTTATTTTTTCAAGTTAAGTGTTTGTTGTGTTTGGAGAAAGATTGATTTTCAACTTCGTAGTTTGTTTTCACGTCATATGAAAAGCATATTTTTAACAATAACTTAGTTATCATAGTATTGTGCAATTTGCACGGTGATTATCAGTACCTAGCTAATTTATAGTTATTCTGAATCATGATTCTAATCATAAAAGGATAGACAGTCGCTCCATATAAAATACTGGTATTCAGCTGCATCCGGTTAGACTGAAAGCCGACCCCAACATAGTTGGGAAAAGGCTAGGCAGATTGATTGATTGATTCTAATCATAAAAGCGCATAAATCCTGATTATTTTTATCTACACATGAAAATGTTCCAAATATGCAACAAAAACATAGATAAACTTCATTATTATTTATAATTTAGGTTTCTAAATCAATTAATTTTGCCGTAATTATTTTTTATCAAATAATCAACTTGAATAATTCGTCAAATCAACACGAATGATCTCCACGCTACTTTACATTATTTATTAGCACTTTTAGACTTAAATTAATAGTAGGTACCTGAAGTTAGACCAAACTAAGATCTAATTCAGTGTTTTTACCAATGTAAAATTCAAATTCAGCTAGAATAGGATCTAACCTCTAATTAATGTACACCTTCCCTAACTGAATTTTGAAAATAAATCCAATCCTACACCGGAATCAGAATCATCGTAACGACTGGACATACAATTTTATTACCGATTTGATAAAAAGATCTTTAAAATAATACCAGTTCTTACCGCGTTTAAAAAGTCGAAGGATTCGAGAGTTAAGGATTCGAGAATTCGAGGTTAAAACTGTTGTAACTTAATTATACAGAAGTAGAGCAATCTGCCCGTTTACAAATCAAATCCCGTTGACTTCGTAACGGGGTTAATTAAATCAGACAAGTATAGATAACATACGAGTAAATTGGGAATAACTAAATCAAATTAAATAAATTGCTTTATACTTAGGAAAAAGTTTCATAAAAAGTTTTAAAGTCATATTCATAAAAATTTAATCATTTTATTTTAATTTATTCATTTATGCTTAAATCAAGATCGACAACATCAACAATTTATTCTATGATCAGCAGCAAGTCAAGTGTTGCAATGTGGTTTTGATGTACCTACCTTATTTAAAAGAATTCTAATTTTCATATACCTTGGGATATTTATCTACCAGGTTACCGTAGACCCAAGGTTCCACGTATGACAGGATTCTACAATTTTTTATGCAGAAAAAAACACCGTATTATTTATTTATTTATCCATAAATAAACAGACACTAAGGAAATAACTGAAAAATACGTACAAAGGTGATGCTTATTTCTAGAGTACTCACTGTCTGTGTTGTAAACTTGTAACTTGATTATAACTTAAAAGAGTTAATAGACCAACTATTAACTTGGCCCACAGTCAAGTAAAACATAGACGCATCTTAAAGTTTTACTGTTTACTTGGGTTTTATTCTACCTACAACCTATCACTTAAGATGACACATGAAAATGGAATCCGTAGAAAAATTATAAAATAGATCCAATGAAGGTTCAATAAAATAAAGAAGAGAAGAATTTCGCAGAATATCTTTGAAACGGAATAAAATTTGATGGCTCCACCGTCACGAGAAATTGCAATTTGAGAGTAGAATTTCCTAAAATGCGAGTCTTTTTTATAAACATGACACCGATGCTGCAACGTAAATCCTAATAACTTGTGTGTGCAGTGTAAACAGTTTTATATAAGTTGGTTAATAAAAAATGTCATGTGAAGTTTTTTTACAGATAATAAACAGTAATACCTACGTTGTTTGAGGGGATCGTCAACTTTTTAGTAAATGGTAATGAACTATGCATAAGTATACAGGTGGACATAATTAAAGGTCGGACTGTCGCAGCCATTAATTCCCAGATAAAATGAGTCATACGACACCGGTTTGGACAATCCGAATAATAGCTAAAAAACTTGTTATCTGGCTGGGGATAGACGATTCTTATCTCATTGACCATCGATGTTCACGCGGATGAATTGACACCTGCTAAAATTATATGAGCTATTAAAATGAGTTTCCTAGAAAATAATAATATATATTTAAACCTGCTCTTACTTAGGAATTAGTAAAAGGTTTTTGAAAATTGCTTCTACACTATAAGTGCCTAAATAAATATAAGTTTAAAATTTAAATTTGTATGATGCCTTGACAGGACATTCATAATTATGAAGTTCTGAATGAGAAGTTGACGCAACCTTGGAAAATTGCGGTCCCAGCAAATAAACGTTATTTTCTATGAAAGGGATCTCGTACTTTTAATTTACGTTTTCATTATTGGATTTCAGTCGTCGAAATTGCCGCACTTAATGAAAGTAACATGAAGTAATGTTTGGGATCGAATCGAATCTAATTAAAGTGTGGGGCTAAAGGTGACTTTTCTCAGACATCACCGATACTCCCGCCAGACATAATAATGAGGTCAATATACTTTCGAAATTCCATGAAAATCTTTGTTTGTTTGGGCAAGAGAATATTTTCTAAATTATATTTTCACGAACGCTCTGAATTTGGAGCAAAAAACAAGTAGTAGGTACTTAAAATCTATTTTTTAATCTTTTTTTTGGTGGTTATTTATAGCTTTCCCTTCACGTTCAATACAATAACGTATTCAAGGTGCTGATGGGGTTGCCTCGATTCTGATATTTGCTGAAGCTCGCGTTGACTACTTCTACACTGTGATGAGAAAGCGGTGCGCATCCGTGGTTAGTAGAGTGCGGGGCAGTACCAACAGCATCCTGTCTATGGTAGCAAGGAGGCTAGATTGTGCGTTTGTGACCCACCTCTGCAAGTTATCAGGTAGGCCTGTAGACCACCTTGCAGCAGTGATGTCACAAATTGGTTCTGTGTTAATTTTGATGTTTTACTAACACTATGAGTCCTGTTGCTTGAATTAAATAAATAAATAAACAAGTGAGCTTAAGTAAGTTTTTTAAGCTTTGTTTATTGCAGTTTGTACCTGGAAATGCTGAACAATTCTTAAAAGAACCGTGAAAAGTTTTGTTTTTAAAAAGTTTTGCTTTAGCACCATTTTTTATATCCTACCTACGTTTCTGACGTACATTATTAGATATTTTAACATTATTCGAGTTGCATATGAATGGTAACTAAGTAACAACGAACTCTTTTGAGGTTGTATTTTATTACTAAATTCTGTTCTATAGTAAAAACAAAAACTGCACATATATATGATTAACTAAATATGATAAATAAAGTCCTTCAAGAATACAAGCCATTTTAAATCTCAGCACAGACAGAACAGCTTCCTGATAACGAAGACCATTAAAAATAGACAATGATATGAAACCGGATTCTGTGGTTTGTTAATACATTAAAATATCAATTAAGTAGGTAATGCTTAGGCCTGTCATTAACTCAATGAAATATGGCGTAGTACGATTATCAATGGCAAAAAAGACAAAAAGTATCGAAAATTGGATCTTTTTTAATAGTATCCACAAGTTTATATGAAAGAGATAAACCTTTTAACATCATGATTTACTTAAATAGATAAATGTTTATCCTAACTAATATTATAAATGCGAAAGTGAGTTTGTTACACTTTCACGCTAAAACGGCTGAACGGATTTCGATGAAATTTGGCACGGTCAAAATACAATTTGTCAAAATGAAATCAATTAGTCTTAATCGGTTATGAAAAGAAGATACTCAATTAGATAGAGATTGTGAATTGACAAAAAGAACCGTGCCTAATTTTAAATAAGTATTACACATGATTAACCGTCTAACGATATAAATATATAACGTCGATATAATTTAAACAGACTGGGCAAACGTATGATGGTGACGAACCGTATGACTTTGGTAAATCTTAGATCATATATATTATCTGATCGAAGGGGTAAATTTTATAAACGTCACGAACGCTTTGCAAAGTCAACACACCTTCGTGTCTACGAGATCCGGCATTGACTACCTACTTACCGTTTACAGTCTGCAAACAACTGTTAAGTAGTTAGAATTGGTTTGTGTATAGACCAACTTTTGCATTAGTTTAATATTTGATTATTTTTATAATATATTCATATATTTGAGTTTAGTATATTAATTAACTCAATGGACTCCATATGCCTATTTAATTAAGTAAGAAGACTAACTTCCGAAGTAATAATTAGAAGAAACGCACGAATTGACCAAATCGATGAAACTGTGATGTTTTATAAACGTTAATTCCATTTATTGAGTTAAATCTTATTATCCTGTTACACGTATAAAAAAACATCAATATCTTTATTTATGGCTTCTAATTCTAAGTCGTTGACCTCAATAAGGCGTAGGTACTTACACCTATTTGGTTAATTATGTTACTGCCACGAATCTTTGAATATATCCACGAACATTCAATTTAAAAATTCAAAAAATCCAATCCAGCTCAAGTTGGCCAGTTACTACTTTAAAAATCCAACTTAACGAAACGTCAATAACAGCTAAGACCCAAAATGGTATCGGAAGCAATCGGAAGAATGACGTAATATACCATAATAGCCGCGCCGTTTATTTTCTAATGCGCACTCCTGGTGTTGCCCGTCCAGAAAACATTTCCGAACGGAAGTAGCTTGTGAACATCAAGGAAAAGGAAGCTGTTAGATGTTTATCACTTTAAGGGCGCTGAAAGCAGCAGCTGAATTATTTTATGCGAAAATTTACTATTTGAAGTTCCCTCTGTGGGCGATAAAAACTAACCCGTCGATACAATGGTCGACGACACGGTTGGCGCAGTGGCTGAGCGATGGACTGCTGCGCAACGTGTCGCGGGTTCGATCCCCGCACGGAACAAATATTTGTATGATCTGCAAGTAGTTGTTCCGGGTCTGGGTGTTAGTGTATGTGAGTTTCTATGTTTGTAAACGCACCTACGATACAGGAAGAAATTCTTAGTGTGGGGCAACGTTTTTTTTAAAAAAAAAAAAAAAAAATGGACGAAAAATAGTTTTAGTACCATGATAAAAACTAAAATCTCAGATAGTAATTTTCTGCCTAAACAAGAATCACAACAAGAATTACAGCATCAATTACAGACTCTAACCGTAATTGCGTGAAGGACGCCTCACATCCTTGGCAGAAACCATCGAGAGAAAAACTTCAAATAAGACGTCGTGTGGCTTCGTCCTTGAGTCAGATCCCGAGTGCCGTACCAACCAAAAAACCTTATAATAGCGGAGAAATGGAGAAATGACGAGCAAAATTGGTGCCACAATATGCGCAAAATTAGCCAAATACTTAAAGTTTGCACGTAGATTCAGATACGGTCAAAATGCTCCTTTTTCTCGTAAGTATCGACAGACCACGAATATATAGTATATATTTGGTCCCTATCTATTAAATTGGCGTTTTTTTCATTTAAACTCTTTCACACTTCTTTGTCACTTCTTTGATTTAAAATATTCATCAATTGCTTGGTATTATATCGAATAATGTACACAATAGACAACTACCAATAGTAAAAAACCTTATTAAAAACTAAGATAACGTATGCCACTTAGATTAAGAGAAAAAATAAGTTTTGGCTAAGTTAAAAAAAAAATAGGTCATTTCTGCTAACAAAATGAGGAGTCATTTTTAAGGTATTTTTTATGTTTAGAAAACTATAAGTAGTTTTCTAAACATAGCCAAAACTATTTTTTTTTATTTTTTATATTATATACAATATAACAATATATTTGTCGGTGTCACTGCGGCGAAGCTGTCGACAGTCTCGGGCACCATGGCCTGTCCTGCTACAGGAGTGCAGGCCGCATAGCACGGCACGCCAGCATCAACGATATTATTCGTCGAGCCCTTGTCACCGCCGGCGTACCAGCGGTATTAGAACCAAACGGCTTGGTACGTGACGATGGGAAGAGACCAGATGGCATGACGTTGCTGCCTTGGAAGGTGGGTAGGCCTCTGGTGTGGGACGCAACGTGTGTCGACACCCTTGCGCCATCCCATGTTCCTAGCACGGCGGGCTGTGCTGGCGCCGCTGCTGCGGCTACTGAGACCCTTAAGCGGCGCAAATACTGTAACCTTGTGGGCAACTACAGTTTTGAGCCGTTTGGGGTCGAAACGCTCGGGTCATGGGGCCCGGGTGAGCGTCTCCTTTTTAAGAAAATTTCTCACCGACTGGTCGATACTTCACGTGACCAGAGGTCTGGCTTGTTCTTAGGCTAAAGAATTAGCATTGCCATTCAACGTGGCAATGCTGCCAGTCTTCTGGGCACGTTTCCGGATAACAGCGATGCGGACGAATACTTTGACGCCTGAGGGTCCCTTTGTTTTTATATCTAATTAGTAAGTCCTTTTAGTTTTCGTTTTTTTTTGTTAATTATTAATGCCAAAACTTATTTTTTCGCTTAATGAGCGGCGAAGGGCAGCGAAGCGCCGCGACCCGCGCTCGGTAGAGAAGGCGCGTCCCGGAATTCCCGCGGCGCCGCGGGCATCCGCGCGACTCGTTGCGATAATAAGTATTATAGTAATGAAAATAAAGTTAAAATTCATATGACACTGAAACTGTGCTGCCCTTCGCCGCTCTTTCGGTGTGAGTTGACCCTAAGTGGCATACGTTATCTTAGTTTTTACCCATTAGTGCATAAAAGTTTAGGTTTAGTAAGAGGAGCTCGTGGCTAAGTAATAACAGCAGCACGGCTCAATCCATCAGGTTAAGCTACGCTTGCCGGGATTGGTCCGTGGATGGGTGACCATCTTTACATACCGAAACTCTTCCGTGCCTCGGAAAGCACGTTAAGCCGTAGGTCCCGGCTGTCATTTGTGGATCTTTGACAGTCGTTACGGGTCGTCAGAAGCTCGAAAATCTGACAACCAGTCTTACCAAGGGGTATCGTATTACCCAGTTACTGGGTTGTGGAGGTCAGATAGGCAGTCGCTCCATGTAAAATACTGGTATTCAGCTGCATTCGGTTAGACTGGAAGCCGACCCCAACATAGTATGGAAAAGGCTAGGCAAATGATGAGTGCATAAAAGTTTTAAAACATTAGTGTTCATGGTTGTTATGTGGCGGTATCTACATCGCCACATGCGAACTACGCATCGAAGACCTGACGTCACATAAATCCTGCATCGCGCAATTAGAGTTTACCGTGCAGTGAACATATATACAAAAACCCAATATCAATCATTGGGCAGTTGCCCGCCAGACACAACACCCGTCTGGTAGGAGGATCCTCCCTTTTCTATGGTGGATGAGTGAGCTTTACACCCTGTTCCTCATACCCCTAAAGTTATATAAATTAAGAAAATGTTAGTATGAAAAATGCAACTTCTTTAAAATTCCCTATACAAAACGCTGATTTCATAGTTCGGGTGGGGACATAATAATACAAAATATCTCCTTTACTTCTTGAATCTGTGTTCCAAACACATAAAGCCCTTTTAACATTCGAGGCGTTACCAAGGCTTAACTTACCGGGAGTGTCTTTTGACAGCTGAAAAATGTCTGTCCTTTAGAACAGAATTTTGGAAGGAAAACGTTCGCATGACAGCGAACCCTGGTTTTGTTCTACTTTCTTTAATATAACGTTGAAATTATATAATTAATTATTGATATAATTTCATTTTACTTAATTGTATATGGTATAATGAACATTTTCTGTAATGCACTTAATGAATTAATATTCTATTAGTATATTATTAATTTATATTATAATTTATATGTATTTTTATATTCAAAATCTATAAGTAACGTTTAGTATTTATTTAGAAACGCCTACATTGTTTTGTATATTTTTGCAAAAACTGATTAGATTTTAAACGCCAGGCATTTTCGTGTATTTTATTTTTTGTGTTTTTTGCTTCATAAACAGGGTTACTTGTAATTCGACGTATATCCGTCAGAAGCTGATACGGGGGCCATAATGCAACAAATTTAATAGCCCCATATGTATGGCCGAAATTCAATAGAATTTTAAGGAATTTTCGATATTTACCCAAAATAGATTTAATTCCAAATAAAAATAACTACATAATTAATCATTATAAATTATTATCGTGAACATAATTAAAAGTAAGTACTTAATTCAATAAAACATTATTATATAATTCAGGCAAATACCTACATGTATTATATTATCTATCTATCTTTCAAAACAGTATCGTATAGAATATGCTCACCCTCACCTCCGTCTTACTTTTTTTATCAATTCTATTCAAAAAGATCTAGTTTATCGTAAACAGGGACTAAAATAGCTCTTTAATCCCTAGGTGGAATGTGGATATTGTTAGTGAAAGTTTCCAATCACCAAAGAGATCAATCACGAACATTATATGAGCAACAACATACAGCCAGACGTGTTATAAACAAAAGCTTGTAAAAAAAAGTACAAAAAATGCATTCCACCTTCGTTCGTATTTTTTTACTCAAATTCGTTTTTATTTTAATTTTATAAAAAACTAGCTGTAACCCGCGACTTCGTCTGCGTTCCAGGAGAAAAAGCCTATGTCCTTCTCCACATTATGGTCTACCAATGCGCCAAACATCCAAATCCGTTCAGCCGTGAAAGCGTAACAAACTCTCTTTCGCATTTATAATATTAGTTAGGATGAGTGTGTCTTCCTCAAGTAGTGAGAATGAAAAAATATATAAACCCAGAGAACATTGTATCGGACGCTAAAAATGTGATACAACGAATCCATTCTTTTTCAAAAGTATGACGTACATTGAATCCCCCGCTGCGCTCAGGATTCTACTTTAAAATCCTACGCTTCGCCCTGGATTCAAAGAAACTCTCTCGGCTTTAGATAGTTGTTTGCTCCCTAGGCAAACAATCTACTATTTTATTTTTCTAAAGCTTTTTCAACCCAGTATAAGGCCAAAAACGGTTGTCCTTCGATGTCGTCTTGTCTAATATTTTTTAATCCTATGCCTTACCGAATAGTCCACTCCTACTCACACCCCACACCTTACTCATATTAAACATACGTTACAGGATTTATATCCTGATAAAATTCATAAAAAACCGTATCGAGAATAGTGAACTTGCCTTAAAATCACTTCATCGCAACACTACAAAAGCTATCTTTCGCCATCCTATCACTTCCGCCTGATAAAATACGCAATATTATATAAACAACTATAAATAAACCGAATCTTGTTGCTCCCTTGTTATCTATATATTACCTACCCAAATTTTGAACGCACGACCCTACAGGCGTAGCATGGCGCTTTCTATCTCTACGAAAAATAGACATAGCTTTTTCTATACAAAGTGACAGTTCGTTTCTTCATTTTTGACATCCACCGTAGAAATATTTCTACAATCTGTCATTTTGTCTTTCATTCCTAACGATCTTTGTCTAGGTCTTTTTGTAGGTAGACTATTTCGGAAGAAAGTTTTCTATCCTTACTGTCAAAATCACACTGTCAACCGATAAATCATATTTGATAAAACAAAGAATTCTGAGTCGAATTATGTAAAAGAATGAGTTTCGTAAAAAGTGCAGTTGACTCTTTCTACTTTGCTGCCGTCTCGTACTGTATACTGTCTACAGGAAACGTCATTTTTGTCTACTCTTCCGTCGACAAAGCGGTGCTCATGCTACGCTTGCTGATAGAGAAAAGTTTTCGAGAAGTCTATAAAATACTATGTATTTAGACCGTAAAAGAATCCTAAACTAATATTAATTTCACACCAAATATTTTAATGTTTACCTTAATTATCTAAGTCTCAAATAATTCGAAAAGTTTTCATAAAAAGCTGACTAATATTGAAAATTGGACGCGGTATAAAATGAGATGGATAGTAATAGGCAGTTTGGGAGCAGAATGTTACCATAAAATCTAACACCATGGCACTACACCCTTAGAAACGCCTATAAAAAGGTTATGTCAGTACTTACTTGAAGGTATGGCCCCTTAGATGTGACCGTAGGTATGATCTTATAGACAAAGGCTAAAAATAGAACATCCCTCTCTTTGCAATGAGACTTTCCTCAAATCTACCTATTTTAACATACACATTCACACACACATTTACCTACGCACATAATCTCACTATTATCCTATCGAATTCAATGATAAAGTTATAGAAAGATAGCTCAGTAGTTACATAAAAAAGTCGAGCCGCAGGCATAGCTAGTAGGATTTGTCTGAGATCGACACAATACGGCGTGCGATGAAAGTAAATACCTATACCAGTATACCTAGATCCAATTAACGTATTAAGTTGGTTATTAAATAAATAAAAATACATGGGACTAAACATAACTGGCGAAATGTGGTTGCACTATAGGTACACCTCTGCCCATCCCTTCGCGGAAACAAGGCGTGAATTAATTTTAAAATTATATGTAAATAAAATATTTAAGATTTTACGACAAATTAACTGGAAAAAATTATCATTCAAATTAAGTATCCCATAAATTCGTCTTCGCATTAGATATGTTCTAATTGCGCTTTCTGTCTAAGTAGGTACGTAGAGTTGCATTTAGGTATTTTGAAACCCTAGAAATCAAGTTTTACATCCACCTTTACTGGTAATAACTGTTCTGCTGTTCAATTTGCGCGCTCTTCAATATTAACCCTAAACAGTCCAAAACATTGCGCAATTCGTGATATTTTGCAATATAATTGATCGTTTAGTCACCTGGCAAAGATAAATAATATTCATTTAAAAGGTCATACGGGCCAATTAGGTAAAAGGGGTCATCTCGAACAATAGACTAATAACCATTAAGTGTATTGGGTACGTACTTCAAACTTAAGTTCCACTTCAGCCTCAGGACGAGAATATTAATACAAATTAAGTCTCTTACTGGACGGGTGAACCTCGCAGCCCGTCTGGTATGTCTAAAAAATTACTTCAATAAAACGGTCCTTCTCCCGACCAAATAGACAATCTATAAAGGTACTCCATTGTTTAGTTAATCTATCTTGCCAATGTGCCTGTTTCGAATTAATACAGGACGGTGATTCGGAATGTCAATTGTTCCAGAATAATTGTGCAATCTGGAGATTGATTTCTGATTACAGTCCCTATTTTTATTTTCGCATCGATTGGCAAAGACTCCATGCGAAAATAAAAATTCTAGGCGGTCGGTAGGCAAAGATATTGTTATCTTTTTTGTAGCTATTACTATCTAGCTATGTCTATATCCCTCTGTGTAGGTCACATAGTCACAAACATATGCATCGTGATTCGGTACAAAAAATACTGAGTAGGTATATTATTTTTTAATTAATATTCTGTTCGTTGCTATTAAAAAGTAAGTTATTAATAATAACTTATTTTTTCGTATCAAGCGAATATAATAACTTATTACATTCGTTTGGCATGAATAGGTTGATCTCACAATTCCAACAACAGTTTGAAATTTCGAAGTGAGATGTCTGATGTTTGCGCAAGGGTATGTTTAAGAAAGAAAAATTGTTTAGTACAATAGGTGCTTTGAATATGTCTTCCCTTTCTTCAATGGTGTGAATCCTTACATTGCACTGGCATACAAACAGGTATTATTCCTGTTTCCTCACAAATCAATAAACAAGCGAGGGCATGCATTTATACATACGGCATACATTTATTGTGCCTATTTACAAATATGAAACTGTGCTGAAGGCTGAATAGTAACCAATGATATTCATGCTCGTCGTTTATTCCAACCAGCAATCTAAAAAATAGAATATGAGTTATTTTTCTTCATTACTGTGCCTATACTTACGGCAGATAGTTCATCTGCGAAGTTCTCACTAGTTTATTTTCACCGCCGCGCCGCGCGCCGTCTTTTGGCTGCGTATCGGCTGAAAACTGTGAATTTCAAGAAGGATTTCGCGCTTATCTGCCATCGGGTCCTAGCCTTACACAATGTACCTAAATCTTTTGTTTGCTTACAAAAAGCTAACTGATTGACTTTACCAGAGGGGCAATTCTCGTATTTTTAAGAACGTTCGTATTCGGATCTCATTCGCAATATGTCAAAAATACAATCAATTTACCAACATTTTTCACAAGTTTGACAGATTGCGACTTGGATGTGAACGTTTGTTAACTACGAGAATAATTGGCCTTCAGATCTAGCCTAAGCTTTGGGAAAGGTTTTAGCAGGATATGGCTTTGTTCGGACGTTGCACTAAATCTGTTATATCCAATTAAAATGACTTTTTTTAAGCCAGTTGTATATAAAATACATGAATACGGACAAAAATATTTCGTTTTTATTTACTTTTAGCAACACTACAGCGAAAAGGTAGCGCGCAAGTACTGTGGGCATGTTTTTTGTTGTTATTTATAAATAACTATGCCAAATGTTTTAATTGCGTAGTGGTAACTTTGCTCTACGGTAATTTAGTTAATTGTTACTAGGCATCTGTTTGTTTGTAACTCGATTAAACCACCAAGTAATGAGATTACGTAAATAATTGCAACAACCACCTTACAGTAAATTTTACAATTTAATGTGGTTATTTCACACGAACCATAAAGCTGTAATTTGGCGTGACTGTTGAAATCTTTGATCTTGTAATGACAGCTCGTTTATCACGATGTAAAGTAGCAACAAAATATCTAACGATGCGCGTACAGGTAAGTATCTATCATATTGCAGATAATACCATTGAAACATTGTAGTAGGTACGTTCTCTATTCAATAAATCTCATCGTGAAATATGCGCTCGCAGCTACTCTAGTACCCAGTACACAGTATACCGCTCTGACTCAGATAGATTATATAATCAACAATACGTTTTTATTGGGCTTTATGATTTTATTGACGTCCTGCTTTTAACAATACGAATCATATTATGTTGTTTAACTACTGTAGTTATGATGAATATGGTCTGGCTCTTACTGACAATGACCGCTACAACAAACGGTCAAACGGGAATTTCAAAATTATGACAGGACTTAAATGTGCAGCATGGGACATTCTGGATGAGACAGGCACAGACCAGGGAACCATGGCACAAAAGGAAGGAGGCAATGAACGGTCAAACGGGAATTTCAAAATTATGACAGGTTTATACTTAAATGTGCAGCATGGGACATTCTGGATGAGACTGGCACAGACCAGGGAACCATGGCACAAAGGGAAGGAGGCCTATACTCAGCAGTGGGTGGAACAAGGCTTTCAACGATGATGATGACGACGATGGGACATTCTTTGTAATGATTACTTTGTAAAGCAAAAATATGTATCTGTATTATCAACGTAAGATATTCTACCGTATCTTCCGGTCTCAGTCAAGAATAAATGTATCGCACTGCAATGCAAATGCAAAAATAATTACGTTCAGCCCTCATCTTGAACATTAAAAAGACTCGCTGTACTGAATACTTAAGATACTTTTTTAAATTGTTGGAAATAATGCTTTCTTGAATGCTGAAAGATGCAAGAACAACACCGTATGTGAAACAACAACGTGGCATGATTATTTATAACGTAATTTCATTACCTTCTACAGGTACCTTGATAAGTGAGGGCTACTGATTAATTACGAAATATATATAGCGTGAAAATCAACATTACTGGGATATTGATGAATGAGAAAGATGATAATGAACATAAGACAACATCATTATTCTTAATGAATTCACTTCAAGTACATTAAATACGTTTCCTGTAAAGTATCTGACACGAATTGAAAATTGGTAGGTAAAACGTACAGTCACGGACTTTAATTGATGAGCCACCTTCAAACTTTTCAATTATGCAGTTTCATACATTCACGAGATTACACGACTAGACACGAACTCAAAACGCACGCTCGTAAACAACGTGACAAATAAATTACTTTTAATCGGAAATAGTCTTATCCATAGAGGTTGACTAATAAGTTCTCAATGATAAAAATAAATACAATCTATTTGATACCAACCTCTTTTGAATCATAGCTCGATAATTCTGAAAACATAGCTGAAGACAGTGACAGTTGAAATATCGATGTCAGAGACGTTACTTTCGAACTTGTCGAAATGACTATTAGTATTTCTCCGTACGCTAACGTTACTAGCAACGATAAAAATTCGTTGCTAGGTTACTGTTGCTAGACCTGCAATTGGTTGACTTTGGGTAGTCACTCTGCTGTCAAGTTTGTAGTTCTGGCTCTCAGGTTAGCCAACCGGTAAAGATAAGAAATATAATTTTCTTCTTCTAATATGAAGACATATGACTTTGCATGTCGGCAACCGAATAAACCCGATTTGCATTACACGGCTAAAATACGAACAGTGCCAGGTGGCTTATCAATTAAAGTCCGTGACTGTACACATATCGAGAATTTGGTATGAAAATATTTTATCGAAATTGAATCTTATTTAACTTCACTAAGGCTTGCAATAAATTCCCTTAAAACCTTGTAAGCCTCCGGATTAGAGAGTAAATGCATATTAAAAATTAGGCAAACAATCAGCCACAAGTCAATATATATTCTCACTGATCCCTAAAGAAATGCAAAGAACTAGGTATAGGCAACCCGTTTCCAGCATTTGTTCAAAATTACGACTTGTTATGATAAGAAATAATCTATTTTATTACATGGAAGATTTATGTCAGTTGCAAGGTAATACGCAGTTGGTACTTGCTTTATTTGCAGAGGATCGAGTTATTAAACAATGTATGACACGATATTGATAGATTGAAGTCTTAACTAAAATTGATCATCAGTGTAGGCACTTAGTTTAAATAGTGCCTTTTTTGGTCGAGTAGGTATTAAAGTTTTATTGGTCCCATGGATAAAGTCTGTTGTTCAGTTTGATGATCTGTACCACACCCTTATATATTATGACCACACTTTTGTGATACATGCTATATATCTTTACCGAACTGCATTTTTTAAACCATTACCAGGGACATGGCAAGCTTTCTGATTTGCTTACAATTTTTTTTTTTAAACCATAAAATATGTTAATATTATTCTATAAGATTAGCTTTCGACATGTTTAAAGTTAAAATGGTTCATGAATCAAAGCACAACCGGTATTTCAACATCTTGATTTTCCTGCTTTCCGAATGATGAAGATGTAGAACTCACTAAACTTAAGGTTGCACTAGTCGACGGCTCGAACTCGTAGGTGCGCATGTCTTATATGCATGCTATTAAGTATAGTTATTAATTTATTAAGATTTATTTATCTAGTAATTTATTTATTTATTATGTGACACATACGATGATATACAACGAAAACGAGCGGGTAAAATTTCATGAACAGACCTTTGGGCTATATTATGAAAAACTACTGGATATATCTACTCAAAATAAAATGATTTGAACTTTTAAATAAATTATTTAATTTAATTTAACCATTTATGCACACACATATAAATACAGACAAGAAGAAAGGAACAGAAAAATACGTACAAAGGGAATGCTTATTTCTAAAGAATCTCTTCCAGCGTACCTGCGATAGGAAAGCAGATAAAAGAGATGTAGACAACGTGTGTAAGAGTAGAAGAGAAACAAAATGCATAAATCAAAAACAATTCACTTTAAATATAAACATACAATATGAGAATATACTTACATACATACTTCTAATTATCTATCCCTGTAAGGTTTTTATTTTGCCATTTTCATACAAGTTATGTTATTTATTTACGCACGTTTTTATGGAATAATGACCAACTAGCGCAACCTTAAGCTAAATTCATTCATTCATAAGTCATCTTCACCATCTTTAATTAAAATCAGAATTTTGTTAATAACGAGTTATGACGTTTCGAATTTAATTGTCAAAAGGTAAACTGGTTAGTTTGTGGTGTCAAAGTTCCGTATTTTATAAATTAAGTAAATTTTCGTGGTTGTCTGTATGTCCGAGTGGTTCTTGCACACTACGCAACAGATTTTGATAAGGTTTTCACCATCGTTTTGAGAATTTATTTCGGAAGGTTTATTGTGTATTTTACGTTAATATTAATGCTACATTTATGTAACTAAGAAATCTTGATGTTTTGTCAAGTCCTAAAAACCGTGCGAAATAGGAGCGGGTCGCTAGTTTCGCTAGTATATTATATTTTATAATTATACTTACCTACTTTATGCTCATAGGTCACTTTTCTTTTTGAAAGAGTTAGGTACTGTGGAGTTGTGGCGTGGCGATGTGAAATAATATTTTTTGATTTTGAGTTCCGTAACACGCGAGATTTTATCGATTTCGTTCGAGTGATCTTTCACACGCAAATATTTAAGTATTCACAGGCTAGCCACCGTCTAAATTCCATCTCTAGTTCACATGAATATACAATTTAGTCTATTATAGTTCTAGTAGAGCCAGAAATATCTTGTCACGTCAGATACATACACCTACATTTAATTAATGCTGGAATTTCAAAGGTTTCTGGTTTCTCTTCCATAGATTTAATTATGACCATGCGATGGAACTATAGATACTATCACTACATGATCAAAGTTGATAGGGTTGATAGTGGCACATACATCGCAGTGTATTGTACAATAATTATTTTATTTTGATGTATGTATCTTCTAAATTCAATAAACTCACTCGTAAAAACGTAGCGAGGATAATATTTTCATGATCATAATGAAACATATTTTCAATAAAACACAAAGTAAACATACATCATTCAATATGTACACGGAGCCAAGCATACCAACACTAAAAGGCAATAATCAATTAATAATAACGTCCAATAAATCTCTCAGCCAAAATAATTTCAATCGTATTGTTATCGAACATTTGGATATCCGAGTCGTTCGTGAAGTTTCAAGAAGTTTATTTTAGTAACGTTGTACCTTGGACGAAGTGGTGCAGTTTCTACGTAAAAGCTCCAAACCAAATTTACAGAACGCGAGCGGTCCCGAATTGTCCCGCCTCCCGATATCTGATTGTTCTCGAGTTCTCGAGTGTTTAAACTTAACTGCGAGAAATTCTTATTCTAAAATACATTTGAACATTTATCATAATTAAATATGTTAATAATGTCTATTTCTTTGTTCATCACAACTTGTCTGTCTGTCTTGTCTTCTTATGAACCAGTGTCACGTTTTTAGAAATACGTAGGTACAAATATTGGTGGCTAACCTAAACGCAAGCTAATTAGCAAATGTTTGGCACCATTCAAATAGACATTTAATTTTATGCACCTCTATCTACCTACTACAACATAGTTTAATTTTATTACTAGCGACCCGCTCCTGTTTTTACGACTTGACAAAACATCGAGATTTATTAGTCATAATTACGTTACTTTAATAAACGTAATATACATATAAACCTTCCGGAATAAATTCTCTAAACGATGGTGCGTAGTTTAGAAGAACAACGCGGACATACCGACAGACAAACACGAAAAGCAATTAATTTATAATATCATGTATATTTTAGAGATGCAACTAGAATCAGTTCTATTTATTTGTTTTTGACGTTCAAAAGTGCCTTTTATGTGCCTAATTGAAATAAACTATTTGACTTTGACTTTGATGTTACAATGACTAGCAAGAATAGTCTGTGTATACAGACAACGCGAAGAGCGCGCGCTCAGCTCTGATTTACGATGCTGCAATATTGAAGACGACAAGTTTTATTAAAGCCAAGTTCATAAAGTACAGTCACAAATTGTCGATAAATGACAACAAGGTTCTCACATTTACATTCAACTTGCAATAGTGCACTAATCTATAACAAATTCGATTATACCTTAATATGGGAGATGAAAGGAAAGGTCAGGAAAGGGCCCAAAATTTAGCCTTGGGTGACGCCCATTTCGACAAATTAAGAATGTGGTGCTAACACATGGTAACACGGAGATTTTTTTTTCAAGACAATTTTGGAAATTCTGAACTCCTGATCCTCTACTGAAGGAATTCGAAAATTATGTTAGACTTAAATGTTCCTTTTTAGGGTACCGTAGTAAACAAGGAACCCTTATAGTTTCGCCAAGTCCGTCTGTCTGTCTGTCCGCGACTTAGCTCAGAGACTCTAAGTAATAAAAAAAAAACGCATTAAGGTTACCGAGAAAAGTTAAGCCCTCGAAAGCGTCAAGAACAAAGCGAACCTCACCACATACTGATGTAGAAAAACGGACGATCAGTGAAACCGTGAAAAAAGCGCGATAAAAAAACGTAAACCGTAAAAATGCGTAGGTGGCGTGAGTACTAACTACCATTTATGTCACATCGCAGCCAAGATAAAATGACGCACGAAGATCATATTCATTAATGGAGTTCACTTATCCATTTTATTTATAGCAGAAAACTTTATTTCCCATATCACATCGGTGTAGGTATACCTAAATGCCACAAGCTACCCATTAAGGTTACCAATCACCATTTATTTTATCAGAGTTGTATCTATTTCTACGGTTCAATTAACGTGAGCTGCCGACCGTGTGTGTAGAAAAAAGCAATTATAACCATCTCTAGAGGCATACATAGGTAAACACGAAAAATATTGCGAATATATGTTACAGGAAAATAGTGGAATGGAGAAGTAACATTGATGATTGTGGTGGTATCGCGGAAGATCGGCCGTTTGTCTATGCGCTTACACGGTCAACCAAAACTGCGCAATACTTGTTCACTGCTATCTAATGGCTTAACACATTTCCGTAAACGATTAACACTAATTTAGTTCGTATTGACAGTTCAACAACATTGATTGCTTTATTAACGTTGTTGATTTTTATTCGAACTTATGAAGCATTGGACTAGCAATCTGTTTCAAAACGATTCAGATTGTGACTGACCATGTATTACGCAATTAGGGTACCTACTGGTTTCTTTCGAGATGTCATAGTTAAGTTAATTTAGTTGTCCTTATAAGCGCATCTTTATAATCTCTTCATGCAAAACTGTCGTATCTTACAGGCTGGGAAGCAATAGGGGATAAAACTTTGATTTATAGTCAGTACCTAATGTCAGTATTAGTGGCTGATGTGCCATGGTATACTGTTCACCTTTGACAGCTGTTTAAGTGTCAGTTACGTTTGTTGGTTCATAAAAACTTGTCATACTTAGAAACATAACTTCCAAATGTTTTAAAACTTCTGCTGAAAGTGTTAGTGAAAACTTAAGGAAAAACACATTCACAATACAGTTATTTGTTTTACTCCCGTAACATACTATCAATCACAATATGAATCATTTTGAAAGATAAGTACCTACCTATTACTAATCCAGAAACCTTATGTACTTATTTTCGAAAACTGCTCAATAACGTACCTATATTAGAATAAGTATAATTTATTTAGCAAAAAGAAGAAATTCAATGCATGCCACGTTATTATGCTATTAAATTTTTTGTACTCAATTTTTGTGATTAATGACCCCGATGCTAGGAAAATCCTGTGTTATAGGGGGCCATCCATTCGTCAGTTATGATTATTTTACAAAATTAGGGAACCTAAAAACGTGTACCAGCAGCAATAGTGCAGCAATATAACGCAATGAATGTTGTTGGACTGTCCAAAATGAAAGCCATTGCTACTGTTAGTGTGCTACACAATTAGCACGCTGTTCAAAAAACAACGATTTGAAGGAAATAATAGAAAAAGACTACCTACAGCATAAATGTAAAATTACAAGTTACGTCTCACCCCATTGAACTTTATATCCTATATTTTCTTTTCAACGAATGGTAGGCACAGCTACAGCTACAGCTACTGAAGCTACTTCGTGGCGGAGCGCATAAAGGCTCTTACATACTGGCGCGATTCGTCGCGCGACGCGATGCTGCCCCGCCGCATTGTTCCCCGTGAAGTTTTCTCAGAAATTGTTTTGTTAAAATTCGCGTCGCGCGACGTATCGCGCCAGTATGTAAGAGCCTATACCCGGGAGTGCTGCGGCAACTGGAACTTTGCGTGCCTGATCGGTACGTGTGGAGGCGGCGACACCACACCCGCCCCTGCTTGCTGTACCTGCAGCCAGAACCAACCTGCTGGCGATGACTCCTCTCACTAGAGCCAAGCATGTGGTGAACGAGGTTCACGAGTGGGTTGATATATTGCTGTGCAACTTGAGCGAATTCGCAAAAGCTGCATTATATATAATATGTTATTTCGATGTAGGTTAAGAGTATGCAATTTTATAGGATGTAGATTAAGGATTTATAAGCCCACTCTATCGCATTGGATCGGAAATCTGTAATTGTAGTTGTAGGTAAGATTTGCGTAAATAAATAAACATACTTAAGTGTACACTAGCAGAGCTTGTCTATTAGAATTTAGCATATATTATTTCTACAAGTTTGAATAAACTGAAATTAGCAAGCCCAGACGGGGATGGCGGGATGAGCTGCTATCTAATTACGTAACACATTCTCGTAAACGATTAAGACTTAGTAATCTGTTTCATTTTGTTTCATTTTGACAGTTCAACAACATTCATTGCGTTATTTATATTGTAGAGCAGATTTTTTTTCGAACTTATGAAGCGATGTATTATATTTCAAAATGATTCAGTTTGTAATTGATGGTGTAGTACGCAATTAGGGTGCAGGGCTTCTTTAAGTAAAGATTGGTTCTTGGCAGCTTCGGAAAGAGAGTAGGGAGACCTTAGTCCAGCAAAGGGCTAATAAAAAAAAAGAATTTACATCTACACTAATATTATAAAGAGAAAAGGTTTGTAGTTTTGTTTGTAATTTTAGGGGTATGAGGATCAGGGTGTAAAATTCACTCACACTCCATAGAAAAGGGAGGATCCTCCGACCAGACGGGTGTTGTGTCTGGCGGGCAACTGCCCAATGATTGATATTGGATTCTTTTATATATATCCACTGCACGGTAAACTCTAATTGCGCTATGCAGGATTTTTGTGACGTCAGGTCTTCGATGCGTAGTTCGCATGTGGCGATGTACATACCGCCACATAATTAATAGATTCAAGCCAACCAGGGCGGCATAATCGCCTTTCAAATAAAAAAAATAATAGATTCAAAAACAACTGGACCTATTTTAGAAATTCTTTCACCAGTACTACCTGTGCTATATTATTATTGAGTAACATAGGTAATAATTTATAAAGATATCATGCAGGCGAACCCGCTGGTGGAAGCTAGTGTGAAATAAAATTATCAACGACTTCGATGGTAAAACGACTATTCTGTATAATACCTACTTTATTATGAGAATAAGCTCGACTTTGACCAACATCTGAAGAGGCTCTTGCTCTTGTTGAGCAAAGAACGGTTACTAGACCCGGACAAGACGCGTTTCTGATCTACATGACTGTCGGGAAGGCAAGTCAGGGTACAACAGAGAACCTTGTACACTGTTCCTAATACCGGTCATTGGGCTACAATTTTGTATGCTACTTTCAATTCCAATTAAATAATGTGTAGCGACTGTTTATAAAGACAGGGTGGACCGACTGATCAGACGGATCACTTAAAGGAATCTCTAATACCTCTAGTTGAAACATTATAGGCCTATTTATTTAGGAAATTATTTCTAAGAAAAGTTCCTGTTTCCTGTTAAAGTTCATAATATTATTATAAATCCTTAATATTATTCTCAATTAGAAAAGGGTTATTGAAATAAGTAGCGATGATGTATCAAGTCTTACAGGCTTAATTTTTAAGTAATTTCAAGGGTGTAAGCCCCGCTCGCCCCTTGGATCTTGCCCCTCATTACCTAAGTGACCCACTCACCCCTTCGAATATTAGATGGCCCCAGTCGCCCCCGATTGTTAGTAGGTTATAAGTACAGTCAGCACTCTAAGTTTTTAATATTAAAATAAATATTTTTTTCTTAAAACTTCAATCAAAATCTAACAAAAAGTGCTTGCATGAGTTTAAGATAGTATTACAATCATTAGTATTATCCCGATATCAGACTCTGAAGCTGCGGGCTATCGAAACTTAGTTATGCGGCGGATGCGCAGCGCGCCAGCGCTCGCACAAAAAGCATACACACTTGAGAAATACTAAACGCACTTCATTATCGTTAATTGGTTTGGGTTCTTGAATAAATAGACCACATACTTATGTATAAACAATAAGCGGGTAACTAAAATAGAACTTACAAATAGAGAATGTTACGTAGTGGGCTTTGTTTTTTGTTTTGACCGTATCTCTAAAACTACTGGATCGATTTTTATGAAATTTTCGCAGGTTTTATTATAAATACGTAAGTAATCTAACAACAATAAGAGATTATGACATAAACAGAAAAAAATAAACAGAAGTCACGGCAATTTTGACGTGACACACGCGTCAAACTTCAACAATAAAAAAATAAAAATAAAGAAATTATGGTTTTTAATGAGTAAGTCGACTAGAATATCTATCTGCCCATAGACTTAAATTGCCACAGACGATAAAAACCCTTATTTATAAGTAGAAATAGAGATTTAAACCACGCGAAACGCGCGAACCCGCTGGTACATTATCGTACCAGCGGGGCTTTACGCCGATGGCCCGGGTGGTACCGATGTGACCCACCCGCATTCTTACAAGTTAAGATTTGGATGAAAGGCACACAAATAGTTTATAACTAACAAAAAGTACTAGGCTTGCATGAATTCAAGATAATATTACAATCATTAAGTATTCTTTAAACTTCAATCAAAACCCAACAAAAAGAACAATCATTAATAGTACGCAAAATACGCGCTTTGACGTGGAGTTGCGGATACCAGCCCATATTACCTATTACCTACAATCATTAGTATTATCCCACTTAAGATTTGGATGAAAGGCACACAAATAGTTTATAACTAACAAAAAAGTAGCAAAAAAAGTAGTAAACAAGCCTAGTAGCTTGCATAAATTCACGTTTAGTTATACTTGGAGATAAGTACTAAACTAATTAGCAAATAACGCAAAACGCATCCCTTCCAGATTATAATACGAACATAGAAAAAGAAAGCATTATAAATATATACGACTCTCTCAACGGGTAACATATTTTAACAAACCTTTAGTTTATTGGACCCATGAAAAAGGTTCCTTTTGTTATAATAGGTAAGCCAGGTAGCAAAAACTATCACAAGTGTCACGAGTTGGTGAGATTACAGATAGAATTATTAAAGTAATCAAATATAGCGTTATTCATAATTTGTGCATTTTTCTGTCTGACTGTACCTTTTTTGGTTAAATTTCAAAGGAAATGCCGCAAGGGGCGAGTCGGTGCATCAAAATAATTATTTAAATGTCAATTTTTCACTCGCCCCTTCGTGAGGGGCGAATCGGTACACAAAAATAATAAAAAACGGGGCGAGTGAGACATTTTAATCTAAGGGGCAAGATTCAAGGGGCGAGTGGGACATTTTAATGTAAGGGGCAAGATTCAAGGGGCGAGCGGGGCCTACACCATTTCAAGTTATCTACAAAGTAGGTATCTTTACGAGATTGTTCAATAAAGGCTCTTACATACTGGCGCGATTCGTCGCGCGAAGCGAATTTTAACAAAAGAATTTCTGAGAAAACTTCACGGCGAACAATGCGGCGGCGTCGCGACGGGGGACGATTCGCGCCAATATGTAAAAGAAAAAGTCAATATTGGCATAGTTCATGGAAAAAAATATTCCAAAAGCGGTAGTTAACCTTTAATTAATGATAACGTTTAGCATCAATGAAGGCGAAATCCAAATTGAAAACCCTGACAATATACTCAATTAGGAATTAAACAGTTTCAACGAATCAAAGTCAAATTATTCCAAGATCTATTGTGTTTATGTTCGCAATACACGCAATAAAATAAGTTATTGAAGGCGCCTTAGATTACAGTGGGCAGTATACAGAATTAATTTTTGAGACGGGGCGTATGACGTTTTTCTAGGTGACTGTAGGTACCATTTTTCCAAAATCTGTGAATGCAGTAAAAAGTCAAGGATAGTCTCCTGAGAACGTTTTCCTGTAGCTACAACGGTTGAAGTACCTGGCCTGGCTACGCTGTCCCAATAATCCTTCCTGTCAATCTCCAAATTACCTACGCGGAGGTCAAACACCTCTACGTACTCACTCCTCAACACGACAATAGCCATAGATAGATTATAGAGGACAGAGGTTGAAATTCGAAACGGATATTACAGCGATAATAATTAGGTTGATACTGCTGGTACTAATAAAGGAATCCCTGGGAATGCAAAGAGACCTTTGACTATGGAGTTCAAAAGAAACAAATACTTTTGTACTTATTATGGAGCTACAATTGGGTAGGTATAGTCAACCTCGTAATAAAATTCCTAAATCACCTTAAGGTTGAATGTCACTTGCACGGCTTAAAACCACAAGATCGATTATTATCTATGTGACAGTTACGGCCGAACATAGGTAATATCCTATTTTCAGTGAAAGATGTATCGATATTGATGATAGACAGTATAATTCTATCTGTTCCTGAAAAACGTCTCACAATCTTTGATAAAGGCTATCTATCTAAAGAAAACCATAGGTAGGGTTCTCTACTTGGCTCTCAAAAAATTAAAAAAACATTGTGTATAATTAGGCTTATTATAACCACTGGTATAGCAATTACGAGGTTGGCTATACTTGTAAGAACTACAATATATGATGTGTTGTACGGGGTTTCCAACATATTCCCCATTTGGCTATCGGCGTATGTTGTCTGAAGCATGTCTGTAGCAGTTGTCACACCTGTGACGTGTACTGCTCAATTAAATCTGACAATCCCGAAAATCCTTTTTTTTTTTTTTTTTTGAGGGTGGGAAATCATCCAATGACTTCTCCCGCTCTGGGTGGAGCGGAAGGGCGTGTCAGACTTTTACTGACTAAAACCCACCCGTGTTCCTTCAGTTGCCTGTTGCCAAGATCCCGGTATCCCTTTCGGACTAACCCGCAACCCTGGCAGGCATCGGTCCTAGCGGACCCCGCCAATTGTGCTGACATCTCTTTGAGGCGCGCGTGGAACACGACGCGCCATCGACCCGGGCCTGGTCCTGATCAGACGGCGAGCTACCCATTGCTCGCCGTCCGCAAGCCCGCGCCTATGGTGGCCGGGAATCCACCTGGGATTCCCGACGCCCAGGGCGTCTCCAGCGGCGGCGGCGGTTAGGGGCGTGAGGGCGCAAACTTTGCCTCTCCCTCACGCGTTCCGCCTCCTCCTTCGCGAGCATTACTGCTTCGCAGAAGGAGGTGACTGCTTCCCATGCCCTCTCGCTCCGTACCATGGCCTGGACCAGAGCCGGACGCGAGAGGTCACCGCCGCCAATCGCCTCCAAGAGGACACGGCGGGGCTCCGCCCAAGCGGGGCAGACCTCCACCGTATGCTCCACCGTGTCCTCCGGGCGATCCACACAGTGGTGACACCCGGGCGTTTCCTCCCGCCTTATACGAAACAGGAACCTCCCGAAGCAACCGTGTCCGGTGAGGACCTGCGTCAGGCGGAAGGTGAGGACGCCGTGGCGCCTCTCTAGCCACTCCTCAAAGAGGCGACTTATCGCCGCAATTGTGGCGTGCCCAAATCCCGAAAATCCTGAGATAACATGTGAGGAAAACCGTAATTAGGCATTAAGTAACAAACATGAATGTTCCTTGCGATAGTTACAACAAGTAAGAGCGACCTATGGTATCAACTGGAAGCCAACCACAACTTAGTTTACTAATCTGATTTATCGTCCAGGTCAGTTCGAATTTGGAATTGTGGAAATCAGTGCCAGAATCCTGAAATTCTGGCAACCAGAATCCAACGGGACATCTGTAACTCTCTAAGTAATTTGGTTACTAATCAAATTGTACTCGCTCCGTGTAAAAACCGCATTTAACAAACCTGAAGCCAATTCTACTGTAGTGGAAAAACCTTCGCACCAGATAATGATTCGATGTATTCGACATTGTATTTCGACTAGTATCTATAATAACTTGTAACGGTTCATGCATATAAATAAGTATAGTGCATTCGGATCGCCTGATTTATTCAAGCATTATGTGTATGTATGCACATGAAATATAATTGCCGGAATCAGAGTGTTGTCATTGACATTTCCAGCAGATAGAAACGTCAGTAAAGTTTCGTATTCATTATTTGTATTACGTGGACATGAATTTTGTTCCATCGTTATCTTAATTTAGACGATAGGTGTAGGTAGGTACTGTTATAGTGCCAAAAAGAGTCTGTAGCAATTTTCTTACCTATTATTTAATGGCAACGTTTTTGGTCTTCAACGTAGCCCTCCCTATGACGAACTACAAAAATCCTATGATGAAGTACCTATGTAATAGTCTGCTTTATCGTGCCGACATCAACTTCATCATAGAGAAGTTTTGGAACTAAAGTATCGGAATCAGGGTTAATGTTTGTGGCTTGGTGACACGAACATTATTTTTCATGTAATGCGTCGGGTTACGCGAAAGATTTTCTAAAAACACGTAACGACAAAGTTACCTACGTAGATTGAAATGTTAGAGCTAGTGCTAAGCGTATAAATATATGTTACTTTCCGCTATACATAAGGATCTAATTATCATAAATAGTAAACACAGATCAGCTACTCTATGAACTAAAAATGGTAACAGTAATTACGAGTTTCCTCGTTTACCTATGTAGAAATAGCTGATATCTGACCTCATCAACATTAATTATGCACATTTTGTCACGTTTCTAAATCACCGTTCAAGATCTCGTGCTAATAGATATAAATTACAATTATTTAAATTCTGTTTTATTTTTAAAATCGTGATTATTGACTCCTTAAATTATCAAGGATAAAGCTTTGTACACTTAAATAATAGAAGTCGTCTTACTAACTGCTAGGCGACAGACTGCAGTTAACATTAACATGTCTCAATAAACAATGATTTATGACATTTTAAAATACGTCTTCAATCTTTCTATTCCTTTGATTCCCTCGGACAACTACTAGCTACCTCCATGCAACAAGCTAGCAAGAAAATTAAAGTTTGATCGGTTACTATACAAAAACATAAAGTCAAAGCAAAAAAAAATTTATCAAAGAAGTTAAGGGCAGGACTCTCAGAATCGAACTATTTTTGATTCAATCAAATATTATTTGTTTTGATCTGATAAAAATACATGTTGTAGTTTAATAAATATTCTTGATTATTCTATGGTTCAAAACACGATTTATACAACTTCCCTCGATCAAAAAAAATCGAGAACACTCCCTTTTTTCGCGATTTTTTGATCGTTTTTTAAGTCTTACTTGAAGTAGAACCAAATTTTACTCCCGAAAAACATGTCAAAAAATAGTCAATGAAATTACGAAGAATATTCTATGGTTCATTTTTCTCAAAACAGTTTTTATTGTTTTAACAAGATATTATATAACAAGGCGGCCCGCGCGCTTCGTTTCAGTAGCCGGCCAGGCGTCTTTGAGGTAGGACCTGTGTCGCTGTTGCTAGCTTGCTGCGTTCCCCGCAAAATATACGAGAAATTATTGTTATTTTCCGTGTGTGTTAGTTTTAAAAATTATTCTGTATAAACAATAAGATGAGTTTGATTATAATTTTTCTACGTATATTATAACTACCTACTCGTTTTTAATATTACAGTTTACTCAAACTCAAACTCAAAGCATTTATTTCAAAAAACCAATTACAGGCACTTTTGAATTGTCAAAGGGTCGGTCAGTCAGAAAATATGAAGCTAATTGCCCATTCCAAAGCGTAGTAGGTTCCTATGGAGAAGAACGGGCAAGAAACTCCACGGACACTCTTTTAAATCAGAATATTGTTGCAATATGTTGTTTACATCATTCATGTTGGAATCATACATGTGAGTACAATGTAGATAAAACAATTAAAAAATTAAAATAAATCAAAATAAGCCGTGGCAGCTAAGAGATGACCAGTCCCTACTGATGGCGCCCGTTCACGAACATGACGCATGGATCAGCACCATTCAGCTCAACCATTTTGAAGGGAACTTAATGATCCAACACACACGCCACCACCAGCGAGACATTAAAGTGAGCATGACATGCTTTCAGCCGCCAGGGCACATTCAAGTCAATGAAAGACGTACCTAGTAAATGGTAGCTTTAAAGTACTTAGGTAAGTACATAGTGCTCACACACATGTGCTATGCAGTTATACAATACTAGTAGATTTAATTTATACAATGTAAAGATAGTTTTTACAATCTTCAGCAGCTCCAACAATATTTTCCTATGCTAATCAATTAGTTGTTGCGCCCTGTGGAGCTGGACCAGCGCTGAGCCAAGCATTTTTGTCAGTGATGTAATCCCCCAATTTATAATATGCTTGGCGGCATAGTGTGCGTTTTATACAAGATTTAAATTTTGTTTCATTCAGTTGGAGTATGTGGGGAGGTATCAAATTGAAATTCAACCGGGCAGCCTAGAACGTTCGCTCTTAATAAATCAATTGAGACGTCGGGTGAGGAATTTAAAACTTCCGTCGTTTTAGCTGGTATGTTAGTAAAGAAGTGTACAAATTCTTGAGCTACTTCTAAATTAGAGCTTATGGCACCACGTGAAGTCTCCAATGTGTAATCAGTGTTTCGTATTTTATTCTTATTAGTTTCACTATTTATAACTTTCCAAACTGATTTTATTTTATTTTCTGCTGATTTGATCTTGTTGCTAATAAACAGGGCTTTAGCTATCTTGCAGGTATTTCGAAAAATTTTGGAATACGTAGCAACATACTTATTGAAAGTTCCAGTGTTAACGTAAGGCTTAAGGCCATACAGCTCGAACAGTCTTTCCCTACTTATCCTAATACCTCTAGTTGCCCAGTCACTAAAAATAAAATTAGGGCAAATATTTTTTGTTTTCTTTTCAAAAGTTTTATTGAATTCAGTGTGCACTACTGAAAAGAAATCCTCATACAATTTGTTTGCATCGTCCATATTCTGGCCCAGGGCATTTAACTTATTATTTAGGGTACCATTGAATCTATTTAATTTGCCTGTTGTAATCGGTCTAAATTATATTTGCATTTTTTGCATTGGTGATTTAAACTTAAAAGTTACCGTTTGTCCACTATTATCAGACGCCAAATAGTTTACGATGGCTTTATCTAAATAATCACAATCGCAGAAGACATTATCGATACATCTTCCATTATTGACTCAAATAAGGAAAAGTTCTGATAATTAGGGGGTCTGTACACGCACACTACGACATGCTTATCCAGCTCAACACAGGACAGTTCGATGCAATGTTCAACTGATAAACCAACTATGTCATTACGTTGCTTAGATTTTAAACAATTATTTATCAAGATCAGAGAACCTCCGCGTAGCATAGATTTACGGTTAAAACAACTGCCCACACTGTAGTTCTTATAATTAAGTAGCATTTGGTTATCCTTTAGCCAATGTTCAGTAAAACAAACAATCTGTGTTTTTTCTAAAAATATTTCAATTTCTAATAATTTGGAAGAAATACCTTGAATATTTTGATGAAATAATTTCAAGGCATTCTGCTGAACTCCTTTTTGATAATTACTTATATTAGAGCAAGAAGACACCTTGTTGTTGTTAGTTATAAGAATATTCTTACTGGTACCTTCTGTTGTCTTATAAACTAGTTTAAATGACTATCCGGAGTTAAACCCAAGACTTCAATGTCATCACCAGGCAGTGAGCTCATAGTCAGTGAGGGACATGGATACTCCTTCGTACAATTTGTAAAACTATTTATAGCATTTGAGCTACATTCATTCAGTTTCACCACCTTATTATTAGTATTATTACTAATCATTGTGGTGTTAATAATACAAGACTTCGACATACTATTTATGTCTGAGTTTATATAAAAAGCTAATAGCCTTGCTATTATGTGTCTAAAACTAACAGGTAGATACACAGTACCCCTAGTCGACTTTAAAGTTTCCACAAAAGTGTTGGTGTCAAGAAATACAAGCTTGTCACTATAATGGCTAACTAAGAATTGCATAAATGCTTATTAAGTATATGAATATAATTGTTTTGTCTTTTTGTCAATTTTTCAAAATATGGGAATGCACACAATATTATTTTACTACAATTTAGCTTTAACAACCCAGTTACACAATCAGTTATTTCTTCTATTTTGACCTTAGAAATACAGTAATGTTGGTTTTAGGATTGAACACATTTCCTGTTACTGATGCCATTATTTGCTTGTAGGCAGACCCTGGCATACAATAATTTTGAGTAGAACAACTCAGGTTATTACTAATTAATTTACCTAAACCTCTTCCTATACTATCTGAGAACATAATTGAATGATAGCAATCATGACTACTGAATGATGGACAATTACCAATCTCAGGCTGTACCACTTGAGATAGATCTTGTATTATACCAGATAAACTCTCAGTCTGGGACGGGTCCTCCGTTGCCTGAGACTGGACAGCTTCAGGGTTTAAAACATTCTGACAAGTACACTGACACATGACTAACTCATTTGCAGCAAGAATATGTTCTTTAATTTGGTTCTGAGTTTCTTTACAGAAAGAACAGTACCACAACTACACCAAAGATCATTTTTGCAAATAAAACTTTTTATCTTTGCAGTTCAACTGACTGTTCAGTTGAACTGACCTACAACTCGATTTTTTGAATGGGATTTAGAATGGCGACGCGACGATGCGACGGCAGTATTTGCTTCTCGCTCAGGCGCAATAGGTAGATTCTATTACGTGAGCGTCAGACATGTACCTAGTGTACCTACTGCATCAATTCAACTCGCGCGCCTACTGTAGGTATCTATTGTACAAATTATAATAATAATGCAAGGTTGTTGATGTTGTTGTACTTTCACACAAAATAGTGACTAGTGTAGATATCTGTTATCTCCTGTCTTACCGACCGACATACCGACTGACTTACCGGCTGACTTACCGGCTGACTTACCGGCTGACTTACCGGCTGACTTACCGGCTGCGGCTGACTTACCGGCTGCGGCTGACTTACCGACTTACTGGCTGACTTCCTGCGGGAAATTGCCTGCCATACCAAAATTCTATAGATTATAATGCTTGTTTTTAGGGTTCCATACCCAAAGGGTAAAACGGGACTATTACTAAGGCTCCGCAGTCTGTCTGTCTGTCCGTCTGTCACCAGGCTGTATCTCATGAACCGTGATAGCTAGACAGTTGAAATTTTCACAGATGATGTATGTTGCTGTTGCCGCTATAACAAAAAATACTAAAAACCAGAATAAAATAAATATTTAAGGGGGCTCCCATACAATAAACGTGATTTTTTTTTCCGTTTTTATAGATAATGGTACGGAACCCTTCGTGCGCGAGTCCGACTCGCACTTGGCCGGTTTTATTATTATAAGTAAGCGTAGTGCGGTAGTAAGCGTAAGTGTAGTGCGGAAGCGCTGTAACAGTCATGAAAGAAAAGGAAACAGTGTTAGTGACATTAAAAAAAAACAATGGTAGGTAGGTAATAAAATAAATTGTGTTGCTTATATTTCCCTAAAAACTAAACACCCGAAACATTAACATGAATTCCGTAAAACAAAGTTAATTGTACTTACTGTTACAATTTTATACTGTGACGCAAAATTTTTACACAGCGGGGTCAGCGAGTTCATTTGAACTACGTGTTCGCGCGACTGGCTCGCAGGGATTGAGGTAGCGCTAAATGCCTACTGCGCTCGAATATGGTGGCCTTAATTAACATAAAGCAGTATAAGGGAAGCCATGAACAATAAGGGCACAAAAGAAAAAGTTAATGACACTGCTAGGAGAGGAAGGTCGTTGCTTTAAATTCATAATACAGGCTGTAGGGGTAAACACTCTTGTCATACAAACCATGGGTAGTTAACTTAAATATAAAAATAAATGACCGAACACAACAAAAAAAAATACGTTTTATCCCTATATTCCCACGGGATCGAGACCTACACGGGTGAAACCGCGGGGCACAGCTAGTAAGGAATATACAAAGTTATTTGTAAGTTGACATAACAGACCCAACTAAAACTTAAACAGTGAAATTATAAACTTGTGATTGTATCTACTCATCATCATCTGCCTAGCCTTTTCCCAACTATGTTGAGGTCGGTTTCCAGTCTAGCCGGATGCAGCTGAATACCAGTATTTTACATGGAACGACTGCCTATCTGACTTCCACAACCCAGACTGGTTGTCAGACTTTCGAGCTTTCAAACTTTCGAGCTTTCGAGACTGTCAAAGATCCAGCTTGGATGACAGAATGACAGCCAGGACCGACAGCATAACGTGCTTTCCGAGACAGTTAAAAACTTTTGCAGATTCGATTCGGGCAATATTTCACACGTATAGCGGTAGTTAGTAACGAACATGACAAATGATAGTTTGTAATATGAATATATGACGTTCAGGAACGCATCCGATGCTTTTCGCTAGTTTTATAGCAACATTGTACGACCGTTACAACGCTATTCAAAACACCTTCTGAATATCAAATATCCAATAATTTGATAGATAATGAAAAGCAAACCATAATGAAGAGCGAACAATTTCGTTGCCCTATTGTAATCTCGACATGCTTGTAAATAACAAGCTTACAATCCCGGGGTTTTCCCCTGGATTTATCTTATTACTTGCTTCTTAATGGCTACAAAATAAATACGGGTGCTTAAATAAGTGAGAGATTTAAAAAACAAGTGACAATTTGAATTTGGTATCAACAACAGGCGCTGATTTTGTTTGCTTTGCAAGTCATTTAAATTCTGTACCTGTCTGTGTTTGGTGAAAATACTGATTGCAATTATCAAACTGGCAAACCACAGAAGCTAGATAGATCAGAATTTAGTTACACTGTGTGTGTATGTGGGCAAATAACGGTAACTATCGACAGGAAATGCTACTAAAAAGTGTACAGGTCTCGAAATTATAAAACTCAAAACATTTATTTCGAATAAACCAATTACAGGCACTTTTGAATTGTCAAGGGGTCGGTCAGTCAGAAAGCTAGTTGCCCATTCCAAAGCATAGTAGGTTCCTATGGAGAATAACGGGCAAGAATCTCCACCGAGGCCCTTTTAAATCAAAATATTGGTACAAAATATTGGTTACATCATATATCTAATAGGTAATATTATTATTAAATCAACGACCCTGCTGTAAAATGTATTTTTCACTAACTACCTACTATTTCAAAAGGCATGAATTCTAAAGTATGTAGGTATCACTACTATAATTATCGTACAGGAGTATACTTAATAGGTACCTACGTAGGGAATTAAGTGTTAAAGTTCGTACTTGACCGTGTTAACATGAATTATTTCGCTTCAGGGATCTTAAGTGAGGACTTTACTAATGTTAAGGCTTAAAGCAGATACGACGTCCATAATGTGGCTTAAAAATTACAAGTATTTGAAGTATTAGTAACAAGACATAAAGATAGGGAATAGTTCCGACGCACTTTACTCGATAGATCAAAGAATCAAAGGGTAAACAGAAAGAAAAGTTCTAAGAATAAAATGTCTTTCAATCGAGAACATGAAGTAAATAAGTACTTATCAAGTACTTATTTACTTCATGTTTCAAACTTAATCTCCTATTCTTGGGATTGATGCTATAAAAGCGGCTGTAAGGTTTGCAATTAGTTATAAAGTAGGTACGAGTTTAGTCATGTACAGATGATAATTATCTCCTCCCCCCCCTCTGGAGACCTAACTCCGAACAAGCCCCAATTAGGTAACCACTGTGCCCACCTTGCGTCCATGCGTGAATTACGAATATTGTCCGCAATGTTGGCAATCCAGTCAGCGTAACATGTTGCTACTGCGAACTAGTTACTCACACAAACAAATCTATACTCTATACTAATATTATAAAGCTGAAGAGTTTGTTTGTTTGTTTGTTTGTCTGAACGCGCTAATCTCAGGAACTACTGGTTGGAATTGAAAAAATCTTTTTGTGTTGGATAGTTCATTTATCGAGCAAGGTTATAGGCTATATAACATCACGCTACGACCAATAGGAGCGGAGCATAAATGAAAAATGTTGCAAAAACGGGAAAAAATATTTATATAACTTTTTGAGAGCTTCCGTTGCGTGCGCTGCGTAAACGGTTTAAGTTACGCAAATATCATGATTCATGGAATTGTTTCTCTTTAAAAGTATGTTCGAAATTAATGCATTATTTGCGAAGGAGTTTTATCAACATCATATTAATCCTTATCCAAATAAATAGTTTTAACATCAAGGGTATTTAAGTAGCAGTAAAATACTTTTTAATTCATTCGAATCGGATATTTAATTTCGAAGTTATCACGAGTTTAAAAATGTAATACGCGAACCGATCGAAGCCGGCGCCGCGCCGGCGCCGCCGCGACGTTCCCTACTCTAGAGAGGAGAGGATGGGCACACGGGTAGAACATGACCTGGAATAGGACATAAGATACGTTTTATCCCTATATTTCCACGGGATCGAGATCTACGCGGGTGAAACCGCGGGCCACAGCTAGTATTCAGATATAAAGAACACGCACTACGCAGTTATAATTTCTGGTTACTAATAAAGGAAAGGATAACCTCAAGATTATTATCTAAAATTATATTTCGGAACCGAGACAAACAAAATATAATTCGTTCCTATAACGCTAAAAAATATACCATATTATCATGTTTTATTGTAAAATCATTACAACTAGATAGGTATTTTTTAGTCCCCGCAAAAGCTGATAATAATATGCTAAAACTGGATCCTAAATGTATTAAAAATAACTCATACAAAACAAATTATTTTTAGTATATTGTAGGTACTGGCATGCGGTTTTTCCCAGTCGAACAGAAAGTTTCTTGTATTAAAGATATCAAAAATTAAAAAAAGATAAACGAAAACAAGTTTTGATCTGTCCTCAAAACTAATATGCTGACTGGGACAGACAAGACATATTCTAAGAAAATTAGGTTGATATTCCACGCAATACAATATACTGAACGAAAACAGTTAAAACTGTCCCCTCTTTATCCGCAGTGATAATACAGTATTGACATGATTGACAACTTATATCTACTAGTAATTAACATACACAGGTACACAAAAGTATTTCTAATCCTTACTTTTTATATTTAATATTATAAATGCCAAAGTAGTAGACCATGACCCGGAGAAGGACATTAGGGTACTTTTCATCCTGGATCGCAGGCAAAGTCACGGGCAACAGCTAGTTTTCTATAAATCATACCCTATGGCACTCAGCAATATTGTAACTTTCTGCAAGTACAGTTGAACAAGCTATTTGGTATACAGGCAAAATAATATATTCATTTTCCGCTACACTGCCAAAATTCGTTATGATTGTAAGAGTAATTTAACTTTTTGAGCTTATTGCTTAGGAGAGTGACGTAAAAGGATTGTTGAATACTGAAAACACTTACAAAATTGTTTAAAGTAGTTGCAATTAGGGCGTGCAAAACCGGTTTTTTATTTCAGTTTGCAAGGCACAAAACCGGAAACCGGTGTTAGCCCCGGTTTCAGCTACATTTTTATAATTTTTGACAAGAAAAATATATTCTAAAGATACCACATCTACAAATAATACAAAATCTACAAATAAAACAAATTTTAGCATATACCTTTTTTAATCAACTATTTATGCCAACCAATTCGCGACCCATCCAGCGCAGCCCGCCTCCGGGCACCAAACTCGTTTGGCGATATCCGGGCTCACCTGAGACATCGCCACCACTCATGAGGGCCGTGTAATAATATAATAATAATAATAATCATTTTATTTCAGACGAAACATCCATAATTTGTTAGTAAACAATTTACCTTAAATAACTATGTTAGTATACATGCAGGTTGGACAAATAATGGACGAGCGGGCAATCAAATTTCCCCGCAATGACACTCAAGGGACTGTTCGCGCTGCCCGCTTACGTCTGATCGCTGCAAAGCCATCAGTGTGCGCATCAGCAAACATTCCCGACGCACTGCAGAAGCGTGGCAGCCCCAACAGCATCCTGAATGCATTGTTGTATTGAACTCGAAGAGCATTGATGGCTTTCTGCGTACAACTTGTCCAAGAGCTGCAAGTGTAAAATGTTTGACAATATGCTTTAAAAAGCGTCACTTTCACCTCACACGTGCAACGAGCAAACCTACGGACAAGCATGTTGCATCGAACCGCCAATGCTCTTCGTTCCCTTTCTACATCCAGATCATCTTTGATGCCCGCAGTAACAAAATGGCCTAAATATTTGAATTGTTGTACACGGTTTAAGATATAACCTGCCATTTTAATAGTAGGAAAACTATCTGAGGACTTTGCTCCAAAAATAAGAACCTCACTCTTTTTGGTATTGTATCTTAAACCGTGTTCCTCAACATACCTCTCACAAACATTCAAAAGCTTTCTCAAGCCTGAGACTGACGGGCTCAATAGTGCCATATCATCGGCATAGCTGATATTATTAAAAGCCATTCCATCTATAAAACAGCCGGCACGTAGGCTACTGAGCTCACTAATGAGTCCGTCTATGTATAGGTTAAACAATATCGGAGAAGTCAAACCACCCTGTCTGACCCCACACTGCAACCTGTACTCATCAGAATTGGCCTCAGCCCAACGCACATAATTCACCTGGTGACCGTACCACTACCTTAAGATGTTTATAATTTCTAATGGTATATTTGCTTTGCGTAACTTACCCCATAACTTGTCATAATTCAACATATCAAAAGCTTTTGACATATCAAGGAAGCAAGAAACGACAGGACTCCGATTATTTACATAATAGCTTACTGCCTTTTTCAGGCACAATATAGCCGTCTCCGTTGATAGACCCTGGCGGAAACCGTGCTGAGCATCATGCAACGTAATATTCTTCTGTAGGAAGGTGTTCAAGAGACTATAAAAAACCTTTGCGACAATAATCTGGCGTTGCCAGAGAGATCGGTCTGTAGTTTGACTTGTCCTAAATGTCACCAGTTCTATTTTTAATAATAGGGACTACCACCGTTTTCATCATGTCACTAGGCAGATAGGAATGCGAGATACCGAAGTTATATAGTAATGCTAAGACTCGGGGCAAATGCTTACCAGCGTGTCTTAGATTCAACACCGAGCCCGTAATTGCATTTTTTACCTCTTTAGCTGTAAATCTTATGGTAAGATTTTTCGCTATTGACGGCTTGGTATTGAAATCAAGGTCACCCGACGACGACGGGGGTCCCAGTGGTGAATCAATTACAAATACATCTTTAAACATGTTAGATATGTCAGTGGCGTCAGACAGTCCATCGACACTCACCGGGAGGACATTCGCATGGTTCATGTTTTTAGTGCATTTCCAAAAATCCCGAAAAATATTTTTGTTATGATGTATTGCAATCTGATCCATAACTATTTGATCCTGGTGGTCCTGGCACCATTTCAGCTTAGATTTGAACAACTTCCTAGTTTTCACCATATTATTGTACACTTCACCGTGTGAAGGCTTACCCGCTGAGACCAATAACAGAAAACTAAGTCTGGCCTCCCGATGAGCCCCGCCAACATGCCGATTCCAGCCTTTAACATAACCTCCCTTCTTTTTGCAAGGCGGTCCATCAAATGAAGCAATAGCGGCGTCGCTCAAAATCATAATTAAAATATTATACAATTTGTCAATTACAAAACGATGTTCTAATTTATCACAATTCATGTCACAAGTTCACAACAATTACGGAGGTCATCAGAAAAATCAATAAATTTTAAATAATTATTACATAATTCATGATTTATAGTCAACTGTTGCAAATGTCTATTACCCCATAAGATTTTATTTGATTTTATATTATTCATAGGATTTAAATTCAGATTAATTATATTTAAATTACAATAAACCACGTTTGACCACGTCACATCATATTTTATATTGATACTAGTAACTGACTGAAAGGCAGACTCCGTTACCACACAATGGTCGAGCCATCGTTTACACCCATGAGCCTCGCTCACGAACGTATAATTACCACAGTCAGTACCTAACGTATTTATGTCAGCACACACCCACTTTTGTTCTACGCAAAAACTGTGCAACTCGTTACCAAATAGTTCATTAGGATGCGATGGGAATTAAAGTCACCGAGAATATATGAAGATCCTACCTGCTGTTCCTCAATGATTGCGTTAATTCGACTCAGACAGTCTGTGAACTCACTCAGGTCTGCACAGTTGGTTGGCATATAAACACTGAACACCAAGATTGATCTAATAATGCGACGACTTTGACGAATTTGACGATAGACTCCCCGATCTATCGCCCGCTGGCACTTCCTAGGGCAGCATCAGATCGCCATGGTGCCTCCTACGCCGCCCTGTTCTCCTGTGACGAATCGCGAGGAAGTCTTCCTCCCTGACGCGCTCCGCCGCCTCCCATGCCCCCATACTGTCGGCCATGGCCTTGACCACGGCCGCCATGGAGAGGTCTGCCCCGATTGCTGCTTCGAGAGCATGCCGCTGCACCACCGCGGCAGGACAATGCTCGAGGGTGTGAAACGCCGTGTCCTCGCTGCAGCCGCACTGGTGACACAAGGGAGTCGCCTCCCGTTTAGCCACCTTGTGCAGGTATTTGCGAAAGAAACTAAGCCCTAACAACACCTGCACCAGACGGAAGGACAACATCCCGTATCGCCTCCGTGTCCACTCTTCCAGGATCGGCTGGATGACCCCCAAAGTCCAGTGACCAAAACTGGGCGTCTCCAGCCTCACCCTTCATTCGCTCAGCGTATGGGATTGAGCTTCGCTACGCCATCTCTTAACCACTTCAGGCGGCGGGCGCCTGCCACTCTCCGCCTGCAGGTCTGCCCCACGTCGGTAGACTACGGTGAGCACCTGCGCCTCCAGATACCCGTACCCGCGAGGGCGCATGCCGCTTTCGCTGATACTATGCGGTATCCGGTGCTGCGGTATACTATGCGGTGAATGACCCTGACTGCCATGACTCTCTGTGGCCTCTGCAGTAGAGCTTTGTTCTGGGCAGACAGGGACTCCGCCCACACCGAGGCCCCGTAGAGCGCCATCGATCGAACCACCCCCGTGTTTGGCCGTCGGCGAACCACGTTCTATCCGCCCAGGTTCAGCAACAGCCGGCTGAGGGCGGACGCCGTGCCGATCAGCTTCGGCGCAAGCTGAGCAAAGTGCTCGCCGAAGTTCCACCTCTGGTCCTAAATCAGGCCCAAGTATTTCATGCTTGCCCACACCTCTATTGTTACACCACCAATGGTGAGGTGTGCGTTAGCCGGTGGCCGGCGTCTGGGCGCATGAAATACCAGGGCCTCCGTCTTTTCGAGCGCCACCTTGAGGCCCAGTGCCCCGATTCGCCCCACGAAGAGGGATGCGCCCTCGACGACTGAGCGGGCCGCTTCTTCGTAGCTCCCTCCCAAGCCGTGACTAGAGTGTCATCAGCGTAGCAAATGACGCCCTGCCCGGGGGGATGAATAAACAGTACAAGGTAGTCAGGTAGGCAGTAGTCATAACTTATGTGCGGGGCTCGCGGAGGGAGGAGTGATCAGGAGTGTAAGTGGGTATAGGTTGCGTATGGATATATTCGATGACTCTAAATTGAATATTTGTTGAGTGCGTTCGAAAAAAGTTTATTTAAATCAAATGTAATTCAATAACGGGAAAACCTCGGGTAGCTCCGGTTTTGTCTACCAAACCGGGTTTAAAAAAATCGGTAAATCTTGTCCGGTTTCCGGTTTTTAGCAAAACCGGAAAACCGGGTTTGCACGCCCTAGTTGCAATATAACTGCCTGTATCTATACCAAATAGCTTGTTCGACAAGCACTTTCAAAATCGGATCAGTACTTCTAGAGGTACTTACTTCCTCGTCCAAACATACCAACTGAGTATCTACACTCATATTATAAAGAGGTAAATCTTTATAATATTATTACACTTATCATACTAACAGTTCAATATATAATTTGAGCCCTCCTCTACGTTATTACAGGGCGTGTCATTGCACAGACACCGTCACCTCTGTTGTTCTTAACGTTAATTTCGATGAAGTACTTGGTACTTTTTTACTAATCATAATAATTTTTGCTTCGCCCAAAAACTTATATCCGAGCAAAATTCTTAATGTTTTATATACCGGTCTTAACCGGTTATACAGCTAGAGCTAACCATAATTGACTTGATCCATGCCACTCTGATGCTGAAATATATAAAAGAAGGTATTGACTTGATACTTAAACTTGAATTGAATACATATGGTGCTTAATGAAGTCCAGTCTTAGCAAGGATGTATCATGTTATCCAGTAGAAGAAAAGATACTTAATAAAGTCCTCTGCGCTTGTTGGCACGCAAATAAGGTTTGTATGCGGATCAGATTAAAAGAATATATGAATACTAGCTGTTGCCCGCGACTTCGTCTGCGATCCAGGATGAAAAGTAGCCTATGTCCATCTCCAGGTCATGGTCTACCCATGTGTCAAATTTCATCCAAATCCGGTCAGCCGTTTTAGCGTGAAGAGAGCATAACAAAAAGCAAGCAAACTTTCTTTCGTATTTATATTATTAGTTATGATTTAGTTGAGTTGAGCCTACATCACCTCATGAATGCGTATATATACCTAGTTTATTTTTGTAATCTGACATATATAATCGCCGGAATTCTTCATCTCATCTCAATTTATAATTTAGGAGTGCTTTTTTAAGATGTTAAGTCACGAAGTTTCAGGATAATAATGAGGATGATAATAATTAATTAAATAGACCAAACAATGAATACAGCGGTGTTTATCATAATCAAAAGTTTTAATAATATGTATTTATTTTCTGTACCGTTTACGCATGTTATTTTGAGAGTAATTTACATTACTTATAATGAAGTAACTTTACATAACATGAAAACGCGTGTAAAAAAACTGATTTCTAGACTTTTTCTCGTTATATCGTTTAACATCATTACGTACTTTACTGACTTCAAAGAAAATACTATAGTTAACTTGATGAAATTGGGACAACTAAAAGGCTTTTTTTGTCGAAGTTAATATCAAAAAGCTGAATAATCAGGCGATAGTACTAAAATAGATAAATTTTCGCAATGTTCTTGAGAGCTTTTGTCATAATTCTTTATTTAAATGTACCCCTTTTTATAACTTAATGCGCAAGTGTATAGACAAGTCACACACATAATGCTATCACATAAGACTCGGGACAATATCTATGACCTGCGCCCAAAGATATACATATTTCTAGATAGACAGTCAAAGCTGTGAACTCGTCAAAAAAATATCGTCCAACTGTTGGCCGCTAATTGCACGGACACTAGAAAGGTTACCGAACACTAATTACTTAACTTGTTCATTGTGTAAAAGCGCATATGATTTTGAGTGCGCCAATATTAATAGTGAACTTTTCAAAGTCATGAAAAAAACAGAGAGCACTAAAACCTGGAAGTGCCCAGCTTGTTACCGTAAAATCCCTAAACGAGGAAACACTAACACACCTATACGCCCACGAGAACATGACCTACAACCCATATCGTCTCCACCGGAAATAAATAATGTCACATTTAGGAGAACAACAAAACCTATAAATGACACAACAAGCTCCTTGGATCTTAGTCTGTTAGGTGACACAATATGCACGCAAGATGAAGTGAAAACACCCCACTCCATTATACAAACAGAACTAACACTGCAGAACTTAAGTGAACTAATAACGCTTCGCTTGAAAGAAAATAATAGATCACTCATCACCGAATTACAAAATACTATCCAAATAGAACTAAACAAAGCCATCTCAAAGCTTAGAGACGACTTCGAACGCGAAACAAGTTCCCTCGTAAAGCAAAATGAACAGAGAATAATGGACATCCAACTCGTAAACTCGGAAATTGAAAGCCTAAAAATCGAAAACGAAAAATTAAAATCCGAAATAGAAAACCTTAAGATGCGAACAAACGCTTGTCAAACTTATTGCACTGAAAGCTATTCGAAGAAAATTGTGATATATGGTTTCGAAGAATACTACAAGGAGCCTGTGAATAACCTACACACCAGATTGATTAATCTATTTCGAGAACTTATGGATGTTAACCTGATGGGCTATATCGAAGGAACTTACCGAATTGGTAAAAAAAGCTCGAATAATCGCCCATTGGTGATTGAGCTATTAAGCAAAAGGATGACAGCGTATCTCAAAGAAAACAGCCACGTATTTCAGGGTACTAGACTATTTTTATCGGAATATTTAGACGATAATGCACGAAAAGAAAGGAATTTACTTCGCGAAGAAATGCTGAAAGCCAGAAGACAAGGAAAGCACGCAGTAATTCGCAACAACCAACTATTTATTGATGGAAAAATAGCAACTAAAGCGGACGATACACCCGACAACCAAATTGAAACCAAAAAATGTAATTCACACGAAGAGCAATTAATATCCCAAAATAATAATAATGACTTTCGAAACCACACCTTCTCAGAAAACAGAACATTTCGAAAACAAAGACCAACAATTTAAAATATTATTCAAAATATCCAAAGTCTCTTCAACAAACAACACATTCTAGAAGCTTTCCTTCAAGAGACACCTAAATATAACGCTATATGTGTATCAGAAACCTGGCTATCACAAGAAAGACTGGATTTAATACATTTTGGTGGCTACAAGGTTGCAGCCTCATTCTGTCGGAAAACCCGTACAGGTGGCGGCGTCTGTATTGTTCTACAGGACCATATTGAATGTTTACAGAGAAATGATATAACAGATATGTCAATTGAGTATGTTATAGAAGTGAGTGCAATAGAGTTAAAAATAGAGAATTTACTGTTAATTATTATTTACTGGAATAGGAGAGAGGAAGCTATATTTTATAAACAATTAAAAGCAATATTAGATTACATTAATAAAAAAGACTACAAACTAAACATTATTATAGGAGGAGACTTCAACATAAATATTTTAGACAATAGTTTAAAAACTAACCAATTTTTATATTTCATGTTAGAATATAAGTTTAAGCAACACATACAAGTACCAACGCGAATAACTCAAACCACCTCAACGTGCCTCGATTTAATATTCACTAATTTCAATACTAAATCGCACACATCAGTAGAAGAGTTGGGGTTCTCTGATCATTGTAGTTCAACTATACACTTGACTGTACCCCAACGTACTAAACAAATCGTCTGGTATGTTAAAAAAAGACTGTTTAATAACAAAAACACACAACAGTTCAAATCAAAATTGAGAGAACTAAACTGGAACGAAATAATCAAACCCGATAAAGACTTAAATGAAAACTACGAATTATTTAATAATACACTTACTAACTTGCTAAACCAATGTATACCAAAAACAAAACTAAAGATGAAAACAAATTACAAAAAATATTGGCTTACTAAAGGAATTAAAACTTCGTGCAAAAATAAAAGGCTTGAAAAAATACTTGTAACTAAAACTAATAACTCATTAATTAAACAAAATTATAAAATTTATGAAAAGACTTTAAAAAAAATCGTAAACAAAGCAAAAAAACTGCAGTATATAAATAAATTAATAAAATCTAGTAATAAAGTGAAGACTATGTGGAAAATAATAAATGAAAGAACGAACAAAAATGTTAAAAAAGTCAAAAGCAACATAACACTACAAATTAATAACAAAGTTGTCGCGGAACCTAAGCAAATTGCAAACATATTTAACAACTTCTTTGCATCTATCGGGGCAGTGCACCGCTCCGATACCCAATCCCCCGACAACGAGCCGCGCGACACCTCGGTACTCCACCCCACAGAAAACACTATATTCCTAAGCCCAGTAGATCCTGGTGAAATAAATGTATTGTTGAAAAGCCTTAAAAACAAAAACAGCTACGGAATAGACGAACTTCCACCAACCCTAGTAAAACAGTGTGCTAATGAACTCACCCTGCCATTTTACGTACTTGTCAATCAGTCTTTTGAAGAATGAAAGTTTCCGAACTACCTGAAGAAAGCTATAATAAAACCAGTTCACAAAAAGGATTCTAAAACCGATCCCACTAACTACCGTCCTATTATATAGCTCTTTTACCTACCGCATCGAAGATATTTGAGAAAGCGATGTGTAACCGTGTTTATTCTTTTTGTGAAAAATACAACATCTTTAACGAATCTCAAAACGGTTTGCGGAAAAATCGCTCTACAGTTCTAGCAGTATATAAATTCATCCAGGAAGCTATTAATATAATTAATATGAAAAAATACGCTGTGGGTATACTGTTAGATATGACAAAGGCCTACAATAAAGTGCGATACAATGTCTTACTTAATAAGTTACAAGGAATAGGGATCCGCGGAAAAACTTATGAATGGTTTAAATCATACCTGGAAAATAGGGAACATCAAGTTGAAGTCGAATACTATGATGAACATACTAACCAAATACAACACATTCGATCGGACAGCAATAAAATTAATGCCTCAATCCCCCAAGGAAGTGTAATTGGATGCCTTTTATTTATAATTTATATAAACGACCTCCCAAGAATCATAAATGAGTCATGTATCCTGTTTGCTGACGATATCTCAGTACTAACTTCATGTCAAAACAATAGCAACCTAACTGAAACACTTACAAATACACTCAACAAAATAATAATATGGATGGCAGAACACAACCTCGAGATTAATTTTAATAAAACTAAAATCATGTCCTTCCACCCACGCCAAAAAGCACCTCTAGATATACATTTTATTTACAATGACATAAAAATAGAGACAGTACAAGAATTCACCCTACTCGGTCTATCCATAGATACAAATTTAAAATCACACATAAAAAAAATCCGGTCAAAATTATCAAAATTTGCTTATGCCCTCCGCGAAATCAAAAAAACCCCAAACCTTCAGACAGCCCTGGTTACGTATTATGCCTATGCATACGCATGGTTAAGCTATGGCGTAATATTATGGGGAAACAGTACACATGCACCTACACTTTTCACACTACAAAAACGACTAATCAGAATCCTAGTTAACATAGAAGACACAGACAGCTGCAAACCACATTTCCAAGAACACAAACTTTTAACACTTCCCTGTTTATATATATTAGAAATATGCAAATTTATTAGAAACAACCAACAATTATTCACTACACGAGAAAACATACAAACTAAATATACACTACGACACAAAAATAGACTAAATCTACCTGGTGGCTCTAAGCTGAAAATGCATTCAACAAGCACTTTAGTAATGTCGGTTAAAATATATAATAAATTACCAGAAGCAATTAAAAATGAACAAAAATTTAATATATTTATAAATAAACTAAAACAATACCTAATCCATAAATGCTATTATAATATTAATGAATATTTTAATGAATAAATAAAAACAAATACCAAAAATAATAATTAAAATTATAGTGGAAGTGAGAAGTAGAAAAAAAATTATTCATTTACTTTTTTTTTTTTTCTTTTTCAAATAATAATATTATAATATTAGCCCTCTTCCTCTATCCTATCTTGCTGTGCCCGACAGGGTCCACAATGATCTAAAATAATGTTTATTTTTTAATGTACAGTCACGGACTTTAATTGATGAGCCACCTGGTACTGTTCGCATTTTAGCCGTGTAATGCAAATCGGGTTTATTCGGTTCCCGACACGCAAAGTCATATGTCTTCGTATTAGAAGAAGAAAATTATATTTCATATCTTTACCGGTTGGCTAACCTGAGAGCAGAACTACAAACTTGACAGCAGTGACTACTCAAAGTCAACCAATTGCAGGTCTAGCAACAGTAACCTAGCAACGATAAACAATTGTTGCTAGGTTACTGCTGCATAGTAACGTTAGTGTACGGAGAAATTCTCTGACATCGATATTTCAACTGTCACTGTCTTCAGTTTAAGTTTTCATAATTATCGAGTTCATGAGCTATGATTCAAAGGAGGTCGGTATCAAATAGATTGGATAAACTTAACGCAACATTGTATTTATTTTTATCATTGAGAACTTATTAGTCAACCTCTATGGATATTTCCGATTAAAAGTAATTTATTTGTCATCTTGATATTTCAACTGTCACTGTCTTCAGTTATGTTTTCATAAATATCGTTTTAATGAGCTATGATTCAAAGGAGGTCGGTATCAAATAGATTGGATAAACTTAATGCAACATTGTATTTATTTTTATCATTGAGAACTTATTAGTCAACCTCTATGGATATTTCCGATTAAAAGTAATTTATTTGTCATCTTGTTTACGAGCTTGCGATTTGAGTTCGTGTTTAATCGTGTAATCTCGTGAATGTATGAAACTGCAAAATTGAAAAGTTTGAAGGTGGCTCATCAATTAAAGTCCGTGACTGTACCTACCACCTAAGTTAACATTGTGGAATGCAAATAAATATATTGAGTATTGAGTATTGAAAAAAAAAAAAAGGCACAATGACGTGGTGTAAGTGTAAGACGTATCTGTCACGCATACCAGGTTAAAAAAGTTGTCCTGTTTGTTGTTGTAGTTCTTTTGCAGCGCGACGCTCTATCTAGACATATTATAAATAATCAAAACCTACGCCACGTAACGGGGGTAAAAAGACGCTTAACGACACCGAAATTCACTTGTTATTCCCGACATTGTGATCATTTTTTTTGTTGTTCATCACTGTTACCGCGGCTGTTACTGTTCAAACTTCGGATACAATTTGCGACTTTAAACGAAAAGAAATAAAGAATATATTCAATTGAGATTTAAATACGTATTTATCGTCCGTACAAAAATAACAGGCAAATAACAGCCTGTTATTTTTGTACGGAATAACAGATATTTGGACCTGATATTTTTTTGTAATAGTAACAGTGATAAGGTGATAACAGATATCGTGTTTAACCTGTAACAACCCATCTCTACCATAAATACAATGTTTTCCGTGTGTTACGGTTATGCACCACCGTAAACAGCGACTTTTTACACCAAAAAAAAAGTCGTTTCTCAGCAATTATTTTTGTGCAATGTTACTTAATTTGATGTACAGAATGCGTAGTTGACGGCTATGAGATGGGTCTTTTTACACCCTGTATATCCTAGTACCATGAGAATCGAATTTCTACCGAATCGCATAAAGTCACATAATATTATTTATTTTAAGGTAGGCCATAACAATTTTAATTAAGCTTATCTTGGTATCTTAGATAATAATAATTAATGAGTTAAATGTCTACCAATACAATCAATCTGCTTAGCCTTTTTCCAACTATGTTGGGGTCGGCTTCCAGTCTAACTGGATGCAGCTGAATACCAGTGTTTTACATGGAGCGACTGCCTTTCTGACCTCCACAACGCAGTAACTGGGTAATACGGTACCCCTTGGTAAGACTGGTTGTCAGACTTTCGGGCTTCTGACGACCCGTAACGACTGTCAAAGATCCACAAATGACAGCCAGGACCAACGGCTTAACGTGCTTTCCGAGGCACGGACAAACCCATCCACGGACCAACCCCGGCAAGCGTAGCTTAACCTGATGGATCAACCCGTGCGGCTGTTATTACTTAGCCCGGGCTCCTCTACCAAAAGTATAGCAATAGTCTCTCTCTAGCAATAGTCTACCAATAGGATTGTTTATAAAAAACGACGGCTATTAAAGCCGATGACTATAATCCCAACAAACGGCCATAATACAGTTTACGAGCGAAATAAATTAAATCAATTGGTGATTAAAATGGAATCTCTATCTTGTACCGACACTTGTTCTGTTCAATAGTCTTCGTAGACTTCGAACCAATTATTGTAATTGTTTTGTTGATTGTATACAGTGTTCATGAAGTTCTTACCTGTGCTCTCGTTTCTTAGTCATTAGTTAAGGTGAAGAGTAGGACCATATTTTGTAAGGACTCCTTACAAAAGTCCGACTTTTCACCTAAATAATCATTGGAGCAGTTGTAGCCTAGTGGTGTGACCTTCAGACTGCCAAGTCATAGGGCTCGAGTTCGAACTCAAGGCAACCCACCTCTGACTTTTCGGATTCACATTGTATAATTATTATCACTTGCTTCAAAAACGGTGAAGGAAAACATCGTGAGCCTCCGGTGCCCCGGAGATATTTCTCGCCGGTATGTGAAGGCAAGTCAGAGGCCCATTTGCGGCTTTATAACTCTGACACTGGGATGCACCAAGCACGCGAAAAGAAGAAGACCTAAATAATCCTCCCGACCGAATTTCGGCCACAGTCGTCCACGAGACCAACGGGGCTGATTAATCTGAATAATGTACAGTCCAAGTTGTTAATAGCCATAATCAGCACCCTTCGTGAACACAATTGGTGATTGTGAATTGCTCGTGCTCGTACTCATAACCCTACACGTGTTTACTCTAAATCAATCTCGAATTCTACGATTTAGATCGAATAACAATAAGTGAATCAGCAGCGTATTTCCCGCTCAATTTATATTAGTCAATTCAGGGTAATGGCGTATTTGGTAGAAGGGAAGTTTCCGCCTTCTCTGTGGTCACGGATTCAATTCCCACGTCGGGTTAACTACTTGCATGCCAAATGCGGTTTATGCGGTCCTAGCCTGATAGAAACATAGATTTATGGGCTACTAGATGTGCTCGAGGCTACGACCAATACCGCCAGGTATAAATTTAAAAAAATAAAAGTGGGAAGGTTACTTCTGACAAACGGTAACGGTACGTTTTTTTACCTAGAAACATCATTGTCCGCGGTTTCATTAAGATAATGAGATATAAGCAACAACATGAAAATATAACAATGTAAAATGTATACTTATCAGATAAACAAAAAGACAAACTCTTTTTAACATTAATTATTGGACAACACATTCCAAAGTAGAAGGATTGTTCTATTCTTAGCCTATGTCCCCTAGCTTATAGCCTATGTGTGTGTGTGTATGTGTATGTATAAGACTCAGACCTCAGTGGATACAGGCTAAAAATAATTTGATTGCCTTTTTATAGACTTTTAAGGGTAGTAGTAGTAGCAGTAGTAGAAAGGTGTAGTGTTTTACGACACCTGCAGGCGTAGCATGAGCACCGTTTTGTCGACGGAAGAGTAGACAAAAATGACGTTCCCTGTAGACAGTACGATGGCAGCAAAGTAGAAAGAGTCAACTGTACTTTTTACGAAATCCACTCTTTTACATAATTCGACTCAGAATTATTTGTTTTGTCATAGGATTTATCGGTTGTCAGTGTGATTTTGACAGTAAGGATAGAAAACTTTCTTTCGAAATAGTCTACGTACAAAAAGACCTAGACAAAGATCGTTAGAAATGAAAGACTTCTACGGTGGATGTCAAAAATGAAGAAACGAACTGTCATGTCTATTCTTCGTAGAAATAGAAAACGCCATGCTACGCCTGCTGCTGTCTGCGCCCAAACAGTGCTAGCATTCATCCATCCATAGCATTCCATTTCGTTCGCATTTATTATTTGGAGTATTTATGTATAGTAATTTTTGAACTATGCACCTTTAGATTGCTTACTTCGACCGTTACTTTATTTAAAGAGCCATTTCATAACTTCTTGGCCTTCTCAGTTCCATTGAGAAGATTTTTCACACGAAAAAATATTGTATTATCGAACCTATTCCATATTGTATACGCTCATCTCTCATCTTGGTGCAGCGCGCAGTGCAATCAACCGTTTCACACGGTAACAGTGACGCAGCGTACGAAACTGTAGCGTACCTATTGGTGTTCCTCTACAAACTTCTATTTCGATGACAACAAAATACGTTTGGTGTTAGGTTCAAGTGGATTGTACCTACACACAGCTGGTTATGTTAGTACTGCCTTAGATTTACCTACTAAATAATTACATCAACAATCAATCTACTCAGCGTTTCGCAGTCTACTGCTGGACATAGGTGTCTCCCAGGCTGCGCCACAATACCCTGTCCTCCGCCTTCCGCATTCAGTCTGACCCAGCCACCTCAGCTGTGGGGCGTCCCACACCTACGCTTGCCGATACGCGGTCTCCACTCCAGGATTCGTCTGCTCCACAGGTCATCGGTTCTTCGACAAACATGACCAGCTCACTGCTACTTCAGCTTGCTTACTCTGCAAGCATGTAGGTAACTCCGGTTCTTTTTAACCGACTTCTTCAAAAAGGAGGTTCTATGTTCGTCTGTATGTTTTTTTTTTTGTGTATGTTCATCGATATTTTCGCCAGTTATGGACCGATTTAAAAAAATATTTTTTAGTTCGAAAGGGTATACTCCCGAGGTGGTCCCATATAAATTTTATTAACTTTGCTTGCGTAGTTTTCGAGTTAACTTCAATAATTACGTATTTTTCCCACTTAGTCTATGTAAACGATATATTATTGTTCTCCGTCACTGTTATTTACGGTAGTGGTATTCGAATTTGTGTGGGGTAGGTACCACAACTAAAAAATAAAAACTTTTTACAAAAAAAAACAACCGACTTCCAGAAAAAAACACAAAAAAAGTGAAAAATAAATTTTATTTCGGAAGTCGGTGGCAAAAAACGAAAATTGAAAAGCAAAGACTCCTAACACAGCTCACAATATTTATTTAGATTTAAAGTACACACAAAGTACAGTTTGGCAACCAATAATCAAGGAACCATAATACCATGTATACTATGTTTTAGAAACACATACTATGTGTTATATTATCAGCGATATAATAACAGTGAATAGCGCAGTCAAATTCTTTTCTATTCTATTTTTCTCTATGGCAAAGGTGCCGATGTCGACAATTCTGCAAATGTCAGATGTGTAGAAAAGAAAACGTGCGAAATAATAAAAACAATAAATAATTATACACTGTCAAATTAATTCAGTATGATCGGTCTGTCAGTCCTCCGATGGTACCAAAGAACCAATGAATGCATGAATATAGATCGATGGAACAGATAGGCGACGCGGACATACAGTGTGTGAAATTGAAATTTCAAAGCGATACGAAAATCTGATTAGCGGAATGTTTATTGGATGTACGATTGGCGTTTTCAATTTAAACAATGCATGATGCCAGTCATCCCTAATGAAATACCTGACTTGGTTAACGGCACGTGAAAACCGCTAACTATATTTCTGTGAGCATATTCAACTCACTATTTGTGTACTCACTCTCTATTCTTTGCTGAAAACCTCGTTTTTATTGAAAAAAAAACATATTTCATTGCCATTATTATACCTGAAAATATTACGTGTCGTTCGCACCACTTACCAAACTGTTACCAAATCAATTTACAGTATTAAGTATAAAGTAGGTACTTGTAATTTACCGAGTTTTGATAAAAATGAATAGAACCCTTTTTAGTAAACAACCAATCTTAATTATAGTTCGTTCCAATTACTGAAGCTATTGCAATTAAAATGTATTTAGGGCATGGAATTAGTATGTAAGTACTCTATAGGGTATCAGACACAACTTCAAAGTTTACTCGAAGGATTCGTCTATGTTTACCTAAAACGTCCAAAATCAATTAATCTGCCTAGCCTTTTCCCAAATATGTTGGGGTCGGAAACATTAAAATCAGCAATACAACTCTCTAAGCTCATGTAAGTGTATTGAATGACTATTTCATGAAATCATGACATATGGCACTTTCATGAACTTAGAGAGTTGTATTGCTGATTCTAATGTTTATAATTCTGTAAATCCATATTTCTTACGAGCGCTAATAATATTTAGATCAACATACAACCTGATACTGACCTGCAAATTGCAAAAAAAACGTAAGAAAATTTGAATTTCGCGGGCCACCCTAGCGCATCAACCTTAAGGTCAATTCTTAGAACTACTTGCATTATTATTTCCTTCATTTCGGTATTTACATAATAAGTTATTTTTTTAAATACCACCTCGCACCTGTATCGGGAACCTGGTCCAAGCAATCGGCGGTCAGGGCTCCAGATAGAGGAACCTCGTAACAATGCGAGCCGTGTCCAACTGTCCAGGAGTACCGCTTTCTTCCTTTGGTGTTGGTCGAGGCTCTTGGCAATTAAGCCATTGACTAATATGATTAACGGCACATGTTTTAATCGAGTCCCCATGACATTACCTTTTATATTTTAGTGATTAAAATTCGAGCATAATTTATTTCTTTGATCACTTTTAAGACAAAGACTGTTTTCTGTTGAATAGGTATTGTTGTTTGTACGATGGGCGGTACGTAGTACTTTTAAATAACACGGTTTCGTCTATAGCCTGCGAGAGATCTTTGATTTTAATTAATTCGTAGGACCAGTTGTTTCAGATAAAACTACTGAAATTGTCTTAGAAAATCTTTTATTTAATTTTCTTTTCTTACATGTGAACAACACAGTTCGTCAGTCGATCTAATTAAATATAGCAAAAGCAATTTTGTAAGGTAAACAACATTCAAATGTTTCTAGGTAGGTAATTTGAATATTCTTTCGCCTGAATCAGTATGTAACTACGCATTTGGTCGCATTTCCACGACATATTGATTGATAGACACCGGAATTAGTAAGCGATTTTAATTTATTTAATCGAAATACACATTATTTAATTTTATTTATCTAAACTTATTTAACTAACTAGAGTCATAAAATAAAATAAAAATACAATAAAATAACATAACTAAGCTTAATAAATAACTAGATTATATTATTTCTTACTAGCGACCCACCCCCGCTTCCCACGATTTTTTACGATTTGACACGATTTTCACTTATGTGCATGCAAATCCCTGTCGTCAACTATTGTTATTTTTATTTTTTTATTACATTGATACTTAGTCAAAATTTTATCAAAATAATTTGAAGGGTAGCATTGTCACACAAAGAATCACACCAAACTTTATGATTACCACGCGCACCGACTTCACAACAATGTTAAAACAACAAAAACCATACATTTCAGGAATTTCCGTGAATCATGAATTCATGATTATGGTTTGGAAGTCATATGGAACTTATTTGCACGAATGCTTTCATACACTTCCACGGACAATTCAATACAGATCGTCGCTATTGAATTTGTTACCTACCTATGAAAGCGTATTCACTAGATTTTTGTTTTATTCATGTGTGTAACTTTCAACCACCACTGCACCGAAATGACCGAATTGTCTATAAATTCACCATATTAATTCAAATGATTGGAGCCATCCTTTGAATGGAAAGTATTTATTAGAAAACAAAGAGCAACGCTCAAACTTTGGAAAGCCATTAAATTGTGTACACAGTATAGGTGGTACCCAATAAAATTGTGGTATTTTTATGATAATTATTATTTATGAATAATATTAAAAATAAAATCTCTTTTGTAGATAGTATGTATGTGGTACCACGGCATAGCGAATGAGGTACCCAAAAGTTAGCTTGACGAATTTTAAGTTTTACTATAAAGAAATAACAATAAAAAGTATCAGTGAAAAAAAACAAGTATTTAAATGACGTAGAAATCAAAAAGTTATCAATTTTTGACTTCTAAATAGTTTACAAAACACTTAAAGTTTGAATTACGACAAACATTAAATTATTTTGATACATACTTTGAAATTTCACAGCATCCACATGAAACGAAACTTGTCAACACTCCAATCTTGTCGTGTAAATAATGTAAAACTTTAACAGTTCAACACTATCACTTTTACGCTTAAATCACGCACTTGTATAGTAGACCCAGAAACTGGGCGCTTGTGCGTCGCACGAACGACAAAGTTGCGGCGCGGACAAATCGCGACTGAAAACATCCGCGCGCCGCGCCGGCTGCCGCGGGTGCTGCCAAGGTCAATGTCAGCACATCTCTACGACCATCTCTCCTGATTTCATTATTGCCTTCCTTATTACACTAAGATTACCTAGGTGCTATAGAAAAGTAATTATTTAAATTGACGACGATTTCTGCAAACGGCACATTCCGAACGTTTCAGAAATTTAAATTTTCATCACATACCTACGTGATGAATTTTGTGATTAACTTTATGAACTGCAAATTAACATCGACTGCCTATGAAAACTGCTTCATGATCGTTAAGAATTTGCCGATAAAATGTACCAAGATAGAATTAATTTGGGAAAGCCAAAAATATTCCTGTGTAAGTGCTGTCTCATTATAGGATGAAAATACAAACAACAGCTACATTATTTTCATTTAATTAATAATAAAATAACTGTTACCAATAGGAAAATTTCGAAACCGGAATTCCAATTCTGAATCACTTCAAAAAATATATATAACAATATTTTGCCTTTTAACCCTGTTAGGTATACATACGATTATTTCCGTAAGATAAGTACATATTTATGTTTAGGATATCTTAATAAGATATTTTTATAACCATTTCGTATGTACACCTAACAGGTTCCAAACTTCTCAAAGGAATCTCCATTTAAGAAGCGTGTAAATGAATTTTGAAAAGGTAATGAAACATGAATTAAATTAATAACACATCAGTGCCTATATTGTAAGTAAGTAAATACATAATTAATTTGATTAAGTCGTGTCATTTTTTTTTTAAACATAATACTTTAGGTAACGGCGGGTTGTTTCACGTCCACTTTACGCACGAGTAAACGTCAAAAATGGCGCTAACTATCGTCAAATCCAAAAAAGCGTTTTTTCACGAAATAATGGCCTTAACGTACGTTAAAAAATAACGATTACAGTAACCGGTGCCATACCCACTGGTTAACGTCATTTTACTGTCAAACATCTGCACATTTGCTTTTTACTGGCAGCCCGAAAAACTTTGACAATCGGTTTTCTATGCAATGAAACAACGCTTTGTATTTAACGAACGTTAAACATCTCACGTAATCGTCAGTATTTGACGTACGTATGTTACGTTAACCAACCGTTTGAAACAACCGGCCCTTACAGTGCCTTATTTTGAAAGTATTGCCATAGTAGATAAATACATTCTTCATTTCCGACTTTTGCATTGGTAGCCTGCGAGGAATTGTTGATTTTTGAAGTTGAGACTATTTTACGCATTTATTTAAGGCTCTTTGTAACCTAAATAATAACCGCAACAGAAATATAGACAAATTCCTCTTTCCGGTTATAATTGGGTTACTCGTATACAATCCCGTGTTATATACCTACCTATAGCCAAGAACGGAATAGTACTAAGGTGAATGTGGCTCTATACATAAACCTACGAGTTATGCTCAAATCGTAAAGGTAACCGAGCGTGAAGATATTAAAGCTCAAATCAATTACTATCCCTACATCACAAGTAGTAGGCACCATAGAACTACGACGAACGGAGACTGCGTCCCATTATCTCCCATACGGAAATATTGTTTGAGCAGGAAACTGAATCATACTAAGGACTTTTTTCAAAGTTGGCACAGAGCACTAAAAATTAAAAAAAACATTGAAAAAAAACACTTAAGATTATGAAAGAGTTGGTTGTCTTATCTTGTCTTGTCTTGGTAGGTATGTAGGATATATCAGCACCTTTTTGTTTAATTTTGATTTGTTTAATATATTGGAACGGACGGAGCAAAATAAAGTGTAAAAAACATGGTTCATATAGGTAACAGGTTTGGGACATTAAATTGCATGTGTTTTTTCAATACCATATTTAAATTAATTATTGGATTATATGATCGTGTATAATATTCATGTATCTACATTATTGAGATGAATGTTACTTTATTACCTTGATTTTATACAGCACTAGTTTCCGCCCGCGGCTTCGCCCGCGTGGTATGTCGATAAAAAGTAGCCTATGTCCTATCTCAGGCTCTAGACTATTTGTGTACCAAATTTCATTTAAATCAGTTCAGTAGTTTTGGCGTGAAAGCGCGACAGACACATAGACAGAGTAACTTTCGCATTTATAATATTAGTAAGGATAACTACTTGGAACTATTTTTTTATGTATAGCTTAGTAACTAAGCTACTAGGTACTTTCTTACTCAGTACTATTTCGGTAAAGCGAATTGGATGTTATAATAACTTAGATTTCTCCAATGTTTATGCAATGAATCGTTACGTAGGTTTAAAAATATCTACTATCTATAATATTAAAATTCAGATCAGACCGTTTTTTATTGCTTAGTCTTGAAAAAAAAAAAAAACTTATGTCATTTAAATAGATAGCAGTCCAGTAGAGGCAAAGTATAAGAAAAAATATAAAGAAACTTGTTCAGGATGTGATTACAAAATACACTGACGAGCAATATAAAAAGCCACTAACTTATCATGAAATATTTTTGAAACCACGCAAGATAGCTTCTTGAAATAAAAAGCAACATTTAAGTGTATTAATAGCGCATAAAAAACACCTGTAAAACTGTTTTCAAGATTTTTTTTACTTCATTTAGCTTACTTTTGTGGTTTAGTAGGACATCATTTATATTTTTTTTGGCACTATTCAAGTGGCTTTTTTATTTTGCTCGTCAGTGTAGAAACAAACCGAATGTAGATATTCAAGTTTTATTGAACTTGTATGCAGTAATTTATTTATATTTTACGATAAACATGTTTTTACGAACTTAATGTTTTGATTTATTATCGTTTCCTAGAAACAATTAGTTGGTTTAACCCCAGCAGGCGTAGCATGAGCACCGTTTTGTCGACGGAAGAGTAGATAAAAATGACGTTTCGTACGACGGCAGCAAAGTAGAAGGAGTCAACTGCACTTTTTACGAAATTCACTCTTTTACATAATTCGACTTAGAAACTCTTTGTTTTGTCATAGGATTTTTTTTCCAAAATCAAATTGTCTTCAGTACCTTAAACAAGTGTCGGTTGTCAGTGTGATTTTGGCAGTAAGGATAGAAAACTTTCTTCCGAAATAGTCTACCTACAACAAGCCCTAGACAAAGATCGTTAGAAATGAAAGACAAAATGACAGATTGTAGAAGGATTTCTACGGTGCGATGTCAAAAATGAAGAAACGAACTGTCACTTTGTCTAGAAAAAGCTATGTCTATTCTTCGTAGAGATAGAAAGCGCCATGCTACGCCTGCTGGAGTGCTGGTTGATGCCTTTTCTTCCACGTTGTATTAATGCTATTTGATGATACAGTGGATCGAATTTCGTGGTAACACAAGACTTGGACCTTGGGCTGATCTAGCGTAGTACGGAGTTTCAATAGAACAAGAGGCCAGTTTAAACTGGTTATATCACCAACGACGAGGCCTACGGACCCTACGGTACGTGCATGGAAAACGAACGACGAACTCTAATAGTATGTCTTTAGGGGTATGAGGAACAGGGTGTAAAGTTCACTCATCCTCTATAGATGAGGGAGGTTCCTCCGACCAGACAGGTGTCGGGTCTGGCGGGAAACTGCCCAACGATCGATGTTGGATGATGATTGGTTGTTGAATCTTATATATATGTCCATCGCGCGGTAAACTCTTATTGCGCGATGCAGGATTTTACAGGTGAGGTCAGAATTTTTATGTGATGTCAGGTCTGCAACTCTTGAACGCAGTTTGGGAAGGTAATATATACGAGACTTACTCATAGGATAACATAACGTCTCTATCCCCCTAAGGAGTAAACCCACATTTTGATAATTATAATTACGTATCATTTAATAGGTAGGCGGCGTGCATCTGTCATCGACCAGGCATAAATCACCAGTCTGACTGTGATTGTGACATCATGAATTTGACACCTAACGACCTAACTTTTAGTCCAGTAGGTATTAATAAAAATAGAACTTCGAATTTGCGACACGTGTATCAAGTGTGGGTAAGTTAGTTTATTTTCTTTTAGACCACTTCCTCTTGACCTATCAAGTTGTGAACATTCGATTATTTATTTACTTTTTAGACGACATCCAAAAAAGCAGGTTATTCATTCGGCAAGTTTTTTTTTCATGTATTTACACCGATTTCTCCGTGATTACTGGGCCGATTTACGTGATTTTCATCACGTAAATCGGCCCAGTAATTTATCGTTTGGTCGAAAAAAATTTCGAAGTGGTCCCATATTTTATTAACATTGTTTGGGTAGTTTTTAAGTTAGTTTCATTAATACTTTTTTTCACCTTGTTTATGATGATGTTATAATAACTTCCTGTCACTATTATTTACAAAGCAAGTGATGTTAAACGAATTGTTATGGGTTAGATAAGTAAAACTGTACTAAAAAGTGAACACAAACCTTCATACAAACATTTTTAAACTTTGCGAACTCACCGCACCCAGACGAACAAAACTTCTGTGTCTCGTTCATTGTCCTTCAACCGATTAACATTGTTTTTGTAATTACTTAGTAAACAGGATGACATTTCAGCTGTCAACTAAAGTATACAAAACAGTCAACTGATTGCATAGTTAAAATTTACATAAATAAAAATATCTAAATTATGAATAATTATTCTGCGGTTTATTTTGCCAAAAATACTCTTATGATAGAATCGATGTTTCTTCTAAGTAGGTAGGTATTTTAGAATATGCCATATAAAGAGTCGTTTATTTTTGTACCCACTATCGATATAAATTCTTAGAGATCGTCTAATTTAAAATTGCACGCCTCTCCACAAAAATGTATGTTCCAAACTTTTTTAAGTTTATGCAATTTTAAATCAGACGATTATTAGTTTAGGGTTTTTACATTTTTAAGCACAAACAATCATTATTCTTTTTTTAGAAACAAACTAATTAATAATCGTCGCTGCAAAGAGATAATTTCTTGCTTTTTTTTAACGAATTGAGTAAAAAACGTACACATTTACAGTCATTTTACAAATAAATGAATGCAATGCTGCCAGTCTTCTGGGCACGTTTCCGGATGACAGCGATGCGGACGAATACTTCGACGCCTTGTTTTTATATTTATTGGTATAGTTAGTTACTCCTTTTAGTTAATTTTGTATAATTTATTGCAATAAATTATTTTTTTAAGGAAAATACATTCAATTAATAAATAAATAACTCATTAATTACAATACCTACTCTATTTTTATTTACTTAGTAGTATAAACATTAAATCCACCATACACACACACACACCCCGCCATATCCCATTTAATCCAATTTCAACACAGTTGATCCAAGTTCAACCATGTGCATGTCGGACCACGCACAATGAAGGGTTCCGTAGTTGGGATGAATTAATACCAAGAACAAACTCATTGTAACTGAAAAACATTTTTCCCCATACATCGATATACGTCACGGTCAATTCTCCATATGAAAACGTAAGTTTGTAATCGCATTTTGTTTTTTATTTGGTTAAACTACAATTTAAGTATTTACGGACTTTTTTCCTTTACCCTATTTGTGTGAGACCTTGCTTCGTGCCTTCTATGGTTCTGGGTCAACGAGAAGTACCCTCTAAAGTTTTGATTTATTTGCGAGTATCAAAATATGTCACATGAATGGCTGCAGCGTTCACTTGAAAGTTTGATTGTTTTAGAGCTCCAAGGAACCGAAGACGAATTTGACATTAATTTCAATTTGATACCTTCACGCGTTCCTGAGAAAAAGGGTCTGGACAGACGGACTGATACTCCAACTGAATGAAACAAAATTTAAATCTTGTATAAAACGCACACTATGCCGCCAAGCATAATTATTATAAATTGGGGGATTATATCACTGATAAAAATGCTTGGCTCAGCGCTGGTCCAGCTCCACAGGGCGCAACAACTAATTGATTAGCATTCGAAAATATTGTTGGAGCTGCTGAAGATTGTAAAAACTATCTTTACATTGTATAAATTCAATCTCCTAGTATTGTATAACTGCATAGCATATGTGTGTGAGCACTATGTACTTACCTAAATACTTTAAAGCTACCATTTACTAGGTACGTCTTTCATTGACTTGAATGTGCCCTGGCGGCTGAGAGTATGTCATGCTCACTTTAATGTCTCGCTGGTGTTGGCGTGTGTGTTGGATCATTAAGTTCCCTTCAAAATGGTTGAGCTGAATCGTGCTGATCCATGCGTCATGTTCGTGAACGGGCGCCATCAGTAGGGACTGGTCATCTCTTAGCTGCCACGGCTTATTTTGATTTATTTTAATTTTTGAATTGTTTTGTTTCTTCTTATCTTTTATTTACGCACACTTTTAACCTGCACGTTTTTCTACATTGTACTCACATGTATGATTCCAACATGAATGATGTAAACAACATATTATAACAATATTCTGATTTAAAAGAGTGTCCGTGGAGTTTCTTGCCCGTTCTTCTCCATAGGACCATATTTTCTGACTGACCGACCCTTTGACAATTCAAAAGTGCCTGTAATTGGTTTAATTGAAATAAATGGTTTGAGTTTGAGTTTTGAGTTTGAGTTTGAGTTTGAGTTTGAGTTTGGACGGACGGACAACGAAGTGATCACCCATTATTCGTAGGGATCACCAATTAGTCTCATTGGGGCTCCGTTTAAATAAATAATATGACTGTCGCGGTCCGTTTGGTAGATGATTGTAACTAACAACCAACATTAAAATAATGACATTTTTTTATGAATTTAAAAAAATATGTGGGTGTAGGTACTAAAGGTACCTCTGCCCAACCCTTCGGGGAAATAAAGCGTGATGTTATGTTATTTATAAACAAATATTATGTAATGAACAAAAATAACAAAGTAAATAATTAATATTAATGTGAAAAATGTTTTATTTTTTATTTTGAACTATCTGTCTGAAGTGTACAAAGAGCAAGCTAAACTAAATTACTCAATTTTATAGTTTACTAGCTTTTGCCCCGCGCTTCGAGGTCGGAAATTATTCCACGGGAACGTACTACCGGGATAAAAAGTATCCTATGTCCTATTCCAGGTCATGATCTACCCATCTGCCAAATTTCATCCAAATCCATTCAGCGTGAAACCGTAACAAACAAATAAACATATCACTTTCGTAATATATATATAGGACTAGCTTCTGCCTGCGGCTTCGCCCGCGTGCTATGTCGATAAAAAGTAGCCTAAGTCCTTCCCCGGGATGCCATCTATCTTCTTACCAAATTTTATCGAAATCCGTTCCGTGGTTTAGGCGTGAAAAGGTAACATACAGACAGACAGACAGAAATACAGACTGAGTTATTTTCGAATTTATAATATTAGTATGGATATAGGAAAAACGGAACCCTTATCGCAGGAGTCACCAAATTTCGGACCGCCCGCGGTCCGGTTCCTGACCGCCCGCCGGCGCCAGCGCCGCGCCGCTCCGGTCTATTTTGTGCGGACCTGTAAACAGTATAATTTATAGCCGTTTTTCCTAAAACCAAAGTCTACCTATTCTTTAAATAGTTTACTTATTTTCTGTTGCAGATGCAGAGAAGAAATCCTCTAAAAGGTGTAGGAACACATACCCACAGTTCCGACTAGTGAATTTGACGCACGATTTCCTGCCAGCCTGTATCGTATATGATCGACTAATCGTACCACTAGGCAAAGCAGCCGGTACAAAGCCACCTACGCTACAGGCTGGCTACGGCTACACCAAGCCACGTAGCCACGTACCTATAGGTACCCTAGCGAATGGCTACGACGCCGACGTGACGTAGCACTCACACGCGGTAGCAATTGTAGGTTTATTAATTCGTAGCAGGTTTAAGCTACGAGTAATAATAGTAGAGCGGGTGAACTACAATACGATGTAAGTATGGTCTGTCCCAAAAGTATCTGATGAAAATATAAACAAATGAATCAGAAAGGATACTAATTTGGTGGTGGCTGCCAATAAGGTAGATGCCAATTTGTAGTGTCACATATTAAAATTCTACCTTTGAATCATTGAAATCTACACCGGGAAGCTAGCGGTTAAAGATGTCTTCATTTGACAATTGAGGTTAATTTTTAAACCACGATTTTTGTCGATGATTTATCAATTACATTTAAATAATTTTATTCAAATGATAATTAATGGAAAAAATACCCATAACCTTCTGAATACAGATGAATGTGTTACTGATTCCCTTTAGTGAATGATTGCGCTTTCATCCTTTCATCAGATAAGTTTAGAACAAATATTATGTACTTACCGTAATAAAAAGTTACGTACGTTTGTCGTGTATTTTGTCAACACACGTTCCTATAACATTGTTAGAGTCTTAATTCACCCACGCGATGTGACGGGTTATCAGACGGGACTTTGATAAATGGGCAATAATATTATATTCTTTTAATAAACCGTGATTTTCATACTTAAAGTAAATATTGAGGTGCTGTAACGTCATCGAAGGAAAGTACTTTATCACCGCAGCTATTGTGATCGTCACGAGCCAATTCAAACAAGATACCTATATATTTTAAGAACCCTTATTTTTACGATATTGAAGAAAACTTTTATGAGCTTTAAGAATCGAAATATTTACCTACTGTGTTCTTTACTGAGAGATGAGCGATTTTGTGCGCTTTAAAAGAGAATATTCCAGATTTTTAAGTTCCCAGGAGGACTTTGGAAAATATCGTCTTTATTGGAGCGTGAACGATACGGATCCTTTCATGTTACTAGGAACAGCAGCCAGGACCAATATCCCTGATGTTGATACGTTTGTCCGAGTTTACTACACTAAACGACTTTACGAGGCGACAACACAGCTGGTCGACTCAGACGGCAGCTTACACTTTCGATGGTGTCCGGCCCATCGAGCCGTGAGCTGAAATGACTACCTTGCTAAAGTACAGAGGAAACTGGAAATCCAGTTCCTTGTTTAAACCCAAGTAGATTTATATGCATGGAGAGCCTACGTTTAGTGGTTGGGGATTACTCGCTCAAAGATTGCGCCGGTGGTTTATACCACATTATTTTTACATAAGAATCCGACGCGTAATCTTTTAAAGACTATAAAAATAGTTTGTAAGTCGATATAAACAAGATTGATTTTTCCTTGTTGGTGTGAGGTACAGGAACTCTGGAAAAAACAACACTTTGAAAAATTATTCCTTTTTGTTGACATGAACGATTTTGTTTTATTTGCTTTGTCTTCCCATCCTCATCCTAACTAATATTATAAATGGGAAAGTATGTTTGTTACACTTTCACGCTAAAACGGCTGAACGGGTTTGGATGGCAATCATGTCATTTGGTTTAAATAGGTGTTTATTTTTATTAAGTATCTTATTTTTCTTTTATATAGGTAGATTCTTTTCTATCTTGTGAATGTGAGAACGTTGAAGGCTTACCCTTATAATGGTTTCTTTTTTGTGAAAATATTGAGTTTCTTCAGCTTCTGTCATGCAATGGAATCGATGGAAACTGGAAAGTGGCATTGACAATCAATAAACAACCTATGTTCTTGCCGGCTGATAGCAATTCCGAAACAATTCAAAGTAACATTGTTAAGGGAGAAAATTTATTTATTGGCTTGGCCGACAGTTCTAAAAAAAAGTAATAAAATTGATTTTGTGAAGCCGGTTGTCAATTGCATCACAAAATCAAATTTACTACAGTACGACACAACTTAGATGTAGCATGCATTTGAAAATTTGCATTCATTAATTTCAATTTTACGAATGTATTTGGTTATATGACTTTACAAGTTATTGCGTTTGGGTAAAGATCATTTTCACTTAAAGCAGTAATAAAGATTGGAGATTTTGAAGGTGCACTCAGTACGGATGGTGATCGGTTTTACGAATTTTGCCGATGCTATATCTAAGTTGTGTCGAAGTGTACTTTTTTTTAGAACCGTAGTTATTTTTAAAACTTTATAAAATGCCTGACGTTAGGGACTGCCAAACTGTTGCAGTGTTTAAAAGAAGAGTGAAAGAACACTATCTTTCCACTTTATTTATTTCGATATATATTTATGAAGTTGGTAGTTATGTATATTATGTATGTAGTATTTATATTTGTATGTAAGTGTATGACCATATTATTTGTTCTAGTTTATTAAGTGAATTGTGTTGATTTTATGTATTTTACTTTCTCTTGAATTTTACACACGGTGTCTACATCTCTTATCTACTTTCCTATCGCAGGTGTGCTGGAAGAGATTTCTTTAGAAATAAGCATCACCTTTGTACGTTTTTTTCTGTTCTTTTCTTCTTGTCTGTTTATTATGTGTGTACATAAATAGTTAAATAAATAAATAAAATGTACCTAATATCTTGTTTCGTATCTTCCATAAGTCTTAAGGGAAGCGGGTTGTAAGTAACAAATAAAATTGTTGTAGAAACTCCGACGGCGTTGTATATAGACCGGGGTCCGATAAAACGCCCCTCACTTTATCAAATAAGCTCAGATATCGCCACAACCCGCTACCCTGAGGTGATATGGCCACAGCTCGCTACAATGGCAGAGATATAGCCAATAACCTTAAAAAGACTGAGAATTGTTCAAACGTTTCACATTCGGTAACGCTAAGCCGTCATGTGACTTTGGGCCCGATCACACGTACGACAACACGTGGACGGGCGTTATTTTGTATGAAAATGAATAGTTTATTCACACGGCATTTGGCCGACAAAATCAAACGGTGGGGGTGATACCGACCACATCAAGGGAACGTCACACCCACAACGGAACCGCTAACGAGACCGCGCAATAGCGGCAGGCCGGCCCCATTATAAACAGGAGTCAATCTCTCTGACTGCAAACAATTGCCACAATATAAGCACTTTTTTTAACCCCTACGGGAAAGCTCTTGGCCTGCATTTCACCTGATGGTAAGTGACGATCAGGCCGAAGGTGGAAGCGAGCTTCACCCCCATTATGTACACGCATGTATCAGAAATCATGTAGCTCAACTCTAAAATTAAAGAGCTCAACGACTCGATGAAAATAAAATGAGAATGTCAGTGCCCATGAATTTCTTTTTTAACGTTTATTTTGATTATAAAACCAGAGGTCTTCGGCAACAAAAGGGTCGAAAATGTTGGTAATGTGTAAGTATGAATTGCCTCCAGGGTTACGGAATGTAAGTTGGGTTTTCCTTTTGTCCAATGAAAGTATCATGAAGCTAAATTCCAACATCAACTTTTGTCTCTTAATTTATAAGAGTAGGTTTTGTATTTGGCATTCAGCTAGTTTTTGTTTTATGTAATAGTACATTGTGATACGAGTGTGCTCTTTTGGATATTATGGTCGAGGCGGTATTAGTGTAATAATCAATGCACACGCGTTTCATACGACGTTTTTCAACACACTTGCGAGGAAAAAAACAGACTTGTTGTAAGAACTTATGCTACAATAACGTACCTAACTATAGAGATGATAGATTTATAAAGTTTAACTGACCTTTGTTGCCAGGTAGTGACTATCCGGAGTTTCTTTTAAAAACTTCTATGTTGGTTGGTGGTAATACTTTAAATTTTGTATTTTTGATAGGTAATAAAACCACACAACGAAAACGATAATAAATAATAGGTCTTTACCTATGAAATTGCTGTTCTGCAGTACTGGCCATTTCAAATCAAAATAATTTTTGTTTGGCTAAGAATACTAATTTCAAATTAATTTTATTTTAAAAACATGGAATTCTTTTTTCAAAAGAAGTCATTTGTTTAATGATTAGTGTTACATTTTCATCGCATTTCAATCTTTTTCGTCATCATGGATACGTTAAAAATTCGGGTAATTATGGAATATGAGTACCGTCGTGGCAGCAACGCGGCACAAGCGGCACGCAACATCAACGACGTTTACGGAGCTAACACTACAAACCAACGCACCACCTGTTATTGGTTTGCTCGCTTCCGTTCTGGAAATTTCGACCTGAAAAATGAACCTCGCGGTCGTCCGAAGACTTTGGTCGACAATGACGAATTAAAGGCGATTGTGGAAGCTGATGATACACAATCTACGGCTGAATTAGCAGCAGCTTTCAACGTTAGCGTCAAAACAATATTGGTATATTTGCGTCAAATTGGCAAGGTAAAAAAGCTTGACAAATTGGTGCCTCACGAACTTAATGATCGCCAGCGCGAAGTACGCGTCGAGGCGTGCCTTGCACTGCTCAACAGACACACAAATGAAGGAATTTTGAACCGCATTGTTACCTGCGATAAAAAATGGATTCTGTTTGATAACCGCAAGCGCTCAGCAAGTTGGTTGGATCCTGGTTCAGTACCTAAACAATGCTCTAAACGAAAACTTACCCCTAGAAAAGTGATGGTCACTGTTTGGTGGTCTAGCGCCGGTGTGATTCATCACAGCTTCTTACCAAATGGGGTGAGCATTACTGCAGATGTGTACTGTGAAGAACTGAACACAATGATGGAGAAGCTGGCACATCTCCAACCAGCATTGGTCAATCGCTCGTCTCCGCTGCTCCTGCACGACAACGCGCGACCTCATACTGCACAGCAGACGGTCTCCAAGTTGCAAGAACTGGGGTTGGAAGATCTCCGTCATCCGCCCTACTCACCAGACCTTGCGCCTACAGACTACTACTTTTTCCAGAATTTGGATAACTTATTGGCTTACCTATTAATACAAATAAAAAATACATGAAAAAAATTCGTTTAAATTTTTTCATATAAAACGGCAATTTCATAGGTAAAGACCTAATATTCATGGAAAATGGCGCGCTGGCCGCTGGCTGGCTTTGTTTTTTCATAGGTGTAAATAAAGGCACTGGCAAAACCGTTAGACAGACTATAAACAAAAAAATTTGATTAAGAAAAAAGAATTACAAAAAAAAAATATTATCACTAAACGTACAGTCACGGACTTTAATTGATGAGCCACCTGGTACTACTGTTCGCATTTTAGCCGTGTAATGCAAATCGGGTTTATTCGGTTCCAAACACGCAAAGTCATATGTCTTCGTATTAGAAGAAGAAAATTATATTTCATATCTTTACCGGGTGGCTAACCTGAGAGCAGAACTACAAACTTGACAGCGGTGACTACTCAAAGTCAACCAATTGCAGGTCTAGCAACAGTAACCTAGCAACGTTAAACAATTGTTGCTAGGTTACTGCTGCATAGTAACGTTAGCGTACGGAGAAATTCTCTGACATCGATATTTCAACTGTCACTGTCTTCAGTTAAGTTTTCAGAATTTTTGAGTTAATGAGCTATGATTCAAAGGAGGTCAGTATCAAATAGATTGGATAAACTTAATGCAACATTGTATTTATTTTTATCATTAAGAACTTATTAGTCAACCTCTATGGATAAGACTATTTCCGATTAAAAGTAATTTATTTGTCATTTTGATATTTCAACTGTCACTGTCTTCAGTAATGTTTTCATAATTATCGAGTTAATGAGCTATGATTCAAAGGAGGTCGGTATCAAATAGATTGGATAAACTTAATGCAACATTGTATTTATTTTTATCATTAAGAACTTATTAGTCAACCTCTATGGATAAGACTATTTCTGATTAAAAGTAATTTATTTGTCATCTTGATATTTCAACTGTCACTGTCTTCAGTAATGTTTTCATAGTTATCGAGTTAATGAGCTATGATTCAAAGGAGGTCGGTATCAAATAGATTGGATAAACTTAATGGAACGTTGTATTTATTTTTATCATTGAGAACTTATTAGTCGACCTCTATGGATATTTCCGATTAAAAGTAATTTATTTGTCATCTTGTTTACGAGCTTGCGATTTGAGCGTATTTAATCGTGTAATCTCGTGAATGTATGAAAGTAAACAAGATGACAAATAAATTACTTTTAATCGGAAATATCCATAGAGGTTAACTAATAAAGTCAACCTCTATGGATATTTCCGATTAAAAGTAATTTATTTGTCATCTTGTTTACGAGGGTGCGATTTGAGTTCGTGTTTAATCGTGTAATCTCGTGAATGTATGAAACTGCAAAATTGAAAATTTTGAAGGTGGCTCATCAATTAAAGTCCGTGACTGTACCATGGCGGAGCCAATCTATTTATTATTATTTACGCTCTTCTTCCCTATGTGAAATCGACATTTTTAATAATGATTACAAAAATGTTAACAAATATTTATTATGATTAATATTTGGCGGCTGGTTTTGTTTTTTCCGCTAGCGATACGCGCGCGGGTGTAAATAAAGGCACTGGTAATACTGCTGAACAGCCTACATAAAAATATAATAATGTTAATAATACATATTACGCAAATGGGGTTAGGGTAGTGAACAATATAGACTGAAATTGCCACCGACGATATAAACCCTTATTTAATAGTACAGATAGAGTTTTACTCGGTGCGAACGCGGTGGCACACGGGCAGGCCAGCGCGATTCGTCTAGGCAGGTCAAGTAGCCTGGGGGCCAAGTCTACTAATTTATAAACGGCCAATGCGCGCGTGCCACCCGCGGTCTTACTGGAAAAAAGTCTCTGCTCGGGTGTTCATACTAATTCAATGTATAGTAAGTATCCCACTGACGTTTAGTTATGGTAAAAAAAAAACCATGGGTATGCATGGGATTTTTTTTACAAATTATTAATGGACGTTAGACGTAGATGCTAAAAGTCATGTGAAAATACTTTTTATTTTCACATGACTTTTAGCATCTACGTCTAACGTCCATTAATAATTTGTTATTTGAATAACACATTCTTGTACGAAACAAATCAAACGATGGGTAAGCTGCAGTCTTACCAAGGGGTATCGTGTTACACAGTAACTGGGTTGTGGAGGTCAAATAGGCAGTCGCTCCATGTAAAATACTTGTATTCAGCTGCATCTGGTATGACTGGAAGCCGACGACCCCATGCGACATAGTTGGGAAAAGGGTAAGTTAATAAGTCTATACTACTACGACACAACTTAGATCATACATCGGCAAAATTTGTAAAACCGATCACCATCGGAACTGCTTTCAAATCAACAATCTTTATTACTGCTTTAGGTGAAAATGATCTTTACGCAACCGCAAGTCATTATAATAATATAATAAGTCATATAACCAAAAAACTTTTTACAAAAAAAAAACAACCTACTTCCAACCAACTTTAATTTCGGAAGGCGGTGTCTTTGCTTTTCAATTTTGCTTTTTTGCCACCGACTTCCGAAATTAACGTTATTTTTCACTTTTTTTGTGTTTTTTTTGGGAGTCGGTTGTTTTTTTTTTTGTAAAAAGTTTTGATTTTTCACTTTTTCGTTGTGGTACCTACCCCACACAAATTCGTAAAGTGACGGAGTCAACTAAGATATCGCAATGTAGGAAAAATACGTAATTATTGAAGCTAACTCAAAAACTACACAAGTGAAATTAATAAAATTTATATGGGACTACCGCTGAAGCTGCATGACCTACCAAACAAAAAAAGAATCATCAAAATCGATTGATTATTGGCGGAGTAATCGCGTAAAACACAAAAAAAAACAGACGAATTGAGAACCTCCACCTTTTTGAAGAATTCGGTTAAAAACATTCGTAAAATTGAAATTAATGAATGCTCGAATTTATGCTACATATAAGTTGTATCGCAGGTACTGTACGAGGTTAGTTCGCTTTTTCTTTAAGTTTCAGTTTATCTCTAAAGGCACAGAGACTGAGATTTTCAAAAACATTAATTGGACGTGTTCCCAAACGAGTTACAATTTCTGTTAATTAACTTCAATTAAAAAGGCTTACCGATAAAAAAATTGTACCAACATAGATTATAGAGCCAATCAAACTTTGACCAAGGCTGTGACCATGTCGGCCGGAATAGATTTACAATCCGGCCGCAGTATTTTTGTTTTATTTCCGACGAATGAAATAAAGATAAGGCCTACAGCGATAGCCGTCAGGATTTATAGTCGACAAATAAAATCGGGCCATTATTGGGGAAGGCTCATCTGCCCTAATTGAGGGTCATTTACTTGCTTTCTGTAGCCTATGGTTTCTTTATTTTCTCTCCTTATTGCAACTTAGTTTGGGCACTTGATAAATTTGCTATCCATACTAACATAATAAAGCGGAAGAGTTTGTTTGAACGCGCTAATCTCTCTGGAACTACGAATCGGATTTGCATTTGATAGACCAATTTTTGAGGAAGATTAAAAGCTATTTACTATCTCAGTAAACACGAAAGAAGTTAGAAATAACGCCAAGCAAACACGAGGTAACAGCGCGGTCGGGCGACACGAAGCAAAAGAAATTGCGGGCAGAAGCTAGATTATGATAATTAATAAAAATTAATTTATTTCGGACAACAGAGATCCATATTGTGTTAGTATTACAAAATAACTTATACTCTAGTGTTAGTAGTATTGATTTAAAATTTGAAATAATGAACATTCCATGCAGAGGACGGCCAGACAAGAAACATGTATCCTACGAGAGCAGCCTGCGCATAAAATGTCTCATATTTGGAGTATATAGCTCTCCGCCACAGCTCTCAGGGTATAGTTGCGACTACCCCGCACTCTGCTCAGCAGGGACGCTGTTTTTGTTTTTACGATTGATGGCTTGAAAACCATCTGTGTGGGCCCTAACGAGGCGCTGCAGGAACAGGGCAGTCGCAACAACATCCTGAAAGCATTATTATATTGTACGCGCAGGGTATCAAGCGATATATTGGTGTAGTTGACCCATAGATTGCTGTAATGGATGATTCGTGTAATGGAAGATACCTTTATAGTTGTACGCTTTCAATGTATAAGGCTCTTTGTATGAATTTGAAGACAGTACAGTGCGTTCATTAGACTTCATTAGAGGTAGTTTGTAACTCCAGGGCCAGGCCCGCTCAGTAGATTAGTAAGGAAGGTTTCTAACCCTTCCTATAATCGTCTACTATTATTCTCCACCTAAGAATATTATCTCATTAGGACCAGTAAAGAGCTTCTTATTTATTTTAATTAAGCAAAGATACCGAATTACTGAATTATAATTAAAATTATAGTAAGCAGTTTAAGCCGTTGCTCCATAAGGGTGGATTGTTTGCCAACAGACCGTAATACACAAGACATGGGTTCATTGTTTTTGCTAAGGCCCGGCCGCTATCACATTGTCACTTGACACTTTGCCATAGTCTTCAACTAAACTGTAGTGTTAAGCTCATTGTCCTGTTAAGTTAGTTAGTGAGGTTAGTAACTAAGATACTGGCAAGAGAGAGACAGAAAAAGAGAAAGAATAATTAACATAACTATCAGTGGTGAAAGGTGTAAACTCGCTCACATTATACTCACAACTAAGGGACAGAAAAGAAAGAAAGAAAATACGTTTATTTGCGGCAAACATGACGCTAAGAAAAGGCAAATTGGGGGATAAATATACGTCACAAAAATGTGCGTTGTGTGGGAAGGGGTAAATCTGATTAAATATCTATGCTTATAATCCAGTAACTGCCCATCCGAAAGAAAGCATAAAGAAATCGAATTATTTAGGCCACCCATAGCTAAATCCTAACTAATATTAGGTATAGAGTGGGTTTAGTTTGTTGGTTTGTTTGTTTGTTTGTTACGCTTTCACGCTAAAACAGCTGAAAGTTGGCACAGGGTAGACCATGACCTGGATTAGGAAATACGCGGATAAAACCGCGGGGTACAGCTAGTAAATAATACAAAGAATAAGAATTTAATTAAAATTGAAGGTACAAATTAAATTATTTCCAGTCCGTGCACATAATTTTTCCTACAACAGAATTATTAAGACCGGTTCGAGCGATTACTTCAAGCATACAATTTTTTCTGCCTAGATCATCGATCACAATAAGTTCTTTATTAGTGATCGATGGCCTGGACATAGAAAGTAATTACTAGTATTTTCTAGAGCGAATGCCAGCCACGTTGTTCTGAAATAGGTCCGTTTTTAACAGACGAAAAAAAAGTAGGAGGCTCTCAACCCGAAAACAAAATATATATTAGCTATTTATATATATTTTGTAGTTTTAATTACAGTATTTTTGAAATAATACAAAGTGTATTTAATAAGATTAGAAAGTTATTTTGATTTGTTTAAAATGCTAAAATGGCGCCACCGGATGTTATGTCAGTTGACTATCTGAGTCTGACAAAGAGGGGGAATTTATAAAGTTACATGGTAGCGCCATTTTAGCAAGTCATTCGTTGTTGAACTGCGGAAGTGTAAGGAGCTCTGTAATACTTACGTAAGTACTGAGAAATTGTAATAATATAATTATTAATGTATTGCCGTAGTTATTATAATAATATTTGTGCTATTAATTATGGTTTAAATCCAATAAATAAAACATGCTTATTTGTTTGAATGAACGCTTTTTATTTCCAGTTTGCTCTGGCTAGTCTTACATTTCAGAAGTGGGATAGTTTGTACCTAAATACTTTTACTGTTATTTTGTTCAAAACATTTTTTCCCCTTGTCTTTCTCATTTTTTCAATTGCTTGAACTCTTTTATTAACCTACAAATTTATTTGAAGTTATCCAAGTACATGGTCGATAGTTGATCCTGTTTTGTTTTAAATAGTTTTTGTGTAGTTTCTTGTTTAGTTTAAATGCAACTTTTTGTCCGTTGATATCTTGTTTCAGTATAATAATGGAAAACGTGCACCAATTGTCGCCTTGTGAGCAGTCTCACGCCGTAGAACGTGATAAGAGTGCGCGAAGATCGCGGAGCCGGGTGTTACCTTCGGGTGGCCTTGCTGTGAGGACACCTCAACGCAGATCAGAGAGGCGCTCATGCAGTCGGGAAAGGAGACAGGGCTTCAGCCGTTCGTCTCGCTCCCGGAGTCGTGCGGATGCCAGAGAAGTTTATCGAAGACAGCGGCACCGAAGTCGCAGCTGTCGCCGCTCACATCGGCGCACCAGCCGGTCGCTGTCACCGGTGAGCGAGTGCAGCCAACGTTCCGTGATACTGGGGAGGCGCGCCTCGCAGTGCTGCAATAGGCGGCGCGATGCTTGCCGCCGGCCCAGGAGCCGATCCTGCAGCCGGCCCAGGAATGAAACACGCAGGTCGAGACCGAATGCTGACACGCACCAGGCTGATAACAACAATCAGCAGCCGCACGATGTCGGTTAGTCGTTAACTAATAATGTTAGCATTTCGCAACTTCTACAAGTTTTAACGTCTTTGAAAGGAGAAGATCCTATGCATAAATTAGGGAATCTCAATAATGCTCTACCAGAATTTGATCCGGCAAAGAAAGAACAGACTATGTCCATGTGGCTACATAAAGTTAACGAGTGCGCTTCTATTTATGGGTGGTCTGGAAAGCAAACTGTTCATTTTGCTCTTCCAAAATTGCGTGGGGTAGCTCAGCGTTGGTACGAGGGTTTACCATCCGTACTGTTTACATGGGAAGAGTGGCAGGATAAACTACGGTCAGCTTTCCCTTCCGATGAAAACTACGGACAGATGCTTAGCGATATGCTTTTTAAACGAGCTCGTTTTGGAGACTCTTTAGAAAATTATTACTATGACAAAATAGCGTTGATAAATAGGTGCGGTATAGTAGGTAGGAGAGCAGTAGATTGCGTCTTACATGGGATTGACGATCGTTCGGTACGATTAGGGGCAGAAGCAGTACAATTCGATGACCCCGATAAACTACTTACATATTTACGAAATTCTAAAAACATAAAACCCAGTGACCGTAAAACAATTAATACCACTAGTAAAAATGTTGGTAAACAGGATTCTCAATCCCGTGTCCATAATAAAACTCAACGCTGTTTCAACTGTAAACAAGAGGGCCATCATATTCAACAGTGCTCACAACCTGTAAAAAAATGTACCAGATGCAACAGATTTGGGCATGAAACAGATCATTGTTTTACTAAACTTCCAGCGGCTGAAAAGAATGTAATGCGTGTCTCTAGTTTGTGTAAAACAAATGAAAAGTATTATAAAGTCGCATTAATTAATAATGTTCCATTTGAATCATATGTCGATCTAGGTAGTGAGTGTACTATGATGAAGTTAACTGAATTTAAAAAGCTAGGTTTAGGTTATGAAGTAGACAATTCAGTGCTAGTAGGATTTGGCAATTCAACCGTTTTCTCTTTGGGCAAACAATGTGTTTGTATTTCTATTGATGACGTAGTCGCAAACGTAGAGTTAGTGATAGTACCAGATGGTGTCATGCAAGTACCAGTAATGATTGGCCACACTTTTACAGAGCAGCCACACATTGAGATTCATAAGACTAAAGATCATTTAGAAATTAAGGAGTTAAGTGATACAATTACTGAAAATAACAAGATAGATCTGTACTGTAAAAGTGATATCACCGTTTCTGGAATTACAACTGTTGACGTTTACACAGAGCCTGGTTATGATGGAGCAATATTTATTGATGGAGGTTTTAGGATTGAAGCTGATTCTATGTTCTCAGTTTTAACAGGGTTATTTCATATTCAGGAGGGAATAGGGGAAATAGTGCTTAATTCTTGGGGTGTTGTTCCGATTACGTTGCATAAAGACAAGCTTATTGCTAGAGGAAGGGTCGCACGTGAAGAAAGTCAATTTGAAGTTCATTCGGTTTCATGCTTGGATCCTATTAGTAATTTCAATGTAAACACTGGTTCAGATTTATCTACTGCCGAACGGGAACAGTTATTATCTTTACTAAATCGATTTAGAAGTTGTTTCGCATTCAATTTGAATGAGTTAGGCTGTACCTCAGTAGGAGAAATGGCGATAAACCTTGACAATAACGAACCTGTAGTTTACCGGCCATATAGGTTAGCTATTAAAGAAAAGGAGGAGGTTAGAAGTATGGTTTCAGAACTATTGGACAACGGTATAGTCCGTCCATCAACATCGGCTTATGCTAGTCCAATCGTACTTGTCAGGAAGAAGAGTGGCGAGATAAGACTTTGCATAGATTATAGGGCGTTAAATAAAAAGACTATTAAAGAAACCTATCCTATGCCCTTGATCGATGATCAGTTAGACATACTTGCAGGCCATAAGCTTTATACGACACTTGATTTAAAATCAGGCTATTATCAAATACAAATTAGAGAAGAGGATAAACATAAAACTGCGTTCGTGACTCCAGACGGCCATTTTGAATTCAATAGAATGCCGTTTGGTCTTGCAAATGCCCCTGCGACATTTCAACGTCTAATGAACCAAATATTAGGTAAAGCACGTCATAGGGAGGCTCTGGCGTATTTAGATGACATTATTATACTATCTAAAACATTTAGCGAAGGCATTTTACGATTAGAATCGATATTACAATTGTTTACTCAGGCTGGTCTCACATTGAATTTATCCAAATGTACGTTCTTTAGTCCTAAAGTAGAATACTTGGGGTTTGAGATATCTGTTGATGGTATTAGACCTGGGTCAAAGAAGGTAGAAGCAGTTGAGAAGTTTCCAACTCCTGCTAGTCAACATAATGTTCGACAGTTTCTTGGGTTGGCCAGTTTCTTTAGAAGATTTGTGCCAAATTTCTCAGTTATAGCAAAACCACTGACATATTTGTTGAGGAAGGATATTAAATGGGTTTGGGGCCCAGATCAAGAAAATTCATTTAGAAAATTGCAGGCTGAACTAGTGCGTAAGCCCACATTGGCTTTATACGATCCAAATTTAACTACGGAACTACATACCGACGCGTGTAAACTAGGCGTTGCTGGTATCCTTCTTCAAAAATATGATAGTGTTCATAGACCTGTTGCATATTTTAGTCGTCAAACGACCCCAGAGGAACAGAATTATTCATCTTATGATCTTGAAACCTTAGCAGTTGTATCATCTTTACATAAATTTAGAGTGTATTTAATTGGGATCCCATTCAAGATCGTTACTGATTGCAATTCTTTAAGAGCCACCTTCCAGAAAAGGGACATGATTCCTCGAGTAGCTCGATGGTGGGAGCAAATGCAAGAGTTTAACTTCAATATTGAATACCAGCCAGGAAAATTGATGTCTCATGTGGACGCCCTGAGCCGTAATCCTATAAATGACGTCCCAATCAAGTTTAATGTAATGGTTGTAAATGATAACAATAATTGGTTAGCCACGGTCCAAAGTTCGGATAGCGAGATTCAAAGAATTGTAGGAATATTAAAAGACTCTAATTTAGATGATGTTATAGATATTAAAACCAATTACAAATTAAAAAATGATAAGTTGTTTAGAGTAACGGCATCTGGGGATAAATGGGTTGTACCAAAGGGAGTTCGCTGGCAAATAGTTAAGCAGAACCACGATGACATTGGTCATTTTGCTAATGACAAGACATTAGATAAAATTAAGTCTCATTATTGGTTCAAGAAAATGCGAAATTTTGTAAAAAAATACGTCAATTCGTGTTTAGAATGTAGTTACTCGAAATCTGTGGGTGGGAAAAAACCTGGATATTTGCATCCGATTGATAAAGTCGCTACTCCTTTTGATACAATCCACGTTGACCATGTAGGACCGTTTATACGAAGTAGTAAAGGAAACATGTACATACTTGTAATTGTTGATGCATACACTAGATATATCTATATAAAACCCGTTAGGAATACAAAGTCTTCTACATCAATAAAAGTATTCCGCGAGTACTTTGGTATTTTTGGAGTTCCAAGGCGGCTTATATCTGACCGCGGTACTTCATTTACCAGTGATATGTTTGGGAAATTTATGACTGATAAGGGCGTGAAACATATATTGAATGCTGTAGCCACTCCTAGAGCCAATGGGCAGGTAGAGCGCTACAACAAAACAATAATAGACGCTCTCACTGCAAAGTGTGTAGGTACGGCTGATAATAAATGGGACGACCACTTGTTAGATGTGCAATGGGGTATGAACAATACTTTTAATAAAGGCATTAATCGCACTCCCTCAGAGGCTCTTTTTGGAACAAGATTATCAGGTTCAAGTGAAAATAAAATAGTCTCGGAATTAGGAGACAATGTTACAGATATCACTAACGAACAGAATATTACTCAAATTAGGGAAAATATTAATTCTCATATAATATTGTCTCAACAAAAAGCCAAAGAACTGTATGATAAGAAACGTTGTAAGCCTCATATTTATGCCATAGGTGACTTAGTAAGTTTAGAAAGGCAAGTACCGGCTACAGGACAAAGTAAAAAACTTGTACCCAAATATCAGGGTCCCTACAGAATAACAAAGGTTTACGATTGCGATAGGTTCCAAATAGAAGACACCCCTTTGACCCAAAAGGGCAACAAACTGTACTCTGCTGTAGTGGCTGTAGACAAAATAAAACCCTGGTTGAATTTTAGCAGACCTCACGATGAGTCTTTAAGTGAGCTAAGTGATGGTACTGACCCAGAATAAATTATTTAGGTAGTAGATATGTGGCCATGTGGTGGTGATCGATCTTGATAAGTATTTGTTACAATATTAATGACGTTAATAAGGCGGTACTGATGGTAAATGAAACTAATTATTGATGATTTTGTAGTACTAGATATGATTATGATATTGATACTTTTCTTTTGTTAATGTGAAAGGAATAATTTTGTGGGGCCTGTTGCCACTGGTATTCAGGACATAATGGGGCCTGTTACCAGGGGTATTCAGGACATAGTGGGGCCTGTTGTCATTGGTATTCAGGACATAATGGGGCCTGTTGCCAGGGGTATTCAGGACATAGTGGGGCCTGTTGCCACTGGTATTCAGGACATAGTGGGGCCTGTTGCCAGGGGTATTCAGGACATAATATGGCCTGTTGCTATTAGTATTCAGACAATTGATCTAAAACATGATTGTATAATAAAGAGGATATCTTATGTGTGATTTACGAAACTTATGATAAATTAAAATATTCAAAGTTAAATAAAGTGAAGATCAAAACTTCTATTATTCACTCTATTTTAAATTAATTGTTAACCTGCTGTCACTTTCAATAGTATTTTTTTTTTTGTTTTTACCGTACGAGGACGTACTAGATTTTGGATGGCCGAATGTTAGCTATTTATATATATTTTGTAGTTTTAATTACAGTATTTTTGAAATAATACAAAGTGTATTTAATAAGATTAGAAAGTTATTTTGATTTGTTTAAAATGCTAAAATGGCGCCACCGGATGTTATGTCAGTTGACTATCTGAGTCTGACAAAGAGGGGGAATTTATAAAGTTACATGGTAGCGCCATTTTAGCAAGTCAGTCGTTGTTGAACTGCGGAAGTGTAAGGAGCTCTGTAATACTTACGTAAGTACTGAGAAATTGTAATAATATAATTATTAATGTATTGCCGTAGTTATTATAATAATATTTGTGCTATTAATTATGGTTTAAACCCAATAAATAAAACATGCTTATTTGTTTGAATGAACGCTTTTTATTTCCAGTTTGCTCTGGCTAGTCTTACATATATATAACAAAAAACATAAAACAAAATATATATAACAAAATACCTACGATATATATTTTTTAATGTATGACCACGCAAAACTTTTTTATGAATAGTCTTTTAGGGGTTTGAGGAACAGGTTGTAAAGTTCACTCATCCACCATAGAAAAGGGAGGATCCTCCGACCAGACGGGTGTTGTGTCTGGCGGGCAACTGCTCAATGATTGATATTGGGTTTTTGTATATATGTCCACTGCACGGTAAACTCTAATTGCGCGATGCAGGATTTATGTGACGTCAGGATTTTTGTGTGACGTCAGGTCTTTGATGCGTAGTTCGCATGTGGCGATGTAGATACCGCCACAGTCTAATTTGAACGATTCTTTATCCCATTTAAAATTGAAAACTAAAATCCACCCCTTAGGGTAGAAAAAATGGGGTTGATTAATTTATCACCTACTGAATTTTCAACTGTGAACCGATTCTGTTGAAATTTCGCACACATATGTACATAGTTGTGATGACACAACCACTCATCATCAACTCCGGGTCTTAAACCTGGAGTTATCTGATGATGGAGAAGGAAGACAGTCTCGAGAGCTCGTGAGCAGTTTCCAGCAGTCAAATCGTGTTTGAGCTTTAAAAATTTGGTAGGTAGATTTGAGCCACAATAATAAATGGTAACTCAAAAGCGTAAAATAAAAAATAAACCTTTTTGTGTAACTAAGCTCCTAAACTAATTTAAGTAAAATCACAATCACGATAAAAAGTAGCATGATTAAAAAAAAAACCTTTTCAAAAATAGCCCTTTTCTCCTTTTGAAGTGGACATACAATGGATGCCCAGGCGCAACAGCTGCATCAGAGGCGCAGCCTTATATCATGTTTTTAGGTATATAGGGTCATTATTCTAGAGTTTAAAACGTAATTGTACACTTGTCCCGTATTATGACGTCATTGGCTGGCGCGAGACGCGTGTGCCGTCTATAGACACGCTGCACGCTGCAGCGATGCTACACACGTTGCTGATGATCGAATTCGGGGGTGCTTTGTACTTCGGATTACCAATTAAGCTCCAATATCAATGGTTCCTGTCAAAGGGTATAATTTCAAATTGAATATACTTTTGGACATGCAAAATACCTAGGTAAATGAGTTTTTGTTGCTAATATAGGTTGCAGGCCAACTCGGAATGGTACAACTTTTTACGATTATTGTAATTACAAAAGAAAGTTAGAATGCTGGGGCTACACTTTGCGTTATTGCGAACTTTTCTTCGTGCGCTCTCTGTTGCTCAGCGAGACATCGAGGGGTGACAGAGAGCGCACGAAGTAAAGTTCGCGATAACGCGAAGTATAGCCCTAGCACTTATGCTTGGGCTATACTTCGCGTTATTTATTTATTTATAGGAGAACCAATAGCTATAAATAATGGATAACAATTTTATAAGAAACACAGAGTCAATTACAGGTTCTCACGGGTAAAAACTGAAAAAGTAATAGAAATCTTAGGATCACTAACAAGCACGATAGAAAACAATATAATATATATACATATTATATATATATATATATATATGTCGGCGTCAGCGATGGCTGAGCGATAGTTGCCGTCATCATCTCGATACGGTGGTACGGACTCCATAGTGCAGGTTTACAATAAAACACGATGATACAGCAAATCAGTTAGTATTTCACTTTCAGAACAATAATCACAGTAGGTACATTACTAATAATGTTCACGCACACCGACAGTTTCGCATAGGAGAAGTGGACGTCTGCATCCGTTCGTTGCCCTCACCAGACTGACTCGTAGCTCAGCCACTTCCCTTACCACGACTCTGTCCACGTGACGCCTCACTCTAGCAAACGCGTCACGGCGTTTACCCTCTCCTTAGTACTACAATAATCAATTGAGCTACTATTATCGCTCAACTTTCATAATCTACGACATATATATATAAATGTAAGGTACAATAAGCACTAAGCAGTTTTCAAAAAGTCAGCGTTCAGCCGATTGCGTGCAGAATGGGATTTGGTGGTAAATGGGTCAAATGAGAACTCTTTACAAAGAATAATAAAGTCCTTACTCGCTCGCACCATGTATGAGTTTTGCCTGTAGTTAGAAGAGGAAAATGGAATGGAGATAGGTGGATTAAATCTAACTGATCTCTGAGGGACATTGAAACGCAGTTTATGCAGGAGGTCAGGACAGTCAATCTCATTAGATATAATTTTGAGAAGAAAAGTGCAATCCGCTAGTCGACGACGGTTTATAAGTGGGTAGGTGAAATTTCTTGCAGAAATTAATGTAATCATCAGAATGGTATGGTATACGCAGCCGAAAACATAAAACGCATAAATCTTTTTTGTATATTCTCAATACGATCAATGTATTTGCCATAACACGGGTTCCAAATTTGTGACGCATATTCAAGATGACTTCTCACAAAAGCGCAATAAAGAATCTTAAAGGTTTTGGCCTTCTTGAAACAACCTGCGAGTCACATAATAAAACCCAGTGACCTCCAAGTTTGGCCACAATTTGCTCAATGTGCATGTTAAACAAAAGTTTGGAATCATGGAAAACGCCCAGATCGCGTACACCGTCGCATCTGTGTTATCGCGAATTCATTCATATTTTATTAGGTATCCCATTCTCAAACAAACAAAGTCACAAATACTCTGCTTCTCGTCTTCAGTACTGACCAGTATTGAAGACGAGACAGATCCCTTTTGATAAGACCCCACAGCAAAAGTCAGGACGTTTCGCAAAAACTACAGTGATAAAAATGGTTTTCGTTACTCGTAATAATTTGTCAGAAAAAATGGGTCGTTTTTCAACCCGTTTTAGAAAGATAAAGTTGCTGAAGGTATTGCGGTGGTCATGGTCTCATAGATTATGCAACGATTTTTCCGCATTTAAACTAAATAATTAGAAATCAAACGAACTTACCAAGTGAAGTTCGATGATAATTATGTGAACAGCTTCATTCGAAGCGATTTATTGTTAACGTATTGTAGCAGCGCCTCCATGTACCAGCCTTGCACGGATTTTTAGAGGTAAGTAAAATTTTTCACTGGCAACACTGTATCCGGTATACCCCTACTTTGCCCCCACTACACTATTTCTCTTTAACGGTCCACAGCCATTTTAATATCATTTTGTTGAAAGCTAATAAATATTTCACATTTTTATTTATCTAGGGTAGGGTAGGTAACTTTTCTAGGGAGGGTATAAATCGCTTCGAATGAAGCTGTTCACATAATTATCATCGAACTTCACTTGGTAAGTTCGTTTGATTTCTAATTATGTTTCACAGCTTCATTCGAAGCGATTTATTGTTAACGTATTGTAGATGTTCAGAGACAAAAATGTGAAATTAAACAAAACGGGTGAGTAATCACAAGTGACCTTTATTATATCTATAAATCATTGATTTAACTTTCTTCTACATTGATTAAATTCTTAATCTAATATTACACATTTCTTACAGATTTTGACCACCAGTAAGTACTGTAGTGGCAAAGATATGAGGATCAGTTACAACCTGCCTATTATAATGTTTTGCGAAGACAGAAGATGATGCACTCCATCCGGCAGTTTTTCTAATTAGGTCTATATTGACTCCAAGTCTATTGGCTGATGATGTGGCTGCATGACGAGTGCTGTGAGCACTAAATATGGATGTATTTAAACCGCTACTGTAAAGTGTATCTTTTATCCAGTGACTTAGTGTTTGTGATGAAACTTTTGAGTGTGGTTTTTTGTGGCTTATAAATAAATAATCATTTTTGCGAAGTGGTCGAGTCTTATTTATATAAACCTCTAAGCATTTAGCGGGACAGATCTCAGGACGAGCGTCGAAAAAAGGTAATCTTAAAACTGGTTGTGAAGAATTAGGCTTGGAGGTTTTTATTAAATCAGGTATTGTTATAATTATTTCAATAGCAGAATTTACTTGAATGTTGCCTAATTTTATTAATGAAAATGTTTGAACGCGATGGGCAGTCACCAAAGCCAATAGAGTTATAGTCTTTTTGGAAAGAGTTTCCAAATCAAGGTCTGTGTTAGGCCATTTTTGCGCTAAATAATTTAGAACGGTGGTTGGATCCCACGTCAAATTATATTTTGGATTACTAGGCCTTAATCTGTAAACTCCTTTCATGAATCGCTTAATTCTATCATCGTTCGCCACATTACTTATCAACAAGGATAATGCGGATTTATATGAATTGATAGTACCGTACTTTGCCCCTTTGTCAAAAATTGTGGTAAGAAAATGAATGACTACAGGAATTGAAACTGAGGAATAATCATAACCATGTTTATTACAATAATTTAACCAAGATTTTATACAAACATCGTATTGCTTATAAGTAGAATCAGACAATGATGATAACATAATTTCAATAGATCTATTAGATAAATGTCTTTTTAATAATGTTTGCCTGAAAGCTTCGCGGCAACCAATTTCAGGGTGCGGTGAAGATTGTGAGGCGTTCTGAAAGTAGAAATTAACAAATTTACGTTTGGTTCAAAATAGATTGGTTTGGAACAAAATAATTTTTGAAAAACTGGAAACCAAGGTTGTGTTGGCCAATATGGTACAACTACTATGCCATTTGCTTTGTCATTAATTATTTTTTGCATTGTTTTTGTGATAAGTGAAAACGGTGGAAATGCGTAGAATAGTTTATTTTCCATGGAATGGTGAAAGCATCGATTGCAAAAGCGTCCGGGTCGTTTTTCCAAGTTATATACCTGGGACACTTAGCATTACACCTACTAGCGAAAAGGTCTATTTCAGGGTATCCAAAATGTTGTGTTATTTGGCTGAATGCATCGTCATTGAGTTCCCATTCAGTGTCCTGAAATTTCATGCGTGATAATTGATCTGCTTCATAATTATCTTTACTGTTTATGTAAGACGCAAAAATAGTTATCCTACGCCTTTCGCACCACTGCCATATTTCTTTAGTAATATTATGTAAGTGTTCAAACTGTATGCTGCCCATGCGATTTATACAAGATATGGCAGTTACATTATCAATTCGTAATAGTATTTTTAAATTATACGATTCGTGGGCAAAACATTTAAGTGCGAGAAAAGCTGCCTTTAATTCTAACTCGTTAATATGTACGGTTCTTTCACTATCTTTCCAATAGCCAAAACATTCACCTGTGCTACAATAAGCTCCCCAACCCGTACATGACGCGTCGGAAAAGATTTTTAAATCATATTGATCACAAGTTAAAGAAAATGAACCATGATCAATATTATCTAACCACCACAACATATCACTATGTAAGCTGTTGGGGAGCTGAACTAACTGTTCGTAGCTAGGATTGGTAAGTAAGCAGGAATATTTAAATTGTTCAAAAAGTTTAGTGTAAAGCCATGCATATTGAATTGCAGGACAAGCTGAAATTAGTAAACCTATGAACCGAGCAAATTCACGAAGTTTACATTTACGCTTTTTCAAGAAGCTAGAAATGTATTCTTTTATTTTTGACTTTTTTGTATCAGGTAATTTTAATAACATATTTTTTGAGTCGAATTCGAAACCTAAAAACTTGCATAATGTTTGCGGGTCTAAGCAGCTTTTTTCCGTATTTATTATGAAACCTAAATTGTTAAGTAATGTTATTGTTAAGTCAACGTTATTTTGACATTCATGAAAAGTTGTTCCAATGCAAAAAGTGTCATCTATATACACAACTGATATCATGCCATGGGTTCTTAGATATTCCATAATTGGTTTTAATAATTTTGTAAACACATATGGAGCAGTGCATAAACCAAACGGTAGACAGTTAAATTCGTATAGGGTATTATTGTATTTAAAACGGAGGTATTTTCGGTGAGATTTATGTACGGAAATTAAAAAGTAAGCATCTTTTAGATCTATAGATGCCATATAACAGTTTTTTGTTATAAGCTTTGAGGCTGTACGATAATCCTCCATCTTGAAATGTTTGGTCTCTACGAATTTGTTTAAACATTTAAGGTTCAATATGAATCTCTTGTCTCCGTTTGGTTTGGGCACTAAAAACACACTCGATATAAATTCTCCTTTAACAGAATGACATTGAGAAATTGCATTAGTATCTAATAGGCTTTTAATTGATTTATTAAAATCTTGGGCTTCTTGAATATTCTTAGGAAAAACATTAGGAGAATCAGTACGATATGGTTGACATTTAAAAGGTATTTGGTACCCTTTGATCCAGGATAGAATCGTTTTGTCAGTAGTTATAATTGCCCACTCTTTGAAAAAATACTGGAGCCTGCCAGCGGTTAGTACCTGATCAGTTACTTTCGATGCGGTGGCCTCGTAGGGGACGAGTAGCGACGCGAGCTGCCGCTAGTTTGCGGCGGCGGTGGCGGCGGCCGATATGCTGGATGAGCTGGTCGCCTCGTATTGTTCGGTTTGTTGTCCGTCTTGCGGTGCTGAGGGTTGTAGTTTAAATGGCCCTTATTTGGACCTTTGGGATACCTTTGGGCTTGTTAAATTTTGGTCTAAGGGCGTGTTTCAAGGCATCTCCCGATTGCTGTATTGTCTTGGCGGCTTTAACCTTGTCGGTAACATTTTCCCCAAATAAGAAACTACCCCTCTTTGTTTCAAGTAAAGCATCTTTTAAATTTATATTAATAGATGAGATTACAAAGTTACGTCTTGTTTTTGTCTCCCAAAAATGACTATCGCATAATATACGACAAGCGTCACTGATTGGTTTTAAAAGATTTTGTTTGGACGTTTCATTTGAAATTACCATGTCAGTTGCGGATGCTAAAGCTGACAATGCTATACCAAGCTGATTTTGCTTGTACATGAGAGCCGAATCTCTTTTTACTAGAGAATCCTGCAGAGCTGCCTTTACTTCCGGGTTGAGAGCTGGCGCTAGCAGTAGGTCACAATTATTAGGGACGAAATAACTTTTTAAAAGTTTTTCCTTTACATCCTTAGCCAAACCCTTGGTAAGGACGTCTTGCCAACGATTGGCTATGTCCTTATGAACAGACGGACCCATAGTTATGTCCGTCTTAGGAGCATCGCCGAGTAACTGCAGGGTGTATTCATCCAAATCTTGGTCTTCCATCACTTCTGGCTGTGCTTCTGCCGATGTGCCAGGTGCAGGCGACAAAGGTGCGGTGCATAGCGGTGGTGGTGCTGGTGGTGGAGCTGGTGGTGGCGAAGCAGGGCACGGGGGACAAGCACGTGGCGAGGCATGTGGCGAGCCACGTGGGGATGCACGAAGCGGCGAAGCAAGAAGCGGTGAAGCTTGAGATATGTCACAAAATGAGACTTCCTCATTTAGTGACATATCACAGTCCACATCCAGATGGTAGTTTGAAAAATCTGCCAAAAAACGTTTCTTTTTAGAATACGTTCGGTAATAAATGCACTTTAACAGTTAACACTTTTTTAACGTGACAGAGGAAACCCAAGCTTGGTAGCCTCGCATCATTTAGGTAAATAAGTTAGAACTTAATTATAATTATGACAGTATCAGCCCCAATATGGCAGTACGCATCACTTTTTATAATGACAGAGGAGACCCAAATTTGGTAACCTCGCATCACTGATAGTTTTATAATAATTTTGTAACTTACTGTGTAAGTCTTCTTCGGATGAAGAGTTAATACGGAGATTTGTCGTTGCTTGTAATTTATTTTGCAACTTTTGTATTTTTCGACGTATTTCTTCTTCAGTTTTTTCTATCTTCCTTTTCTTTCCCATTTTGAGGAGCTATTTGTAGGAGCGGAGACGTGCGAAGGCTTGAGCACGGAAACGCGGAAATGATATTAAAATGGCTGTGGACCGTTAAAGAGAAATAGTGTAGTGGGGGCAAAGTAGGGGTATACCGGATACAGTGTTGCCAGTGAAAAATTTTACTTACCTCTAAAAATCCGTGCAAGGCTGGTACATGGAGGCGCTGCTACAATACGTTAACAATAAATCACTTCGAATGAAGCTGTGAAACATAATAGATAGCAAACAACAGCTGGGCGCCTAATCAGAATGGTGGTGAAAAAAAGTGGTAGGTACCTATACATCTGAGCTGGTCACCCTGATAGTAAAAGGTAACCTACATAGGTATGCCGAAATATCTACAATGTGACGTGCCTACTACCTATAATTAATGTGACGTACCTACATTTCTTTTGGTTTTCTTTAAAAAAAATCCAAATCAAGTTCTCATATTGGGTGGTCAAAGTTGCTATTACAAAATTTTGTACCAACCTAAATTACTTTACCAAATATGCGGAACGCAGAAATTTCTAATCGAAACTGTTGTTGAGATCTGCGGTATGCTCATTCCTTATTTATCATTCACAAAAGAAAAGTATTTTAATATTATAAGAGTTTTTCCCTATATGACAGAAGCCACTGAATTCTCAATTCAGTGGCTTGTGTCAAATCGATGCCTTTCTCTTGTAACGTTTGCCACAAACCAAGTAGGTACGTATGTTTCGAGTTCTGGAATAAAACGTATAAAAATAAAAATAAACCATTTCCCTGCCTCTATAGGTAAATAATGCAAATTATAAACTTTTATAGTTTATAACTTGCATTATTTACCTCCATTAAAACCTGCCATGAATGTATCCTAAGAGTAACATAATTCATCCAAGACCTCGATTTAATCTCATTTCCCTTTTTATGTTGGGAAGCAAACTACATAATAGGACATGACATTTTTTTTCTACGTCGGCCCCATTCCAAGAAGTTAGTCGAAGAAACGAAAAGAAAGCAGTATTACTACCAACACACTTTAACTCTGAGTAACTGAGAACATTGCAATATTTACCCCATGTCCAGCTTTTGTAAAGTACAAACAAAATCTTAGGTTATATTTAGTTAGCTTATCGCTCAACCCGCACGTTTTTACTTGAGCTGTCACCATCTTTAATGAAACTCCATACTGCATCAATCACTTATAAGTATCGTACGGTATCGCCTTGGCTCGGGATCAGTTAGTAAAACCAGCCAAGTGCATGTCAAACCACGCACAATGAAGGGTTCCGCAGTTGGGATGAATTTATCCATTGTAGTTGAAAAACTTGTTTTTGCAGCTGCAAATTTAAATTCGTCGACTATTACTCGGTAACTTGTGGAGCCTACGTAGCGGTGATAGTTTTCCTTTTAATTTCATTATATATACTACTGCTGTGAATTTTTTCACATATCCAAAACCAAGCATTTAGCTGGCAGGGAGGGGGACACTTGACTCCAATAAAAATTGGCATTTTAAAGCTTAATATTTCGCAAACGGATCCCTGAATCCAAAAATGGTTTTCACAAACTCACTCACTCACTCTTTATTTTTAAACGACCTTTCCTATGATACCCCACACCATGGGATTGACGAGAAAAAAAAACCATCCCCACTTTACATGTAGGCGAGGTACCCAAAAAAAATTTTAGTTTTTACCTCTGTCGGCGTGATTTATATGTATACTCATACCAAATTACAGCTTTCAAGTACCAACAGTCTCTGAGCTAAGGCGCAGACAGACGGACGGACCGACGGACAGACGGCCGGACAGACGGACATGGCGAAACTAGGTATAAGGGATCCTTGTTGACTACAGAACCCTAAAAATGAGGTGAGATAATGCCGATCCGATACAGTGTTTATACATGTGCTATGAACGTCATTCTGAATCAAATTCCTCAAAACAACCGTTTTATTTAAATATCGCAAACAGCGTAAGGCTAAAACCGCCAAACCCAATAAACTGCAACGCAACTGCAAACTAAAAAATAAATGCAACCTTTAGAACCTAGAAATAGGTAATTCTGCCGCTAGCAAAGGGTAATTTGATCGCAAGACGCAACCACTCGAGCAGCCCCCGCTGAAAAACGAAAAAAAATCCAGAAAAATTCCAATTTAAACAAAATAAAATTCTGTTTTGAAACCTTCAGTACGGAACTAGTTCCTGTTTAGAAAAATAACATCAAGTCGTTCCGTTAAATCGATTGAAGTAAATTCAAGGGTATTCGATCATGTTATTGCAAATTTCAATTCATCTAACTACCGGAATCCTTGAGGTATCTAGTAATAGAAAATGTCGTCCTTTTCCGAACTGAAATACTCGTACTGGCGAAGGTTATTTTGTTCAGGAAGTTCGCGTTTGTTTCTGGATTGAAACCTTCAGGGCCCTTCGAAATTAGTTCTTTAAACTGTAATGACTGTAAATGTTGTCTTACGAATTAAATCTGTCTCAGGATAAAAAAAAGAAAAGAGCTATTCAAGTGATATTATAAATACCCAAAAACTGGAAATTCCTAAAAAAAAAATTTACTTTGCTATTTTCTTGTATTAGGCCATTTTTTATGAGCCGCTCTATCATCTATAAAAAAAATATAGATATATTCCTTTTTTATGTTTAAAAAAGGCAAGGGTGACTGAGATATCAACGTACAGCCTAAACCGCTGGTCCTAGAGACATTAAATTTGGAGGGTGTGTTCTTTATGAAGAGTAAGTTTCCACTACGAAACGATTTTTCGAGATTCCACCCCAAAGAGGTTGACATTGGGGGATTTCGTTTGTATGAAAATAGTTATTAGGACTAGGCATCCGCTAAGAAAGGGCTTTTGTAAATTCTTCCTTAAAGGGAGTGAAAAGCGGGGATTTCAGGAAGAGAGAATACAGTTTATATGAAAAATATTATGCCTTTAGTTATTAAACTTGAAACCTATCCTACTAATAATATTTTAAAATGTGAAAGTTTGTGTGTTTGGATGTTTGTTACTTAATCACGCAAAAACTGCTGAACGGATTTGGATGAAATTTGGCAAACAGATAGTTTATAACCTGGATTAACACATAGGATTTTTCATCCCGGTAGTAGGTTCCCGTGGGATAATTTTCGACATCTACACGGGCGAAGCCGCTGGCAAAAATTCGTTTCATATAAATCTGTCCGACTTGGTATATGATTCAGTACTTTTAATACCTTTATAGATAGAAGAGGAACCTTAAGGAAACCAGGAAGACCGATAGGTATTCAATCAAGCCATATTTCCCGGTCTTCTTACTTCGAATACTGTAAGGTTTATTTTCAGTACATCAAACACACATAATAGTCTTGCATACTATGCCTTTTTTTTTTTTTTTTTTTGTGGTTGGGAAATCATCCAATGACTTCTTCCGCTCTGGGCGGAGCGGAAGGGCATGTCAGACTTTTACTGACTAAAACCCACCCGTGTTCCTTCAGTTGCCTGTTGCCAAGGTCCCGGTATCCCTTTCGGACTAACCCGCAACCCTGGCAGGCATCGGTCCGAGCGGACCCCGCCAATTGTGCTGACATCTCTTTGAGGCGCGCGTGGAACACGATGCATACTATGCCTAAGTAATAATTCAGTAATAGGAATTAGAAATTGAAACAAAACATACTTACATCTTTGTAGGTATGTTTTGTTCGAGCGAGTCATTAGAATTGACATTGCAAAGTCAATGTTTATTTTAATGAATAATATACTAATTATTATAAATGCGAAAGTGAGTTTGTTTGTTTGTTACGCTTTCACGCTAAACCGGCTGAACGGATTTGGATGAAATATAACACATGGGTAGACCATGACCGGGATTAGGCGATGGAATAAGTACTTTTTATCCCGGCAGTACGTTCCCGTGGGATAATTTCCGACCTTCACGCGCGGGAAGCCGCGGGTAAAAGCTAGTCTATTAATGACAGCGCAGGGCCTAGACAAGGGCAAACGCTTCCAAAGCGTTTCTTATTACTACAACGACTTTGAACAGGACTGACATTAAGCCCTTGCCGTGAGTCGAATAATTTTTTTAACTTTTCGTCATGGTTCCTGTCCTGTTCAAATGTCAATAATTCATACAAAAATCCCATAGAAAAAGGACACCAGGGCTCCTTATTTTCTATAGAGTTAAATCATCATTCATCATTATCAGCCTATAATGTTCCCACTGCTTGGACACAGGCCTACTCTCTATGAGAGGGAGTGGGCCGTAATTCACCACGCGGGCCCAGTGCGGGTTGGTAGATGTCACATGTCTTCGAATTTTTGGTTCTAGGACATGCCGGTTTCCTCACGATGTTTTCCTTCACCGTTTTGAGAGCAATGGTGATGAAATTATTTACACAAAGTAAAGCGCCTGTCAGGGTTCGAACCAACGATCTACAGCTCGTAAGTCGCGGCCGTTACCACTGGGCCACCACTGCTCTACTAGAGTTAAATATTAGGTTTATTTTTAGATAAGGGCAGGTCCAAACCATTTTGAAAACGCTCCAATTATGCCTTCTAATGTATCCGCTCCCATAATATCGACGGAAGATTTTAACATTCACCTTTCACGCATGTATTGTTTAAACAAAAATTTCTATGTACTAATTCTTGAAGAAGATTTAGTGCTCCTAAACCCAAAATACAAAGCAGCGAATACAATTCTAAGGATGTGAAGTGATAATTTTTTGGGAAAACAAATGTAAGTTAAATGAGTTCCCAAAATTACCTATATCGACGACGTGATTACGACGTATAATTTTGGAAAATTACTCAGGGGCACAATCTTATGGTAGGCAAGGTATGGCGGCGGAATCACGGCAGTAATTTTGATGCAGTCGACCTTGACGTAGGCTGGCCAATTATTATTAAGTATTAGAAGTAAAAAATGTTCAAGTACTAGTGGAACATGAATGTAGGTACCTACCTATATTTTTAATGATTATTTTACCAACGGTAACTACAGTCAGCCTCAAAAAGACGACGACAGAAATTGATTTTTACAATTTGTGTTCCATAATACTGTACCTACCTACTAAAAATCTGTTCTTTACAATTTAGTACCCAATGTGTAATAATAATAATATGTTTCGCGGCTACACATTGATAAAATATTATGGAGCAAAGGTTGTGTAAAATTCCTTGAATGATTGTCGTTGTATTAATATGACACATCCAGTTTTAGAAATAATAATAATAAAGGCAGTGATCCTCAACATGCAGTATGCAGGTTAGTACGAAAATTCCTCCAGTGTGAGTCGGACAACTTGAACCCTTACTCCCACCCAAATTCAGCTTCGGCTAACATACAACCTACTACGGATAACTACGCAGTATCCAGTATTATCCCCACACTTATCCCCACTGATGGACACTTGGCTTAGGCCCGTGCCATTAGTTCTACCCGGCTAGGCCGAGAAAAAAAATGAATAGAAAATAATAATAATAATAAAGCTGTATTAATCTCTCCACAAGACGTAGCCACAGCAGTCCGTCCGTTACCGAATTGGAAATCACCGGGACCGTACGGACTGCACAACTTCTGGTTAAAATGGCTGATTAGTTCACACGCTCGCCTGGCATCTCAATTCCAGTCATCCTTAGAGTCTGGGTCGCTACCGCAGTTTCTAACAACAGGCGTTACCCACCTGCTCCATAAGTCAGGTAGTCCCGCGGAACCGAAGAATTATAGACCGATCGCATGTTTGTCGACGGTCTATAAACTTCTTACATCCATTTTGAGAGTGAAAATAAACACACACATTGACAACAATTCAATAATGTCCGCCTCTCAAAATGGATGTAGGAACGGGTCCCGCGGTACTAAGGAGCTACTCCTCATCGACATGGCCATAAACCAACAGGTTCGTCGATCCCGTAAGGACCTCTCGACATGCTGGATAGACTATAAGAAGGCCTACGACTCGGTGCCACATACGTGGCTCATGAGGGTGCTGGAGTTGTACAAGATTGATGCAACTCTACGCACCTTCCTTGAGTCGTGTATGGGGCAATGGAGGACAGTTCTTCGCTACCCGGGGTGTCGACAGATCCAAGGGAATGATGAACCTGTACGGATTCGGTTGAGGAGAGGTAGTCAGGTCATATCTCACCTCCTCTACATGGATGATCTGAAACTCTTTGCCCCCAACGAATTGCGAATGATGGAGCTACTGAAGGTAACTGAAACCTTCAGTAACACCATCAGGATGGAATTTGGTGTGGACAAATGTGCAGTCATGCATGTAAAGCGAGGGGAGATTATGGAATCAGAGGGAATTCAACTCTCGGATTCCATATACCTCAGGTCCCTCTCCTCATCTGAAAGCTATAAGTATTTGGGTATGTCGGAAGCGTTAGGCATCAACGTTGCTGACATGAAGCAATCGTTGAAGGAGCGCTTCTTTGGTCGCCTGAAAAAAGTATTAATTAGTCTTCTTTCAGGCGGAAACAAGGTGCGCGCCTTCAACGGTTGGGTCATGCCGGTTCTGATGTACTCTTTCGGCATACTCAAATGGACTCAGACCGAACTCGACGCCCTGGATAGGAGGGTTCGTACACTGTTGACCGCAAACCGGATGCATCACCCACGATCATCGGTGCTGAGATTGTACATCCCGCGGAAGTGCGGGGGTCGAGGCTTTTTAAATGCGAAGACCCTCCACAATCGCGAGGTGTGCAATCTCAGAGAATATTTTTTTAAAGCCGATGTGGGTATGCACCACGATGTGGTAGCAGTGGACAAAGGACTCACCCCGCTCTCCATGGCTAAAGAGAACTGGCGCAAACCTGTAGTGCTTACTACGGAAAACCGCAAGGAGGTATGGCAAAGCAAGGAGCGTCACGGGCGCTTCTATCGGGCTCTTCATGAGCCCGGTGTAGATTTCTTAGCGTCCGTATCCTGGCTACGTTTTGGTGACCTTTTCGGGGAAACTGAAGGTTTCGTCTGTGCAATTATGGACGAAGTTATCTTGACGAATAACTACCGGAGACATATTATGAAGGACGGGACGGTTGACGTGTGTCGGGCATGCCACCGTCCGGGTGAGTCCATCAGACATATTATCTCTGGTTGTTCTCGTCTAGCTAACGGCGAGTACTTGCATAGGCATAATCAAGTGGCCAGGATTATTCACCAGCAACTTGCGTTGAAATATAAACTTGTGGACTCTGAGGTACCGTACTACAAGTATGTGCCCGACCCAGTTCTCGAAAATGAACATGTCACGTTGTACTGGGATCGGTCTATCATTACTGACAGGACTATTGTTGCCAATAAACCTGATATCGTAGTGATAGACCGATTAGCGCGCCGCGCAATGATAGTCGATGTTACCATCCCACATGAGGTGAACCTCGTGAAAGCTGAGAAAGAGAAACAAATAAAATATCTCGACTTAGCACACGAGGTTGTCGACATGTGGAATGTGAGCTCGGCTATCATTGTGCCGATTGTCGTAACGGCCAATGGCCTGATAGCCGAAAGCCTCGACCAACATCTCTCGAGGCTCTCGTTAGGCGGTTGGATCAAGGGCCTGATTCAGAAGGCAGTACTCCTTGATACGGCTCGCATTGTGAGGAGGTTCCTGTCTCTGCAGCCCTAACCACCGGTAGCTTGGACCCTGCTCCCGACACCGGCGGCCATCTATTTTTTATATTTTTAAATGTTTTTTTTATATTTTTATTTGAATTTATGAAATATTTAAAAATGTAAACAAATAAGAAAATAAATAAATAAACGGAAATAATAAATTTATTCAAAAAATAAAAATTGGTAAGTATAAAGCTTAGAAATAATGTAGGTATTACAAAGTATGATGCCTGTACTAGGATAAACCTGTATCACAGGCGGCATTAGTTCATATGATTATTATTAGGACAACTGATTTCTTAACAATATTTAACATAAGTTTTAAGAATAATGAGATAGTTAGTTAATTTATTATGTTATAATTTACTTAAACACTAATAATTAAGGTAAATAGTTGTTTGCACCTAGTTACACGATTACGATTGCGTCTGCAGTATTATTAACTAGGTTAAAACAAATATTGCATAAATCACCTTCATGGCTACATTAGATGTTGAAGAGGTCGGCTAATATGCTTAGACAGCGACAAATCACAAGTAAGTAGGACAGCGCAGTGGCCAGGGTTGTTACCAATGTAAAGTCCCTGACAGGACAGGACGTCCAATTTATAAAAAGCCTTGATTGAGGGATTAGGGCTTTCCGTATATCGGCTGAAACTTCAACAACGTAGTTACAGGTCGTAGCATCTCTCTTCCCCGATTTGTGGCTTAATTTTATGTAGATCAAGAAGGATTCCAAGGACATCTCTGGTAACTTGTCGGCAACGTTTTGTTCGGAAATGCATCTGAACACCTCATTTTCAGCTAAGGAAGTCGGCACTCCTACAATCACGATCCTAGGTTTGCGCTTGCTGGGCTCAGCGGTGATAAGTCCAGATAGAGAGAGGTGGACTGCTTGCTTCACTTTATCAGTGTCATCTTTCGTCTCGGTACTGATAATTACGCCTCCATTTTTTGTATTCCGGACACCTCGAACGTGGAGCTTCATTTGCTCGGGCCGTATGATTGTTTGCACGAGTTCTTTTGTTTGGACACTTGTTTTTTTTTAATTTGTCATTGGGATAAATGGCAATAGAGCTTAGATTATTGGGTCGAACGAAATCATTTGCTTCCTTCTTCACCATATCGGCAAACGAACCATTTCTCGCAGATCCAGAATCCTTAAACGTCTGCTGGAGTTCCGAAATCTGTTCCATCAGGTCGCGTTTTTCTTGAAGGGCTTCAACCGCGTTATACGCCGGAATTGCTTTTTGCTTAAGAGACTGGTATAGGACTGCCATTTGTGAGGTGCCAGATCCTACTTTACGGCATAGGGTAGAAATTTTCATTTTCTGCTCCGAGTTGAGTTTGCCTTCCGCGGTAATAGCGCAAACTTCATTGTTCTGTTCGATGCCTGACATCCATTTCTGAATCTCAGGCGTTGAAATAACTTCAACCGTCTTCGACTCAAGGGCTGGGTTTTGCGTCGTCGTCTTCGGCGGCGAAGCGGTGGGGTGCATTGGCCCCCTTGGATTAAAGGGGCTTTTATCCATTTTGTATTTTTAAAATTTCACTATTTCGCGTCCATTATTCGCTGAAACTACACACTTAGCAAAATTATAGTTGCATTACGTTAGTAATGCAATAAAGGAGGTCACTATTTTTAAAGTAGGTAATTATTAAATATTGCTATCGAGCACGTCTGTACACTGCGAATGCATATCAATCAATGAAAGACACCTTCACACTCGTATTAGTGACGTAGAGGAAACTTCACAAAACCTAACTTATTCAGAAACTTAATGACCCGTACTTCCGTACCCTTTGATTTAACACTTTAAGGATTATTGAACTGAGGTATTGACTACTTCGTACACCAATACCTAGATCTAAACGTGTTAAAGACCACGAAAAAACCAAACAGGACAAAAACTTACCATGATTGATTACTAAAATAGAAATAGCCTACGTCTTCAACAATTTGTAGTTGAAATAATAAATAATAATAATAAATAAAAAATAGTTTATTGTCACAAGAATTAAACATTAGTATACACTGTTTAACATGAAACTAAATAACGCTGCAGTAGTTTGTATACAGATATTGTGAGCCCTGCCTCTCAAACTAGGATAACCTGTATCTTAAGAGACAGTGTTCAGCTGTGAGGTTATTTAAAAATAGGCATCAAACAACTGCGGACTGTGCCAACTTATAGTAGGTACGTGTAAACAACTTAACAATCTTATAACTTTTAACAGAAAAATATTAAATTTAAGGAAAAATAATGTAATAACAATTTAAGACTTATGTATGTGAGAGGGTGAATGTGTGTGAGTATGTCTGTATGTATCTATACGTATGGTGAGTTTTTGTATGGGAGTAATGAGTGTGAGGTGTTATATGTGAGGGAGTAAAAGCAGAAATACGGCAACATCAGGCAAAACATTTTAGCAGAGATTCAGTTTGTGTATAGTCCTGTTGAAGTAGCCATTCCATCAGCTTAGCTTTCAATTCAAACTTATTGCAATCTAGTATATTTAATTCTTTATGAATTTTCTTGTAAATCAGTGAACTTAAGGTGAAGTATTGGTTTTTGGCAAAAGCAGTTTTGTGTCGTGTAACTGGGGGAATGTTGGTTCGTTTGGTGGGATCAGACGGTGGGACACTGGAGTGTCTTCTAAGAATGCATTGCAACACGAAGAGCTGTCGAACTGTTAATACCTTACAATCTGAGTAGAGTTGAGTTGTTGGGTAACGATAAGGTTTTCGTAGCATTACTTTCAATATTGCTCTCTGAGCTCTCTCTACTCTAAGAAAAGTAGTTTTAGCCGCACCACCCCATACATTGATGCAATACCCAAGAACTGACTGACATAGAGCATAGAACACCATTTTTAGAGTATCAGGATTTGCGGAAGCTCTCAATGACTTAAAGATGTGTATCAGTCTCAGCGTTCTCGAGGTTAGGGCATCAATGTGTTTATTCCAGCGTAACCCGGCATCAATTTGAACACCCAGGTATTTGACGTGATCGGTACGCGTGAGTGTTGGACATTGGCATGAAGATGACTGTTCTAAGCAAGTGTGCGCTATTATTGAAAGGGTGTGGTCCGGTGCAGTGTTCTGACGGATGGCGAAAGGAATATATGAAGTCTTGTTACAGTTTAGGGTAAGGAGGTTTAGGTTGAGCCAGTTTATTATTTCACGTAGTGCCAATTCCGCGTTACTTTTAACACAATCCCATGTTGACCCGTCAACTACAACCACGGTGTCATCGGCATATACAAAGATCGTCGAGTTGGGAAGGGACATTCTGCATAAGTCATTTACATATATTTGAAATAAAATAGGTCCTAAAATGCTACCTTGGGGCACTCCGTAGGATAAGGTATCATCATCACTGAAGTGATTATCAATTTTGGTTCTTTGAGTACGGTTGTTCAGGTAGTCTTTGAATATTTGCAATGCTATACCTCTAACACCAAGTCGCTCTAATTTGGCAATAAGTATGGGAACAGAAACTGTGTCGAATGCCTTCGAAAGATCTAGGAATATTCCTAGACATTTGGTTTTCCTGTCGAGATTCCCAGCAACCAACTGCGTCAATTTAAGTACTGCATCTTCAGTCGAGACACCGGAACGGAAACCGTACTGATTATCTGCTATGATCTTGTATCTTTCCAAGAAGTTCTTAAGCCGGTTACTAAGAATCCTTTCCAAAACCTTGGAAAGAGCAGTCAAAACCGAAATGGGTCTATAGTTGTTGACACAGCTTCTGCTCCCACCCTTATGGATTGGGTGCACAATTGCTTTTTTAAGTGCATCCGGAAAAACACCCTCGCGGAGAGAGGTATTAAAGATGTACGTCAATGGTTTTATTAGTGTCTGACGGCCCATTTTTAGCACTAAGGGTGATATACCATCCCAACCCAGTGCACAGTCATTACGTAGCTGCAAAACAAGAGACTCCACTTCAGATTCGTCTGTATCAAGCATCACGAGGGAGTTTGCGGGAGATAGTGGGTTGTTATCATCGTTACTAAGAACCTGACTGCTCATATCAGCAGGGCACTGGCGCTGTGATAGAATTTTATTCGCTAAGGTTTCCCCTACGTTACTGAAGAATTTACCAACTTCATTTATGGATGCTTTAGGACTGTCACATATTTTCAGTAGTTCCACAGGACTGGTTTTTATTTTAGCTGTATTTGTAATAGTTTTAATAGTGTTCCAAAGGGCTTTGGGGTTATGTTTTGCTTTCTCAAATTCATTCCTCTCGTGGGCAATTTTTAGTTTTCGAAGCAGGTCATTGCAAAAGTTGCGGTAGCGTGTATAAGTTTTTTTAAGAATTAAATTATCTGGTTCTTTACTTGATCGAACATGCATTTTGTCTCGATTTCGGATACACCTCAATAGGCCTGGGGTTATCCAGGGTTTAATGGTCCTTTTTTTACTTGGAATCTTGACATACTTGGTGTGTTTAGCAATGACCGGTGTTAACATAGTTATAAAATTATCCATCATTGTGTTAGGGTCGTCCAACTTATAAATTGCCGCAAAATCGAGGTTTTCTAGCTCTAGCTTAATTAACTCATAATTTATGGAAGTAGAATATTGACAAGTTTTACGAGTGGGACTTGTGCTGGAGATGGTAAGGACAAGAGGTTTATGGTCTGTGATGTGTGATTCAAGAACTAGTGTGGTGGTAGGCAAGCTAGATTTTATGAACGCGTGGTCAAGACAATTTTCAAGCCTAGTAGGTAGAATGTGGGATGGTAGCAGGCCATGCGATGAGTTAAGTATGAGGTAATCTAGACTTCGATCATTTCTACTGCTCATGCTAATATCAATATTCAAGTCACCAATAAGAGCAATGTTCTGCCATGTAGAAAGTTTCGTGTAGATATTATTTAAACTATCTAGGAACATATCAAAACTTTCTCTAGAACTGAGCGATGGGGACCGATAGACTGCCACAACAGCAATTTTACTGTCATCCTGTTGGCAAACAAGGCAGTTTCCACCCATAAACATAGGCTCCCACACTGAGACTTGCAGACTCTGTTTCGCATATATAACAATTCCATCGTTCTGGTTCGAGTTTATGTCTGTACGATATGTTTGGAAGCCCTTTAATATAGGTAAATTAATGGCCTTGCTTAGCCAGCATTCGGTCAAGACAATTATATCGAAGCTAATACTCGTTCGGTGCAGTAGTAACCGTAATTGTTCAAAGTTTTTGTTAATACTTCGTATATTTAAGTGTAAGATTTTCGTCGTGTCATCGGAATTCTTAACAAACTTAAGACAGTCTTCCGGGTGACAAGTCAGAGAATTGCCCACGTCTATTGAGTCTAGTTCTGAGTTTATATTATTTATTAAAGCCATTTGAAAACCACATAATATCCAAAGACATGACCTGATTGCTTAGTATTGGAATGAGTATGCAACTGGAGTCCAAAGAACCAGGAAGGTTTTTTGCCTGTTATTGCAAAAACTGTATATTGAAAAGGAACTCGTGTGGTTATGTAAATGTGAAGTGTATTTATTGTTGCAGTATAAGTTGTATAGGGGATGTTTTTGAGGGTAAAGAGTGTATGGGAGTGTGTGTAAATTTTAAGTACTGGAGTAATAATAAGAGCTAACCTATTTAAAGGAAAAATAATTACAACGATAAAATACTGATTAAAGGAATACGAGAGTGTATGCTTACTTATGTCTAAATAATTGTTTCTATTGGATAGTCACTTTTGAACACTAAGTTTTTCTAAGCAGTGCTTGGATTGTATGGTGATGGATTTCTGGCCCTCTTCTTTGCGTAGTAGGACTTTACCATTAGCCGTCCAACAGAACTTGTAACCATTTGCATTAGCAAATGTACGGGATTCAAAAAAGAGTTTTCTTGTGGTGCCCGACAATCGATCCGAGATGTAGATCGGTGTACGAGTTCCAGAGAGACCGATGTGCTCAGTATTCAATTTTTCGGAGTTAGCTCGGTTTTTATTAAATTTCCGGACCGCTGCGAGGACATTATTTTTGAGAGTGACGGTCTGGAATTCAGCAATGACAGACCTTTTGTCGCCTTCCTTACTGGGGATGCTGTAGACATCACGTACGTCGGAAGGAAGAACATCTATATCCAGAGCCTTGCATGTGTTGACAATAAGAGAAGGCAGTGGCGGTGAATTTTTCTCAGCAGGTAACAGGTTTCTTATTTCAATAGTTGAGCTACGGGAGCTTACCTGTATATCTATAACTTTACGCTCCAGATCCTCGATATGATTTAGTAGACTTATCCGTTCCTTACCAAGATTCTCGACACTGGACTTAATTTCCTCGTATTTTGTATTAACAAACGTGATACTTTTTTCCATTTCCAAATAGCAATTGTGGATTTTTTCATTTTGCAACTTCACTTCAGCTACATCCGAACTAAGCTTATGGAGAACTTGTTCTTGATCTTTTTTCCACGATGATAACATTCCCATAATTTCATCCTTAAAGTCTTGCAGCTCGCTGGAAGGTAGCTCAACGCGTGGTTTTTTTGCACGAGAGGTGATATTTAAAAATTGTGAGATGTTAGTAATGTCAGGGTTGGAAGCCGAGTGTTGAATTTCTTTTTCTTTTGGCGGGGAACGTAATGTTTTAGGCATGGTAGTCAACTGCTCCTGCTAAGTGTTTATAAAATACCAAATGACGCGTCGTAGTACTCGTAGTCGACAGGCACGTAGCACAGTGATTTGATGCGAGGTAAGTGTTTTCGTAGCACTCGTAGCAGTCAGCCGCGTAGCACTCGCCGCTCTGCCCGTAGCCCAGTTTCGTAGCACAGGTGGTAGGGATCCGATATTTTGCGTTGATGCGTCAGCGCAGCTTGGTGTGGCGGTGTACGTTACCGACTCCCGTGCGTGTGGTGGGCGGTTCAAACCCGACGCAAACTTCCAATCGCTGCGGCCTTCAACACTTTGTTTATTAGGGACAATGAGAGTAATATTGTTGTCACTTTCGCGGGGAGTGGCCTACTCGTAAAAACGCTTTAGGAAGAAACGAGAATTTAAATATTGGTTGTAGACCAATAACAATTATTATTCGCGGTCAAATTTTAACGAAAGTAGTTAGCAATAGATGCGCACGTCCGCTCACTTAGGCGCCCGACAGCGGAAAATGTTGTCTATAGAACGGTATTACTTATAAAAACAGTAATTTGGTATCTAAATCTCATGTATGAATGTACATAATTACATATTTAATAAAAAATTGAGGCAATATGTACATAATTTATTTAGATCAGAATCTTCAGACAGATTTGTCAACGAATCGCAAATTAATTATCGGAGATTCTTTAACTTTCGGTCGCTTTCTGTATGTTTATTTTCTGATATAAATTAGTAATTAACTATCCAAGTGTACCTTCTTCCGGTCAAGTGGAGTCTAATAGAATTTATTCGCAAGGGCAGCCCGCGATTTTCTTACGTTTTTTGCAATTTGCAGGTCAAATGTCAGGTAGTATGAGTTGTATCGTGATCAAAATATAATTCGCGATCGTATCAAATAATGATGTATTTACAGAATTATAATCATTAGAATCATTAATTCATCTCTCTTAGTTAGATTTGTTCCATAAGAACAAATCGCTTATGGAAAAGTTCTACGTCATAGTGTACGTAATAATAGCTAGGTAAGTATTTGGTTGGCAACAGGTCAATATCTCTCACTTAAATGAATAATTCATTTATTTATTTATTATTTATGTACACACAGTAAAATACAAAAGATACGACATAATTAAAATATGAGTACAAAGGTACTGCTTATTTCTTAAGAAATTTCTTCCAGCAGACCTGCGAAAGGAGAAACGAAAAAGAAATGTAGACAATAGTGTGTGAGAACAAGAAGAGAAAAAACATGAATATGCGAAGTCTTAACTAAAAATAACAAATATACCTACACATATACGCAAGAAAATTAACATATACTTAAATAAATACATAAAGCTTAAATATATAAACATAAATACTCACAACACTATAGGTACCTATATAATAATAAATACTCAAAGTTGAGAAGAAAGATAATGCTCTTTTACACGAAGTTTAAATAGAGAAACAGTTTTCAAATCACGAATACTAGGCGGAAGTGAGTTCCACAATCTTACAGCATGGACAGAGAAGGAATAAGAATAATAGCTAGTTTTATGAGGATGAGATTTAAGGAGGGATCTAAGGTGTGATCTACACGGTGCGTCACTAGGACGAGCGTAAGAAAAACGCTCACGCAGGTAGGACGGATAAGACGGGTTGTGTAAAATGTTGAAGAGGAGACATAAAATCCGAGTGTTCCTGCGAAGGCGGATTGGGAGCCACTTGAGTTCCTTGCGAAGGTGAGAAACATGGTCATACTTTCGCAGACCGAAAACGAAGCGAATGCACAAGTTTTGCAAGCGCTCAAGCTTGTTTAATAGCTCCTCAGTAGCATCCAGGTAGCAGGCGTCAGCATAATCTATAATCGGCTGGATAAGTGTTTTCATATTTGCGATCCCTTCAGAGGTAATAGTAGGAATCTGTGTAGTTAAGTATGTAGCTATGAATAATATCCTTATGTAAAATCATATAATATAATAAATCTAATTCATTTTTATGAGTGTTTTCAAAAATATGTTTTAAGGTTTAATTTTAATATTTATCATAGCCAGTACCAATTCCAATACCAATTCCCAATTCGTAAAATAAAAATATCCAATAACCTTTCTTGCTGCAATGCAGTGTACAAAATCGTCGATAGATTTCTGTAAATTGAAACTCCTTACCGAGCGTAAAACTAGACTCCATACTTCCATCAGTCGTCGGAAAATCCCACACCAGCTTTCGCAGGCGCCACTGAAATTGGAAAGGCTTCCTTAAAATAGCTAAAGTCACAAAACATTACAGAAAAATATTTACTACAAACACATTGTTTTAAAATAAAATGAATGTTCAATACCAAAGCTGGAGGCTTTTGTTTTTAAATAATAAGTAAGTGCTTCTTTGTATTGGGTACGATAATGAATTCCATTTTCTCCGGCGCCGGCGGCGTTAAAGTTGTTACACTTGAACATTATAAAAATGTATGTTATTATGACTGGGGTGAATGTCCTGCATACGTTGAGTTTTAATTTTAAAACGTTACTAAATAGTTGTTTGACATATAACATCAGGACTTAACTATTTAAAGATGTAGAAGTTATTTTTCGTTTAGTTTTAAGAAGATAATTTGCTCAACTGCACCTACTCTATGGCTAGGCTCAGTATACCTAGGTAATCGTGTACAAAAAGGAAACTAGTCAATGTCTCTACTTATTGCATAGTATGTAAAAACTTTCCTTAAAACACAACACTAGGAAAATGATGTATTTGGGAATATCATACCGACTTTTATTGAATGTATTGTTTTCTGTAGGGATTCCACTTTGTTTATCGATGTTCGTACGTAATTTTTCTTATTTTATTGCCGTAAACCGCCATTTGTATAAAAAGTATCCGAGTAAGAAAGTGATAATGGTATCAGTTCCTGAATTATTACTTTTCATATGAGAATAATGTAATACTGGTTGAATATTTGTGGATTCAGAAAAGGAACGTGCCACATTTATTGCTTTTTTATCAACGACATGAAACGCTTTGATCTCTTTATACATGTTAAAGTTAAAACCCGTTTTTCGTTAGAACTCGTTTTCCCTAGTTAAAACTAGTTTTTACTAAATACCTTTGTTAAAACTAGAAATACCCAGTCAAAACTAGAATTTACCACTGATATATTTGATTTTCAGATAAAACTAGTTGTCACTCCGAGAGCTTTAGTAAAAACTAGCCTAGAGAAAGTAATTTGGGATTGAAAACAAGATATAGTTTTAAAAATATTTATTAAAAAGATCTAGGACACAGAGTCATGTACTTACCTAATAAAAATAATAATCTTACACTAAGGCTGCGTTTCCACCAGAGATGTGCGATGGAAATGTGTCGTGCGAGGATGTGTAGCGGAGCTGTGAAAATGCGCATTAATGTGTGGTGCGAGGATGGATGGACTGGCTGGTACAGTATGCGCAAACCTCGCAACACATCCTTCTCAACACACATTCCTCGCAACACATCCCTCGCACACATCCCTCGTACACATCCCTCGCACACATCCCTCGCTTGTTTTGTATGCGCAAAAATATAGCTCTGCTGAGCCGTTTCCACCAGAGCTGTGCTGACCGAGGCGAGGTAAATGAAGCGATTCTATTGGTTCTTTACAAACACTTCCCTCGCTACGCATCCTCGCACATCTCTGGTGGAAACGCAGCCTTAAGGGATATTTTAGGAAACATCGACATCAGAATCAGAATAAGGGATCTCCCTTGCTTCATCGAAAAAAATTGCCAAATTATCACTTCCCAAACAATTTTCCGCATAATTTCATTTGCCAAATTATTACTTAGCAAAAAATCTCTTCACAAATAATTGTAACGCAAACCTAATATTTGACAAGTGAACGTTTAAACAATAATTTGTTTACCAAATTACATATACGACATTATCCATTATCATTATCTTCGATGCTCGCTTGCGTAGTGAGCGGTCGTGTTTACCTTTTATTTGCGACAAATACAAAATTTTAAATAGTAGTGCTATTCAGTTTTCAACTTCGAAATATAGTGCTCTTTCATATAACGCGGTGAGTGTCACACAAAATCATAGCGGACACTAGAACGAAGCGGATAGCATCGTTTCATACCGCTCCCGCATTATAAGGGTCACCCACATATTAACTGAGCGAAGCGATTAGCGGAGCGGAAGAATACGGTACACTTATAATAGCATGAGTCTCCAACGTACACCCCCTGAAAAATTTAACGGCATAATGAGTGTAACTGGTCGGAATAGTAGTTCTCAGCCCGACCTATCAAATTTAGGGACTCCTGATTATGATGAATATGTGTCACAACGCAAAAGAAAAACGCCGGAGGATGATTTCTCGTACCAATTTAAGGAATTTAAAAATGAAATCATGGGATTACTGAGGGAGTTTGGTAATTCTCAGACCGAAAATATTAATGGTATAAAAAAAGATATCTCATCTATAAACTGTCAAGTTATTGAAATGAAGACCAAAACGGAGCAGTTGATTATGGAGCATCACAACCTCAAGTCGGAATTTCAAAACATAGCAAGTACTGTCAATGAGAATCAGGAAAAAATACAATGTATTGAAAACGATGTAAAGGCTCTCCAAAGTACTCAAACTACTTCATCATCGTCAGAACATCATACAACAGCACCTATATGGGGCTGCTAGATGGCGGTGACACGTAAACATTACTTAACATTGTGCTCCTATTTCAAATAATCTAAAAAAATAGTTAAATTTATCTACGGACTGTATAATGTGTATCAAAGTGAAACTGGACGCATAAACTAACTGTGACAGTGTTATTGACGGTTATAGTGCAACAAAAACTAAAATAATAGTGATAGTAGTTTACCCAAACAGTGACTTGCATTTTTATGGAACTGGACGTTCGTAAGTTATTTCTGTACGTAGTTTATCATACTATGACATTCTGACAACTAATTCAGACAATAGACTTGAATAACGTTCTTCGTATGCACGGACTTGAGTGATTTTATAAATTTCGCAAGAAAAGTTTCGTTTTTTATTTGAAACTGAACGCCGACAACGCCATCTTAAATCAAACTCAAGAACTAAATAAATTGTTACCCAATCTCTAAACAGTGTTGCCAGAGCAGATATACGACACGGTTAAATGAGTGTTGAGTTCAGAGACATCTATCGACCTTAGAATAAGTCACATTAATAGTAATCACTGTGTCTTGCGGTCACAATACGACCACCAACTTCATTTAATATAAAGTAAACCGTCTGACCTAGAGGCTTGAGGACCTGCCTGCGGAACATTGTGACTCGAGTTCGAAACTCACTGAACATAATTATTTTTGAGTTTAACATTAAAACTTAACAATGAATTTCTTGGAGAACATAACGTTCCGGCGGACCCGCACACGATCGGAGCCAAATGATGACGAAAGTGATATTTTATCACAAACTATGAACTGTACGACAAGTAGTTTGCCAGATATATCTGAAGACGAAGACGTCTCTCAAATAAAATTATTAAAAGATGAGATCGCCAAGTTAACATCACAATTAAATAGCGCACATAAAGAAATTGAAATATTGTCAATAGAGAACAGAATGAAGAATTTAATAAGAAAAATGATATTTATAAAAAAATTGTAAACAGTCCAGGCCTTATACCATGACGTGTTAGAGCTATCATTGTTCCGTTGTGAAAAAGGGATAGGGCTATTTGTCCCATATAGCTCCATCTTTCTCTGACACTGGAACAATTATGGCTTTAACAAGTCATAGTACTGCCCCTGGAAAAATAAAAGTTAAGACAACAATAATGTCGCCCAAAAATAATAGTACAAAAACTAAACAAACCCAGACAATTCAAACTATCGGAACAGACCAATCTTCGTCTACGAATAAAAATAAAACCAGAAGCAACAATGCCAGCTCATCTAACACAGCTTAAAACATACGAAGCACAACAACTGTTAAAGAACCGTCCACAAAACATAAAATATGCCTTATTAGCAGCGAAACTTCCAATAGGTTATATACCATTGCTGAAAGGACAAAGTTATGTAATTATGAAATCTGTCATTATCGGAAACCAACATGTGGATTGCGACAACTTCTTGACAAAATTGAACGAAAACTGCTAAACTTCACGCACTCTGACTATTGTGTCATTTATATTGGCGACGAAGATTTTCATTCAACACATAATTATATAGAACTTGTTATGTTTATTAGAGAAAAATTGCTACCATTAAATCACACAAACCTTATAATCTGTTTACCAACTTTCAAATATATGACAAATGGTAACATAATGTTTAACAGCCGCATAGAAAAACATAATGTTTAACAGCCGCATAGAAAATTTTAATAATCTTCTGTACTTAGATGTAAATACATGTAACTATGCATATCTCCTAGACTCGAATCTTAATCTACCTTACGATTATGATACGTATAGCAAACATTATGGAAATTTAAATAACTATGGTTTGGAGATTGTTGTATCAGATTTGCAAGAATTAATTTTAAGCTTATGCAACCTAAATACTATGCACTCAGAAGTTAACTGTCACACTCAAAATCAAAGTCAAAATGAAATATCTACCGATTCGCAACAGATAAACTCACAGTTTTTTCGTTAACTACCTAAATATTCTACACCAGAACATAGCAGGACTAATGAATAAATCAGATATGTTGACTGTAAAACTAGTAGAATTATTCAACAAAGGAACTATTATAGATGTTATTTGCGTTACAGAACATTTTATACAAACGGGTTATGAGGATTTACTACACATAGCAAATTTTTGTCCAGTTGCTTTCTTTTCGAGAAACACAAAGAGAGGAGGCATATGCATTTTTGTTAGAGTAGGATTGCAGTTTAGAGAAATCACGGATATAGCAAAACAATCAGTTTCAGGCATCTTTGAATGCTGCGCTGTAGAGATAATAGCTTACAATATTATTATTATTTGTTTATACAGGATTCCTAAACATAATTATGACGTGTTTTATGAAAAATTAGATTATATCTTGACTAAACTTAGTATATCTTCAAGTAAGAAAATAGTCTTGTGTGGAGATTTTAATATTGATGTTCTGAAAAGAAGTAAAACTACATTGGAACTCGAATGTTTTCTAATGAAGTTCAATTTAAAACTAGCGCTTTATACGCCCACTAGGTTAAGTAGTCACACCTGTATTGATAATTTTGCGCACAACTACCGGAAAGAATACAAAGCTGAAGTTGTAGATTTGGTTCTCTCAGATCATACATCTCAGATCCTTAAAGTGCCTATTAAGAAAACATGCAAACTAAAATATTGGAAAACTAGAAAGCAAGATATATGCATGGCAAATTTAATTACTTTTAAAACGCATCTGAACTGCCTGACTTTTACGACAGTACATGATGCCACGGACGCAAACGAAGCTTTTGACAATTTCATGGACGATTTTTCTCTTTTATATAAATTATGTTTTCCGGAAAAAATTATAACTATAAAAACAAGCATCAAAACGAAATGGATCTCTCATGGAATAAAAATATGTAGTAAGAAGCAAAGGCAGTTACTTTGGGCCCATAGAATAAACACTGACTCAAAGATTAAAATAGTTTTTAAAAACTACACCAAACTTTATAGGAAAATTATAAAACTAACACAAAAAGCGCAGAATAATCATTTCATAAATACCGCCCAAAATAAAGCAAAAGCCACCTGGCAAATAATAAATTCATCCAAGATGTGTTTGCCGCAGGAGCCTATAATGTGCATCAATAGAGACAATTTGTCGTTTACACACCCAGTGGACATTGCAAATGAATTTAACAATTATTTTATTGATGAAATTGAAAACAATGTAAAAACTGACATCACAATGAATAATTTTAATGTAAATAAACAAACATCAAATTCGCTATTTATGCAACCCGTAACTATTGACGACATAATAAAAATAATCTGCAGCCTAAAAAACACCAATACATTTGGATATGATGGCATTTCTACAATAGTAATCAAAGGAGGATCGGCAAGAATATATGGAAGCTGGTCTCAGCACCAATAACAACCACACATATGCCATTAGATAGGTATTTTAATATAATACAATAACTAATATGGCGGCTCATTCCAAATCGCTGTGTGAAAAAAGTTGTGGCGATGTTTCGCAGGACTGATCTGGACGCTAGATAATTTAAACCTTTGAATAGTTAATCACTTCTGGTGATCATAGTTTGAATGTTTGCAAATGTATATGCATTCTGATGATAATATGGAATCACTGAGCTGGTCTGATTATGGATCTGGACGCTTCGATAACGGAACTCTTGAATAGCCAGTAGTAAACCCATCGAGTTTGGGCTTATTACACGTGTCTCAGCAAGTTTATCCATTTTACATGATGACGAGGACCTGATGACTGACCTGGACGCTAGATAACGGAACTCTTGAATAGCTACTAGTAAACCCATCGAGTTTGGGCTCGTTAGATGTGTATCAACGAGTCCTGTTCATTTTACCTGATGACTCACCTACATGGTTCCATTAAGTTGGTCTGATTATGAACCTGGACGCTTGATAACGGAACTCTTGAATAATTATGCCTCGGGCAAATAATCTCCTTTCAGTCGACACAAGATAAGTCAATGAAACACCATATGAAAGGACGAAACTCATGGACATGAGCATGCTTTCCACACTCACCTATAATATGGAGCTCAAACGTGGTCGTTAACAAAGCGTCAAAAGTCCGCACTCACCGGGTCAGCCAGCGAGCAATGGGACGAAGTATATGTATTCTGGGAGTCGAAACTTACTGTCCGTATAAGAAGCAGGTCATCGTCATTGGGTAAAATGAACAGGACTCGTTGCGACACTTCTAATGAGCCCACACTCAATGGGTATACTAGAAGCTAATCAAGAGTTCTGTTATCTAGCGTCCGGATCAGTCATCAGGTCCTCGTTATCTGGTAAAATGAACAGGTCTCGTTGAGACACATCTATTGACCCCACACTCGATGGGTTTACTGGTAGCTGTTCAAGAGTTCCATCACCTAGCGTCCAGGTCCATCATCAGATCAGCTCGATGGTACCTTAATATTGAAATTATTTTATTATCATCGCACATACTACACAGAAAATATTCAAAGTAGACCACTAGAAATTATTAATATTCAAGTGTTCCGATAACATAGTCTAGGTCCGTCCTGCGAAACATCGCCACAACTTTTTTCACACAGCGATTTCAAAAGAGCCGCCATAGAAGTTGTTGCTCTATATTAAAATGCCTATCTAATGACATAGGTCTGGTTGTTATTAGTCGTGGGGACCATTTTGTCCGGTCCTCCTTTACCAAAGAAATAATAGCAGCACATTAGCCCATATCATTAACTTGTGTATAGCTGATGGCATATTCCCAAACAAGCTCAAAAAAGTTATAATAAAACCCTTATACAAAAAAGAAGACAAGACAAATTTAAAAAATTACAGACCTATTGCAAAAATTCCAATTTTTTCGAAAATTTTTGAGAACGTCATCTCTCATTCTTTATACGCCTATTTTGAAAAGTTTGAATTATTTTGCAAAGAACAAAAGGGATTTCGTAAGAATACCACGATTAATATGGCACTTTTTGATCTACTAGCTAATATCATGTCATCTGTAGATAAGAGAAATCCTGTCTGTGCAATTTATACTGACATGACCAAGGCTTTTGACTATGTGGACCATAAGATTCTATTACAAAAATTACATAGATATGGTATAAGAGGCAACATCCTGCAACTAATAGAATCGTACTTAAGTAATAGGATTCAATTTACAGAAATTTCTAGAGTATGTCCAAAGAGTAAATTAGAAACCATTTATCTATCAAACCCAAGACACGTAAGATATGGCGTCCCGCAGGGTAGCGTACTAGGGCCGCCACTTTTTTTAGTATATATAAATGATCTCCCGAAGGTAACATTAAACAAAATGGTTCTCTTTGCAGATGACAGTACAGCTGTAATAAAGTGTACAAATATAAATAATTATCAGCATGACATCAATAATTGTTTACATGACATTATAAATTGGCTAGATAACAACAATTTAATTATAAATCTCTGTAAGACAAAAGTTATGCACTTTCATCAACGCTGCGAAAACCCAAACGTATCTATTACCTACCGAGGCTGTGATATTGAGGAAGCAAAAAGAGCTAAGTTCTTAGGTATAGTGATCGACAACAAACTCACATGGAAACCTCATGTTGAAGAACTGTGTAAAAAGCTAAGTAAATCCGCATATGCTCTCTTTCAACTTTCAAAGAAAGTCAACAGTCAGGCTCTCTTAACGGCATACCATGGACTAGTTGCCTCTGTTTTGCGGTATGGTGTTATTTTTTGGAGGCAGTCTACTGATAAAGAACTTGTGTTTAGGATGCAAAAGCGTTGTATAAGATCTATGTGTGGTCTTAAAACAATAGATAGCTGTGTTCCCTATTTCAAATCTTTGAAAATATTAACATTTCCGTCTTTATATATATTGGAAACGGCTTTATTTGTGAAAAATAATCCACATTTATTTCAAAAATTGTCGGCAGTCAGAAAGAATCCAATACGAACTCAATATGTAAATCAATTGTGTCAAGTGAAATGTAAAACCGCACTAATGCAAAAAAGTTTTTTTGGTATTGCCCCTCACATTTATAATAAAGTACCTAATACGATTAAAAATATGACTGTATTCAAATTTAAAAGGGCACTAAACAAAATATTAATTGACAAATGTTATTACACAATTGATGACTTCCTTAATGATGAAGCACTGACTGATTGACATGCTACTATTTCCATTTGACATTTTATTTTATTTTATAATTCTTCAACCTTTGATACCATTTGACGTTTTATTTTTTTTATTAATATGACAATTATTGTAACTTAAACGATTTGACATGTAATTCAAACAATTCGACATTAATTTTGAATTTTGTATCATTATAAATTGTTATTTACATCTAAAATGTCTTTTAAGTTTATATACTTAAATTAATATGTTTTGCATGCCCATGTGACGGTAGAGCATGGAGCACTATTATATAAAAAAGAAAACATCTATGTACTAATCACCCATGTTTGCAAACAAATAAATGATTTGATTTGATTTGATTTATATATGGTAACATAATGATCGAACTTCAAGAGCGTATGGAGCGCAGTAAAAATATAATAATCACTGGTGTCTCTGAATCGTACTCAGAAAACATGGAGAAGAAGAGAGAAACTGATAGATGTGAAGTTAAGAAAATATTATCGGACATATATCCGTTATATCCTGAACCAGAAAAAATAATACGCTTAGGGAAATATGATGGGAAGAAAACACGGCCTCTAAAAGTCTGCTTTTCAACATCAGAAATAGCTAAAACAATACTGAAAAATAAACTCAACTGGAAGGATAATAATATTAAAATCTACTCCGACTAGACACCTAATCAGAAACAGGATATGGAAAACCTACGAGAAAAGTTACGTCAACGCAAAGAGAAAGGAGAAAGTGACCTAATAATAAAATATATACAAGGAACCCCTAAAATAATAAAACAGCACCCAAAAATGAGACACAAGAGAAAATGCAATAAGTAAAACTATAGGCAATAGATTTGTAACACATGCAATCTATAATAACTATGCCGATATAATAATTACAAACAAAGCACTAAAATTTTTGTATGCGAATGTCCGCAGTGTAGTGAAACCCGGCAAATTGGATGAAATACGATGTGTAATAGAATCGTTCGAAACCAAGGTTCATGTTATAATTCTTACAGAAACTTGGATAAAGAATGATGAGGAAGCACAAAGGGTAAAACTGCCAAACTATACTCACTACTACAACTACAGAAAAAAATCCAGAGGTGGTCGAGTATCTCTGTTCATTCATAACAGTTTAAAACATGATTTTCTGGAAGAACAGTGCGAAGATGGAAACCATTTTCTATGGGTGCATCTTGACACATTTTCTCTGGACATAGGGGCCATATACAAACAACCAGCAGCAAACACTGACAAGTTTCTCGAAAATTATAACCAACATCTTGCAAGAAGAAAGCGAGTTATTGTCTTCGGCGATCTAAACCTAAATTTACTAACAAACGAAAAACATATGAAGGAATACAAGGCAATCCTGCGAGAGACTAATATAAAAATATTGAATAAGATCACCCCAGAACACTGTACTCGTGAAACCACATCCTCAAAAACAATCATAGATCATGTGTGTACAAATTTGCAGAATAACACATTCCAGATGTCTGTTATTGAATCCTCCATAGCTGATCACAAACAAATTTACCTTGAGCTAAACAGATCTAAAACCGAACATATAAAGAGAGTTCAATATGAATCAATAAACTATATTAACTTACAGAACGATATCAAAAAAATATTTCATACAAAACTATTTAATGAATATGAAGAACTGGAATCTCAGCTTTTAGAAACAATTACAAAAAACAAAATAAGGAAAACAGAAAGAGTGGATAAATAAGGACCTCGTAACATTAATAAATAAAAGGAACCAAATGTGGCACAGTTTAAAACAAACACCCAGAGACGATCACCTGCGAAAAGAATTCTTAAAACAAAGAAACCACACCTTTTTAAATATCCAATTAACTAAAAACCAATACTACTCTAAGGCTTTTGCAAACTGTAAGAATAATCCTTTAAAAACGTGGCAACTAATTAATAGACTATCAAATAATAAAACAGAATTGGCAGACCTTGGGCATTTAAAAATCAATACCTCTGATGATCAAATCTCAGATACTCAAGAAATTTGCGAATACTTTAACAGATTTTTTGCGACAATAGGTACTGAACTTGTAAATAAAATACCACAAAAATACCGTAACAACTTAACACAGACATTAACATATAATAAATCTAAAAATAACAATCCTGAATTATCTAAATTGAAACCAACCACTGCAGACGAGGTATTGAAAATAATAAAAAACCTGAATTCTAACACTAGCTCCGGTTTAGATGGCATTAGCACGAAATCCATTAAATGTGTTAAAGACAATATAGCGGAAAGCTTAGCAAACTGTATTAATAAATGTTTAAACTAAGGTTATTTCCCCAACCGTCTTAAAATTGCGAAGGTCAGCCCAATATTTAAATCAGGCAGCAAACTGGACTCTGGTAACTATCGACCAATATCGGTATTACCAGTGATGTCAAAAATTTTTGAAACAATTTTACATAAGCAATTGTATGAATTCCTAACTACTATTGATTACCTGTACAAAAAGCAATACGGCTTCCGCCCCAAATCGAACACTGTTTCCGCGACTGTTGACTTAGTAACCAATATTAGACTTAACATTGATCAGAAAAAAATTACTTTGGGAATTTTCATTGACCTGAAAAAGGCATTCGACACCGTTAGCCACGACATACTGCTATCGAAACTAAAGTACATAGGTGTAACTGGTAAAGCATATGAGATTTTTAGATCATACCTTACAGACAGGTCTCAAGTTGTCAAAATTAATAACCACCACAGTGGCCCTCAATTGATTACTTGTGGCATTCCTCAGGGTTCAATTTTGGGACCCTGTTATTTCTTATTTATGTCAATAACATATATGAAATTGGACTAAAGGGAGATATTACTTTATATGCAGATGACACTAGCCTGTTCTATTCTGGACAATCATTGGAAACAGTAATGAATCAGGCTCATCATGCTGAGCCTGAATATGAATCTACATTTATTACACATCTGGTTACGGTGAAACTTGCTTACTATTAATACCTCGAAAACGAAATACATTATTTTCGCTGCCAAAAACAAAAAAATCGAAAATCATAGTCCTCTTACCATAAACGGTGAAAAAATAACCAAAGTTAACAATGAAAAATATTTAGGCCTTCTTCTTGACAGTCAGCTTACCTGGAAACCGCAAATCGAAAAAATCCGCAATAAAATAAATTCACTAACAGGCGCGCTAAAAGGTATAGTGAGATGTCTCCCGAAGCATGTTCGATACACCATATATAACTCCCTGGTCAAGTCTCGTATAGATTACTTGATAGAGGTGTGGGGTTCAGCAACAAAGTCAAACCTACAAAAACTGCAAGTTGCACAAAATAGAATTATTAAAACATTATTTCTATATGATTATCTAACACCAACAGTCAATATTTATAAAGAAACAAAACTATTTAATCTGGCCCAAATTCATAAATATAATACATGCATTTTTATTAGAAAAATCCTTACTAAAGATATCCACTCACAAATTACGTTCACAAAAAAGATAGATTACCATAAACGCATGACAAGGCAGGCCAATAACCTGTGTTTAAGAAGGCATAGAACGAACTATGGAAAAAAGAGTATTCTATATGATGGGGCCCAACAATACAACGAATTGCCTAAAAATATAAAAGAAGCAAAATCTCTGTTTACTTTTAAAAAATTATTAAAAAGCCATGTTTTGAAGGATTTTTCTTTGATAGGATCTTAATAAATTAAGTTCAGTGGTACTAATAATTACTAATTTACATTACACACATACGACTCAAAATATACCTACCCTATCAAACAAATTAGTCATAAGTTAATAATATAATACACACAAGGACATTACTATAGTATAACATATAAAAACACTATGAACTACCTAACATACTTAAATTACAAATAAACAAAATATATACATACATAGGTACACTGTATTTTAATCTACATAAAAGTCTAAATAAATGTATTTACAAATAACAATAATTTAAATATTTTACCATACGTATTTGCCACTACATACTAACTACTATATTATACATATACTAAAAAACTGTACAGTAGGTACACTTAAACTCAAGTAAGTAATCATAATAAGTAAATTAATTTGTATGATATTACATAACATAACAAAAATAAGCTAAAAATATAAATATATAGTTATGAAAATAACAATAACAACCAACTAAGTACTTTAAACGCAGTGAAATAATCACTGTGTCATGGGCCTTAATAAACATAATATTGTATCCCTCAAATTATACACACTTACCCGCAATTGCGATACGCATACGACGTCGTGCACACATTTTAATATACAGCTACCCTCTTACTACAACTGATAAGAAATCCTAGTGTAATTTTGTCATAGTACCAGCAACCCGCTACGCCAACCGGCTTTATGTATTTTTAAGTTATAATTTGTATTTTCTCTGTAAGTGATTGTGTAATCTTTTGAGAAAATAAATATCTAAAACCGTATCCTTTTATAATATTCAGTCAATAAAAAATTTGACCAAATGAAAATGTGCGCACTAAAATCATTCCAAACATTGCATTGGTATAAAAAAAGATTGTTAAAATTTGTTTGGGTAATGAAATTTTGGCAAAATCTTTTCGGCAAAACGGCAGGATCCCCAGAATGAGGTACGATGAACTTTAATCTCGGTCGGAACAGTTTTAACTGACTCGCTTAGGAAAAGCGCGTTTTGTCTAGTAAGAACTAGTTTTAACTGATATTCAATTTGAGCATTAGTTAATTCTAGTTTTAACAAAGGCATTTAGTAAGAACTAGTTCTAACTAGGGAAAACGCGTTCTTCCTAAAAACTGGTTTTAACTGTAACATACATTTGTTCAAAACAATCAACAACAGATTAAATTAGATATTTTGGCAAAAAGTCATACTAAAAAAGATTTTTCTAAATTTTGGAAAACAACGAATAAATTAAAGGCCAAGCCGAGTCTCCCTGTGAGTGTGGCGGGTCTGAGTGAACCTAAGGATATCGCCAACGTTTTTAAAAATAATTTCAGTGTTCGGTCTCTCTTAAAAACAGGGCGGCGGGTGTCCGATGAAGGGGGGTTTTCGGGTTCTGGTGAGCTTGCCATAATGTTTACAGCTAAACAGGTCGGCGCTGTTATAAAAAGAATGACAAGAGGTAAGTCGCCAGGTCACGACGGCCTCAGCGTCGAGCACCTAAAGCATGCTGGGCTACATCTGCATAGGGTTCTTGCTTTACTTTTTAATTTGTGCATTAGCCATAATTATCTACCGCAGGACCTTATGCACACAGTGGTAGTGCCGATAATTAAGGATAGGACGGGAGACGCCTCTGATGTGTCCAATTATAGGCCTATTTCGTTGGCCACTATAGTCGCCAAGATCTTGGACAGTTTGCTTGATCAACAGTTGGCTAAACACATTGAACTCCATGATGCGCAATTTGGCTTCAAATCTGGTCTATCTACGGAGAGTGCCATTCTGTGCCTTAAGCAAACTGTCCAATACTATACCTCCCGAAAAACACCTGTTTTTGCTTGTTTTTTGGACCTGTCAAGGGCATTTGACCTAGTGTCTTATGATGTACTGTGGGAGAAATTGCAGAGCGATACAACTTTACCGAATGAAATAACATCCTTGTTTCGTTACTGGTACAATAACCAAAGGAATAGTGTTAGGTGGGCGGAGGCTCATTCGGATGTGTACCGGCTGGAGTGCGGGGTGAGGCAGGGGGGGTTGAGCTCGCCCCGCCTCTTCAACTTGTACATAAACCGGCTGATCGGTGAGCTCAGCAGCGCCAGAGTTGGATGTCATATAGATAGTATTTGTATGAATAATATTAGCTATGCCGATGACATGGCCCTTCTGAGCCCATCGATCGGCGCTTTAAGGACACTTGTGGCGATTTGTGAGTCCTATGCAGTGGCCCATGGGCTCAAGTACAATGTCAAGAAGAGCGAACTTATTATGTTTAAAGCGAGTGCCATAAATTATTCTGATGTCCGCGGTGTCTCTCTTTGTGGTACTCATTTAGCTTGGGTAAAGAAATTCAAGTACTTGGGTCATTGGGTCACTGATGATCTCAAGGATAAGACTGATATAGAGAGGGAACGCAGGTCGCTGGCTGTTCGATGTAATATGCTGGTTCGAAGATTTGCACGTTGTAGGTACTGACGAAGTAAAAATAACTCTTTTTAAAGCCTTCTGCCAGTCTTTTTACACGTGCAGTCTTTGGACCAGTTTTACGCAGAGGACATACAGTGATCTGCGTGTCCAATATAATAATGCGTTCAGGATACTGTTGGGGCGGGCGTGGCGATGTAGTGCGTCCGGTATGTTTGCGGAGGCGCATACTGATGACTTTTACGCCATAATACGCAAGAGGACCGCCTCCATGAATCTGTGTCTCCTGAGCGTGTTTTCAGATCGGTGGGACTCCCCTCTGCTGCGCCACTGGGTGAGAATCCACACAAATTAGCGTTTTTAATTAATTTTTATTATTACTAACACTTAGTCTTTAAGTTATTTTGTATACTAACTTAATTAATTTTCATGTTTACTAACAATAGTCTTTAAGTTATCTTGTATACTAACACTATGGATGAATGTCTGAAATAAATTATTTGAATTTGAATAATAATAAAAAAGAAGTGCCTCCGCTGTCGGCGCCGGTTGCTGAAATGGCTGCCGGCGCTGACTTTGGTTGTCAATTTGGCATACCTATTGAGTAGACAGGTGAGGTAGGCATAATTAAAAAACTTATTAGAGCAGATTTTTTTCCTTATCCAGTAATAAAATACCCGGAACCGAACTAGTAAGATTAGGTTAAATAATTATTATTAATCACAAAAAAGGTTAGGTTAGAACTGTGACCCCTACACTACTCAAATCGCGAAAAAAAATCAGCTGTTCCCTACATTTTGTTCGCGTATCTCGTCAAAATGTAGGGAATCGCGATTTCTGTGTTGGTCCCATAGTGAAAGTTGTTCATAATGATGAGTACAATGACCCCTTAAGAGATTTCGTGTATGAAATGATACACCTTATAAGATAGATAGATTTATTGACAGGACAGGACAACGTCTGTCGGGTAGCTCGTTTGTTAATAGTGTTTCGTTGATGACTGACAACATTCAAAGCGTTCAATAGTAGGACCAAGTAGTGCAGTAGACACTTATATTACCAACAGTGTGAATATTGAATGTGCTCAATTAGACTCATGAAGGCATTTCTTAAATAAAAAGTGTTTAAAGATTTTTTTTAACGTAGGACGATGGTGCTAAATAATTCCACTGAAAGCTCTTATTTAATTCCGAGGAACATGGCAGAATGGAATAAAATAAAAGTCACTTCAAGGGAAGCCAAAATATAAATGTTTAAGACACCAAGGATCGTTCCATAACGGAAATAAAGTTCCTTAATCCTAAATGAATAAAAACTATTGTAACATTTCGGTTCTGGAGTCATGACCATGTAGGTACCAACCAAAAGGCGAAGGCTTTCCACAAGATAGACCGATGACCTTGGGAAGGCCGCAGGAATCCGTTGGATGCGAGAAGCACAGAACCGGTCGAAGTGGCGATACTTGGGGGAGGCCTATAACCCTCAGTGGACGTCTTTCAGCTGAAATGATGATGATGAAAATGACGGTAAATAAGAACCTAGTGTAGTGTAACTTGGCCTTGAGTCAAAGACCAAAAGTTCGGAATCAATACCAAGTTCAAGTCAACCATTGTTATTTCCATAAGAGCCTATGGTGAAAAGCAACTAGGGAAATTTGATTCTTCAATTCAGCTAAATGGCATCCTTTGCTCGTTTAGAATGAGCAAATCAACGTGCATGCTAATTAGCTTGTAATTAGATATAAGGACTTTTTGTACATGTTTGTCATTTTTGTCTTCCATTTTTGTTCGTCATCGAGGCAATACAAGTTTGACTATATAAAGCAATTTTGGAGTTTCTTTGAAGAGTCACCTAAAATTCCGCCACATTTTGGTCCATTACCGAGCCGGATTGGTAATTACATGAAGATTTGCCAAAAATCAGTGGATTTGGATAATTACCGTGGAGTTTTGCCGAGGAGGTTAGGTATAAGCCGGCAACGTGACTGTTAACAAAGGACTTCAAGCTAATTTACGGTGTTAAGAATATTATTAGAGTTTAATTATCATCACCCAACACTCGTTCAGGTAGTACATATTTAACCATAATTAAGGATTTTAAAAGGTTAGTATTTATTTACCTGATTACTTATTTTTATTGTGAATAGGGACTTATCATTTATTTCATGATATTTATTTGCAAATACGATTATACGTTCTTTCTATTTGTGAAAAGTTCAGTAGATATTTCGCTACATTTATAATTGTATAGCAGTATTTTAGTTAACTGTTCATATAAAATAGTTATTATTGCGTAGGTTGGTGTTAGATAGACATTACAAGGCTTATTCAGTCAAGTTATTCAGTTAATTAAACCGTATTAGTCAATTAAATTGATTATTGTTAGTGTATCGCTTCAAATTTCGACGTTAGGTAATTAAGTATTCAAGTTTTAAGGTACTGTAGCTTAAATAAAAGTCTAAATAAATTTCATTTGTATTCACATAATATTTACAACAGGTAGCATTCACTATTTACAGTATTAACATCTTTATTTAAATTGATAAACCATAGTAGCTAAACGTTTGTACCTTATATTGTAGGTAAGTTATATAACAATACACCTAAGTTATTATTATACAAATTCCGGGTTGACTACATTCGATTCCCAGTATGTCCGAAGAAAGAGAACTAGTTAAAAAACGAGGAAGCTTCAAGGGACGCTTAAGGGGGAGTAGTTTGACAGCAAAAAATCATATTTCACCCGCGCAACCCTTACCTACCCCTCTCATTAAACACGACGAAAACAAAACACAATGCCTTCCCGCCAGCAGAAACTTTTCGTCTGGCGTTTATAGAATTCGAATTTCAATCTTCTGTAGTTTATTTTGCTTATACGATACGCTAAGCTTGAATTCAGAACTATAGATCATGTTCATGTTTTGGAACTAGAAACTCAATGTTGACGTGAAAAAGTTCAAATTTAAATGTTACCAAATTTTATTTAGGACCTTGTACAATTTGTACCTAATGACGTCTTTGTGGAAAACTGTGTTACCAAGTAATAAATATAATGCTATATCGTGGATTTCTCTCTTTGGAGGATCGTGCAAAGTGATACCCAAGTAAAAAATAATATTCGTATAATGAATTTTGCACTGTATTGTGCAACGAATATGCCATGTGTCATGAAAACCTTTCCTGCGCCAAACGCGAACAATCCCCTTCGAAAATATTTGAAACATGTGAAAAAGAGGCCGAGTTCTGTACAAAAGAAATAAATGTAGGATTGTCGGATTCACCACTAAAAGAATTGACATCTATTCATCTATGTAAATGGGAGCCAAAGTACCAAAGGGACTAATTATAACAAGGGCCCGAGGTACGCGCTCAGTACTGCGCTGTGTTTTGGGCGCGCGCCCGGCGCGTTTTGGACGCTCGTCAAACGCAACAAGATTTCCACATTTTGTTGTAACTTTTGAACCGTGTTTCTTTTAAGTTTATTACTAATGCGGAGAAAATGACAAGGAAAAATAGTGAAAAAGGAACTCGCGTCCAAGCGTCAAGGGCACGGTTAGGCTTCATTTACGGATGACCACTTATGCGGATGACACAGCCCTTCTGTCGGTACATGAGGATTCTACTACAGCATCAGCCAAATTACAAGTCCATGTCCATGAAGTGGAGAAGTGGCTTCATAAATGGCGTATTAAGGCTAATCAGGGAAAATCTGTCCAAGTGACCTTCACCCTGAGAAGGCAGACCTGTCCCTCAATAAAACTCCATAATGAGGAAATCCCCCAGGATGATGATGCCAAATATTTGGGTATGCATCTGGATCGAAGACTCACCTGGAGAAAGCACATCTGGACCAAACGCAAACAGCTGGATACGAAATTCAGATCAATGTACTGGCTGATAGGTCGTAAATCAAACCTGTCACATGAAAGCAAAGTAGCTATTTACAAGACTATCCTCAAACCAATCTGGACTTACGGAATCCAGCTATGGGGAACTGCTAGCAATAGCAATATAGAGATCCTCGAAAGATTTCAGAGCAAGACATTGAGAGTCATGCTAGATATACCCTACTATGTGAACAACAAATACATACACGAGGATCTTAAGATCAACACCGTCAGACAAGAGATTGCTAAACATAGTGAAAGCTATCAGACGAGAATATCAACTCACGTCAATGAACTGGCATCAGTACTGGTAGGCACGGGAAGTGTCACACATTCCAGATTGAAGCGGCACAGTGTCCCTTCGCTTACCGCGAGATTTGATCGCACCTTATGAAAGGGGCTCCGTAGAGCTCCTTCTGCTAATAAAACACAGAACGTGACACCTCAACTGAATGGCTTATTGTGTTTAACACAGATCGCCAAGTTACAGAAAATAATAAAAAAATAAAAAATAAAAAAATTACGTAGACGCGAGGAGTCGCGCGTGGCTTTGGGCGGCGCGGCTCGCACTGAATTCAAACATATAGCGTTGTATGAGTGCGTTTACGGAGACGCGATTTTACACGCGTTTGTTTGAAATGGAGCGTTTTTTGCGGCGGAGCCCGCGAATGGCATAGCCGCGTCACACGCGGCGTTTCATCACGGCGGCGCACGCAGCAGCAATGCCCGCGGCATACCTTCTCCCAGTCTTATTTGTAAATCGCACAACGGAGATGCAAGTTGAGAGTGGCAAGTTGCGACATGTGCAGGCCTAACGGCGCCCGGCATGGGCGCTCGCTTAGACTGCAGCGCTTGATATAATTCGTTACATAGGAATTCATACAATTTTATTGAGCGCCCGAAACGCAGCGTACAAAATACGCGTCTCGGGCGCTTGTTATAACTAGTCCCTTAGTAGAAAGTTTAGTATGGTCCCTCTTTGTAACTGTTGAAATTGTAGCTTTGAAAACATGCCAAGTTGCTTTAGGCCTCATTTACGGTGACGCGGGGCGTGGCACGTCGCGTGCAGTGTGGCGTCACGCGGCACGTCTGACGTTTTTTCTGTTTACGGTGCGGCGGCGCCTGTAGCGGCAGTTATCATCCCACGCGTTAACATAAACATATGGCAATATACGTCTTGATTGTCGCTGCTTTTTTTTGGGGTTATAATATATATTTTTGAAATGTGCTAATTAAAACCTTTCATTTGATACCCAACATGGTATGATTAAAAAATATTTTTTGTTGTTCATGATATGTCACCTAGAGGGCGCAATTTTCAATTTAATGTGTCTTCATATAGCCTTTGACCAGCGGACGATCAAGAAGCTTCCAACGATACCTCATTTGTCAAATTGTGATGAGTCTTTTAGAAGATAATATATGGGAACAGACATAGATAAATACATAGAAACCGGTCAAAATTATAACCCTCCTTTTTGCTTCGCCGTAGTCAGGTAAAAACTAAAACCCAACTACGACAAAAAAGTCAACTAAAGAGATATAAACAAGACATCACGGACAGACAAATTAAAAATCCGGAGTCATACGGAATCTGTTCGAGTTCGTTCGTTATACCAATAACCGAAGAATAAAGGTATTATTCTAAACAAGTTTTATTTAGGGGCGGTCAGTCGCTCCAATTGTTCGTCTAAGGGTCACCTTACAAGAAGTTTGTCAAAAAAAGTGGGAGTAAACGAATTTGGATCCTGAGTATATCGCAATAAGATTTAATCTCCAGTGCGAACTTTCAAATGAACGTGGAATGGGCTCGTTGGCTATGTTGTAAATTTTCTCCGCAAGAAAATTCACTGCAATACAGAGCAATGGCGCTAGTTTTACCTACTTCTTTCTATACTCCGTGCTACTATACCAGTCAAAAATCTGTCAAATAAAATGTATGTCATCTTGAGTTTTCAAATATCAACATTGAATTTTATATGTTTATTTAGACTCGGTATTTATTTATTTATCAATCAATAACACTTGTAATATTCGTTTTGGAAGTGGTTTTAGTGTTTTTTTCATGTTTTCTATGTCTCAGTTTCTTTTGTGGAATGTGATAAATTACGAAAATATTATTTACGAAAATAAATAATATCTCAGCGCAGCTAAAAATTTGAGCGTAGTCCTCTCGTCTCAACAGAGCAACGCCGACTGATTTGTGAAACAAAAATATGCTTGAAGTTCCCGTAATGTGCGACGGAAGATGGCTTCTTCCACGAACTAAGAACGTCGTAAGTCCTACAAGCTTTGATTCGTAATAAAACCAAAAATAAAAGGAATAAAAAAAAAAGCCTACACAATTTTTTTTGCCTTGTTTTAATACATATAATCATCTAATTTTTATCATAATAGGCATTAGCATTTTAAGTAAAAATCGAAAATACGTGAAAATTAGAGGTAACTTCGTGATATTTTTTTATCGAGAAATTTTTAATATTTTGTATTTCTGTTCCACAAAAAGTTTGGAAATATCATGTAGTTACTCATACTATTTTTATTTTACACCTAAGTCTTATCAATTTCATGAAAAATCAAATTGAAGACAGGCAATTTTGCTTACTACCCGCCCTTAACTGCATTCATTAATTACCTTGATGTGTCCAGCGACAAGGAGTTAACCAGTTGTGAGGTCAAGGAATTGCAGTTACGAATTGGAAGAATCGAGTCTTTGTATGAGCATTACGATGAGGTACAGTTACGATTAGAATGTCTAGTAGAAGATATTAAAGCTCAATACTCTGAGCGTACTGAATTTGAGTCACAGTATTACAAAGCACTGTCTAGGTCACAGGAGCTGTTATGTAAGTACAACAACGAAAATGAGTCAATGAGTAGTGAAAAATGTACCCGTATCAGTCAACGTAAGCCTGTTAAGGCCGGGACGTAACCAAAATTGCCTGTCTTCAATTTGATTTTTCATAAAATTGATAAGACTTAGGTATAAAAAAAAAATAGTATGAGTAACTACATGATATTTCCAAACTTTTTGTGGAACAGAAACACAAAATATTAAAATTTTCTCGATAAAAAAATATCACGAAGTTACCTCTAATTTTCACGTATTTTCGATTTGTACTTAAAATGCTAATGCCTATTATGATAAAAATTAGATGATTATATGTATTAAAACAAGGCAAAAAAAATTGTGTAGGCTTTTTTTTTTATTCCTTTTATTTTTGGTTTTATTACGAATCAAAGCTTGTAGGACTTACGACGTTCTTAGTTCGTGGAAGAAGCCATCTTTCGTCGCACATTACGGGAACTTCAAGCATATTTTTGTTTCACAAATCAGTCGGCGTCGCTCTGTTGAGACGAGAGGACTGCGCTCAAATTTTTAGCTGCGCTGAGATATTATTTATTTTCGTAAATAATATTTTCGTAATTTATCACATTCCACAAAAGAAACTGAGAGATAGAAAACATGAAATAAACACTAGAACCACTTCCAAAACGAATATTACAAGTGTTATTGATTGATAAATAAATAAATACCGAGTCTAAATAAACATATAAAATTCAATGTTGATATTTGAAAACTCAAGATGACATACATTTTATTTGACAGATTTTTGACTGATATATTAGCACGGAGTATAGAAAGAAGTAGGTACAACTAGCGCCATTGTTCTGTATTGCGGTGAATTTTCTTGCGGAGAAAATTTACAACATAGCCAACGAGCCCATTCTACGTTCATTTGAAAGTTCGCACTGGAGATTAAATCTTATTGCGATTTACTCAGGATCCAAATTCGTTTACTCCCACTTTTTTTGACAAACTTCTTGTAAGGTGACCCTTAGACGAACAATTGGAGCGACTGACCTAAATAAAACTTGTTTAGAATAATACCTTTATTCTTCGGTTATCGAACTCGAACAGATTACGTATGACTCCGGATTTTTAATTGGTCTGTCCGTGATGTCTTGTTTATATCTCTTTATTTGACTTTTTTGTCGTAGTTGGGTTTTAGTTTTTACCTGACTGCGGCGAAGCAAAAAGGAGGGTTATGATTTTGACCGGTTTCTATGTATTTATCTATGTCTGTTCCCTCATATTATCTTCTAAAAGACTCATCATAATTTGACAAATGAGGTATCGTTGGAAGCTTCTTGATCGTCCGCTGGTCATCGGCTATATGAAGACCAAAGCACAATCAGTCACACACACACACACATACACTCATACACACACAATCCTACAACACACTCACGTACACACAAAACACACAAACATACATAAACCACTCACGAGCAAGCATGCATGCACTAAATTTATATTGTTTTAATTTTATTGCATAAATTGTTAAGTTTAAAAAAAAAACGGGTGAAGACACTGGCTCCTGTAACACAGGTTCCACCTAGCTCAGGAGTCAGGGCTTCAAATTAGAATGTAACACCTTTTTATGTCAATAAAACATTTTTATTATTTTATTTTTATTTACATTGAATTGAAAATGGCGCCCTCTAGGTGACATATCATGAACAACAAAAAATTTTTTTTAATCATACCATGTTGGGTATCAAATGAAAGGTTTTAATTAGCACATTTAAAAAATATATATTATAACCCCAAAAAAAGGCAGCGACAATCAAGACGTATACTGCCATATGTTATGTTAACGCGTGGGATGATAAGTGCCGCTTCACGCGCCGCCGCACCGTAAACAGAAAAAACGTCAGACGCGCCGCGTGACGCCACACTGCACGCGACGCGCCACGCCCCGCGTCTCCGTAAATGAGGCCTAAAGTTATAATGCAACTTGGCATGTTTTCAAAGCTACAATTTCAACAGTTAAAAAGAGGGACCATACTAAACTTTCTACTAAGGGACTAGTTATAATAAGCGCCCGAGACGCGCATTTTGTACGCTGCGTTTCGGGCGCTCAATAAAATTGTATGAATTCCTATGTAACGAATTTTATCAAGCGCTGCAGTTTAAGCGAGCGCCCATGCCGGGCGCCGTTAGACCTGCACATGTCGCAACTTGCCACTCTCAACTTGCATCTCCGTTGTGCGATTTACAAATAAGACTGGGAGAAGGTATGCCGCGGGCATCGCTTCATCGAGAATTGCTGCTGTGGGCGCCGCCGTGATGAAACACCGCGTGTGACGCGGCTATGCCATTCGCGGGCTCCGCCGTAAAAAACGCTCCATTTCAAACAAACGCGTGTAAAATCGCGTCTCCGTAAACGCACTCATACAACGCCATATGTTTGAATTCAGTGCGGGCCGCGCCGCCCAAAGCCACGCGCGACTCCTCGCGTCTCCGTAAATGAAGCCTAACCGTGCCCTTGACGCTTGGACGCGAGTTCCTTTTTCACTATTTTTCCTTGTCATTTTCTCCGCATTAGTAATAAACTTAAAAGAAACACGGTTCAAAAGTTACAACAAAATGTGGAAATCTTGTTGCGTTTGACGAGCGTCCAAAACGCGCCGGGCGCGCGCCCAAAACACAGCGCAGGTACTGAGCCGCTTACCTCGGGCCCTTGTTATAATTAGTCCCTTTGGTACTTTGGCACCCATTTACATAGATGAATAGATGTCAATTCTTTTAGTGGTGAAGCCGACAATCCTTCATTTATTTCTTTTGTACAGAACTCGGCCTCTTTTTCACATGTTTCAAATGTTTTCGAAAGGGATTGTTCGCGTTTGGCGCAGGAAAGGTTTTCATGACACATGCCATATTCGTTGCACAATACAGTGCAAAATTCATTATACGAATATTATTTTTTACTTGGGTATCACTTTGCACGATCCTCCAAAGAGAGAAATCCACGATATAGCATTATATTTATTACTTGGTAACATAGTTTTCCACAAAGACGTCATTAGGTACAAATTGTACAAGGTCCTAAATAAAATTTGGTAACATTTAAATTTGAACTTTTTCACGTCAACATTGAGTTTCTAGTTCCAAAACATGAACATGATCCATAGTTCTGAATTCAAGCTTAGCGTATCGTATAAGCAAAATAAACTACAGAAGATTGAAATTCTTATTCTATAAACGCCAGACGAAAAGTTTCTGCTGGCGGGAAGGCATTGTGTTTTGTTTTCGTCGTGTTTAATGAGAGGGGTAGGTAAGGGTTGCGCGGGTGAAATATGATTTTTTGCTGTCAATACACGCCCCCTTAAGTTGCCCACAATACAGTTACCTAAATTTAATTGGACTTTTAGCAATTGGTTGGAGTTCCGTGACACTTATACTAGCCTCATTCACTGTAACGATGAAATCGACCAAGTTAACAAATTCCATTATTTGCGAGCATCCCTGGAAGGATCTGCTGCTGTTGTAATCCAGGCGATTGAATTCTCCGCAAGCAATTATGAGACAGCTTGGAAGCTAATTTGTGATCGTTTCGATAACAAAAGGTTGTTAGTTCAAAATCATGTGTCATCCTTATTTAACTTGAATGCTATTGCAAAGGAGTCCTCTGTTGCGTTGAAAGGATTGATTGACCAACTCAACAAAAATCTCCGTGCTTTGGAATCGTTAGATGAGCCCATCAAGTATTGGGACACTTTATTAATATTTATAGTAACTCGGAAGCTGGACCAACTAACGTATCGTGAGTGGGAAGAGCACAAAGGTCGTATAGACAAAGATAGCACAATAACATTTGCTGCACTCGTTCAATTCATTCGGTTTCGGGCTGATTTGTTAGAAACATTAGAAACAGCACGAAATAGTAGTAATCCCACTCCCGCTAAGCCTAGTTTAAATACTAATAAGATGAAATCTTTGGTTGTATCACAAGATTCTAATAATTCCAGCACTGAATTAAGTAAGTTGTGCCCGCACTGTAAAGCTGATCACGTTTTAAGTAGTTGTTCACAATTCCTTGCACTTAGCATAGACGCACGACTCAAACTAATACCTAACTATAAAGTGTGCTATAACTGTTTCCGTGCAGGTCACTTTGCCAACCGATGCAAAAAGCCGGGATGCAAGATAACATGTCATGTTAAAATGACGTCATTAGACAATAGTTATGTTGCTAAGTTTTATTGTTTTGTTTTGCCATCATTAACGACTGTTGTGCCCTGTCGTGAAGTTGACATTTCTGACCTGAATATACCAGATAATATCTGTTTAGCTGACCCCACCTTTTACAAGCCTTCAGAAGTAGATGTCCTAATAGGAGCGGATCTCTTTTGGGACTTGGTTGGTTCACAGAGAATTAGACTAGGAGTAGGTAAGCCAGTGTTGTGTGAAACGTTGTTAGGCTGGATTGTTTCTGGCCCTGTTACCTATAATCATAATGGTAAATTAATGACCAATACTATTTCATGCAATTTAACTCAAACTGATTCCCCTAGTAACGGTGATTTTAAAAAAATTAGCACCGATTTAGAAAAATTCTGGAATCTGGAAGAGATTAATTCACAATCCTCACATTATTTACCCGAGGAAAAGTTGTGTGAGGAGCATTTTGTTAAGAATACGACACGTTTAGAGAACGGTCATTTTTGTGTTCGTATTCCTGTTAGGCAAAATCCTTCTATTTTAGGAGAATCTTTCCAAAGGGCTTCTAAGTGTCTAAATTCTCTAGAACGTAGACTGAAGTGCAAGCCTGAGTTCGGTAAGTTATATCGTGACTTCATGTCTGAATATGAGACTTTAGGACATATGACCGAAAAAAAGGATAATGACAGTGCCCGTGGATATTTCATACCACACCAAGGGGTACTGCGTGAAAGTAGCACTACTACCAAGCTCCGTGTTGTTTTTAATGCAAGCTGTGCTACTTCTTCAGGAGTATCCTTCAATGACGTGCAGATGGTGGGTCCTACAGTGCAGGACGATCTTATATCTATACTTCTACGGTTTCGACAACACAAGTTCGTATTGTCAGCTGATGTTGCGAAGATGTATAGATGTATATACGTCCACCCATCTGATAGGTACCTGCAACAGGTGCTCTGGCGTGACAATGCATGCGATCCTGTCAAGGTTTATAAATTGAATACCGTCACATATGGTACAGCTAGTGCACCATTTCTTGCTACACGTTGCCTCAAGCAAATAGGGATGGACTATGAAGCCAATGACACTAAGATAACTTCGTGTTCTGTTGGTGAGTCATCGTCAGGTATTAGCAGAGATAGGATTGCTGACGTCATCAAGCATGATTTTTACGTCGATGACCTGTTGACTGGAGCTGATGATTTAAATGAAGTTATGTTTATCCGCACAGAGGTCACCAACGCACTAGCATCTGCTTGCATGCCGCTTAGAAAGTGGAGGTCTAACGTTCCTAAATTAGTCTCCGGAGCTTCTCAGTCGTCATTAGATTTAGATATGGGATCTAATGAACCCAATAAGTTGTTAGGGCTTGACTGGTTTTCTAGTTCCGACGAATTTGGATTTTCAAGTTTAACATTGCCTTCTACGGATTTTGTTACCAAGCGTGATATACTTTCTGCCATAGCACGTATTTTTGACCCCCTAGGACTTTTGTCTCCTTGCGTAGTTACAATGAAAATGTTTTTACAACGGATGTGGTTAGACAAGCTCTCGTGGGATGAGCCATTAACACCGGCACTTAATGCGAGTTGGAATGCTATTATTAAATCATTGCCGCTTATCAATAATTATCGTGTTACACGACTCGTTATATGTAATGCATTTACTACACTGGAACTATATGTATTCACAGACGCATCTGAGCGTGCGTATGGTGCGTGCGTCTATGTACGCAGTGCCAATGATCAGGGTGAGTACATGGTTCGTCTTTTGGCTGCTAAAAGTCGAGTGGCACCGATTAAGCCGACCACCATTCCAAGACTGGAATTGTGTGGCGCCGTAGTCGGAGCTCGTTTGTGTGAGAAGGTTATCAGTTCACTGCGATTAAAGTTTAGTCATGTGTATTGTTGGACTGACTCCACCGTCGTGTTGGGATGGTTGCAGATGTTACCTTCTAAGCTTCAGCCATTTGTGCGCAATCGCGTTGCTGAAGTTTTAGATAAGGCAGGACACTGTACTTGGCGACACATTCCAACAGCCAAGAACCCTGCAGACCTAATATCTCGTGGCGTAGATATTAGTGTTCTGCAATCGTTGGACTTGTGGTGGAGTGGTCCCAGTTTTTTGAAGCAAGTCCAGTCTCATTGGCCGTCTCAAAATAAATCATTAGAACCAGACAAGCTGCCTGAAACTCGACCTCATGTTTTATTGAGCGCCAGTGTTAGTAATAGTAGTCATTATAATTCATTCATTGATTTTAATCGTTTTTCTAGTTATTTAAAGCTGATCCGTAGTGTAGCAACAGTATAAGGTTTATAAAATTGTGTAGGAAACATTCTTCTATCGGTAAATTTCTATCACAAGTCGAGTTGCAGGATGCATTTAATGTTATTATAATTAAAAGCCAAATTGAGTCTTTTCCCGAGTATGAATTAGTCATTAATAATCAGAAGTTACCTTATAAAAGTGCCCTTATAAAATTTAACGTATTCTTAGATAATAATAAAATCATGCGTGTCGGAGGACGCTTAGCAAATTCAAATTTTACTTTTGATAAAAAGCACCCCATTCTTTTACAGTCCACTCACAAATTTACGAGGTTACTATTTGAATTTGAACATGTAAAGCTGATGCATGCAGGCCCTCAGTTATTGCTGGCTTCGATTAGGGATTCATACTGGCCCATAGGCGGACGAAGCCTAGCTAAGAGTTGTTATCGTAATTGCGTGCGTTGTTGTCGCATGGCGGGTAGAACAGTTACTCCTTTGATGGGTAATTTGCCACAGCAGCGTCTCCTTCCAGGCGGTTATCCATTTGAAAGCACTGGTGTGGATTATGCAGGTCCCATCATGGCTGCTAGTAGGCAAGGTCGTGGATGCAGGCTAGTAAAAGTGTACATAGCCATTTAGAGCTGGTGAGTGACTTAACCAGCAATAAGTATTTACTAGCTTTATCAAGATTTATCTCGCGACGGGGAAAACCTAGTGACATCTACTCCGACAACGGTACCTCTTTCGTCGGTGCCTGCAACGATCTTTCGAAGTTCCTTAAGTCTAATTGCAATTCCTTGGGCGAGCAATTGGCTAATGACGGAATTAAATTCCATTTTATACCAGCGCGCTGGTATAAAATGCAGCGTACACTCCTCATTTTGGCGGACTCTGGGAAGCGGGTGTTAAGTCAACAAAATATCATCTCAGGCGAGTGTTGGGAAATTGTAAGTTAACATTTGAAGAGCTTAACACTACATTAGTTCAGATTGAGGCGATACTGAATTCACGTCCACTGACGCCGCTGTCATCCGATCCAGCTGACTGCACCCCACTGACTCCGGGTCATTTTCTTGTTGGCCGGCCGCTGACGTCACTTCCGCAGCAAGATCTACAGAATCACTCCACTGCTTCACTGTCTCGTTTCCAACGGATCGAGCAGCTACGCCAGCATTTTTGGGCTCGTTGGAGTAAGGAGTTTGTGTCCGAGCTGCAGCAGAGGACAAAGTGGCATACCTGCAAAGATACACTAAAGCTGGGTTCTTTGGTCATCATTAAGGAGGACCATCTTCCTCCTCTTAAATGGAGATTGGGAAGAGTCGTTGCCGTCCATCCAGGGTCAGATGGAATTGTTCGTGTGGCAGACGTCAAAACATCCGCTGGAGTCGTCAGAAGAGCCTTTAACAGGATTTGCCCACTGCCCGTTGATTCTGCGTCTGGTTGAAAGCGTCTCTGCTGCTTCCAACGTCTGGGGGCATGTTCGAGCCTACGCCTGCTCGTTTAGAATGAGCAAATCAACGTGCATGCTAATTAGCTTGTAATTAGATATAAGGACTTTTTGTACTTGTTTGTCATTTTTGTCTTCCATTTTTGTTCGTCATCGAGGCAATACAAGTTTGACTATATAAAGCAATTTTGGAGTTTCTTTGAAGAGTCACCTAAAATTCCGCCACATCATCTGACACCCTTATATTACGTAAAAATTATCTAGATTATCTCCAAGATCATAGGTCAGATGACTTTAAAACTTTTATTGCAAAAAATATACAACATTATTTTTTGTTTATGCTAAACGAAAAAAAAATCAGCTGTTCCATATATTTTGTCTATTTAAGTAAACACAAATGTACTTACTGAATAGCTGTTTTTTTTTTTCGTGATTTCAAGGTTTGTCCCATAGAAAAAGTTGTTCAAAATGATGAGTACAATGACCCCTTTTCGGGTTTAGCATAAACAAAAAATAATGTTGTATAAGTGCGGGTGACGGGCGATTTGATTCACTTTGCTTCCAGCGCTCGGTGTGGTAACACGTCGTGTTCTGGTTTGCTATTGGTGAATCGTCATCCTGAGGATGCCTCGTTGAGATGTGAAACACGTGTCGATTTCTTACAGGGTTTTTATGACTGTTGAAGAATAGTTAAGCGGAATAGGTTACTAAATATTTCTACGTCTATTGTATTTTATAATGGATTTCCGCAAAGTCACGCCTGAATCAATTAACTTGAGTGGTTTAGAAGTTATGAGGGAACACATGCATATACATACATACAAACAAACATACATACATTCTGGTCAAAATCATAACCCTCCTTTTTGCTTCGCCGTAGTCGAGTAAAAAGTAAGCCAAGTGTGGGCCATTCTGTACACGCCCTTCTACGTACAACTACATTAAACGACAAAGCTGACTGCTTGGAGTGACACTAAAAGCTTCATGTAAATAACATTATCCAAGAGACTTTTCATGTACCGAATACCGAAAAGTTCTAACTTTACCTACTTGTCTACTAAAACATTTTACTTTAACGTTAGGTACATAAGAACGCTGATGCGAGAAATTTTTAGGGTTCCTTAGTCAACAAGTAACCCTTATAGATTCGCCATGTCCGTCTGTCTGTCCGCGGCTTAGCTCAGAGACTCTTATTGCTAGAAAGATGTAATTTGGTATAGGTAAATCACGCCGACAAAGTGGTAAAATAAACTCATAAAAATATTTTTTATAGGGTACCTACACGTAAAGTGGAGTTTTTTTTTTTCTCGTCTATCCCATGTTGTGGGGTGTCGTTGGATAGGTCGATCAAAAGTGAGTTTGTGAAAACCATTTATGGATTCAGGGTTCCGTTTGCGAAATATTAAGCTTTAAAGTGCTAATTTTTATTAGAGTCAAGTGTCCCCCCTACCAGCTAAATGATTGGTTTTGGATATGTGAAAATATTCACGGCAGTAGTATATATATATTACTAGCACTATGCCCGCGACTTTGTCTGCGTGTATTTCGTACTTTCCCCTAAAAACTTCAGCAAGCCCTCCACCTCCTTTGAAAGATAGTTTTCGAAATTCATATTTACGACATTATTACCCACCACGTCCTCTTTTATTTTTTGTTTTAAGTATTAGTATCGTACCAAGTTTCGATTTATTCCAGCAGCGCGTTAAAATTTTTATTTACTTTGACACACCCTCAGACCAATAAAAAGTAATAGATACTTTTTATTGGTCTGAGGACACACCACGATTCCTCTATGTGAAGGGTTGCATAAAAAACTAAAAGTGACAATCTTTATTATTTACTAAGTAGCAAGTATTGCCAAATTTCAAGTCTATTAACTCAAGGAATAAGATTTCCCCCCCCCTTTTCACCCCCGTGTAGGTCGAATTTCCAAAAAGCCTTTCTTAGTGGATGCCTATGTCCTAATAACTCTCTGTGTGACAAATTTCAGCCCAATCCGTTCAGTAGTTTGAGCTGTGATATAGACTACCCCTTTTCACCCCGTTAGGAGTAGATTTTTAAAAACACTGATTCACATTATTCTTAATTTTTTGTTGTTAGTATAAATACAAAGTTGCTAGTTAACCGGACCGCGCTTTAAAATTCTTCTATACAAACTTTAACACCTTTGACACCTTTTTTTTTTTGACTTAACGAAAAAGAAAAATCTCGAAAAATTTAGCACTCTGGATAGGATTTGAATATTTATATAAAAAATAGGAATTACTTTATCGACTCATACAGTGAAATAGTTTGAGAAGAGCGGGCGTAGCGAGCTCGAAAATTTTAGGACCCCGCCCCTGATAGGTAAGGTTTTCTTCATACATAAATAGGAGTTACTTTGTCGACTTTTACAGAAAAGTCTGCGAAAAAGAGAATGTAGGATGCAAGAGCGAGCGTAGCGAGCTCGAAAATTTTATCACTCTACGTTTATATTTAGGGGGCCCCCAACAAATACTGCCTTTTACTTACTGAACATATTTTCGCGTTGTTTGGGATTTGATTAAAAAGTATTTCTAAAGATTTGGGGGCCCCCAGAATCGGGGGCCCTGATCGGACCGCACCCGATACTTTGATTGACTTCCTAGCCGTCTAAAGTAACGTAAACAAACATAATGTGAAATCCCCAGCTCTGGCCGGCGGGGATTCACCACGATAGCAACGCAACGCTAGCAAATGTTGCTAAACTAAATAAAAACATGTCAATATATATATCGTTTTATGAAGAGTAAACTTTTTCGTCGCGTTCACTGTTTTTATGTAATGCATATAAGGTCGTGGTGCGAGGCCCCTCGGACCGCGAGGCAGTAGGCGGTCGCCTACGCCTTCCGCCGCCTGGCGAAATTAAAACTTGTTTTCGAGTCGATGGTTAATACATTTATTTTGTTAAATGTGTTGTGCCCAGTAGGTGGCCACGCCAATCGCGGCATGCATGAGTCATGATGAGTGGCAATTTAGCTCCTCAGAAGTGCAAGTGTAGGTATGGACACTTTGGAAACTCCAACATATGGTTCATTGGTTATTGGTCAGGAGCTCCGGTCGACTTGGGTCATAGTCAACGCATTGCTTTCCGTAAAGACCACTGCAGGTAACGTCCGGGTGGCAGTTGGTCCTGGGGCTGAACGAAGTCGGGTGGTGCCAGGGACTGTTTTTCCCACAAGTCTTTTCACCTTAGGCGGTTGGTCTTGGATTACCTACCTACCTACAGAAGGGGAAGCTCTTCCGACTACAATTACAGTTATACCAACGACATTACTAATTCCAATTTACTAAAACCTATGTGTTTATCGAGGCCTATTTCTACAAATACTCAAGTTTATTACCCAATATCATATTATGTGAATTGGACCGGCCATTATAGGTAATGTTTATTCACTAGCGCTTAGCCGCAATACTTCAGCTTTATCGTTTCATGACTGTTCGCGAAAATTGACCTACGTTTGTTTCATTTCCTATTCAAACGACAATATTTTTAGATATATACCTAGCCTATCTAAACCGTGCACGAAGTACGATGCCATTATCTTTCATCGTACCATATATTTCAGGTGCTAGCCACATAACAAGCTGTTTTCCCCTAAACCATAACAATCATGAGAATTATGAAATACTACCCCTCACTTGCCAAAACCAACACCCCAACTTTTGTAGCCAAAAATGTACCAATGTTGGTTATTGTAGGCTTTGACTTATAATACGATCACAAATGTTTGAACAAATGTTTTTCCCGAAAAATGGACAGGGAAATCTTGAGGCGTTTATTTTATGGTAAGTTCGGGTTCTTAAGCTTGTAACAATCATGTAGGCCATATTAATAATTTTATTTAAACTGATATACTTACTTATACTTAGATAAAATAACCTACCCACTTTTACAATACAGATTTTTTTAATGATGAGACATACTTAAAATGTGAATATAAATTTCTCCTTCCTCTCGTCAAGAAAAAATCAGGATTCCAACCACCCATCAATCAATCAGGTAAGTACTTACCAAACACAATAATAACACCACTAAAAATTAATCAAGAATTCAAGATTAATCTTCATTATTGTTAGGTACCTACTTACTACTTTCATAAAATTATCATAAAGACAACTTTTTGTGGAACATTGTAAACCAAATCATGATGTTAGGATGTTACCAAGAGGCGTAACTTTGCTGCCGCGAGAAATCGCGCTCCGGCAGGATCTCATGGCGTCATGAAGAGTGCGATTATCGCAACCCAGTGCTGGGCACGCCACAATTGCGGCGATAAGTCTACTCTTTGAGGAGAGGCGCCACGGCGTCCTCACCTTCCGCCTGACGCAGGTCCTCACCGGACATGGCAGCTTCGGGAGGTTCCTGTGTAGGATTAGGCGGGAGGAAACGCCCGGGTGTCATCACTGTGTGGATCGCCCGGAGGACACGGTAGAGCATACGGTAGAGGTATGCGGTATGCCCTGCTTGGGCAGAGCACCACCGTGTCCCCGTGGAGGTGACTGGCGGCGATGACCTCTCAAGAGGGCATGGGAAGCCGTCACCTCCTTCTGCGAAGCAGTAATGCTCGCGAAGTAGGAGGCAGAGCGCGTGAGGGAGAAGCAAAATTCGCGCCCTCACGCCCCTAACCGCCGCCCGCCGCAGGAGACGCCCTTGGCGTTGGGAATCCCAGGCGGATTCCCGACGCCCAGGGCGTCCACCGGCGGCCACCGTAGGCGCAAGCTTGCGGGCAGCGAGCAATGGGTAGCTCGCCGTCCGATAAGGACCAGGCCCAGGTCGACGGCGCGTTGTGTTCCACTCGCGCCTCAAAGAGATGTCAGCACAATTGGCGGGGTCCGCTAGGAACGATGCCTGACAGGGGTTGCGGGAAAGTTCGAAAGGGATACCGGGACCCTTGGCAACAGGCCACTTAAGGAACACGGATGGGTTTTAGTCAGTAAAAGTCTGACACGAGCGAGCGGGAGAAGTCATTTGATGATTTTTTTTTTTTTTTTAAAGTATATTACCAAGTGGGAACTTTTCTACGTTAGGTATACGTAAGTAGGTAGGTACAAACTAAAAACACATCTAGAAAAAATTTAACGAAATAAATGGGATAGAAAACTACCTAAGTGAGTATACAGTATGCAAGGGTGAACACGGTTGTCTGACTTAAATATAAAAATAAATGACCCAGTAATAACAAATAAAAAACCTTATTTTCATAAAAACATTTTAAAAAGTAAATATCCGTCACTGTCCCGATACTCATGGATACGCGTTCGAGAGAGCTACGAAACAGCTGACGGCCGGTCATGTAAAGTCCCGCGCGCCCCGCCCGCCCCCGCCAACCGCCGGACGCCGTGTTAAGACGCAAGTTCGTTGCCCTTGCGTGTAGGGTGAAATATTCTAGTGGAAAAATGTAGATTTTTTTTTTTTAAAGTTGTATTTTTCCATTGATTTTACGTTTTATAAATGAAACCAAACCACTGGTTTCAAGGATAACGGTGTTTACACTAACATCCTGTATATACCTACCTATGCCCCTTTTTGTTTTTTAGTTTTTTTTTTTTTGTTGAAATAAATTATTATTTATTTTATTTTATTTATTTTTATTTAATTTAGTATAGTACAAGTTAGCCTGTATATATTTTATCATAATAAATAATAATAAAGAATCATTTAATAAGATTTTTAGTACGCTTTAAATTAAACAACGAGCTCTACCCGCTTAAATAATGTTAAGCCGTAAAAACGTTATTCTCAAAGAAATTCAGGGATACAACAAACAGAAAAAATACTTGAATAAATAATAGGTATTTATTATTATCCGCCTTGAATAAGCCTGCAGCAAATAAGTAGGTCAAACCATTTATTTGAGTAGGTTAGGTATCGTTATTCATTCTGCAGCAATTGTAAGGGGGAAAGATGTGTCATGCATACTCAATCGACCGTAACTTATGAAAAACGAATTGAGCGAAAAACGTCTTCCTTTGAGCGCTTTTGGCCTTCAATGACACTACGACAGCATGCTCGAATTTTTTATCATAATTTTATACGTGCAAAAAATGGGAATATTTTAGCCGTTCTATCCCATGGTGGCTATTTTAGATTTTCCACGAAGTAATAAGTAGGTACCTATATTGGTATCAAATACCTAATTATAGCTCCATTTCCTTTTAGCAGTGCCAGATTAAGGCTGAGGCTACATTAGACCGCGACGCGACTTAGAACAATACAACTTACCTACCTGCATACTCAGACCAATAATTCTTGGTCTGAAACTTTGATTGGTCTGTGCCTGCATAACGGCGAATCAAAAACGTATTTGGCTAATAAATGGACTCAAGCACCCGAGTTTTGCGTTGGTGCAACCATGGTTGCCCCAACCATACAATTGTAGAGAAGTTTTAGTCAACTGAAGCATATATTACTTTACTCTATGAACTGAAGCCTGGGCGCCTTAGTGGCTAGATAGGTGTAGGTACAGTAGTGAAGAAATACTTTACACAAAGTAAAGTACCTGTCTGGGTTCGAACCAACTGGCCGACTAGCCGTTTCCACTAAACTTGGACACCACTGCTTTAGTATAATTTATTTGTTTGACATTATTTTTACTGATCTGACAACACTGGGAATAATGTCAATGTCATCTGGAATCTGGTCTGTCACTAGGGATGCAAGATGTGTAAAAAAGTATCGATATATATCGTATCGATATTAAAAAAATATATCATTATCGATTTCGATATATCGAAAAAAAAAATCGATATACCGGTGAAATTTTCAAAAAAAAAATTTACTTTTTGTAGTTCAAGTTTTTTAATCATTTAAATACCAAACTAGGAAAAAAAGTACAAATAATTTTTACGGCTCTGAATTCCAGCGGTTTTAGTCAGCGGCGACAACGGTGTTGCTATTGAATATCGATACATCGATATATCGAAATAATAAATATCGCCTGAAAATATCGCTCTATCGAACAAAAAATATCGATATTTTTCTGCAAGGCACTGCAAGCCTATCTGTCACAATCTCAATTAGTTACTTTGCGCAGTATTTAGTGTACTTGAGTTTTCTAGTTGAAAATAAATTAAATACCTAATGCTTTATTTTCAAATGTTAATACAAAAGTATGACTAGGAAAATAAAATGATTAACTACGACGTCAAATTCGTGACTTGTGATGAAAGCTTTCCCTTAAAAAACAGTGACTTTAAAAGTTTAAAGTAAGTTACAAAGTTGTCGATAGCAAAATATGAATTAAGTATAAACTTTCATAAAAAGTATTCAACTGTAAAAGCTTGTTAGAGTAACAAGCAAGATAAAGCATAAGAAAAATCTCTTTGTAATGCGTAGAAACTTGTATACTGCTTCACATTCATAACATCTCCGTAATTTATTATTTATTTAGACCAATTTAAAGTTTCAAATAAAATGAAGTTTTAGATTTACTTCACTTTAACAACAAAACCTAGTCCGTAACACTTAGTAAGAAGTAACCCTTTTCCTTTCAGGTATGAAACAAAGAAAAGAGTAGATGAGACAGTTTATGATTCTAGCAAAAGAAGTTATTGTGAACGACGAGGTGGTCTATGGCGCGCCGCCCACCCACGCCAGGTGCGCCAGCTGGAGTCCAAGCTCCGAGACAGAAGCATCATCACCTGTGAATGGACCACAGACTCACTGATCACCATAGTGTTCTCCTCAGGAGTGATAGCTTACCTCACTGTTAGGCAAAACACGCTGGATGTCACTCAGATTCTTTTTGACAGGTATTTTGTGGGGAAACTGTCCGGTCAAACTATTACAAATGGTAAGTTGTAGATCTAAAAAGTATGTTTGTATACTGCTTTTTTGTCTCATAATTGGCATATCATTTGTATGATACATATTTGACTGTAAAGTAATAATAAAAAAAAAAATCTATTGTTTAGAAAGTAACTTACAATAGGACTCAACAGAATTGATTTACATCATTGGAACATAAGAACATTATGTAACATAACATAAGCTCATTTATTTATTGCAATCAACGTCTTCTCAGTTCATGGGTCACATGTATGTCTTGTCTAGATAGGGCTGGTCCATCATTGAAGCTGAATAATTTGGCTATTGGTTTAAATTTATGCTCTGTGTTGCGAATGCACTTGCTAGGTGCACAAATGAGATGTTGATTCTTGATCTAAGCCAACCCATTCCCACACTCATGGGCATATTCCAGTGGTCAGCGATTGCAGCTCCAAGATGTTTTACGAAGGTAGACATTTGTGGGGCGAAGATTCCAGCAACAGTCGCAACAAGTAAATTATAACTAATTGTTTTCCAGTGGCACTATCCAAATCCCACATATTAGTAACTCACAATGACCGGACCGCAACTCTAGTGACATTTGGCAAAAACAATATCAGTCTTCCATGTCGCATAACTGATAGAGATCCACATTTACAGGTGATCAATTTTAATAATATCTTGCATGTTGAAAATGTAGTTATGAATAAAAGAGCAGCTGCATTTTATATAAAATACTCTGCTCTGGAGGCTCAGTGTGGCAACATGTCGTGTTCTGGTTTGCGACTGGTCAAAGGTCATCCTGAGGACGCCTCATTGAGAAGTGAAACACGTGTAGATTTCTTACAGGGTTTTTAATGATTTGAAGATTAGTTAAGCAGAATAGTTTACTAAATATATCTTCGTCTATTGGATTTTATAATGGATTCCCGCAAATTCACGCCTGAATCAATTAACTATGTGGCTATGAGTAATGTAAACACGATTTAAAGCAGTAAAATGAAATGGGAAGAGACACCTTTTCCCAGCAGTAGGGCAGTACACGTTACTAAATAAAAAAATATTTATTTAATAATAATGGAATAATGTTTGGACAGAGTAATTATTACGTTTCATTGACAGCAAAAAAATAGAGTTAGCTTTACCGGAAATTTGCTACAATCATAAGACAGTAAGACACAATAAATTTATAGTTACTGTGATGTGACTACCTGTAAATTGGGTCTTGTTTTGTAATAAACAGATATTTTCTTCTTAATATTAATCCTTTTCCAGAACATAGAACTAGGTGGTAGTAGTCGCAGAACAGAGAGGCACATATCTACCAACGAAGGCAGCAATGGGGCCCGAATACTTGTGTGGAGCGTCACTGTCGCGGAGCCGGCGCCCTGGAGCCCTGTGCTTGAAGACCATGCTAACCTCCACCTGTATAGCATCAATGGGTAATACTCTTCTGATGGATGATTTGGTGACAAAATTGTTTTTAAAACTATTTTATGTAGAATATTACATAGTTCAAAAAAGTATTGCTCTTGTTACCTGTATTCGTATTATATAATTACTTAGAAAACACCATTCATAATAGCTTCATCATTACAGTTAATATAATTTATTTGTATGTTCCAGACATCACATAAACCTGACAACATACCACCAACTGGAGAATGAAACATTGTCAGCAGAGCTATCAAATAAGGGAGACATTGTTGTTCATATTGTTGAACAAGTTACATGTCATAAGGTAACTGTTATTTCTTTATTTATCCTTTATATGTACTAGCCACAGTAATGCCAGTTATATACCTGCCCTTATATTTTCACTGCATTAACCCGGAAGTCATAGAACCAATTTTTAAAGCATCACCAGTCACTCAATATGATTATATTTCGTTTTAGGAATTGCAGCCCTACAAATACATTGATTCATTGTTTCGTGCGCGAGTCCGACTGGCACTTGGCAGGTTTTTTTTTCTTATAGTGTGCAATGGCGATGGGTCATACAAAATGTACGAAAGTGATGTAGGACGATTTTTCAATGCGGTGCGATGCGCACAAGTCTACGTCAACCTTTACCCCACTCCGTTCGCGTTGGTTAACACTATGCATGAACGTTTTCACTACAAGCTCAGACCAAATAAAAACCAAGACAGCACTGCGAACAATACAGTGAAGCATACCAAAGCTACACCTCCGCTCTGTGCATGCACGCTCACACGCACACATTTACAACCATTTACAATCAAACTACACCTCACTAAGTGCACAGATATTTATGAAAACGGCCTCACCTCACTGTTGACTCTGTCTTTGTTTTTTATTTGGTCTGAGACTACAAGATAACATTTAGAAAAATAATAAAGATTGTCACTTGTACCATAGATCTGCTTATTTCAATTATAGAACGGCATCTACCTAGACTGGCTACGATTCGAGGTGAATCCCGAAGACCGTGCGACAAAGTTGTCGAGTGGTCGCGACAGTGCAACTCACGTGTCGTTGTCTACGCCCGTGCGAGTAGTACGACGGTCTCCGTGCGACTCGCGACTACTGATTGCGTGTATAGATGGATCGCTGCATGTCGTGCACTGTGTGGCCGGCCTTACGCATACGACCAGAGCTGGATTTGTAAGTTTATATATCCATACCGGACATTTCAGAGGCCATGTTGAGATGCTGTCGTAGGTCATTGTCGAAAGTACCGACTAACTTTCTTGACTAGGATATCTGCAGATCTGAGCCTTAGGTGCAGCGCAGACGACACACTTTTTGTGCGAGGAACAATCGATTTGCGTTGTTTCATGCTTTATAATCTTTTGTTGGAGTTGAAGCGCCACAGACTCGATCGCACAAAAAGTATGTCGTTTGCGCTGCACCTTAGACAGGCTGTCTTAGGCTGAGATCTGTAAATTATAGTACTGATGACCGTTTTCACTAACACTAGGCTTGAAACTTGCGCGCTTTACTTAGGCATGCACTTGGGGGTCCCATTGGGGGTACATACCTAAATAAAGCGCGCAAGTTTTGGATTTTCAACGATTGACTCACCGTCGAAAGTCAGAGTTTACTTTAAGTTAAGTATAGAAAGCGTTCCAAACGAATATGAACCTTATCGGTATAAACTTAATATTCACATTAGTATGAAACGTATATTCGATCATATTCATATTCGCTTATAGGAATATATACCTATTTTTCTAGCCCACTAGCTTCATTTTTATAAAACTCCCTCGGCACCCGACCCACACTACTTTTGGCCTTTTTGCTCAGCTCTTAATGGTCGTAGCGTGATGTTAAATAGCTTATAACCTTCCTCTTGAATCACTCCGTCATTGGTGAAACCGTATGAAAATCTGTTCGGCAGTTTTTGAGTTTATCGCGTTCAGACAGACAGACGCGGCGAGGGGACTTTGTTTCATAATATCTAGTGATAAGAAGAAGGTTTATATTCGTATGTAACGTGAAGTCTAACTAAGAACACTTTATAAATTGGCCTTAGAGTCAAATAATGAATATCTGCAAGTTAGATGGCTTACCATAGTGAACCGATTGTAAATAAATAAATAAAAGTTGGGAATCTTCTCAAATACAAGTAATGATAAATAGGTCAACAGTCTTATCTTCGTTTGCAGATAGCGACAGAGATCCGTTGGGCAGACGAGTTGATCATAGCTGCAGAGGAAGGCGGGAGACTGCAGTGCTTTGACCGCGCGCTTTCCTTATTACACCATCATTCCAAATGCCTAGATCTCACATCTTATTTGCGGTAAGTTAGCTTACCAAATTTATGTTTTATGACTTTAAGGCTATTGATGCCACATCAACGTGGCCACAGACTGGACCCAATCAATAATCCGTTGACACGAAAAGAAAAAAGAACTCTTCAAATTCGCCATTGTTTTAAATATAGCATGGCCACAATGGTATGCCAAAAGTCTCCAGGAACTGTAAGCCTTTAAAATCTTTAACATGGAAACCAATTTGATATTTTTACGGCCATTTCAGAGACTCTCGACGGATGCAGTTGCTAGCTACTAGAACCGCTAAGGGTGGGCCAATTATTTTAGCGACTTTCTCCGGCGGGCCACTGACGCTGCTACATATCACACATCCTCGATTATTAACGGTATTTTTTTTTTTTTTTCGTTTTCTTTTTTTATGTAAGTAGTTAAGCTAAACATCACTCATCGCCACTTTACTTTTCCACGTATTTACGACACGAAACGAGAATGGTTTTAGACCATGTTTTAGAATTTTTATTTTTATTGTGTACAGTCACGGACTTTACTTGATGAGCCACCTTCAAACTTTTCAATTTTGCAGTTTCATACATTCACGAGATTATACGATTAAACACGAACTCAAATCGCACGCTCGTAAACAAGATGACAAATAAATTACTTTTAATCAGAAATAGTCTTATCCATAGAGGTTGACTAATAAGTTCTCAATGATAAAAAAATAAATACAATGTTGCATTAATATTGTCATATGTATTTGATACTGACCTCCTTTGAATCATAGCTCATTAACTCGTTATTTCTGAAAACTGAACTGAAGACAGTGACAGTTGAAATATCAATGTCAGAGACGTTACTTTCGAACTTGTCGAAATGACTATTATTATTTCTCCGTACGCTAACGTTACTATCGCAACAGTAACCTAGCAACGATTGTTTATCGTTGCTAGGTTACTGTTGCTAGACCTGCAATTGGTTGACTTTGGGCAGTCACTCTGCTGTCAAGTTTGTAGTTCTGGCTCTCAGGTTAGCCAACCGGTAAAGATATGAAATATAATTTTCTTCTTCTAATACGAAAACATGACTTTGCGTGTCGAGAACCGAATACACCCGATTTGCATTACACGGCTAAAATACGAATAGTATCAGGTGGCTCATCAATTAAAGTCCGTGACTGTACCTATATCGAAGAAAAAATCTACGGTGCTAGGCACATTTGCAAGTGTAGCCCGGTAAATGACTACGACCATAAATATTGTCGGAGTTATACAGGACAAATATCATCCCTGGCATCAGAAAAATTATGGCTTATAATATATATATAATAACTTAACAATACGACCCAGTTCAGAGACGCACTTGCATTACCGTTACCACAGATTACCAGTCTATGCCAAAATAATGTGATGGCTGTGGCGATGATTTCAACACTGATCATGCTCTATTATGTTGTAAAGTGTGGTCTAATTCTGCGACATATGTCAACACGCATAGGGAAACGTAGTCAAAGAACACAATAATCTCCTTCGGAGATTACGGACTACCGTTCTTGCCGAGGCATTTGGGATGCTCAGAGGGATGCGTCATTTGATATCCGTGCCTAAGAAAGACACAGACGCTCCTTCTTATATTTCACGCCCTGTCGCCTCAGTACTAAAATCCACCGAAGAGGAAAAATAAGGAAATATTCAAACACTTGTGAAATGCGACATTCACCCCCCTTATTACATCTGTTGACGGAATCTGCGCTCCACAAATGTCTACCTTCGTAAATCAGCTTGGAGCTGCAATCGCCGACCACTGGAATAGACCCATGAGTAGGCTAAGATCAAGAATCATCATTTCAATAATCTGTGCCAGTAGCATGTGCATTCGCGGCACAGGGCATCAATTTAAACCAATATAACTTACTCAGCTTCGATGATGGAACAGCCCTATCTAGACAATACTGATGTACATGTGAGCGGTGAACTGCGCCCCCTATAAACGTCATTCGAGCGCCAACAGGTCCCTGTATTGTATCAGTGTTTATTATGATTTTCCAGGCTTGGGTTCGTACAAAGCGGTCTTCAAATGCAGTAGCGTTACTTCGTGCCATGGATTGGGAGCGCGAAGGTACTGAGTGTCTGTGGGCTGTCAACATGCTCGTCTGTGCCGCATTGAGGAGCAAGACTGGTTAGTATCATAAAAATAATATTAGTATATGATACAGATATTTTGTCAATTAACTAGATATTTTGTTTTCATGCTGATCCGAAATATAAAGTAAGTGACAAAAATATTGATTGTAATAATAGCAAAAGAAGCAAGCTTGCAAAGAAAACTAGTCGTGTGGTCGCGCCGATTTCTAACACATGTACTTACTGATCTGATTGTTGTGTTCCAGTGTGCAATATAAAGGCTAAGAAGTTTTTAAGGTCATCACTCAGTAAACCTCTTATTTTTGTGTACATCTTTCGTTTGAGTTCCTCAATACATAGTCTACTTTTTATCAGCCAACTAGTCGCTATTTACGAACTCGTAACATAGTGTGTAAGTATGTATGTAAGTATTATTATGTCTTACTATAGTAAGACAGAAGATATATCTTTTTCGAGTTATCTATCCCGAACGTTGCACCTACCATGTTTTGTCTCTGCATCACACTAAGGTTGACTGAGTAGAAAATGCCTCAGGCATTAAGTCCGCCATTGTACAGTTTTATTTTTTACTTGTGCATAAAGTTTTAATAAATAAATCTACCTATATTATTCCTCAGAGACGAACAGTTCAGAGTCAGTAGCGCAGGGCGCGCTGGGCACGTACCTGTGTCCCAGCGCGCCGCACGCGCCTCACGCTGCACGGTACGCGCCGCCCGTGCACGACCTCGCCAGGAAGTTCTTCCATCACTTGCTCAGGTATATGTATGATAGAGCACGGTTCAGAGTCAGTAGCGCAGGGCGCGCCGGACACGTACCGGTCTCCCGGCGCGCCACACCTTAATAAATATTACCAGCCTTATATAGTCCCACTGCAGGGCAATGCCCGCGCTGTCTCAGTATGAGAAGACGCCTGTCTTCTCATACTGAGATAGCACGAGCTTAGATCACCACGTTCGCTCAAGACGCGTTGGCGATTTCAGACTTATATAATTATAAGGTTAAGTTATCATATCTTTAAGTACAGGTTTCCTCACGATGTTTTCCTTATAACAATAATAGCAGCGCCCCGGGGTTCCACCCGCATAACTCACGATCCCATGGGAATATCTGTCCTTTTTCAGGTCAGGGTCTACCTGTGTGCCAAATTTCATCCAAATCGGTTCAGCCGTTTTAGCATGAAAGCGTAACAAAAAATCTCTTTCGCATTTATAATATTAGTTAGGATAATAATTAATTAAAGTTAGGATTCTATTCTATTCGTTGCCTAGACACGGTCGCATCGAGAAGGCTCTGAGCTTAGCAGTGGACCTGTCAGCGTGGGACCTGTTCTGTGACGCTCGCTGGGCCGCCTCGCGCCGTGCGCTCGCCTCGTTGGCGACTGAGGCCGCCGCGTTGGCTCTGCACTATGCTGATAACACCCCCGGTTTGTATATCTTTTGCCCGCGACTCCGTCCGCGTAGACGCAAAACGCAACAAATACCACCATAATACAGGTTGTTAACTAAAGAAGGGCGTTCCCGCTAACCCGTAATAGTATAGCGTACCGTAAATGCAAAAAAAAAAACTAAAATTTTAAAAAAAGTTTTTTTTTTATAGTAGTAAAATATTCACAATAAATATTAAATTGATACGTACCTACAGAGTGTTTCTTTTACGTATCAATTTGAAATTTTATTACAAAAAAAAAATGGTAATGTTTTACTTAATCGTGCTTACTTACTTCTTCCGTGCCCGCAAATATCAACATTACGTGTTAGATAAGAAATTTCAAAAGAAACCCGTCTTATATATTGGGTAGAAAATCTCAAATAGAAATAAAAAAATCTCAAATGGAAATCACAAATAGAGAACCTCGTCACTTCTATAATTTAAAATATTCATCAATTTCTTGGTATCATATCTAATAATAAGCATCATAGACAACTACCAATAGTAAAAAAACCTTATAAAAAAATACCTTAAAAATTACTCCCCATTTTGATAGCAGAATTGACCACTATTTTTTTTTTTAACTTAGGTAGCCAATACTTATTTTTGTCGCTTAATCTAAGTGGCATACGTTATCTTAATTTTTAAACATTAGTGCATAAAAGTTTTAAAACTTTAGTGTTCATGGTTGACATATAAATTAAGAAAATGTTAGTATGAAAAATGCAACTTCTTTAAAATTCCCCATAAAAAACGCTGATTTCATAGGTGGGGACCTAATAGTATTCGAGACGTAAATGAAATAATGGCCAAACTGTTTTCAATGTGTACCGAGGATGGTTAATTTTTCTTGATATAAAGTTGATTGAGTTTCGTTTGGCAGACGATGACTTTACCACTATTTACTTAAGTCGTCAAGCCAGTAAAGCCCCGTTCGTCTAACTTATCGGCCCAACATTGATTTTTATTATAATTATTCAAAATATAATAAAAGTTAACTCTTCTCCCAATTTCAGAATCCGAATGTTCAGAATCATGTTCAAGCTGCAGCTCTCACTCATACACGGGATCCGAAGAGGAAGCAAGCGTGACGTCAGAGCTCGTCAAAACAAAACCTCCCCCACTTCCCCGCGTGTCGCTACCGAACCATCCCACACTGATGCAGGTTCCCATCACACATACAGAGACTATGTCAACGAATAGCATACGACCTAACCTCCACCAGTACTTAGAAAGAGACAACACGATATGGACTACTGACGTGCGAGACGATTCTTACCGAGACTATCCGAAGCCGATACGAAACTCCCAAAGCGCACGGTGGCATAGTATGGACGTACTATCGAACTACAGCGCACCGAAACACAAACTACTGACGATCTGCGAAGCCCCTGTCAAACCTACACACACAGTCGTAGACATAATACCTCGACCACACGACGAAAGAATGGCTTCTACACACTTCAAACACTTATATCAAACAGAGCTGAGAGAAGAAGCTCCTAACACATTGTACCGATACCAAAATAATAATAATTATCATCCCAGTACAAGCATGAAGGATAGGACGTATCGAATGGACAGCGACGTCTCAGAGAAACAAGGGAATCGCTCCGGTGAAAGGAATAAAGTTAAATTCTCGGATACTGTTACCATCGCCGTTGTTTCGGTAAGTTAAAGTTATTTACAAAATTGAATAACTTTAGAACGTCCACCAGAGTCTGTCAACTCTCAGACTGCCAAATTACATGTGTATTGTGTTTGTTATACCAAGGAAATCCACAAAAGAATATCTATAATGCGATCGATTTTTTATTTGTCCAGCAGGAATCCCGCGTGTCTCCAGAGCCGTCTCGGGAGCTAGCAGCAAGTCTTCCTCTATGTCCGCCTCACAAGTACCTCTCCGCCTTCACCCCACAGCAGGCGCACCCCCAGACCCCGCCCGCACACGCGCCTCACGTGTCGCACGCGTCCCACGTGTCGCACGCGCCCCACGTGTCCCAAGCGCCCCACGTGTCGCAAGCGCCCCACGTGTCGCACGCGCTGCCCGTGTCGCACGCGCCACACGTCGCGCCCGCCGGTACTACGCTCGACTACGTTGAAGTGTGATGCACGCACGCATGCCACCGTCTGTCATTTGCACCTCATTCGTGACGCACGCAATTCTGCACGTTTTATTTCATCACTGATTACTGTTACACATATAGTAAGTCCCCACCTATGAAATCAGCGTTTTGTATGGGGAATTTTAAAGAATTTGCATTTTACATAGTTAGTATGAAAAATGCATTTTCTTAATTTATATAACAACCATGAACATTAAAACTTTTATGCACTAGTGTTTAAAAACTAAGATAACGTAATATGCTACATAAATTAAGTGACAAAAATAAGTTGTGACTAAGTTAAAAAAAAATTGTGGTCATTTCTTCTAACAAAATAAGGAGTCATTTTTAAGGTATTTTTTATGTTTATAAAACTATAAGTAATAAGGTTGTTTACTATTGGTTATTATTCGATATAATACCAAGTAATTGATGAATATTTTAAATCATAGAAGTGACGAGGTTCGCTATTTGTGAGAAATTTCATAGGTGGTGACCCAATAGTGTAGAAATTATCTGTATAGCAAGTAATCTCAAAGAGCGTGTCGCTTTATAGTTTCACTTCTTTTTGTTGTGTACTAATTGTGCCATCTAGAAGCCGAGGAATCTAATCATCTTACTCGGATGTTAATAATTATTGTAAGAAATCAAGGCCATTTGTTCTGCATGATTTGTATCATCTGGTATTGTATCATTCTGCATCAAAGCATGTAGGTACTATTATTCACTTACTATAACTTATTGCACTAAAATTAATATCAATGTATCGCCATTTAATTTTATATAAATCCTATTTTCAGAAAACGCAACACAAAAGCCGCCGAAAATCAAAGTAGTACATTTTGGCATGGTATAGAGAGACTGCAATACATACATGCATACCATTTTGTTGCAACATTTTGCAATTATAGTGATGATAAGAATCCGTCCAGATTTAGATATAAGTAGCATATAATAGTCTAATGTTATTAATGATTGATTCTGTTACTGATTTCGTTATAATAATTAGTTTGTAGTGACATATAACCTATTTATCAAATGTACTATCAAAAAAATGCCTATCATGAACGCGCGTCGGTCAATGCAATTTAAATCTTATGTCAATATCACAAGTCACATGATGCACGCTCGTAATTTGAAACGAGAGAGAATAATCGCGAGAATATAGATTTGGGCATCGCCACGTCTTCCTTCATCTATGCTACGATCCAATCGAAGTTTTAAGTCAATGTTTAGGAAAGTATAGCCTAAGCTTTCATGCTCCTTTATACACGCGAGTCGAGTACCTACCGACTGCTTCGCATTACGCAATCAGCGCCAGCCTCATTTAGTCTTGGCGAAAAATCCTCAGGGGACTACATAGATTAGACTATTAAAGTATAGCCTAATGGTTGTGACTTCTACAGTGACAATCATGGAAAATGTAAGAAGTTGACTTGTTGATGCATTTATTTTACACAAAGTATACAAACATTTTATTATTAACATTTGTTTTATTTCCTGTAAGAGCGTAATAGTACATTGTGATACGAGTATGCTATTTGGATATTACAGTCGAGGCGATAAGGTAGCCGAGAGTGTAATAATTAATGCACACACGTTTCATATGACGTTTTTCAACACACTTGCGAGGAAAAAAACACAAAAAGACTTGTTGTAAGAACTTGTAGTATACAATAACATACCTAACTATAGAGATGATAGATTTATAACTTTGTTGCCAGGTACTGACTACCCGGAGTTTCTTTTAAAAACTTCTATGTCGGTTGGTGGCAATACTTTAGATTTTGTATTTTTGATAGGTAAAATAAACCACACAACGAAAACGATACTAAATATTTATGGAAAATGGCGCGCTGGCCGCTGGCTGGTTTTGTTTTTCCATAGGTGTAAATAAAGGCACTGGCAAAACCGTTAGACAGCCTATACAAAAAAAAAAAAATTGATTAAGAAAAAATATATATTATCACTAAACGTACCATAGCGGAGTCAAATCTATTTATTATTATTTACGCTCTTCTCCCCTACGCGAAATCGACATTTTTAATAATGATTACAAAAATGCTAACAAATATTTATTAATATTTGGCGGCTTTTTTTGTTTTTTCCGCTGGCGATGCGCGCGCGGGTGTAAATAAAGACACTGGTAATACCGCTGAACAGCCTATATAAAAATATAATAATACATATCGATGGTGGAAAGGTAAAATGGCTAAAGCGCCAAAACGTGAAATATCAGGAATGAATTTTAAAGTTTTTTTTTTGCGAAAGAAATTCGTAGAAAATTTTCTAATGGAAATATTTCTGAGTTACTTATATTTTTATGAATCATATTTTTTTTCCTGTAATATGTATTATAAATGGTTTCTATAAAACCTTTATTTTAGGAGATAGGTGTCGCTTTAGCAAAAAAAAATCGAAATTAAAAAAGTTCCAGTAAGCAAAAATTGCTAATATCCAAAAAACTTGCGTATAACATATAATTAATTACGCTTACTGTCAAAATTATAATTATTTAGCAATCTGAAATTTGCTAATGCACTTAATAATATCATAGAGTGAAAAAAAAAATTCTAACGAGCTGTTCATTTGAAATAAAGTTGCTAACGTTGAACTAAAACTAGCTGAAGAGCGAATAAATTGATGGATGTATCATGGGAATGAGGCGTAACTTCTAAAACTCGTCTTTTGCTTTTATTTTCATTTGAAATATTGATTATTGCTAGTGTACAGTTTTTGTCAATAGATTATTTAGATTATGAGGCGTTAGCATCAATCTGTAACCTCAATCAATGTGTACTACCTACTATTAGGTCCGGAATATTAGCGGGAAGGCTAATTAATTAATATTTAGCAAAAAATAAAGGAAATTATTTTATTAGCCAACTGGAATCAAGTAAAATAACGTAGGTAATTTTACTTGATATAATAATATAGATAGGTTAAGTAGAGCTCTAATTATCTTTAGTCGTTTATTCAATGTAAGTAATTAGTTATAAGTTTAAACAAATAAATCAAGATTTAATGGATAATAACTGATCATTTTTAACCCCCGACGGAATAAGAGGGGTGTTATTGGCACTAAGATTCTGAAACTCAAAATAATTCTGTGCTTATTGTGCCATCTTCTCACACACAACAACATCGTGTTACAATTTAACAAAATAGTCCTTAGAACACATACACATTTGAAGGATGATGGAAATGTATGGAAGCTGGTACCCGCTACAATAAGAATAAATGATACATCATTAGAAAGATATTAATATTGAATAATTCAGTTCAATAATTTCAATGGCCTTTGTCCGATCGTAGTAATACAGGGTAGAAGTTGTGACGCCGTGTTGTAGCTATAGAAATACGGTCTTAGGAGACTGTCCTTAACATCTAGAGTACTTGCTAGCTGTATTAATAGATATTGGAAAAATGGCACATTCAGCTAAAAAATCGTTAATTCTTACACCTTATTTTTATGATGGCAAACGATGCAGTTTCGAATAAGAATTCAAACTCTTTTGGACCAACTGAGGTAAGAGTACTTAGAAATGTCACAAATCACTTTTCCCATAAGTAAGTACCTACATTTCATAGTGATCGATCATCTTACCCCCGATCTTTTACGACGTTTGCTATTAATTATTTTAAATAAGGCGTTCATCATCTATCTAGTCTTTTCCCAACTACGTAAGGATTATCTTTGAATCTAACTGGATGCAGTTGAATACCAGTATTTTACATGGAGCGATTTACTATGTGACCTCTACAATACAGGCACTGGGATACTCCTTGATAAGCTGGATGTTCGACTTTCGGGCTTCTGACTACCAGATACGACTGTCAAAGATCTACTGTGTTAAATGTTAGTATGTGCCCAAATACATATAACTTAGATAACTTGTTTATCAGTGTGATAGCTCGGGAAATCCAACTCAAACCTCAAACCTAAAAGCTCTTCTACTATTCAAACGAAACAGGTAACAATAACAAACCCCATAAGAGATAGCCGGAGTCAACAAGAAAGACTGAACTATCCTAACCTAACCTGACCGAAGGCGGAGTCCAGAATGCGAATAGCTAAATAGTTGCATAACAGTAAGAAACAAAGTAAAATTAATAGTAAAAAGAGCTATCATGGCTATTGGAGGGGTACCAAAATGGGCATCATCTTTAAAATGGGCATTATCTTTTAAATAACAGAATTTTAACTGCTTTATACTCTTAGTAATCATATACGCGAGCAGCACTTTGCCAACGACGGAGGCAACTGCAGCCGTCTGCCCCGTTGACGTTGCTAGAAATCACTAATATTCTAAGTTACACGCAAGAACATAGACTTATGATTAGATTTGCAATGCTAACAAAATTTATTTACGAAGTACACTTACTTTAAATTAAGCAAGTTTTTAGTTCTAAAATCAATACTTTGTTACATTAAAGCATGTAATACTGACTAATATACAATTTTAAATAATATTTGGAATCTAAAACAACTCTGAACTATCGTTCTATACGAAAATATTTACGAGCACTATTGCTAAAGCGCCGAAGCGCTAAATAAAACAGAAATTACTTTTGCTAAACTGCCACACAAGTAATAATGTAGTTCAGGTAAAACTACTAATAAGGTATTTATACACGAAATAGAGAAACGCAAAAATACTAAAACATTGTCAAACATGAATGTACAGTGAGCACAATCACTAAAGCGACATAAACTTCAGAATCATCAAAAAAACGTCGCTTTAAACCATGACTACATGAAACAAGCAACAAAATTTGTACTGCTAAAGCGCCAAAAAAGTGCTCAAATCGACGCGAAAGGTAGACCAATCGACGCAGAAAAAAAAATCCAGTTCAGTGATATACATAACTCAATATCGACCAAAATGGCGCTTTAGCCATTTTACCTTTCCACCGTCGATATAATACGCAAATGGGATTAGGGTAGTGAACAATATAGACTAAAATTGCCACAGACGATATAAACCCTTATTTAATAGTACAGAAAGAATTTTATTCCGCGCGAACGCGCTGGCACACGGGCAGGCCAGCGCGATTCGTCAGGGCGGGTCAAGTGGCCTGCGCGCGTGCCACCCGCGGTCTTACCGGAAAAAAGCGCAAGTCTCTGCTCGGGTGTAAATAGAGAATGCTCATTTATTAGTAGGATAGTTCATACTAATTAATGTATAGTAAGTATCCCACTGACATTTAGTTATAGTAAAAAAAATCCCATGGGTATGCATGGATTTTTTTTACCATTAACACATCAAGCTATACATTTCCAGTATAAGCTGACCTCGCATTGTACAGAATCCTATACAATGCGAGATCAGCTTAAACTGGAAATGTATAGCTTGATGTGTAGCCGTGTGTACAAGCATTTTATTGTCAGCTATTTTAATTTCACCTGCCAAAATACCTATCTACTGATCTGCGCCAACAAAATCTACCATAACATAAGTATTAGGCCAAGTATTACATAGGCACATGAATCTTAGGATATGGCTACTTTTATGTCAGCAAATATAAATTCAATATAGTAGGTACAGTCAGGCTAAGTGAATCATGACCCACTTTGACGATAAATCTTTTGAAACCGTCAAAATAACAAAGATGGCAGATGATGACAAATTCGTTACCGAGGAAATGTATGTTTACGCGAATGTAGACCTAATTGTAACGTCTGTAAGAAAATAAGCTTATGGTGGGTCAGAATTCAATTTTTTCGACTGTACATTACTGTCGCGGCCAGTAATAAGGGATTGACGGACGATCGTGAAAATGTGGGCCGAGGCCGAGGTACCTACACATACGATCGTCCATCAATTCCTGATTGCGGCCTAGGCTTGTATAGTACTTTTCTCAAATAATGCGCGGAAATTCAAACTGATCAAATTAAATTAAAATTCCAGAATCAATGACGAACAACTACAATTTTTCATGCGCCAATCTGTTCATTTGTTTCTTCTTTACTTTAAACAGGTTTATTTGCAAGCCAAATCGAAATTTAAATAAAATCTTTGATAAGTTACCTCCTTGGTTGCCATGTGTTGTGTTCGTTCAATTTTTATAAGTAACACTACAGATATGAGTTTTCATAGTAATTTATTTGGCCGCTTAACACGCCAGATATGGATTTTCATAGTAACTTTGCTGGCCGCATCGTCACTTGTTTTTGACCAGTACAGCAACTTGTCAGCAACTTGGTTGTCAAAATAATGCTCGAATTTCCAAGCATGTTTGAGAAATAAAATGTAGGTACTTAGGCATAAAGGCATTATCATTATTGACCAAAGACTACTATACTGTGCTACTATAGTATGTTATTGACCACAGAACACCAAACTCAGAGACTGATGCAAATCCAGAAATTGGATGATAATTATTATTCTATACTACCTACTGTTACATCCAGATCAAAAGATTTTTCTGTAAACATATCTCAAGCAACTAAGTAAATAAATATAGTAATCAGATGGAATTCTAAAGCCTTCTGGGAATAAGGGGAATTAGCAAAGACAAAAAAATTTGATACTTTATACCACAAAATTGTGTTGTGCAATAGCAATAGAATAAAAATATGAAGACTGTTTTGGTGATGTGTGGTGAACCATACCAATCACTATCACCAAAAAAACAAGTAATAAAAACTAAAACCCAACTACGACTTAAAAGGTATAAACAAGACACCACAGACAGACAAATTAAAAATCCGGAGTCACACGTAATCTGTTCGATTTATGCCCTAACACGTGTGACTCCGGATTTTTAATTTGTCTGTCTGTGGTGTCTTGTTTATACCTTTTAAGTCGTAGTTGGGTTTTAGTTTTTATTACTTGTTTTTTTTAAAAATTCTTTTGGGGTATGTAAATATTTTTGAAATGGGCTCATTAAGCCCTTTCATTTGATACCCAACATGGTACGATTAAAGCATATTTTTTTTTAAGTTCCTTACTTTATGTCCTCTAGAGGGCGCCATTTTTAATTTTGTGACTTCACGTAGCCTATAACCAGCGGACAATCACGACGCTTCTAACGATACCTCATTTGTCAAATTGTGATAATCGGTTTGGAAGATAGGAGGGAACAGATGAACATACATACATACATACATACCGGTCAAAATCATAACCCTCCTTTTTTCTTCGCCGTAGTCGGGTAAAAACAGTCATCACTTACTCTTAACAATAATAATTATTGTGTTGTGCAATCATTGAGATATTTCACGATATTATTGTTTGCTTATTGAGTACTTTAGTAAACCATGATGCTAATAAATAAAACAAAGTCAGTAGCTGTTACACTTTTATTAATTTTGGCTTATTATTATGGATTGCAAATTAAAAGATAAAAATTTTGCAAGTAATAAAATAATTTAATCCTTCAGCTTCTTCTTGGGGCGCAGGTTGTTGGTGTGACCGCACTTGGTTTTGCGGCAGTTGGTAGCACGAGGGTGGAGGCGAGCATAGCACTTGCGGCAAATCATTTTGTCACAGTTGTACTTCATGGCCAAGATACGCAGAGAAGGCTCAATGGTACCTGTAAAATACAACTTATTTGTAAATATTGAAGAACCTAATATTATTACATCCCACAGTGTTGCAAATGCGACTTTCAAATCTTACCTCCTCTCAGCCTGAGCACTAAATGAAGGGTGGATTCCTTCTGGATGTTGTAGTCAGAGAGAGTGCGGCCATCCTCTAACTGTTTACCAGCGAAGATAAGACGTTGCTGGTCTGGTGGGATTCCCTCCTTGTCCTGGATCTTTGCCTTCACATTCTCAATAGTATCTGAAGCCTCCACCTCGAGGGTGATGGTTTTACCCGTGAGGGTTTTTACGAAGATCTGCATTGTGTAGCTGAAAACAGGAGTTCTGTGGTTACGACACCATCCACGGGTTTTTTATGGCAGGTGGCCTAAGTTTTTGTAAAACAAATGCCAAGCGCTGTTCAGACATGACACGCCACGCGGAGTTTTAAATTTCGAATATCGGATTAACGTGACACACTAATCATCTAGGAAATAGTCACCCCAAACACTAGATTACGTAAAAATGCACTATTGCATATAAATAACACACAATTCACGAATTCTTTAAATAATTTACGAACTTACCTTCTCGTAAAACGTGCTCAAAGTAAAAGAACTGTCAAACTTAAAAAGAAATATGGACGACCTTTCAGTTCAGAAATCAGAATATCTATGGTAATATTTTAAGACAGATTATTTAATAAAATAATGATTTTATTTAATTTTATTAATTTTCATTGCATTTTTTTAAGACTTTTTATATAAGTTGTGTCCCCCGTGCCCCGTGAGTGATATTCTAGCGCTCACGTATATACATTGTCACAGCCATAAATTGATTAATAAAATACTATATTTCGGAACGACGCTGACCGAATATGCGTTCGAAACGCAATTCAATTAATTTACCTGAGATGAGAATAAATTATTATTTTTATTTAAAATAAAATATATTACTTTAATTTATTTGTACTCATAATAAAAAGACTATTGAAATAAATTTATAGATCAGCACAAAGCACAATTACCATATTTCCCGCAAAATCTTATTGACATTTCGAATTTCCAATGTCACGTTTTTGCAGACCAAGGTTTCTAAACGAACCTGATAACTACTTGTTTCGTAATCGCTCGATTTTCACTGTGCAGGTCTAAAATAAAGTAGATTCTCTTTCCGACAAAATGTATCATCAACTTAGCCGAGTAACTGGAAGGCTGGTGGCCTCTACCCACTTACAGAGTCCACTTTTCCCCGTGGTAAGTTGATAGGTACTAGAAACTTTGGTTACGTTTTTATCTCTTGAGTGCTCCTATACTTACTCCTAAGAAATTTTTCCTTATACGTAGGCCCCAATTGCTTTGCAACGAGTGGAGCCCCCGACCATCCAGTACAACACTTCGCACATGTCGACTGTCGTCGATGCTTGCGCAGCTCCTGGCAGAACGAAGCTGATCCCTGGCACCAACACTCCCTACGCTCCTCTGTCGGAGAAGATCCGTCAGCAACAGAAACAATTCCAGGTAATTATTCTACTTCATCTCTATTTCTTAACAACCCATTGTGATGAATAAGTATGTAAGTTTACAAACAATATACCTGTTTCACAAAATTATGGCATGGAATAACTTTAGTGTGATATAAAATTAAATACTTCAGTATGTATTTTATCTTATATCTTCATTTTCAAGTACCTATGTCCTAGCTAGGCATTTGATACTGATTGGTAGGCATAATAGATACAACACAATGGGAAAAGGCTAGGCAGATGATGCTAGGGATAGTGTGATAACTACTTTTTTTTTGGTCCCGTTTGAGATGAAAACAATTGAGTCTTTATCATATTGGAAATTTGGAACCAATTATTTGTATTTATTATACATTAATTTCTTTATGAAGTAAATACTAATAATTTTACAGACTAATTCATGAATTTAAGTTTTTTTATGGTTGACCAGTGTCATTTGTAGGAAAAATATTATGATTATTACCTATTGTAATGTTACCATTGTTAATGTCTTACATAACTTAACAAATGAATTCTCAAACATTAACATTGGAACTATGGGTTTCTCTCTTTCAAAGTTTCAAGTAAGTTGTAGTTCAAACCATTTTTAGGGATCCATAGTAAAACAAGAAACCCTTATAGTTTGCCAAGTATGTTCGTCTGTCCATGTGCAGTTGTAACTTCAGAGACCGTTAGTACTAAGACGCTGTAATTTCACTTGATACTTATGCTTGTTGGATCTCATAATTAAAAAGATTATGATGTTTCGAAGTGACTTTGCTATTTAAGTCAATAATTTGTGGACAACTGTAGAAATAACTTTGTTTTTATTGAAAAATACTATGAAATACAAACCTTTTATTTGTGCTTGGTATAAACAATACTATACATGCGTAAATATTTATCCCATCTACGGAACCCTTAACTGTGTGTGGTCCGACACGCACTTGGCTGGTTATTTTTACTATACCAAAGTATTAGCAAATTATCTGTAATTTTGTAGTTACAGTATAACATGGAATTAATACATAATTGCATACAGATTCTACTTTGTATTGCTGATCTACCAACCTCTTGAATTGTCATTAAATCTTTGATACAAAGAATCCCTTCATATCAACTAAATCTAGTCCTACTCCACCAGAAGCCATGCTATAGAAGACTCACTGGCTCATATTATACCCTTTGTTTGGAATGAATCAACTCAAAAACTAGTGGTACGCTGTATCATTGAGTAACATCTATACATATTATAAATTAACGTCGCTTTTCGTGTTTGTCTGTATGTCCGCGTTGTTCTTCTAAACCACGCAACAGATTTTGATGAGGTTTTCAACATAAATGTAAATCCGAAATCCTAATCCATATTAATATTATACATTCAAAAGTAATTCTGTCTGTCTGAATGTTACCTGTCTGTATGTTATCTTTTCACGCCTAAACCACTGAACGGATTTCGATAAAATTTGGCAAGGAGATAGATGGCATCTCGGGGAAGGACATAGGCGACTTTTTATCGATATACCACGCGGGCGAAGCCGCGGGCGGAAGCTAGTGTTAAGTTATTTTTTTTATGCCTACTGCATTTCAGAAAGAGGATGATGTTCCCGTGTTCCTGAAGGGAGGTCCTCTGGACGGTATTCTGTACCGCTTGACTCTGGCTCTCTGCATTGTTGGTCTCGTCGGCGTGGGCCACACCGTCTTCTCCCACGCGGTACCCAAGAAGTAAATACATGAATAAATCAATTACTAAATTATGTATTAGTTGCCTGTGTTATAAGTGTCTCAGCACTGTGATTAGAAAATATATAACGTAATACAAAAACATTTTCGAGTTTTAATTTCATAATGAACGGTCAATTTATGACAAAAGTTAATAATTAAAATGGTTACAAAGTCAAATAATTTATTTCAAGTAGGCCAAGAAGCACTTTTGAACGTCAAAATTTACAAGAAATTCGAATTGATTTTAGACGCCCCTTCCAAAAGGTAGTTTCGTATGGAGAAGAATGGGCTAGAAACACCATAGTAATCTGTTTTATAGGGTATTACGATACCTTCTGGCATAGAGTAGGTAGGTACCTTCTGGGTTCAGAACCAGAGTCCAATCCAGATTTTCTATAAACTAACAAAAATAATAGCTGATGTGATTGGCTGAGATCAAAATAAGTACTTCAGAATCTTAGATACTTAATTTACATTCAGTTACATACCTCTTACTAGAGGTGTGCGCCGATGCCTGTCTTACCGGCGGCGGCGTCATCGGCGTAATCGGCCTGAATGGTTAAAATAAAATGCCAGAACAACAAGGCACCAATAACGAAATAAGAACAGAGCTCTGTAAAGCAGGCGGGGCTCCAATACTAGAGCTCGCGAGTCTCTTCAATTCCTTCATCGTTAGAGTAGCCGGAACAGTTAAACCAGATGCTACACAGCCTATCGATGAAATGTAGTCTCTGGGCTGGTAGGACTCGGCATGAAGACAAAACTTACAACTGCTACTCGAAGTTGTGAAGGTACCTACGTCTATCTGGGAATCTGGAATAACCGTTTGAAAAAAAAGGTCCTAAATACGCGAAATCCAATGTAATGGCGAAATGTGCCGTAAGTACAGTTACTGTAGGTTCAGCTCTGCCTACCTAACCCTTCGGGGAAACTGATACCTAGGCGTAATGTTATGTAAATACCTAAATATTTGCAATGGGATTTAAACTTTGTTGTGAATGACTGAGTATGTTGCTCGAAAACATTAAATTTATAATAGGTACTTACTGAAATTCAAATTTATCGCCCAATATCCGAAAATGCCATCATTATCATCCTTTTCAAAAACGAATTTGAAAAATAAACAAAAGTAAAACTATTAAAGTTAAGGAAGATACAGTCAGGAAAAGAATAAAATTCAAAGGTTTAAATAATTCTATATTTGATATAACTTAACAACACTGGCCTTCACCTATAATGCCATATTGCAAATCATACCTACTTTGTGAATTCATGTAGCATTAACATCCAAAAAGCACTACTTTGTAACACCGATCTACTGTTTGGACCTTATTCGTTATCGTTATGTAAGATTTCAAGTAAGTAGGTAAGTATACATAATTTGATCTATAATATTATGTTACCTACAGCAAGTAAGTAAACTCAGTACTTCGAGTAGAGAAAAACAATCAGGTACCTACTACGTGAACAGTTTCGAGAACAAGACACGTAAAATAAAAATATAAGTATTTAAAAATAGGTAAAAAAGAAATCTAGCTAGAAAAATAAAAGGTAAATAAAAAAATATTTTTGGAACTTTTTACCATCAAATCGGTTCAGTCCAAACACCAAACATGACAATTAAAAATAGAGTGCGTTTCATCATAATAGTTCCTATGCCGCATGCCGTAATGTTGGCTTCCAACATTCTTATTGACGAATACGTTAATCCGCTAGGCGCTACCTAATAGGTCCGTTTTTTTAATCTATCAGTGGAGCCAACGTTACGGCAAAGCAACTATTTGATGAAACACACTCTACTTATAAAACATATACAACAGAATAGTACCTACATAAAGGTACTGAGATTTCAACATTCAATCATATCTGAATAAAATGCACAACACAGCCTTTAAGAACAAAGTAAATCTGGACAATGTTTCCTAATAAATTCATATCACTTAACCTACTTCCTTTTAACGTTTGAATACTTACTATGAACTTGCATAAAAATTACTTATTTTTATGATAATAAAAGTTCATTTACGTTGTATCTTTTATAAATAAAAATCATTGCTAGATAATATTATGAATAAGACAATTCGATGCATAAGTGATCTATTAAATCTATTTAATGCGGCGTATACGCTCTACACGCCGAAGCTCCGAAGCGCCGAAGCTCTCTACGATGCATCCTGATTAGTTAGATAACTTATTTTACTATTTTAAAGTGAAATACCCCGGATGAATCGAGCTATAGGTACCAAAGCCGTGTAGAGACTCGTACTAAGACCTAGAGAAACGCAGTACCACACAATATCTACATAACACGCCAGCCAGCATACAAATGCAAGTCATATAATTACCTACAATTAGGTATACCTACCAACGTGTAGGTAATAATGTTTATGCGAGTCTACATACTTAATAATCACTACAGACATACAACTGTTTGCTTTATCAAGAACACAAATACTACTTACAGTAATCCTATAGGAGGTAAACCACCCAGATCGAGGTAGGCACCTAAAATCAGTAGACATGGTGCGCATTGCAGATTGTAGTGAGCCGATTGTTAACTAAACGAAGAAACTATCGGCACACTATCAATCTGCTGCTGTTGACATAAGTCAATCTTTCTAGTGCGCGCAAAGACTCAAGGCGCAATTATGACGCAATTTCATTGGTCGTTAACTCGTTCGGTATACAGCATACGGGGAGTCCCCGCAGGCGAGATAACAACCAATGAAAGTTAACAAGTCGATACGTGTTTGTCACCGTCTGCAGGGATTCCCCGCTTGCTTTATACCGATCGTGATATCGACCAATGAAATTCATCGGTCGATATACAGCTTGCGGGTCGTGACGAGTTAAATACTTTTTCGGTTCCCCGAATGCGGACCCTGTGGCACGCGTTCCAGAAATCTCTCGCACCTGGCATGCGGGCCCTATCGACTAATGAAAACGGTGCACCGAATGCGGGCCCTGTGGCACACGTTCCAGAAATCTACTAATGAAATTGCGCCATTATATTTGTTCGTTAGCCCGTATTCGGGTGCTCGAAAGACTACTCAAATTCGGACACCCGATGAATTAAGTACACTGGTCATTTCACTAGAAGAAGAAGCTGGACTAAGCACCGGCCCTGGGGTAGAGCGAAAGGAGCGTTCGCTCTAGGCGCCAGATGGCAAGGGGCGCCAAAAAGCCAATTGCGAAAAACAATTTCCGGTGCAAAATATAATTTTGACGGCGCCTTTTGAGAGGGGTGGGAGTAGTGAACCAGATCAGATTTTTTTTAATCCGTAGGGTGACGCTGAAAAATCCGTAGATTGCCTCTAGATAAATCCGTAGGTCAAAAAAATTACATGGGTGATGATAGCTCTTTTGTGCACAGCTGAAAAAAAACTGATTTTTAAAAATTTGAGAATTATTATTTAATTAACATGAAACCGAAGTAGAATTTACGTGAAGTGAAAGCGTCGATCAAAAGGCGCCGAATGACAATATCGGTTTAATAAACGAGCAGACCTAAGGTCGAAACGATCCAGAACTGCTTGATAACGTCGCCGTGCAGTGAAAAACTCCAGGGGGAAGATAAAAACTGTCTGAAAAATGCCCGCCATTATAAATGCGAAAGTGAGTTTTTTGTTACTCTTTCACGCTAAAACGGCTGAACAGATTTAGGTGAAATTTGGCACATGGGTAAACCATGACCTGGATTAAGACATAGGATCTATCCCGATATTCCCACGGGATCGAGACGTATGCGGGTGATTCGGGTGAAACCGTGGCTGGGACACAGCTAGTCTAGAAATGCGGAAGTGAGTTTGTTTGTTTGTTACAGTTTCACGCCAAAACGGCTGAACGGATTTGGATGAAATTTAGCACATGTGTAGACCTTGATCTGGAGAAGGACATAGGCTACTTTTCATCCTGGGCGCAGGCAACAGCTAATCATCAATAAAAATAATTAGAAGCATCATTAGCAGCTTACAGCTGCGCACAATAAGGACTTAAATTTTGTTCTAAATATATGCATTTAAGTAGGTACCTACCTACTAGGTTTTCTAAAAAACAAATAAATAAAAAGATTTTTTTTTTTTTTTTTTCTGTAGGTCCTACGAGATTTTCTATGCACGGCGACGATATGGAAACCTAGAAGATACGCCCCTGCATGTCGTGGATGTCTTAGCAATATTACCTATGAATTCATATCAATATTAAGGGATCGCATATTATTAAAAAAAAAGCACTAATCCTGCTTGTTTGGTGATTTGTGTTTATCGCAAGGACGTAGCACTGCAGGTACCTAGTGATAATGCTATTAGTTTTATCAGTGTACCTATATTTAACGGTTCATACATCTGTCTCTAATGGTCTCAGTTTTAGCTCTAATAGGCGTAAGTTGTGTTTAAAGTTAATTTATTATTGTTATAGTCAGTAGACCTACTAGTCAGAAATCAACAGCAGTACCTACAATAACACGCGTTAACAATAGGTACCTACGCACATAGTAGGTAGGAATGTACCTACACTGAATATGATACTGATAATAGATCCGATTTATAGGTAGATATCGGAAACAGTTTAGCCCCGAAAACAGGTAATTGGCTAAGAAAATTACTAAAGGTGTCCACACTGCGAGCATTCGTACGCAACACGAAGATTCTCTTGAAACGTTTTAAACTGCCTTCAATGCAATGAATACTCGCACTGCTCGCTGTAGGGACGCATTTATAAGAAGAATAGCTAAGCGATCTGATTACCGACTTACTCAAACAACATCTTCACACTAGGGTTTTATAGTTGCCGTCAATAAATAAACGTAGTCCTTGTAGGCTAGTACTTAACTGGGTCACAGTGTACTGTGATATTGGAACCACTCCAACTCTTACAAAAGAATACAGTTATCTTCATTCTTATATTATGTAAAACTAGACAGTTATAGATTTAAGAAACAACATTACTTTGTAACAACGCAACGTACATAAATCATATAATATTTTAATGAATACATAGGTATTATAATCTCGTAAAGCACTAATATATCGATAAATTGGTTATTAACACATCGCACCTTTAGAATTATAGAGACCTAATGTGAAATTTTAAGATTTCGACTTTGACTCATAAAATGACCTTTCATGACCATCTTCGTCGACTCTTTATTAAAACAGAGGCCTATTTTGGCGAAAAGGGCACAAACTTATACTTCGGTCTCTTTCACTCCGTCCCCTCCCTCTGCGTCTGTTCAGTTCGAGAGAGCCGCAAGCAGTAATGTGTCGCGAGTGTCATGCGCAGGTTGCTACTTGTTTGGTATTGTGGAGACCTAAACCGAATTAGAGCGCTACAACTCAGGACTTATTTAGGAATGATACGATACTTTGAATGAAAATTCAGAACTTGAGAGACCTAAATAATAAAAGGTCTTTAAAAAAAATATGTTTTCAGACAAACAAAGACCTATATGAGCACTATTTTTAAATAAATTAAGAAAAAAATATTATTAATCGTTTATTTATTTATTTTTATTTTTAGAACGTGTAGTTAGATAAGTAAAGTAAGATATAAAATTAAAATAATATGAATTTTATGAAAGTGCAGCCAAATAATCTCACTTTTCTACAAAAAGTTTAAACATATGAACCTACATTCAACGTTTTCCAAAAACTTAATTTTTTAAATAGGTCTCTATTATTCTAAAGGTGCGACATATTTAATACCAGACCACACAAACACGCACGCAGTATTTAGTTATTCTACGATGAATAATTATAAAGTGTGTCGATAATATAAGAAACCCCATTGGCAAATTTAGTTGATAATTAATAGTCTATTCTTATAAATATTATTATCCAACCCTATGCTTACATATAAATTATACGCAAAACTAAATTCTTTAAAAATCCTTAAAAGGGCAGACTTTCATTTCTAAAACTAGGTAATCAGCGTTACTTGAGGTTTCAATCTAAAAATAATAACGACTCCAAAACCAGTGACAAAAGGGATTGTTTTCATTAATCTTAGTTCTGTAGTGTATTAATACTTAATACCTATTACGTAACAAAACACTAAAACTAATTAGTAAGTAAGTATGTTAATTATCAACGTCGGAAATCTATTTTAGCAGCGATTGTATCGCTCAGTAACATTTCATGCAACACCAAAAGTAAATTAAATTCGTACATAGGTACACTTAAATTCAACAAGTAATAAAGAAAATTGTTCTGATTGAACAATATTTCGAACTAAAAATATGAGACAATTTATAAATAAATTAAGGTAACATAAAATATACAAATAGTAAGTATACAGTACAGACACTTTATATCAATATCTTACGTGAGACTAAAGTTTAGTTCATTACGCTGGTCGAGGACGCGCGGGCAAGGGTGGCGGAGCGCCCTGCCGAGCGGGTACCGGTGGTGGCGGGCCGGTTGGCGCCTGCGTGCTGCTGTCCGGCGGCGGCGGCGGCGCGCACGTGGGGGGTGGAACGCTGTCTGCTGGCGGGGACGCCACCGGGGACTGAGCAGAAGTCTTACCCGCGTCCGGCGGGAGCGGTGCAGGCCGCGGGGGCGGAGGACGCGCCGGACTTATTGCCGGCGCTCTGGATGGCACCAATGGTGTCGGTGAAGGTGCGGGGGGTCGGCTAGGCTGCTGTCTGCGAGGAGTGGGAGGTGCAGATCTGAGAGGTCGCTCTGGTTGAGCTTCTCCTGATAATGGGACAGTATTGTTTGTACACAATCCTATTTCAGAACGAACGATATCGATCCAATTAGGGGTTTTTAAAGTAATTTGTAATGGAATCGAACAAGCAGATATTTGCCCTTTTTGTGCAGCTGCTAGAGCATTTTGCCCTTCTCTAAAAGTAATACTAAGAGAAGCATCGTCAATAAAACGTACTAATGTTACTTCACCAATCGTAGATAACTCCTGTAAAACAGCTGCCACCACGTTATCATCGAATGGGCAATCCTCGTTATTGTGTTCTTCATAAGGTTGTATAATTATACTGGCATCAGGGGGCCCAAGGTCTTTCACTACTTCATAAAACACCTCCATGCATTTTGTATAGCTTACTTGTAGTACTTCGATCTCTAGAATTGCGATCACTGGCCGATGATCGCTTTGTTTCAGTTCTGCGCGGCCATAATGTAGCAATTTTCCTGCTGCTAATTCCGAAGTGCCTTCTGGGTCAATAGTATGTTTCCTGCTTCGCCATAATACTCGATCGGTCCAAGCAGGCGCTCTACATTTTTCGCTCGTATCATAATCATCGCTGAATAAGTCATATTTGTAAGTAGGAGGGAATGTTATGTCACCCTCAAAGCAATTTTTGAAAACCAAACCTTGTTCTTTTTGTTGTAACAATTGATCATGGTCTAAAATTCGTTGTAAATTATTTTGCGACACTAATAGACGTATTTCATCTTTATCCAGGTCAACGCGATAGTTAAAATCACCGCACCAGAACACATAATCATGAGAGTAAAGAGAGCGGCCCATTGGGAAGGCTGTTTTCCGCGTTATCTCAGTATAATCAGCGTTACGTTCTGTAACCTGAGATTGACCTGCAGCAAAATGAGCGCATACAAAACATAGGGACGTTCCATAGAGGACCATTCGAATGCCAACTGATCCTTTGTTTCCAGTAGTGCCACCAAGACCAGTTTTGACACAATCTAGAGCAACATCCCTAACATGTGGAATCAAATCTTTCCTGACAAAAATGAAAAGGCAGACCCCTACTAGTTGATGACTTGAGAGTAAAGTGTATGGAGCATCTCTGCATAGCACTTTTTCTAATTCTTCGCTCCAAGCTTTGGCATTATCTGTGCTAGCTGCCATGATATTGCTAGCATTTAAGTCCACAATTTCTTCAAAGCCAATAGCAAATATATCTGATGGATGTTCTTTTAAATTGACGGTATTAACTAACGATGAGTTAGGGCAATCCAGTAGCCAGTCTGCTAATGAAACATCTTTGTAGGCAAGACTCCTGAAATGTTTGCCTCCATTCACATTGTATGTGCCAATTGTTATTCGAATAGTAGTTGGCTGTGTGAATTCACTTGCTCTACGACACATCTCCCTGAGGACTGGTGTAGATGTGTGCAATAAGTTGGATGGTAGCAATATTCGTGAACGATCAGCAAGTTCCGAGTTCAATGTAGAGCCCAAAAGTAATATATCTATAGCCTCTTGTTTTGTGTTATCTAGTAAATTATTTTGGATTGTTCGTGCAGCAGATCTTGCCCCATCAATAAGCTTAGAGCCTCCTTGGATGGCACCAGTACCGGCATAGATTTTTGATATCTCATTTCCGTTATTGACCCACATCTGTTTAAATACTTCTTCAAACCTATTGACATTTTGTTTTTTGTCAATACATTGCAAAAGCATTAATTGTATAGCCAACATTTCTAATCCTATAAACGTTTGTATAGAATTGGTTCTGTCCAAGCAATCTAAGCAATTGGTTCTAATAGATCCTTTTTGAATATTGTAGATATCTGAACTTTTAGCACTAAAAATACTTATATCATCATAGTGTTTTTCAATGATCTTTCTAAATTTTGCTAATGCAGTTTCTATAGAAGAAGCTCTAACTTCTTGATGATAATCAAAAATTATTTGAACTACATCATTGTGTATAGAGTCATTCAAATGTTTTTGGAATGCATTACTCAGAGTAGCTTCACCTTCACTGCCACCAATTAAACTGGACCCCAAGAGATTAACAACTATTAATGAGCCATAGTTACGCTTTAATAGTGAGAAATGTCTATCACATGCACTGGTAGATGCGTCATATCCCCTAGACATCTTAACTTTATGAGATCCCACTTGGATACCAGGTTGTTCCCAAAACAGAGGAACTGATCCTCTAGTCTGTACATAAGAAGCAACTGAATCATCTATATAGATTGCTTGTTCTGTTTCCACAAAATTGGCAACATTTCCATCATCATTGCAGCCTCGGACATTAAACCTAGTCCCAGCACGCTCACAGCTAAGACGTGACACCAGTACTGCTCTTGCTTGTCTATGTCCAACATAAATAGTCCTTATTTCCACTGAGCCACACATAGCCCGAGTTAACCACTCTTCACAATCTATCCCAAATCTTATTAAATGTATAAACAGAGTTCTGTTCCAGAAGAATCTGTTATCGGGGCTAGCTCCTTTACTTTTTCTTTGAGCACACAGGGTGAGATCAAACAGATGGGGAGTTTTTCCTGAATTCCATGAAAAGTAGAAGGTCCCAGAGTTAACTAATTTTCTTACTTCTGAAACTTTATCTTCGCCTTGCGTATGATAAAATAGCGGCAAAAATTGGGTCTGGGTAATTTTAAAGACTTCAGCGTCCCCAATCTTTCCAACTGAACAGCATCCAGTTACAAGGACCAGGTACAACATACAGCTCTCGCCAGAATTCAGCTGCAGGACACCCAGAACCCCGTACGCGTCGGCTATTTTGTGATATTGTTTCCGCAATGTTTCTGTTTCTTGAGAAGACAGCGAGACCACGGCTTGAGACTCAAAGAGAAGTGCCGAGTCTTTATTTCTGTGTTGCAATATTATACTGTACGGATTCGGTGGAGCAGATTTCTCCAGGACTTTAAATCCCTTTGACATAGCCATGATTACAAGAGACTATTTGTCACTTACATGTATGTAACAGCCATCCGCCCCCTTAATTCAGCTTCAATTTTGCACAACAATCGACCAAGAGAGAAATGTGTAATGACAATTGAATAGAAATTCGAAGCAAATCCCAAATGTCAGTTACTTCAAAACTGTCAAACTGTATTAATCGACTGTGACCACAGATTAGGCTCAAAGGTCGCAAAGGTTCAGCACAAGACAATTTGCGCACATAAAGCGCAGGCCACACTAGGATGAAAGCGAAAAGTAAAGGTAAATTCGTTTAGCTTTTTTCAGTCTTTTCATACTTCGTTTCACATTGCGTTCTAAGCGAAACGAAAACGGAATTATGAAAGGACACGGAAGGAAAGTGACCAACCAAACTCGAATCATTGAATACTTGAAACAAGAGGTAAAAATAAGTCTAGTTCTTCTTGATTCTTATTTATTTAGTTATACCGACAGGATTTCAAGATACTATTTAATAAATATTTAAAATTATATAATCTCATACGCGATATAATCACATAAATACAGCTCTACAAACTAAAATTAACATATCTTTTATATGATGCGACAGAATTAGGATTTACTTTGATTCGTCCGGAATACCGTTGGACATATTCCTGGTAGATTTCGCGGGAAGCTTTTGACACGGTCGGCGGAATTACTTCTACGGAGCTGTCGATAGTAAATGCGCTGTTGACCGTCATCACCACATGAATGTCCGACTTGTAGCGTGGGTTTGAACGACGTTCAAAGTTCACATACCTCCTATACCTGAAAAGTGACAATTAAGATCTAATTTAATTACAGACTTAATAGAAATAATGTGCCCGCTAAATTAAATGTTTCTTCGTAATACAGAGCTGCGATGAAACATCGTACGCGAAAAGAGGTACATAGATGGCGCTATCAAGCACAAGCAGTAAATACCCGATTTTTCAAGAACGTTCGCATTCTAATTTCCTAATTTCAGTCTCAATTAGTATAAAAACATTTTCAATTTACCTACATTTTTTATATTGATTGCCGCTGAGATGAGATAGCGATTTTTGTAATGATTTGTTGAAAAAAGAACTTGTTTTGTAATGAAACGGAATGTTTTGTTAGTTGTTTTTTTCCTCGCAAGTGTGTTGAAAAACGTCATATGAAAAGCGTGTGCATTGATTATTGATTATACACTCTCGGCTACCTTATCGCGCTAGCCTGCGGCTTGCGCGAATAATACCGCCTCGACTGTAATATCGCACAATCGTATAACAATGTACTATTTTCTCATTACTTATACTATTTTTTTCTAAATACTGGATATAATTTTATCTGTATATTATGTATTGTATTTATTAAATTCAATAAAAAAAAATGAGCTTCGGAATATGAAGACGATTCCACTGACGATGAAGATTGAAAATATTCATTAAAAAAAAAAACTTCTCATTACTTATAGGTACAATTTTTTACCTGTAGACATATATATTTTGTATTGTATTTATTACATTCAATAAAATAAAAAATATGAATATTTCGAATATGAAGATGATTCCACTGATAATGAAAATTGAAAAACTTCATTAAAAAAAAAAACACTCATTATACTATTTTTTTCTAAATACAGGTTATTTTAATTTATCTGTAGACATATATATTTTATTTATTACATTAAATAAAAATATGAAATAAAAAACAAACCATCAGATTAAGGAAATTCCTCCATATAATTGTCAGATTATGGGTCAGTACGACAAGGACATCAAGATGAAGCTTCTATATAATAATCTGACGAGCTCGAGTATTTCAAGGTCACGAGTTTTTTTTTTGCATTTTTTTAAATCGCTCATGACTTTGGTTGCTTCCAAATCGTCAGTCTTTTGAATAGGAGCTGCTGGAGGGTTCACTTAACATCCCATATCAATGTCTGACGCGCTCGTAAAGTTTTTTTTCTCTCTATTTTTTACCCTTTCGTACGGCCACCCCCACCATGCAAACCGGCAGATTAATATTTTTCCTCTATCAGAAAGACGTGGGGCGTATACGCTTTTAATATCTGACGCGCTCGAGTATGTCTGTGTGACTGTTTGTTTTTACATTTTTGAGAATCTGTACACACTCCCCCCACCAGTGAAAGGGTATGCTACACATAAACTTTTTGAGTAAATCCCCATTTAGCATCATGGCCTCCCCTACTATAAGTAACGGTAGCTGTAAGTGTGTAATAATTGTGTCAATGTTTTTAAGTTAAAAGTTGAAATTAATTGCGATAAGAACGGTACTTACATGACCATATCTCGTTTGCTAGGCTCACTTAAAAGCACTCTGTTCCTTCGTTTAATAGCAGGGAACATAGGTGTTTCCTCTACCTCCTCGGCTTTTAATACTTTTGCCACTACGGTGAGCGGCGATGGAACAGATAATCGTGAGCTCGGGGTTGAGTTCGTCAAGTCATCATCAGACGAAGAATCACCATTCGAGCTGTAAATAGTAGGTACATTTTATTCAGTACTGCGCGCGCCTCAGTCAGACTCAGCCCTTGGCCTCGGCGGGTCACTAGTATGAGATAAAGGGTAATACATACTCGCTAGAGTTATTAGAAGTGGTACTGGATCGGCCACTGATGACTGGGTTCGTTGAAGTCGGGCCTTTAATCTGTCCCATCGCGCGCCCGCGCACTACAAACGGACTGAAACTTTCTGAAAATGTCGGCGCCAAGTCACGAAATGTGTGGAACATCTGTGAAAAATCAGTTTTACCTTTAGTGATCAAAATAAAAATAAAAACTAAGTATTAGTTCTTTATTCTTGTCCTTATTGGAAAGTTAGAAACCATTTATTTAAATTCTGCAAAATAGAAAATATTAAAAGCATTCGAAAAAAAGGCAAGGATGTGATCAGACTGGATCAAAACCTGAAACTAAATGTATAGGTACGCGCCAAAGGAGATAAGTAACCAGTCACGCACACTACAAAACTATCGCTGCTGTGTAAACGATTCATTACGTACTGCTCAATGACAGCCACGCACACATAGCTTTCGTAGAGTGAGTGCGTTAATGTCTTCTAAATGATAGTATATCATAAATTCGCAACATAACAATAACGCTCTCGTGGCGGAACAGTTAAGCATGCAACCTTCAGTGACAAATGGTTTGAGTTCGATCCACTTAAATATTATTTTTGAGATTTTGTAACTTAGAATTAATATACTAAGTGATAAAGCGATATTCTGACCGGTTTGAGAATCTGCCACAAGTTTCTCGCCTACTTAAAATTATTTGCCAGTTTAGAAGCTACCCGCTTTAAAAATATATTCCTGCCTTCAATTCTGAACTTATAAATAAAAATAAAAAAACATTTATTTGGACCAAACATTGTACTCATTTTATAAACCTGCCAAACTGCGCGGCAGTTTGTCGGCAGGATTAGCGCTCGTCTTAAAAACATTTGGTTTACACGATCTATTTAAACATATCTATACTCCATTTATCATAGCATTAGAAAAAAGAGGCTTGAAGAAGCAGGAATGCAAAACATTTTATTTCAAAGTTAATTTATAACTTTTTTAGATAAATCCAAGACAGTCTACTAAATAATTAGATAAACGAAATCAAAGTCATTTTATTTTAAATTATGCTTTATTGCATCTTCATACATTACAACAAAACAAATAAATGTAACAACCGATCACATGGTTTAAGTTTAATTAAGAATAAAGGAAATAAATGCGTCCATTTTAGAGTGATAATCTCCATCACCTTTCTTTGCATCAAATATTAATGCAGCATCCGTTAAAAACCCTTCAGTTGATCCTGTGAAATACAATAATTACAAGTAAATTTTTCCGTACTCATATAATTTCACTGCTAGAAATACTGCTAATAATATACTATAATAGAGTAGCGACAACATTTATAACTTTTAGTTCGCTTTGCATGTGTTACTTCCTAATACAATAATATTACTTAATTAATAGTCAATGACAATGGGTGTTCATTTGTTAATGGTGAGGACAGTCAATAAAATGTATTAAAAGCAAAAGCAAGTAAATACCAATATGGACAATGATAAGCCGCCTTCCTTTTCCCGTTGTTTTCTTTAAACCAGTGGATAGACCTGCCCGATGTGCTACTTTTGAGGAATTTATAGTGCTGTCATGCCATATTAAACTTTTTGTGTGACCTGTATGTATGAATAAAGGTTATTAATTTAAATACAATATTCACAAATCAAATTAATGAAATTATGTTGTACTTTTTTATTTAACTGTACTAAATCATAATACTACTGAATGCACGAGGGGCATTCACTGCTTGGTGCATAAAAAATTGTTAAGAAATATTAGAAGTGCTGTACCTTCATTTAAAGTGTCATCTGAATAATATATTTGTCTTCTTTAATTCCTTAGCCTTTTTATTTAATGAAGAGGTAGGACTTTACTTTAACATCCATCGATTTGAGGGGTGGGAGTGGGGGGGGGGGAGGGAGGGGGGTGTGTACAACCCCCCCTGTGAAGGAAAAGTTGCGGAGCCCCCCCCTTTTTGAGATATGATTTTTTTAATATTCTAACCTAACTTTCGAATTTTCTTGTATTGACATCGATTTAAAGGTCGGAAGAGGTAAGAGGTGACTAATAAAATGAAAGGGGCAGTAGCAGCCCCCTCCCCCTCCCTTGAATACGATTTAAAGGATTTTCAAGACTTAAATAAAAATAACAACCTAAACATACCATGTCGGATTCACCCTAAAAGGAGTTTCAAGGGAAGCACTCTACTTTATGGCGTAGTCGACGGAGCCTACTTCTGGGTGGTTTATAAAAAAAATAACCACGAAGAGGATGGAGGGGTCTGAAAGACCCCGCCATCCTCTTCTAACCTAACCTGTCCGAGTCGGGGTGCCCCAAGTCCCGAACTCGCTTCGCTCGCTCTTGCATCATAAGTTCTTATTGACTTTTTAATAATTCGAGATGTGTCGGGACTTGGGGCACCCGGACAGGTTAGGTTCGATGGGGATGGCGGGGTCTGTTCGCTCGCTTCGCTCGCTCACTAGACCCCGCCATCGAGCCTAACCTGTCCGAGCCGGGGTGCCCCAAGTCCAACTACAAAGAACAGCCTTCTAACCTAACCAACCATATCAGATCCACCCTAGAAGAATAAAGGATAATATATTTATATTATACCCAATCATACAATTTTGAAGAAGTCTTAGGTAACAACGAAGCCTGGGCGCCTGCGCCTGATTGGCTATGTGAAATTACATTATTGACAATGACAACACAAAATGGTTTCGTTTTACGTTTGGTTTCACATAACGCCAATAGTCGGTAAATTATTATAAGTGTTAATTTAATAACACTAATCTAAATCAGTGAAATAAATATCATTTAATGAAATATGCATCAAAAGTATCTAAATCACTAAATATACGTATTTATTTCATAATTAATATGAAGTAAAACATTTTAGTGCGTTGACCTTACATAAAACGAAACGTTCAAAGCGAGACAAAATGTCAAAAGTGTCAAAATAATGCTCTAATTTCTACGATTTTGTTTTATTTTTTTCTCGTAAACCATTTATCTCCGCAACTTAAAACTTTACGTGGAGGCTTCTAATAATATGGTCTATCTGTAAAAAAAATATGGACTCCCAACTCGATGGATGTTAAAGTAAAGCTTAGCCCCAATATCTTATCCAAGGTATATCCAACTATGAATTTTCCTGCGTATTCCACTAAATGTCATATCGTCAAAATCATTATGTTTCATGTGCTTCCGTTGGCGGGGTGAGGTTACAGGCGACCTTCTTTGTTGTACGCTTTGAGTATATTGTACACAGTAGCCCAATACACCTATAAATAAGAAAATATTATTATATAAATGTTTTATCACAATGGACGTTACTTTCGAACATTTTTATAGTAATCATCCTTACCGGCAACTTCTGCGGTTTTCTTTATCTTCTCAGTCTTATAAAAAGGAGTTCCTGCAGGCCAGGACTCCTTAAATTGCTTAAAAATATTGATGACGGTTTGCTTTTGTACAGCACTAGGTGGAGTTTGCTTCATTCTCTTTTTCTTGGGAGACATTAATAAGATCGAACATAGGAAAAACAGTACCTATCAAATAACAACTTAATCACGAAAATTCGACAATAACAAAACACAAGGCGTAGCATTCACAATTATTCACAAGCGAATGACATTAATGACATGACAATCGCAGAACATTTAAGTCAATTTCACATACGACATAATTTTTTTTTTTGGACGTCAATGTTCCGGCCAGCCTGTAAATTTATCTATGTGACATGTTTATTCACTCCGTCCGTCCATTGTTTATTATGTAATTGTATAAAGAAATGTAATGGTAATTTTTTTTTTAAGTGTAGCCGCTTTGTTAAATATTTTTGTATCATTGCTAAACAGTTTTCTAATTAATATTAAATAAAACTAACTGTCTGTACAAATGGTAATTATGTTCTAAATATATTGTGCATTTATAATAAAACATGTTAACTTGTGATGTTCTTTTATTTTTTAAATAAAGATAATATAATAATAAAAATGGTTTTATTTATCTATTTTAAATAAATAAAACCATTTCTTAACAAAAAATATTCCAATTGCTTTAACTTAAAATTTTAAATCTCAAAAAATCAAATAATAAAAACTAAAACCCAACTACGACTTAAAAGGTATAAACAAGACACCACAGACATACAAATTAAAAATCCGGAATCACACGTGTTAGGGCATAAATCGAACAGATTACGTGTGACTCCGGATTTTTAATTTGTCTGTCTGTGGTGTCTTGTTTATACCTTTTAAGTCGTAGTTGGGTTTTAGTTTTTATTATTTGTTTTTTTTTAAATTATTTTGGGGTTATAATATATATATATATTTGAAATATGCTCATTAAGCCCTTTCATTTGATACCCAACATGGTACGATTAAACCATATATTTTTTTAAGTTCCTCACTTTATGTCCTCTAGAGGGCGCCATTTTTAATTTAATGTGACTTCAAATAGCCTATAACCAGCGGACAATCACGACGCTTCTAAAAATACCTCATTTGTCAAATTGTGATAAGTGGTTTGGAAGATAGGAGGGAACAGATGAACATACATACATACATACCGGTCAAAATCATAACCCTCCTTTTCTCTTCGCCGTAGTCGGGTAAAAAAGAATCACACCTTCTGAGTATCGAGCCCACTCAGCAATAGTCAGAAGTATATGGATTATCCATTGGGCTACGAACGCTTTAGATTTCAACGCGAAATTATGATAATTATAGTATCATTATTAAAAGACATTAACGCACTCACTCTACGAAATCTATGTGTGCGTGGCTGTCATTGAACAGTACGTAATGAACACGGAACAGAAAAAACAGTGGAAGTACAATGTAACAAAATTACTATTGGAACCGCTGTCGCCAAACTCACACAAATAAACCGATAATCCTATAATGCACTACAAATAAACAATTCGTTTGATTCGTCGTTTTAATTTTAGTCAAAACTAGCATAAGTCACAGATCCTACATCTGAAAATAAACCTTAATGCTCTATGGATAGGATTTATTTCCCTTTAGTGCAGAAAGTATTTACAACGTTTTGAAATCTAAAGTCAAACTAGATTCGAATAACGAGTAAATTCCGCTACCCGTCCATAGATGGCAGTATTCTCAGTGGTCGCAATTATGAAAGGTTGACATTCTCGTCATAGGTCGATATCTATTGCTACTCGACCAGTGCAGTAACACGTTGAATTTTGAATTACAAATCGATATCGATATATACCCGATTTCTTGTTTGATTCGAAGAAATAAGTCTTGTTGGGAGTTCAGTAAAACTGTAGGAAGAATGACGTAGTATTATTTAAAAATAAAATGTACATCAGTGATTGACCAGGCAGTCCCAAAGCCGGTAACCGTCAGGCACTGCTGGTACGTATATGTATCAGTAAAAAATACTCTTTTTCTAATATGAAAGAGTATTTTTTAGCTTGTTCGTGCTAGTACATGTTCGTATCAGCGGTGTCTGATGGGATTGGTTTTGGGTGGTACATATATGTAGGTACCAGCAGGGCCTGCCGGTTTGTATAATAAATTACTTAATCATCATAATCATCAACCTATAATATTCCCACTGATGGGACAAAGGCCTCCTCTCTGTGAGAGGGACTGGGCTGTAATCCACCACGCGGGTCCAGTGCGGGTTAGTATAATAAATTACTTAATAAATCCCAAATATATAAATACTTACCTGCTGAATGTATTCAATTCACGTGTGATAAGAATTAAATGCGCAATACTGAATAAATTGTGAAAATCGTCTTACATACTTGGGTTAAAATATTTTTGCAGCATCTATGGAATATAATACACCTAATACAATAAATTTCGTGTATGAATGTTAGGCAACCTTATAATGTAGTTGTATTGTAATGTTATATAATAAATATTGAATATAACTTATTTTCTTATAACGATATCTATCGATAAAACCAACATCCGACCCGCTATATAACTAATTGAGTAGCGAAGAACTTTCGAGAACGAAACAGTGAATACAATCAATCCAAAATAAACTTTATTTTAATCAGATAATTTCAGAGATTTTAAGTAAACGTTCTATTAAATTATTAGTAAAATGAAATTAACTAAGATTTTATTAGAAAACAAATAAAATCGTACTTATCGATGGTACGAAACACCTCCATTTTTAAGATTTTTTCTCCTACTATCATTTTTGCACTCCAAAATGGAATAATATGGCGTAGTTACTGAAAAATAAATTTGTCGCGAGACTAGCAACTCGACGCGATGTTAGAACACGACTGGGACTACGGAACGACCAAGTAAGCGTAACAGCGCTTACTTGTGGCACACGTGCCACGCCTACTTTGCACTTCCACTGTTTTTTCTGTTCCGTGGTAATGAATCGTTTACACAGCAGCGATAGTTTTGTAGTGTGCGTGACTTATCTCCTTTGGCGCGTGTACTCTACTGTTCTCACCTTAAATTCAAAGCATTCCATCAAGACGGTATATTCAAACGGCCTGTTATAATCGTGGTAAGGGTCAACCATCTCTATAGTACTGCTACTATCGCCCTGCATGCCGATGATCTCACAACACAGCTTCCTCATCTCGTTGCAAGGCTGAGGCAGGTGTCGGAGAACGTCGTCGTCCCACCATTTTGTTAGTGATCTGCGAACGAAAGAAAAATAAAATAGGTACTAAAAATTGTAAACAAAACTTATTTTTTCTTCTATTTAATAAATAAGTAAGTGCACGAGTTTAATTTATCTGTCTCAATATCTCTTTAACTGTAAAACTTATTGATATTATTTTAAAATTATCGCTGCAAATATCACCAGTGCTTGAGAACTATAGTAGTACCATTAACTGTATCAGAACAATAATCAACGATATTATACATAATAATATGCGCTTCGGTAATTATCGACTAGCTATCTTCGGAAAGGAAATACGAACGCGCGATGGTGAGTCCTATATAATATAGCTGTTACAACCATGAAAGTACTTGCCTATTTGGTATTACGAATATTACCATAATTACAAAATTATAAAATCAAATAATGTTTCAAAACTTTTGCAATGCGCGGCTGTACAATTTAGAAATAGAAGCTTGGCTTTGTAGAGGGTTATTCTGTGGTGCGATTAATTCGGAAACATGAAGATTATCGAAGCGCATACCTTTTTGGCTTAACTGCAAATGTCGGTAACTTCTCCAGAACTGGTATCAAACCACAAAATTACCTGCATTCTATAGCAATCATTACATTAAGTTCACTTACCTGTTACTAGGAATATATACCATTGCTTCAGGATGATGTAGATAATAATCGCTCTGGTACTCCCAAATGGGTGCTCGGGATGGATCGGGTACAAATAGTCCGAGGAATAAGTTCATCGTGTTTTGTTTCTCAGCATCAGAGAATGTGTTGGAGTAGTATCTACTTAGTGTCTGCATGATATCGTTCCCGTGAGACGACCACGGCGCAGTTTTACGATACGTCTTGATTCTGTAACGTAAATAAATATTGAGAAGCAGAAATAAATTAAAATGTTTTGTGTGTGGTAAATAATATCAGCCGCACGGGTCCATCTTCAAGGTTGAATGAATGAATATTTATTTGTTAACATAGGTACAGTCACGGACTTTAATTGATGAGCCACCTTCAAACTTTTCAATTTTGCAGTTTCATACATTCACGAGATTACCCGATTAAACACGAACTCAAATCTAAATTACTTTTAATCGGAAATATCCATAGAGGTTGACTTCATTAGTCAACCTCTATGGATATTTCCGATTAAAAGTAATTTATTTGTCATCTTGTTTACTTTCATACATTCACGAGATTACACGATTAAACACGAACTCAAATCGCAAGCTCGTAAACAAGATGACAAATAAATTACTTTTAATCGGAAATATCCATAGAGGTTGACTAATAAGTTCTCAATGATAAAAATAAATACAATTTTGCATTAAGTTTATCCAATCTATTTGATACCGACCTCCTTTGAATCATAGCTCATTAACTCGATAACTATGAAAACATTACTGAAGACAGTGACAGTTGAAATATCAAGATGACAAATAAATTACTTTTAATCAGAAATAGTCTTATCCATAGAGGTTGACTAATAAGTTCTTAATGATAAAAATAAATACAATGTTGCATTAAGTTTATCCAATCTATTTGATACCGACCTCCTTTGAATCATAGCTCATTAACTCGATAATTATGAAAACATAAATGAAGACAGTGACAGTTGAAATACCAAGATGACAAATAAATTACTTTTAATCGGAAATAGTCTTATCCATAGAGGTTGACTAATAAGTTCTTAATGATAAATATAAATACAATGTCGCATTAAGTTTGTCAAATCTATCTGATACCGACCTCCTTCGAATCATAGCTCATTAATTCGATAATTCTGAAAACTTAACTGAAGACAGTGACAGTTGAAATATCGATGTCAGAGACGTTACTTTAGAACTTGTCGAAATGATTATTATCATTTCTCCGTACGCTAACGTTACTATCGCAACAGTAACCTAGCAACGATTGTTTATCGTTGCTAGGTTACTGTTGCTAGACCTGCAATTGGTTGACTTTGGGCAGTCACTCTGCTGTCAAGTTTGTAGTTCTGGCTCTCAGGTTAGCCAACCGGTAAAGATATGAAATATAATTTTCTTCTTCTAATACGATGACATATGACTTTGCGTGTCGGGAACCGAATAAACCCGATTTGCATTACACGGCTAAAATACGAACAGTGCCAGGTGGCTCATCAATTAAAGTCCGTGACTGTACATACATTTGGTCTTATAAAAATCAGTTGACTCTCTATGTTTTGCCAGTGGCCTATGATTACAGGTGAGTACAATAATAATAAAATTAATTTCAGAAACATTAGGTATAAATTATGAATTAAAATAGAAATTCAATAGTTTAGATTAATTAATATTATATTCAATAAACAAATTATATATTACAACAAAAAGACAAACATTCATTACTTAGTCACATTATATTAATATTATTGTCATTAAGAAATTCATCAACAGTGTAATAGCATTTATGCATTAGAAACATTGATAATTTCTTCTTAAAGCTCGTGATCTTTAGTTGCTTTAAGGTTAAGCAACGCTTGCCGAGGTCGGTCGGTCTGAGGATGGGCGAGATCCATTACATACCACAACCCCTCTGTGTCTCGGATAGCACTGCGGCTGTCATTCGTAGACCGTTGACAGTCGTTATGGTTAATAAAAAGCCTGAGGCCCGAAAGTCTTACAACCAGACCACTCATTCGTAAACGCTCACGCCACCCCGCTACTGATTGGTCAACGCTGCCCCCCGCCTCGACGCGCATTCCTTAGGCTTGGTATTAAACTATAGCAGCATTACTAACGGTTAAAATATGTATCTTCCCTTTATTAGTATTTTTAAAGTGAGAAATTGTATAGGTAGTATTCATTATCTTGACATACCTGTGTACAAGCTGTGACCCTCCATATTGTAAGGCCAGTGTATCGCCATGGTCCTCATACAACCCTTCAAGCAGCCTGGCACAGTCCGAATCAAACTCTATATTCGGTTCTCCTAGGAGTCCTAAGGCATATAACTGGAAAATAAGTTCAAGGAGATTAGGTACTAAACTAGTGACACAATTTTGCCTCTACACTTGACGTTGTACAAATTTACGAGTTACTTCGCTAATAAAAACTTTATTTAAATAGATATAAAGTATATTTTGTATTGCCCATTTTATTTTTTATTATTTCGATTATTTGAACATAAAACAAGCAATAATTAACAGCTGGCAACGCATTGCCAGACCCAATGTTGTTACTTGTCTCTATTATTACTTCATTAAATAACTTTCCTTTATCTTCAAGTTAGCCTGTCTGCAAACCTAATAAATAATAATACCAGCCTTTTATTGTCCCATTGCAGGGCAAAGGCCTCTTCTTGTACAGAGAAGTCTTACATGACAAGAGGATAAATCATAATGAATGCTTACTTGGTAAGCCAGCACACACTTCCCGATAGCAAACTGTGCAGTATTGGTCCTGTCGAGGCAGTCCACACAGTTGACTCGCACCAGTCCAGTCTGCAGCCGCCCCCCCTGGTGCCCCGCCACCCCCGTCGCCTCGTCGACCCCGCACGTACTCAGGAATATACCCGTCTTGCGAACCACTGTGCGGGCTATGGCTGACAATCTGAGATAAACACGTAAATTATACAAAAAAAACACAGGACTTTTTGAATTTCACTGGCGACACTTCACAGACGTGTCAGATATCGGCATCTAATAGCAATTAAATCAAAAGTCGTCTAACTTAAAGTCGTTTTACCTATACTTTTTTATTTTGTACTAGCTAGAATTATATTGAGAGAGTTGGTACTAAATATTATAAAGCCTTTGTTAATCATAAACCCGCCATAAGTGTTTGCGAATCACAAGTTTCTGAACCACTCATGCAAAAACAAACTAATATTAAAAAAAAACACAAACAGTAGCAGATCTATAGGGTTACTCAATGTCATCATGATAACCGTTTTTGGTAGCTGTAGCCATTCATTCTGGTAGCTTTAATATTTTCTGTTACCTTTGGTGTGTGAAGAAATATAATCCTTTGAACTTACTTATCCAACACTTTAGCATCAGATCTCTTATTGGTCCTAGCCATGTCCAAGTGATAATATTGTATGGCATGTTCAGGAGGCAAGAACTGATTCAAATACTTTATTCCATTGCTTATCACATCTGTTAATAGAGACTCGTGTTTCTTCTTTTCTCTTTTCTTAACTAAATTCAAGAACATTATAGGTGACCCATATCTTCTCATCAGGTTATTTAAATGCCTGCCAGGTATTTCAGCATAAGGATCACTTAAATCTATTGATATTGCTGGTTTCGGCACCATTTTCGAGACGTCTTGAGACCAGTAACTGGGTATAGATCCTCTCATTTGAACAAATGAACTGAATCTGGGAAGAAATTAAATGGAAATGTGATTACTTACAAACAGGGTATTATTATTAATAGAAACGTTAATAATTTAGGACTACACATCACAAGTACACACAATCCATATAATATTAGTAACAATGGCTTAAAAACGTAGTATATTAGTAAACTCCTACCAACTCATCATCAGCCTAGCCTTTTCCCAACTATGTTAGGGTCGGCTTCCAGTCTAACCGGATGCAGCTGAATACCAGTATTTTACATGGAGCGACAGCCTATCTGACCTCCATAACCCACTAACTGGATAATACGATACCCCTTGGTAAGACTGGTTGTCAGACTTTCGGGCTTCTGACGACCTGTAACGATTGTCAAAGATCCACAAATGACAGCCGGGACCAACGGCTTAACGTGCTTTCCGAGGCACGGAGGAGTCTCGATATGTAAAGATGGTCACCCATCCATGGACCAACCCCGGCAAGCGTAGCTTAACCTGATGGGTCGATCCATGCGGCTGTTATTACTTAGCCACGAGCTCCTCCAACAACTCCTACCAACTAAAACAACTAATAATGACTTGGCCCAACACATGTTGGCATGTGGCTCCATACCCACTGCCTAATAAAGGAAGTGTCCACTTTGTCTTATAATCTTGTATTATGTCATGATATATTTTCCTAAAATTTTTATGATTCATATCATAATAATGGATGCATAGGATTCACCCACAAACTGCACACTTTATATTTCTAAACAAGTACAGAAATCCTTACCTGCCAGCAGCAAATGATGACACCATAGAATCATGTACAATCTGCTCAGTTTCAACCTCATTAGCCACATCTCCATGCATGTTTGCCCCTCTTTTCAGGAACCTGGTGCCTGCATACCTATTGCTCCTCCTAGCTATCAATGTCAGGTATATGGGTCTGCCAAATATGTTCAAATTACTTTGTTCTATGAACCCATGGACTATGTACAGGATCCAGTCAGGGTGCAGATGTGAATGTACCGCCGATAGAAGATGACTGTTCCATACAAATCGCCATTCAGGTACTGCACGAACACCAAAGTCTAATCTATTAAGTTGGCAGCTGGAAATTAGAAAAAGATTATTTATATCAGTCACTAGCTTCCGCCCGCGGCGGCGTCGCGTCGCGCGACGAATCGCCCCAGTATGTAAGAGCCTTTATGGATGACTAGCTTCCGCCTGCGGCTTCGCCCGCGTGGTATGTCGATAAAAAGTTGCCTATGTCCTTCCCCGGGATGCCATCTATCTCCTTGTCAAATTTTATTGAAATCCATTCAGTGGTTTACCCTTGATGTTAAAACTATTTATTTGAATAAGAATTAATATTAAATATAAATTTGACAAGGAGATAGCTCCTTGTCAAATTTTATTGAAATCCATTCAGTGGTTTAGATGTGAAAAGGTAACATACAGACAGACAGTTACTTTCGAATTTATAATATTAGTATGGATTGACCTCCTTGGTCTTTGGTTTCCTTGATTTTTATTCAAGGGAGAGGCAGACAGTATATCATTATAATATTAGTATGGATAATCATAATCTTACCCAGTCTTTTGCCTCTGTTGCAATTGACTCTTCCAAGTTTCAAATATATCTTCATCATTATCATCATACTTGTGACATTCACACTTCTGCTGTAAGTCCTGGCTTGAGGTAGACCTTAAGTTTAAGTGGTATACTGCTGCGGTTACAGGCTTGGGGAATAAAGCTGGTGCAAGCTGTCTAGGGGGTGCCATATTCATTTGTAAAGTATGTGTGATATCATAACTATAGCTATAATAAAAGTTAGTTGATAAGTCTATGGCTAAAAACATCTTCAAATATCTCTGTTCATCAGGATGGGGTGGCTTAGTGCTGTCACTAGGAATGTATATTGTAGCCGTATCTTCTATTTTGTAGATGGAATGTGAACCAATAACTGCCACTTTCCTTCTTTTAGTAACTAATATTATGTAGTATCCTTCTAAGAATCTTATGAACCCTGAAAATTAACAAAATAAATATTATCAAATGGAATGGCAAATGGCATTTATGGAAGATACTAGCTGTGCCCCGCGGTTTGACCCGCGTAGGTCTCGATCCTATTCCAGGTCATGGTCTACCCATGTGCCCATCTTCTCCTTTTCTAGAGAGGAGAAGATGGGCACATGGGTAGACCATGACCGTCGCGCCGCGCCGCGACGTTCCCACTCTAGGTAGGGAACGTCGCGGCGTGGCGCCGGCGTCTTTATACTCTTTATAACTTTGAAATTAAATGTCAGATTCGAATGAATTAAAAAGTATTTTACTGCTACCCAAATAATAAATACCCTTGATGTTAAAACTATTTATTTGAATAAGAATTAATATTATGTTGGTAAAACTCCTTCGCAAATAATGCATGAATTTCGAATTAATTTGATTCAATCTTAAAAGATAGACATATGCTGTCGCTGACTTTTTTTAGAACTTTTAAAGAGGAACAATTCCGTCATACATGATATTTGCGTAACTTAAACCGTATACGCAGCGCACGCAACGGAAGCTCTCAAAAAGGAATATTTTTTGCCGGTTTTGCAACATTTTTCATTTATACTCCGCTCCTATTGGCCATAGCGTGATGTTATAAAGTCTATAACCTTCCTCGATAAATGGGCTATCCAACACAAAAAGAATTTTTCAATTCCAACCAGTAGTTCCTGAGATTAGCGCGTTCAAACAAACAAACAAACTCTTCAGCTTTATAATATTAGTATATAGATTACTTTAGTAAGGAATTGAATATTTGTGTTTTAATTATTCATTATTTATCCCGTTTAACTGTTGTACTTACAAGTTAGTAATAAAGTAAACAAATAAAATCTAGTCTAAATTTAGAATAAGTAATACCTAAAGATATTTACCAACAATACCAAACGCTGATACAAGTTTGTTAAGTCCTGTTCTCAACCTGTTGCCAAAGCCTATCATATTGAGTAGCTGATATATCTCCTGCTTATTGTACTCAAACTTGTCATCAACCAGTATCAGCTCCCGTGGGTCCGTCCTATCAATCTTGAGGACACGAAATCTTGTTTCAGTGTTGTTTGAGCCGATCAAATAGAATCTCTGGAATATGTGTAATTTTATTTTTTGGTGGATCAAGTTTTCGATATGATAGACAGTGTATTTCAGTATGCTGCGATGCTAAATGGTAGGTATAATAAATACACCCCCTAAAATGATACCTTTGCCAACTCTTGTTGACTCTTTGGAAAAAAGTAAAAAATCAGGCCCTGGTCAAGAAATCTCATTTATGTACCAACGTAATGGCATAGATATGTATATACCCCTATTGTATATTTAACTATAAAATGTTCTACTTACGGCTTTGGTTTCATACAAAGCTATTCTTTGTATCGAGCTAATTATTGGATGAAACATTATGCTTTGTTTAGACATTTTGCGAATATTAAGTACAGAGATCTATCGAGGAACACGTAGGGACTGTAGATATCTTGAGTTTTAGTTGAAGATAATAATTTTATTATGAATAATTTTATTGTTAAAAATAAACAACAATCAGAGTTTACCGAATCTTTGACATTTTAAGACAAGTTGACATTTGACATTTTGACAACAGCTGGTTGGTGTCATGTCAAATTTGTAATGCCAGGTACACACTGATTTCAGATTTCAAAATCTGTATCAAGATTTTCTAATAAAGGGGTAATAGACGTGCGAGAAAAAACGCGTACTTATGGCTCGGCGAGCTTGCTCGCCCGTCTGTCATCGCCGCGTCGCCGCGAGCTAATTTGACAATGAAATTTTGAGCAAGCTTCTCGTGTGTCACCGACGGCGAGCCGAGTAAGGTCGCGAACTTAAAGACCGCGTACTTTAAGTACCTACGCACGTCTATCACCCACTATAGAGTGCGTTTCATCAAACAGTTCCTTTGGCGCAATGTTACGCACTATAGTCAGCGATTTGCTTGCCCGTCTGTATATAGTTATCTGTGTTGGTGACGACTAATAGTTATTTATGCAACTGTTTTACAATAAGGGGTATTAAAACACTAATGTGGGTTGATAATAGTATCACATATTCACATGAGTGTTTTAATACCTAATTATTTACAGTTGCATACAAGATTTTATCTACACCCATGATATGAATCTTCTTTAAAAGTTTCTTTGCAATACCAATATCGAACAAAAATGGCGCAGTACGATGTGAATTCGATTTTTTCGAATTCGAATGTGTTTTGTTTTTAAATGACGGTGCTTTGTTAGTAAAATGCTCGTGAATGACAATGTTCTTTTTTTTAAATTAGTTGCATTATGAAATTCAGTACAACATTATAACACCCGTTTGGATGATATTACGGTTACTATGACACTGGTTGTTTTAATGTTGGCAATAAGGAAACTGTTTCAGAAACTTTTAGAGAGGATTTGTAGCATGGGTGTAGATAAAGTCATTAGTGTAGTTGAACTACTGATTGACACAAAAAAAATAACCGGAAAATTCTTCTTTCCATTCTAAGTGATCATGAACGCGGAAAAATTAACTAAGTGTAGGTACTATTTTATCTGCATAATTATATCTACTATTACTATTTCATAGTCAATTGGAATACACAGAATTAAAAATATGCGGTTCTTCGTACGTACGTAATTATCACGCTAACAACGTGCTGATACTAGCCTAATAAGTACACACGGCTACACATCGAGCTATACATTTCCAGTAAAACTGTGCGTTTGCACTGGCGAAACATTACCGTGCCTTTGCACTGGCGAAACATTACAACAAAACATGGTTAAATCTTTAGTTCCTGTCAAAAATTGTATGGAACATTGACAGAAGATAGAGATTTCAACATGTTTTGTCGCAAATGTTTCGCCAGTGCAAACGCACGGTTACCTACAACAAAACATGTTTAAATCTCTATAATAGTTCCTGTCAAAAATTGTATGGAACATTGACAGAATATAAAGATTTCAACATGTTTTGTCGCAAATGTTTCGCCAGTGCAAACGCACGGAAAGCTGACTCGCATTGTACGGAAATCTATACAATGCGAGATCAGCATAAACTGGAAATGTATAGCTTGATGTGTAGCCGTGTGTACCTAAATACGCTACGGCACAGATGTTATAATACTAGCTACGGCCAATATCGATCGATGCCTGCCGAAAATTACGCGACAGAAAATTTTCAATGGAAATTACGTGACGTAATTTCAACCTGATATTATCATAAGTAAAGTGCTTAAAAAGCATTTCAGTTCTTTGAGTTTGCATGACATCACAATTTCTTCATCGTAAACATCGGGAGGTTGACTGGATTGAGCAGCGTTGAACCTACTTTTATTTTAGAAGAGTTTCTTAAACTTAACAAAGCCATCAGCAGCATTAATTCGTTTTTTTGCAGCTTTCTCTAAATTAGCCCGCTTTGCATTGAAAAAAATACTGCGGTTTCACAGACTGTATGTTCGTACCTATTCCATGAGGGTTAGTGCGCACTGCCGTGCGTTTATTTTACCGCAAAATCGGTGAAGTATGGAATGTCAAAGAAGTGCGCACTTCGCGATGAAAAAAAACGTATGCGGGTAATTCACAGTGGACCTCTAGCTGCAAAGAGTCCACCGCACATATTTTGTATCGCAAAGATAAATGAAGTGCCGCGCACTGCGGTGAAACAAACGCAGCGAGACATCGACCAAGCAGTAGATAATATTTTGGATACGCCCGTAAATCTTTATATCTTACAAAAAAGTAGACCTTAATAGGTCATAAGGCCGTCAAGGCAGGGATGCACCCAAAAATGTTTCAGTACGAAAAACTTGCATTTAACTGCGAAGTGAGCGGTGCCGCGGCAGCGTCGAAATTGGTCGCAGTAACAACATTAGGGCACTCCGACAGTTATGAACCGCTTTCATACAATCAACTTAAAAACGGTACATAGCTATTCCCCTAGGGATTTAAATAACTACGGCTTCAAATATCTTACTGCGACATATTTATATTATTACTAGTAGCTGTTGCCCGCGACATCGTCTGTGATCCAGGATGAAAAGTAGCCTAATTATGTCTGGCAATTTGAGAACTTTATGCGACCTACCCGAATGTCCTTTCTTTGGTATTGTTCGTCGAGTCGTTGAGCTCCTTAAGTTCTGAGTTGAGCTCCACTATTACTGACAAATGCTTGCACTGACTGGACAGGTCCACTCAAATCTGTGTGGATCTTTCCTCAAAAGACCATTTCAGACTCTTATCTACATGGTCCTCATATGGCCTGACCAAGATTATGTCTGGACTTTAAAGGAGACGGTGACCTCTGAGTTTGTTTCGGCCTTTCTTCTCAGAGTAGTCAGATAGGAAACGCCGACCTCATCTAGCTTATTTTTACAACTTTTTAATATGACGTGTAAAAGTGATTCCAATATCCTATTTACAGAATAAACAATTTCATTTCATTTCATTTCATTTTATTGTTTTCATGATTTTGTTAGTTTAATGTTCTTTGTTTTTATTATTGTTGTATTTCCTGTGCGTGTTCCAAATAAAATATTTTTCTTTCTTTCTTTAAACGGCGGAACGGATTTGGATGACATTTGGCACATGGGTAGACCATGACCCGAAGAAGGACATGCATAGGCTACTTTTCATCCTGGATCGCTAGTAATTCAATAAAACCACGGAATAGAAAAAAACAGTGGAAGTGCAATGTAACCACATAAAACTAAAAACATAAGACGATACGCATCTAGATTGTTGTGTGTTACGCGTGCTTACACGTTTTCTATAGTATTTGTAGGTATTATTACCTATCACAGTATTGCTGACAGGTAACTGTTCAAAAACCGTCCATAACATTAAAAAAAATCTGTCTTTCAGCCCGTAACTACGGTTATAACTCGAGAAACGCCATATTAAGTTTTTTAATATTTAGAAATATGTACCTATGTAGGTAATTTAGCTAGATTCACGCGAGCGGATTCTCAGGCTCAGCTACTTAATAATTAATATCTAATTATCATCTACTGTGACATGACTGCACTGGGTAGACCTACCTACGCGATGTGCTACGCGCGGCGTCTACGAAGCTACGATCTGCTACGACACTAGATTATTCTCAGATTGTCTTTTTATTTATAATTCTTCATTATTGTTGTTTATTAATGAATGTTTCTTTCTTACGAAGTCAAATCTTCATGGCACGTCATCTTTACCTGGTTAGTCTTGGTTAGTAACTGACTGGTTTATGTTGAAATATCTTTTGAGTTCCTAGTATTTGTGTTCGTACATTGCCTACTTACAACAGAAGTAGGAAAGCGGTTCCGTCATATTATAGGTAACGGTTAAATATGACGGAACTGCTTTTTTATAAAACCAAAGCAAACAGTAGATGTTACAATAGGGAATAAAATAAACTTAAGAAGATCGAATAGTTAAGTTATTGATTGCGTTGATGTCTTTTATATGCACCTTATAGTGAATGACACTCAATACATCGTCCTATTACTGCAAATACCGACTAAGTGCCATTTTGTAGAAAATGTTTTATTTTACTATTAGAATCAGCTATTTAAGCTTTACAAAGTGGTAAATTTCCATTTTTCAATACGTCCCTCCATTGCAAAGATAGCTCACAGCATAAAGGAACTTAGTGGTAAATTATTGGTATAATATACAGGAAGAAACTGAAAGATGTATGATAATTTAAGGTTTATATTTTAGTCTCCAAGTAAAAACTCTTACCAGTACGTAGGTACTGTTTTCTTGCATTCTCTTTTATGAAACTAGCAGCTTTTTTTAGTTCTGAAAATAAGTACCAACAGTAACTTAATTGGTTTTGCATGTCACTTTATTCCAATGAAAAATTTATTCCTAAAACGAACGCTGTACAGGTAGAACCAACTAAGTGCGAATTATGTGTATGGATTTAAGTTCATGTAAGTGCATGGAATGAAAATTTCATGAAATTTTTGAAAAGAGAGTTGTATTGCTGATTCTAATAATAATAATGTTTCTAATTCTGTAAATCCATATTTGTTACGACCGCAAATAATATTTAGATCAACATACAACCAGATACTGACCTGCAAATTGCAAAAAACGTAAGAAAAATTGAATTTCGTGGGCCACGCTAGCGCATCCAGAAGAATTAAGAGACATTTAATAAAGTTCCTTCACAATTCCTACAGGTAAAATCGGTTAAGCTATTGACGATTTGCAATAATGGCTTAAAATCTCAAAAATTAAATGTTATTCTTTAATATTTCGGGGACTGTAGGCAATGTGCATATAAAGTTAAGCTAAGACATGTGAAAACACAGGCATTCATGCTTTACTAAGAGAAATACACCAAAATATAGTTCTACAGGCAAAACTAATTAAGTAACGTCAAATACTCGTTCCCATCATTTTAATTTGTGCTACTACTGTCAATTAAACAAACTTTGCATATTTTGTATAATTTAGGTGTAAATAAGGATAAATAAGGTCTCGAATGTAATACTTACAACACATTATTTTATGCTTTTATGTAATTTTATGAACGCTGAACATTGTAATTAAATCTTCTCAAAATGTGATTTTTGCACATAATCGGTATTTGCAGACGACATACATTTTGATATATATGGAAAAATATTTGTTCCATTGGTTTTGATTAACGTAAGTGTTTAGGAATCGACAGTATTTACTAGATTAGTGTCTATTGTTTTGTTTATTGCATGCAATGCACATAATTGCCCATGCACACGGTATCATGACCGTCTATTATTTTCGTATTTTCAAAACTTTTAAATGTCACTGAATTTTTCATACTTAGATGTTTTTGTAAGTGGAATTTAAGTCCAACGGGGAAGCTCTTGGCCTGCATCTCACTTAATTGTAAGTGATGATCAGGCCGAAGGTGGAAGCGAGCTTCAACAGGAAACCTCAACTTAAGAGGAACTGGCTATCTTACCTCTTACTCCCAAAACACAACAATGCTGTTAACAATGTTGGTATGGCGACAGACTTAGATAAGATGGTGGTTGCTCTTGCTATACAGGGTAAGGGTAAACACCGTTGTCACTCAAACCTGGGTATAGTTGACTTAAATATAAAAATAATTGACCGAGTAACAAAAATAAAGGTTATTTTCATTAAAAAAAATTAAAAAGTTTCTATCCGGCACCGTGCTCGCTAGCGAAACAGCGGACTGACTGAGGGAGGGGTCGCGCTCGTGGCCGGTCAGGTCACGTCCCGCACCCCCCACCCGTGTTGAGACGCAAGTTCGTTGCCCTAGCGCAGAGGGTGAAATACTCTTGTGGTAAGAATAAAAAATATAAAAAATGTTGTAATTTTCCATTGATTTTACGTTCTATAAATGACACCAAACCACTCTGGTTTCAAGGATAACGGTGTTTACCCTAACACCCTGTATAGCCAGGTGGACTTAGGAAGTTAGGACCTAGCACCAACTAATTGTTTATAATATAATAACTCTTCAGTGGTATCGTATGCATTCATAGGACAGACGAGCCTGGTCTATTCGATAACGTCTTAAAACTTTTAAAACTTATCTTACAATCTTTCTCTTTTATGAAGGCACTATTACAGCAATCCGTAAGAGTTTAATAGCTCAAGCTATTGTAGTCTTAAAACCTGTCTCTCATTATAGGAACGAGGAAGGAGAACTTTTGTTATTCAAGATGTCGTGTTTTTAGTTCACTCTATGGCTAGCTGGATATAGGAGCAAATATATAACATGATATTTCATTCGTGGTTTGTAAAAGGATCTCTGGAAAAACTTTCAGTCAAGGTTCTTTACTCTTTCGTGTGCACCGTAGTTAAGTAAGACAGTAGGTAAAGGGTCTGTTGTATTTATAATGCTCCCGCATTAATTAGCATCACTAATTAAGATAAAAAAGGAAGATTCACGCGATACGAACACGGAGGCGGAAGATTTCAGATAATTTTAGGCAACAAGCTTGAATCAAACAAACCGAGAAGCTTAATTTTATCATATTTGATATTTTTTCGTACTCTGACGTTTTGTTTTAGAAATTAACTGTTAATAGTTTCTATGTTCTAAAAAGCCAACTTTGTCTACCCTTCCAGAGACACAGGCGTGCGTGATGTTATGATAAGTATGATTATGATAAGCAGAGAGAATAGTTCAGGAAAGGACCAAGGTATAAGAGAAAAGAAGCCAACATCATTATACTTGCTTGCTTATAATATCTACCTACGTTTTTATGAGTTTTTCGTTAATAGTGTCGGCAGCATCAAAGAGCGAATCAGTGCAAGCGTTGTCAGAGCCCCTGCAGACGTAAATAGGTGTACGTAGGTACATAATAATATGTAACGAGACATATTGTTACGTCAAAGTGCCACTCCCAGGCTCACTGAAATATTTGTGTGAATTCGGAACTGGGTCAAGCTGTCGTTATTCACGTCGCTATCCCTCGAATTACAGCAAGCCTCGGCTGGCGTCATCCCGTTTTGTATTCCGAGGGTTTTTAGATAACCTGCCGGTCTGCATTGAACATTCATTGTGTGAGTCCATGTGTGTAAATGAGGCTCTGGGCCTCCGGCCGAGGCAGCGGGCGTGGTGCGGCGCGCGTGCGCGCGGGGGCGCTGCCGTCGCCGCGCGCCAGTCCCGTGCGCGTCTCCGCGGCCGCAGTACCTGTGCGCGTGCCGCCCTCTCCTCCACACACGATACTGCCACTCTATGAAATAACAATGAATTCCTACACTGTCCCCCTCGCAGCTGTGCTACTATAATAGTTTATGTGATCGCTACCGACCCAGTGCTCTCCGGCTCTCCCGGCCGCGCGACTGGTCCAGATCGGGAAGCTGCGCCGGCCACACGCCCGACTACAGTGGAATGCGGCAATTTTAACTACTGCGGACCCCGGAGACCCATATAAGAATAGGGATCGAACAATTACAATCCCAGCAATAAGGTAAGTCATCTGTCTTTATTTATTTTAGTAGTTTTCCTACAAGAAGTACTGCATCGGCGTTAAGATGATTTGATAAAGTAGAGTAGACTGCTGAAGTTAATAAAACATCAAGTTCGTGCTGTTCATCTCTATAACACAGAACGCCTATGGGTACAGCTTTACAGTTACAGTACCTACGAGAGTTTAAATATCATTACACTTGGAGCTTACTTAACTCTAACTTCAACTACCTAACTTGACTTCAATTATTTAAAATTACAGTTCATGTTTTAAAAGCTATAAGTACTTAGTACTGCAGAATATTTTATTTATACTTACTTATTGTTTTCACTTGTGCTTAGGTAATCGACTTGTTGTTTGAGAAAATGACAACCCTTCTTCATACTTCATTTATGTTTCAGTACACTAAATGACACTCTCATGATAAACTCTTTGACAACGCTTTGCGTTGCGTATTTTGCAGTCCATATGAAATATTTTTTAGGCAACGCCCTACATTTGATTAGATAGAGTTTTTATAAGCCTTATTAATGCCAATTTTAATCTATACTTATCAATAAAATAATCTAAACGATGCAGCTAAGATGTAAGTACTTACCTGTACCTACTATGATTATTTTCTCTTAACAAATCGGAAGAGCATGTTTTTAAATTAATAATATGGAAATTAATCATATTGATGGTTTACCTACATCTAATATCATACTTAAATGCGAAAGTGAGTTTTTTTATTTGTATGTTTGTTATGCTTTCACGCTAAAATGGCTGAACGGTTTTGGATGAAATTTGGCCCATGGGTAGATCAGGACCCGAAGAAGGACACTACGCTACTTTTCATCCTGGATCGTAGGCGAAGTCGCGGGCAACACTTAGGATAATTTAAAATTAAATTTAAGCACCGGGTTTCAACTCGATCGCGAATCGCGATAGGTACCTAGCTACGTAGACTGAGAATCAATAATTTAAAGCCGTTACGAAATTCAAACACAATTCCTATTAACAAAACGGATACCATTTGAGCAGAGAGTAGCTAATAGGTAGGTATCTACGCGATTATCACGTAAACATTACGTTCTTAAAATAATCAAGACGAAAGAATTGGAAATGTTTGAGAACAATCAAATAAGGTATGTCACACTGATGAAGACCAAAATAAACAAGGTAAATTTGAAATAATCGTCGGCTATAATTCTATCAATAGCTTACCGAGACGTTCTAATATTGCAAAAGAGCCGTGATGTCAGAGCCCTGAGCAGTAAACAGGCAGGTATATACGACGGATTAAGTAAGATAGCCATGGATCGCTTTCTTTTCTGCCGACAACGAGTCTAGGAGATCTATTCTGTTACGCTCTCAATTTCTCACGGTAAACGCCGAATGCGAACAAAACTGCGGCTTGAGAACAAAACTGATGAATGCCTTGTTGTGTTCCACGTCTTTTGCAACGAATATCAATCTTATAGTAATATATTTTTATTGGATGTCTTAAAAATAAAAATAAAAATTAACGTCAGTTAATTTTTTTAAATATTTTTCAGACGTCCAATTCTTTTCTTGCAATGATCGCCATCAGTTTTAATTAGTTTATAAATCTTCTCAGATTTCTGTGTGCAGAAGTATCGCTTCACAAAATGTTACGCTAAAGAACTGGTTCGCGTTTTTTATTACCGAAAATATTGACATTAATGGGATGAATTAATCAAACAGAACTAACGTTTTAGTTGCTATGAATTTTCTCATCAAACAATTTATAGGATTATTACAGTGCGTGTATATTTTATATAAATAAATAAACCTATTGATTTACAGTTTATCTGTGCCATGGTTGGAATAAAATGTTCAATGTTCATTAAGTGTATTAGTAAGTGGAGCACGCGGTAAAGAAATTAATACTTGTAACCACAGGCTTGACTGACCTCATTTGGTACTAATAATACAAAAAGTGATAGAAACGTACCTACTATAATTTATAAAGAAACTATCTAATATTGCAGAATGGGAAGATAAATTCAGAGAGCAGCACCCTCATTGCGTAATGCACGATCGGTCAGAATTGGAATCGGTTTGAAACAAATGTCTAATCCAAAGTTCGAAAAAAAATCTGCTCAACAACGTAACTTACCAACATAATTATGAAGCAATGGATTAGGTAGACATTTTTAGCAGAATTATTTTAATCTTACTTCGTAGGGGAAAATAGATGGAGCTATACGTTCTGTAGAGCTTCATCTCTTTCATACACTGAAGTAATATTAAAATAATGCTGCTGTAAGCGGTGGTGGTAGGCCCCCTGAGCTTGCTAATGAGATAACTAAGTAGAATAAATTGTTCGCCTTGCTACAATTATTGCATTTTTTTTAAGACCATTATTTATTACTTATGTATTTAATTCATATTTCGAAGCACAGTCTATCTATCGTCCTGCCTACTTCCAACTATATACCTAGGTATTAGGGTAGGATATATTCCAGGAGCTTGCAAACAGATTAAAACCTAGATGTGAATAAAAATATGAAATACGCCAAAAGGGACTAACCTAGGTGCAACCGAGATACCATTGGAATCATTCGATTCTGGCAACAGTTCCCGTGGTAACAGTTTGACCACAGCGGAACTATTACAAAACCACAGTATGGAGCTAAACCATGAGTTCAGAGTAATACTAGGTTTACCCTGGCTTATAACACTGCAATAGATACACCACAATTTGGATGCTGCAGTGAAATTCTGACTTCATGTGCAGTTTGGAATTGGTGGTTGAGTAATTTTGAACAAAGAATGATTTTTGTAAATCTTTGTTAATGTTAGCTAATTACATAGGATAGGTATTCAAATATTAAGGTTATTAAAGATTCATTAAGATAGTGTTAGCACTTGGGAACAGGTAATTACTTTCAGCTAGAAGGACACACCGACATTGTAGGTAACTGTAGTTTCCGAGGTTGCATCGCAAAATACAAACATAACATCTGGATAATCGTAGACTATCCTACTAATATTATAAATGTGAAAGTTTGTGTATTTGGGTGTATGGATGTTGTTACTCAATCACGCAAAAACGGCTGAATGGATTTGGATGAAATTTGGCAAACAGATAGTTTACAACGTGGATTAACACATAGGATACTTTTTATCCCGATATTCCCACGGGATCGACGCGGGTGAAACCGCGGGGCGCAACTAGTTATAGTACAAACGGATTTCGAAAGACCTCGTGCGTGTGTGTTTTATTTTTAACACAAATTATATACTATAGTAACAAGGAAGAAAGTAAGATCCAAATGTCTTTTTTGTCCAATGAAATCAAACAGAATAATAAGAAGGGGTAATAATTAATCTTTAATTCAGGCAACCAAAACCCATTAAATACCGTATCTATATTAACATACATAATTATAAAAACCACAAAAAAACATAGTACACTACAGCTAGACTTGGGTTTCGGTTGTGCTTCCCTGTATTGTCTTTACACAACTCCTGCCGGCCAAAACTCGGAACTTAGGCAGAGCCTTCTGCATGGCGGGAATCTAGAGAATGTAGGACTTAAAATTTGTAGTCCTGGTTGTTCAACTGCGACAGCTTCAGCTTTTCACAGTTTTCGCCAGATAGAAACTTACAGCGAAACATTCTTTTCCACACTTCGATCGGTAAATCATAAAAATGCGTAGCTTTAAGATCGCAATAGGTACATCTTTAGAATACCTTGGAGAGATTTGTCCCGATTTCTAGAATGTAAGGACACGTATCTCTTTGTAAAACAGCAAGAGCATCCAAAGTTTTCCGCCCAACATCTGCCGTCGTATTGTAAGTTATTGTAAAAGGAAACAGAGCATAGCTCAGTTAAACGTACCTTACTCCACTATGTGAAAATTCGATTTTGAATATTTATTCGTGGTGTTTGCGATTTATGATTCAATTGTATTCGTAGCACAAACCTACGTACCTTCTTTAAAATGTAGATTTTACAGAATCATTACCTGCGTTTTCCCAACTATGTAGGGTCGGCTTCTGGTCTAACCGGACTTTCGGGCTTCTGACTGTCAAACTGTAACGACTGTCAAACATCTACAAATGACAGCCGGGACGTTTTCCGAGGCACGGAGGGGTCTCGACAGTATAATGGATGTGTTGTGGAACTAAGAGGCTCTTTTATGGATCAAACGACTTTTATTCAACAGAACTGACGGAGTACATTTTTATAATCAACTGACAGATTCCAAACAACATTTAGTTTTCATAATAGGTAAACAACCTCCATCACGCACCCTTAATCTATAGCATGATGCATGTGCAATATTACATCAAGGTCCTACCTAACATTATTTATTAAAAATATTTAATAAATTACCAGATGCAATAAAAGATGAAACCAGCGATACGAAATTTATAGATAAAATCAAGCAAATATTAATTAAAAAAGCATACTACACAATAAACGAATACATACAAGACAAAAAAATTGATTTAACACAAACAGACACCTATAACAGTTAGTCGTACATTTCATACATAAGTAGGTACCTACATAGAAAAATATTATAATATTATGATCTCAATTATTGTTATAAATTTAAAAATTGTTTGAATTATTTAATATGTTTCTTTTATTTTTTTTATAAAGAGTTTGTAATTTTATACTTTTTGCTGTGCCCTACAGGGTCCGTAATTGTACTTTTAGCTTTAAGCCATTGTAATACCTTATCTACATTATGGAATGCAAATAAAATATGAATATGAATATGAATATTTCCTACACGCACCCTTAAACTACTTAGTGTGCATACACTTTAAGTAAGAGTACATTCAGCTGGAGCTATCGTTCACTGATATACAATCTACCTTTATTACATACGTCTGTTCTTATCACAGCTCAACAACAAAAATACTAAACACAAACAAAATAAAATTATATATTACAAATCTTAACATCTCAAAACAAAATCACATGAAAGACAATATTAGTTAAAATCATTACATCAAACATTATTCGCCCCCTTAATAGATAATTTTTCTAAAATTTGCTTAAGTTTTGGGCCTGGTAGTGATTTCGATATCAGCTACCATTTCTTGTGAAGGCATATATTTTACCTCAACCGCCTCATTGACTATAGCTTCGCGAACGTAATGAAACCTAATATCAATGTGTTTAGTTCTGTCATGGTTCATCTTATTTTTAGCTATTTTATGTGCCCACTGGTTGTCGTTGTAAATGACTACCGGTTTGTTAGAAGACCCCTTTGTTAAACTTCTTAACAAATTTCTTAAATAAATAGCTTCTTTCGATGCTTGACTAAGGCCTATATATTCTGTCTCTGTGGAGGACAACGCCACGCACCCTTGCTTACGACTTTCCCAAAATACTATATTATCTCCTAGTCTGAAAATTAAACCTGTACAGGATTTCCTATCATATGACCCACCCCAATCGGCGTCTACATACCCATTTAATTCTAGGTTACCCGTTTTCTTAAACGTTAGTCCAAAGTTCGACGTCCCCTTTAAATACCTAAGCACCCGTTTGGCACATTTAAAATGTAATTCATCGTAACTTGAATTAAATTGTGACAAAACACTAACAGCGTGCGCGATATCGGGCCTGGTACTTTGAGCTAAATAATTAAGACAGCCTATGAGAATTTGATATGGCAACTTACAACCGAAATCTGAAGCTTTCTCCAATTTGAGACCTACTTCCATTGGGGTAATGACTGGTTTACAATCCGTCATATCAAAATTCTTCAAAACATTAAGAACGTATTGTTCTTGATCAAGATAAATCGTATTTTTATCTCTCCTAAGTCTAATGCCTAACACGTGTCTAGCAGGACCTGAATCCTTAACTTTAAACCTTTTAAGCAGGCCATTTTTTAATTTCTGCTATTTCGTTATTTTTGGAATACAATATAAAAATAACGTCGACGTAGATAACTGCTACTATTCTATTTCCATCGCTTAACGCTTTTTGATAAAGACATGGTTCTATTTTTGACTGTACGACTTTTCTTCGTGCGCTGTCTCTCGCACGGCCCTCGATTACTCGCTGAGCAACAGAGCACGAAGAAAAGTTCGCGATAACGCGAAGTGTTGCCGTAGCATTAAGCCCCTATGCCCCTATAGTACTTTAAATTGCTAAGCATAATCCTTCGTTATATCGAAAATACTGTGGCATTAATTCGAAAATAAATATATGATAAAGTTGAGGGTACTATGTTTGACTAAAATCGATTCCATAACATTTTCTCGATACAAAAAAAATCCAAAGTCCTAACCGCTGCTGGTATCAAAAAAATACTTCATCATGAAACTTTGCATAATAAATGGACTACTTAACTATAAAGCAGCGTATATGTTTTGTTTATTTTAAATTAGGATTATTTTCGTCGTAAAAAGCAATTACCTATTGGCGACTCCGAGCGGCCAGCACCCCTCTCCGTCTTGCTCTCACTCAGTCCGCGAGCAGTATAATGCGAGCGAGATAAAAAGTGAATTTGAGCTGAGTATGGGCTCTTAAATTCTTACCAGACGTAACCGCAACGCAGTGATGTTACGCAAAGTCTGAACAAAAGTGTAAATGTTGGCCATGGCCCAGAGACCTACACATACATTATTGTAGCAATTGAATGATGTTATTAATGTTTAAAGGAACAAACTAGAGATGTTACAGAGGTTTTCAGAACCGGAGCCGGAGTCGGAGTCAGAACCGGAACCGGAGCTGGAGGCGGAGGTAGAAGAAAGATGTTCCTTTATATCAGTTTTTTTTGCTTCGTATTGAAATTAACTTATCGCAATAATTAAACTGGTTAATACACCGCTCTTAACCTAATTTAACAAATTAACGTGACGTGTCTGACATACACAAAATAATAAACTGAGAGTTCGAGCACGAGCGTGTATAAAAATTACCCGGGCGACAAGTTAGTTTGTATGCGCTCTAGTCGCGTGCATCACTACGTTTCGATCTTCGGTATAACTCCAATTTAAAATTATCGGAGCCGAAGTCGGAGGTGTAATATTAATCGGAAGTTCCGACCTTCCGGTGTCGGAATCGAAGATCCGTAACATCTCTGGAACAAACATATTCGCATAAGTAAACTTGAACAAATAAGGTACCATTACCTTATAATATAATACACGTCAGTGCACACCCCATTGTCTGACGAAGTGAGGACTCCACTTTATTAACCGACTGCCAAAAATCGGAAGGACCACCTTCTTCGATACCTACTCGTTTGTTTTTTCTTCCATTTCAATATCTTTCATTGCTTCAAGAACTCGAAAATTACGAGGAAATCGTTGTAGCACTGGACACTATGAAAAAGAATACTTCTATTTTGAATATTATGATTTTTTTTTATTCACTAGGTCAATCCAGGTTTGAAGGTTAATAATGCAGCTAAGGTATATATATGATATTTTACATCCTAAAAACAAAGGTAGTTTTTCAGGACATAGGTATAATCGTAGCTCAAATAAGAAAAAGCTTACTTACTTAGCCAAAAGAGCTTACTCAATGAATTCTAAATGCATCATTTAAACTCTACGAGATTCTTCTATGTCCCCCGTCTTAAACTTGAATGACGAGGTTTGAATAACCGTTTTAGTGCGATTAGCCTGTTCTCTCGTCTCAACCAATGAAAAAGAGTCAAGCACGAGTTGTATGCGCGTGATTACGATATTTTAGACAATACCGGTTTCACTATGAGGAATAAATTATTGTTATTTACAAACTAGAGTACGAGATGAGCTTTTTTTGAGGATATTCGTTGGAATATGAAGTTTGCTTTGTTGTACAAATTTTTCAGCTTCATGTTTTATGAATTTTCTTTTCAATTTTGTATAGGACGATCATCCAACACCTTTATAAAGTTGCCTATTTACAAATAGATGACAAAAACTTTTAAATCTGACTACCGAACCCTAAAAGTTAATAATAGTAATATTTTTTTTATTATAACCTCATAATTATCAACTTCTAGGTATCTAACTAACAGGTATATCAGTGGTTTCCCTTGTAAACAGAAAACCGAAAATGTAAAATTAATTATGTACATGCATGTAGGTACCTACTTATTAATCACGTTGTTTAATATTAACCGAAATGTAGGTAGTTAGTTACATTGTAATATATTAGCACATTACCTGTGCTAATACATATATCAATTTTACATGCATGTACTAACTAACATATCAGTGGTTTCCCTTGTAAACAGAAAACCGAAAATGTAAAATTAATTATGTACATGCATGTACCTACTTATTAATCACGTTGTTTAATATTAACCGAAATGTAGGTAGTTAGTTACATTGTAATATATTAGCATAGGTAAGGTAAAAGGCAATTTTCAGCAAACTATTTACCATAACCGCAGCATCGCTCGGCATCCCTCATCGAGTGATTATGACGATACGCCAAACCGATTACCGTCCAATTAATTGTGAACATGGTGCGGAGTTATTATAGAATTTACACGTCGTTAACTGTTATTCGAATAAGTAAAACTTCGACACAGTGCCGAGAGTCTTCAAATTATAATCTCGGAGTCATTGTTGTTGAATGCGAGGAAATTCCGTTTTGAAACAATTTAAAGAGAGCGTTATTTAGGGCTGTTTTCATTTCGTATTAATTTTTTTGCTGTATATATATGCTTTTACATCCGTTTGAATGAAACCAGTTTTCAGTGGTATTTCGAATCTTCTGGAATCTTTTGGATCTTCTTAATTTTTTGGAATATATCGGATGCTATTTTATTCGATTAGATTATTTAATAACGAAGCTTTTAGACGATTTATTTAATAAGCCATTAGCGTTTATGAGGTAAACTAATATACCAATATCTTTAGTAAATGGGTCTGAAGCACGCAAGCCAGTTTCGGAATTAATTACATTAGAGGAACACGGTTTTACCTCACAGGAACAAACACAGCAACGTAGTAGCGAAGTCCCTATTTAACTCAAATACTGGTGCCGATTCTCATGTCACAAATTCTCTAAACTAAACTAAAAATCATTAAAATTTAGTTTATTCCTGTCAAACAACGATTTCCCATTCTGAAAATAGACTAAAGTGACACAACTTAACTATAATTTAGTTTGAAAGCACTAAGATGGCATTGAGTTTTAATTTAGTGAAAATACTATTCTGAATTTGACGTTTTAACCAAAATTTTTGTTCTTTAACTAAAATCCTCTAACTAAATCTGACTATTTTTAATCACGCTTAAAAATGTGTGGATTATAATTAGATGTCATGAACTAAAATTCAAACCAACACCTCGAATTCAGTTGCAAAACGGTACTGTATCTTTTTTTATTTTCTTTTGCTTATAACTCGAAAATGGTGTGTCCTATCGCAAATAAAATGAAAATTTTGACCCCTATTGCAACCCTCAAATCAACAATACTCAACATGTTGAAATTTTTTTTTTTTTCTTCCAAAAAGTGAAAAATTCCATATAAAAATACGTCGAGACGGCCACATTGCGCGCCCCTCCGGCTCAAAAAAAATCACGTGGTAGCCAAACAAGTAGGTACCAAGTGGAGTCGCGATTGTCAAATTCGATTTTAGTTGTCAAAATAATTTTTAAATTTAGAGATTTTTTTTGGCAGAATAACTCTAAGTTTCTCATAGTAAAAAGTAGGGAATTTTAGTGATAGTTTAGTTCGGTGTATGTACAAGAGAATCGGCACCACTATCAACTTTGGGAGGAGGACCATATCCAGTTCCGTGAATCAGGGACCGTTGTTGAGCGTCCATTGTGGCAGCCTCATTCAAATAGTAACACGAGAGTGGTGTGAAGTGTTTCACGCGAGCCCGTTCAATTGTATACAGGTAGAAAACTATTGACAAAGCGACCGTGTGCGTGGATGCCTCGCCTCCCCGCGGGCGCTCGCTCACTAAGCACGCTATAACAGTACCTACCAGTTCACAATATTTGAACAATCAAATATGTGGCTTTCTTATCATCACCTTATTACCTCTCTATCTTCTTAAAAGAATGTAACTTTATTGCTACAGACAAGTTGTATTGTGTGAGCTATTGTTTCATTTTTTTCAGTTCCGTTTAAATCGTATTTGGGTCTCTAGATCTTTTGACTTGAGTAACACAAAAAAATCACTTGTTAGAATAGCTAAGTTGCAGTTAAGTAAGTTAGTATCTATTATCCTTATTTTAAAACGTGAAGTATTATTAAAACTGCAAGAAAGACAATGATTTAGGATCCTATCACTTGTCAAAGTCAAAGTTGCGAAATGATTAACCCATTTAATGCCATAGCATTGTGTTGATTCTCTCATAAGAGAATCAACACAATGTTCACGTGGGAAACGAGAGAACTCAAATAAATGAAATTCTGTTTCTGAAATTCTGTCTTTCGTCCGGGTATTTTTTTAAAATTTGGTTTAGGAACTAGAATTGAATGGATTCTGATTTATTTGCCTATACACGCTATTGTAAAGGGAAGACGGAGGATTTAAGCTTATAGACCGCATGAAAATTATGCGTTTCGCATCAACCAAAATAATAATACGCTATACGATCCTTAAATTACAGAGCAGCAGGACATAAACTCCGTCAAAGATTTAAAAAGTATTTTTAAACTAGCTGCGCCCCGCGGTTTCAACCGCGTAAGTCTCGATCCCGTGGGAATATCGGAATAAAAAGTATCCTATGTGTTAAACCAGGTTATAAATTATCTGATTGCCAAATTTCATCCAAATCCATTTAGCCGTTTTTGCGTGATTGAGTTACAAACATCCAAACAAACAAACACACAAACTTTCACATTTATAATATTAGTAGGATTAACGTCATATATGCAGGCTCAGCTCACCTAGCACAACCGTCGCCATAACTGAACTAATAAGTGGTAAATAAATGAGATTGACTCGACTTTCATTAAAGTTTTTAGAAAACAAAATATTGTTTTCGGATTCGGGTCTCATCCGTGCCGCGGACGCTAACGAGGCGAGTCTCGCTAGACACCCACATACATACATAGTAGGATTTACAGCAAAAGTCGCTGAAAACATCCAGATTATCAAGACACTTTAGCAATAAAGCTGCCCATACGTTTAAGATTAACCGGATGTAGTACCTAACAAGAAAACTTTCTTCTTTACACTTATTTAATACTAGCTTCCGCCCGCGGCTTCGCACGCGGCTTCGCCCGCATGGTATGTCGATAAAAAGTAGCCTATGTCCTTCCCCGGGATGCCATCTATCTCCTTGCCAAATTTTACCGAAATCCTTACAGTGGTTTAGGCGTGAAATGGTAACATACAGACAGACAGACACATTTACTTTCGAATTTATAATATTAGTATGGATTTTTGCCGTTACCGTACCACGAAAAATATCAGAGTATCTATAGTGACAAGTGCAATCTATACAACACGAACGAAGGAAGGATACACAAACCGCAGAATATGAAGCTTCTCATATATTCTACAGAATAATACAGTATTGAGCTCGCGGTGCGTGGCGCATCTACGAACCATGTCTTAATATGGCGACGAGTACGTAGGTACAATGCTATCTATGCTAGTTGGGGGAGACGACATGTCAGGGCTGTATAGTGGGGTATTTAGTGTCGTCAACCTTGCAAATCTTCAACAAAGGAAGCCGCTTGGCACAGGCATATCTAGTGGTCATCTAAGCTGATTTAGCCCTGTACCCACTTGGCATCACCCTGCAGGTAGGTGGGGGAGGGCGGGGAAAAAACCCATCTACCGCGTTGCACTCTTACCTCGATATCTGCAAAAGTTTCGCAAATAGGTCGTGTTTGGTATCGTTTTCGTATAATTCAAGGACGAGGAATTCATTTCTGGAACAACATTTTCACTCGTTCATAGAAAACTGACTTCAAAAGAACGTTTTGTTTACTAAAAATAATAATGACATAAAGAATAATAGTACAGTTTTTTTTATAGTAAATAAGTGTTAACAAAAATAACAAAATGTATTAACAGTTTCCGCTGCTACGCATTTTTGTTTACATCCATGCAAGTAGCGGCTGGTGGTGGTAGGGTGCTCCATACAGGCCCCATATGCCATTATTTTTGGCCAACCCCAGTCAGTAGGACATGGCCGGTCTGGTAGGTATTGGTTCTAAAAGTTGACTCCATGTCCTCCCTGATAAATCGCTCGAGAAATATGGTTCGCAGGGCGTCTTTGGTACATTCTTTGCAACTGAATTATTTCTGATTCTGATTATATACTTATAATAAAGCTGAAGAGTTTGTTTGTTTTTTTGTTTGAACGCGCTTATCTCTGGAACTACCAATCGGATTAAAAAAAAATCTTTTTGCATTTGATAGCGCAATTTTTGGGGTAGCGCAATTTTTCATAGCGCAATTTTTGAGTAGCTCTTTTCATAACGTTAGGGCGCTTAGGAGCCGAGCAAAATGAAAAAGTTAGAAAGAACGCTAAGCGAAATCGAAGTAATAGCGCGCGCAGGCGATGCGATGCGACGAGGTTGGTAGGGGGAACAAGAAATTTCACGTCGCAGGCTGAAGCTATCATATAATATAAAATTGCAGTCCACAGTACTTTTTACAGTTGCAGTTAGTGTTGAAACCATGTAGCGTGACGTGCTCCGTTACTTTTAGTTCAAAGCCTCTAGGATGCTCGGCGGGATTTTACCCGCACTAATGTAGATAATAATTTTGTATTAGGTACGTATTTATTTACCATTTCTAGTCCAGAAATAAAAATAATTTCTAACAATTTCACTCGCTGCGGTAACATCGATTATGTAGGGTTAAAAAAAAGGTCTGGCTTTCATGGTGACTTTCAATAAGTTTTAGTGCACTTTGTCTTCAGCTAGTTAACCTGTCAACCATCAGTCAATCTATTCTGTAAAAATCTCTCCATATAAAATTAAGGTGAAGTGAACTTAAAGTGAGTTGTGTGAGTGGTGCCGCCAATACCTAGCATTGACAGCTCACTTCACGATGAGATTTTTACAGAATAGATCGGCTGTCATTCTGTCATCCCATCTGATAACGCTAAGTTCACTTAGAATAGATCGGCTGTCATTCTGTCATCCCATCTGCTAACGCTAAGTTCACTTAGAATAGATCGGCTGTCATTCTGTAATCCCATCTGCTAACGCTAAGTTCACTTCAATTAAGTTTCAGGGTGAGATTTTTACAGAATAGCTACTTTTAGTTGGTAATAAAGCTCAAAGCAACTATAAAGTTGGTTGGACTTGCTGTAAGTCGTGAGTTTGTGAGGGTTTCCATAGTGAAAATTGGCTGCGGAATTCTTCCTTCTGGACATCGAAGCTATTTTCATCAGGATAATTTACTCCCCGGCTTCTGAGGTCCTCGGATAGACTTAAAAGTTATATATAACTTCATAGTCATCTAATTTAAGAAAAGCTCTTTGTTAACTCATCCAACGAAGCACTAACCGAATAAATAAACTAAGCCAGGCATTACAGAATCCTTCACTTCCAGTCCTTAAAACCATTTGCAAATAACGCAACAAAACAGTCACAAAACCTTATGGAAAAGCTAGTGTTGTCTATCGCGGGCATCATGCAAAGGATTAACATTCCATCGGCGTAACTAAGGCACGTGTGAGCGGGGTTACGATCAACTCACTGACAGTTCACTCACGTTCACGCTCTATTCATCATGGATTCATGGCGACACGCTGTTTGACATGCTTTTGATTTAATACTTAGTAATTATTAGAGGAAGTCTTTTGTTAATAATAGAGGTCTGGTCCGGATTGTCATGGATCAATTTAGAATTTACTATCAAAATACCAAAGTAAGAAAAGTTACAGAATGGTTTGTTAAAAAGGTATATATAATAAGTACTTAGCTAAAATACCTATAAGATCGTGTAGGCACAGATATTATAATACTACGGTGTAGGTAAATCTAGGAACGAGCATTTATTATAAGATTCGGAACAATATAAACGAGTTTTACAATATTGATCGACTTTTGCTGTTGACCGTACGCTGGGTATATTGTCCCAACCATTACTTACCTCAAAACTTGTCGCCCAGAGTTCCATACATCATCGTTCCAGCTACAATCTAACTTTGTCTCGTGTGACATCCCTAAGGGCTCCGAAAATATCGCCGAACGAGAGTTTTATTGCTACAGACATATTATGCGAGAAGCCACGAGATGTAGCTAGCGCTGAGTAATCGAGCTATACCAAATGTATAGATCTACCTTGCCGCTTCATGTCGATTCGTTTCGATATAATAACGATTTACGTAACGATTATTGGTCAAGGACGAAGCTTCACCAGAGGCACCGTGCCTACTTACAGCTTAGAAAAAGCTAGCCTGTCAAATTCCAATGTTCATTTTACCTACAAAGAAAAAGTATCCTGAAAGGAATACTAAGATCAGATAGCTCTTTGTTTAAAACTGTAATTTTCCTGTAAATTTTCTTTATCATAAGTACCTCACGAATACTTGAGAGGAAAAAAAGCCTAGCTATACCACGGGCTTTACGAAAAAAAACCAGCCAAGTGCGTGTCGAACCACGAAAAATGAAGGGTTCCGTAGTTGGGATGAATTTATCCCAAGAAGCTGAAAAACATGTTCTCCCGCACGTTCCAACTGCAAATGTAAGTTGGTATGCATAATATTGGGAGATTTACCATTTTATTTTAAGACCATAGACTTCTTATAGGTTTTCCTGTAATCTATAAGTATCCACCAAAAGCGACCCCCATATTCAAAATTCATTTATTTACGTTACACGTCCGTGTTTGAGTCACAGAAATATATATGCGTTCCTTTCAACTTAATCGGTCCATTGGATTCGGAGCAAATTCGTTGTGACAAACGGACAGACACACGAGTAAGCCTTTATGGGTTCCGTTTTTTCCTTTTGAGGTACATAACCCTAAAAACACCCCCCACACACACCCATATCATAATCTGTATTATCTTTCGTAAAAAGACACGGTACGACGATACGAGTATAATATTTTGAAATGCAAATGTGAGTCGCTGAAAGTACGTATGTTTGGGAAAAGCAAAACAATGTTATGTAACACGTTCCGCGCACACGTTGCACATTTCTTCTACCTCCATTTCTCGGAAAGCTTTTGTCCTGTACCTCGAAATGTGTCCTAAAAAGAGTAGAGAAAGCACTACTTGCATATATCCTACGTTTGTATGGAAACAGTGACTGATGTGTCGTGTCGGCCAGTGCTAATGATGCAGTGTCTGGCTAGTACCTATCATGTGCGTCCACTATTATTTAGCATGTCCGCAGTAGGGCTACAACCATACAACTTTGTGAAGGACTCTGGCATGACGTGCACACAATGTATTTCGCGTGTGGAAGCGACGTGCCACGCCCTGTCTCGTATCAAATGCATTCTCTGAAAGCTCTGTTGTGCCGTTACCTTTAGTAAAGATCTGCCGCATTATCTGGTCTTGCATTATAGAGATACATTACATAATGTGTTTGTAAACTAGAGATTAATTAGGTGTTACCATCAATCTTTATCATTAACCCGCTGTAATTCAGTCTTAAATGTCAAATAATGTCAGTAGTTTATCTGAATCTAGTTAGTTCAGTTACTATAAATAGCAATTACCAGATAAAGTTCCATTATTTCTCGAACCACAGTCGACTAATGTTTCTGGACTACGATAATTAGTTGTATTATAGGCGTACCTATTTATTGACTGGTAATGGAACTAGTGAAAGGACCATTCAGCCACCCACGCGCGGTTGCGAACCTACGTCGGTTCGCTATCAATCTGTGGTGGTAGCTAGGTTGTGATTCTGCAAAAAGGTGCGTGTAAAAACAACATCGTTTGAAAGCTCTCAAAGCGCTCCGCGACACTATTGTTGTGTGTCGATTTCTTGAAAAGATTGTTCGCAAACACGTGTACGTGGTACGTTACGTGAAGGGTGAAACAACACGAGCCATTTGTAGACGCCAAGTGTTTGCTGAAGAGTCGCTGTGGCATCGCTAATGAGCACGAAATCGGAGAAAGTGCTCGTGTGGATGTGAACCGCAGAAGCCGCACCGACAGTCGCACTTGTACGTACGTGCAGTAACCGCGGTGAGGCGCCGCTATTTTCTCCTCCCTCGCCCTCTTGTTGCCGTACATGTTTTAACCTAATACGTATGGACAAACACAGCAACAGCCACATGTCTACTGAAGATGTCAATAAGAGTTGATAAAATGCGACTTGATTTGGAAAGTTCTGCGGTGGGCATGACATTTTAATTAGATGTATTCAGTTTGACAAATGAAATCAATTTTATCTAAATTACCTTTCATTTTGACATAGATAGTAAAGCAAAAATAAACAGAAGTCTAACAATAGAACATTATTGTCGCGGCCAGCAATAGGGAATATGCATGTGATTCAAATATGGGTCAATTTTTTTTTTTATAAACTGTATTACTTCAGAATTATGCCTCCATCAATATTTTTGAATAAAATTTCTTTTTGAGCGAGAAATTAATTTTTTTAAGGTCCCAAAAAACCGTGGGTAATTCAAATACTTGAAAAGCTAAGAGCGGATGTGACGTAACAATCCAGGATAACAATCAAAATGTCAATGTCAAGTCAATCAACAAGTGTCAAGTCAATGTCAAACGCTCATACAAAAAGGAGTGTTTGACGTTGACTTGACAGTTGCTTGTTTGTTTTCACGGTCTGTGACGTCACCACACCAAGCGCGCCAAATGGAGGGCGTTTAAATAGCCCGGATCGGTAGGATATTTTTAAACTTTTTTTTATGTACTTTAAATTGCTTTTTTGCCGTCGACTTTTTGTTACTATTATTTGACGATGTAAACTATCGAATAAAAATATTTAAAAAATACATGCATATTCCCTATTATGGCATTGATGCCTGATTGCGGCCAAGGCTTGTATAGTAGGTACTTTTCTCAAATATGTAATGCCCGGAAATTCAACTGTGTAAAAATTCTAGAATCAATGACGAACAACGATAATTTGTCACGCGCCAATATGTTCATTTGTTTCTTGCTCTATTTGCAAGCCAAATCGAAATTTAAATAAAATCTTTGATAAGTAACATCCTTAGTTGCCATGTGTTCAAATAAAAAGTTCGTTCCATTTTTTAAATAACACGACAGTTATGAGTTTTCATAGTAAGTTATTTGGCCGCTAAACACGACATGGCAGATATCGATTTTCATAGTAACATTGCCGGCCGCATCGTCACTGATTTTTAACCAGTACAGCAATTTCGATTTATCTCGAAGGAGGTTGTCAAATCAAAATAATACTTGAATTTCCAAGCATGTTTGAGAATATTGTATTAACTGTGGACTTTTGGAGTAAATTAACAAAACTAGAGTACAGCCGACGCGTCAGTTTTCCTTTAGCGAGGTAGGTACTTCTAATGGACAAAGTTAGGAGGTTGCTCGAGCGGCGAGTGTCCGTTACATAATTGCAGTTGACGCGAAGAGACGGATGCGTAGTGGCCGGACTGCCGCAGACGACAGGCGAAACCTGCTGGACAAGCGCGGTTCGATGCCCGGCCGAGCACTTGTCGCGTTCGTTCGTATCAGTTTTTCTCAGCTCTCCCAGGACCATACTCTATTATGACCTTGAATTTTTTATAACGTATCGTATTTTCAATCATATAAAAGCGAACGAGTCTTGATTTTTATTTTGTGTTTTTTTATATGATAAAAGCTTATTTAATTCAAAGTAGCTGCGCCCCGCGGTTTCTCCCGCGTAAGTCTCGATCCCATGGGAATATCGGGATAAAAATCGGTATCCTATGTTCTATTCCGGGGCATGGTCTACCCCTGTGCCAAATGTCATCCAAATCCGTCCAGCCGTTTTAGCGTGAAAGCGAAACAAACAAACTCACTTTCGTATTTATATTATTAGTTAGGATATCGCTTCGCCCGCGGCTTCGCCCGCGTGAATGTCGGTTATTATATACTAAAACCTTCCTCGAGAACCACTCTATCCATTGGGGAAATCAAGTAGTTGTTGAGTTTATCGCGAACAGACAGACAGACAGACACGGCGGAGGACTTTGTTTTATATTATGTAGTGATTATTCCTTGGCTGTTGAAACCAATGATTTCCAAAATGATTCTCAAAGCACGCACCTATTCCAAAATGGTCTCAAACCACGGACCGATTTCTTTCAATTACTATCATCAATCTAAATTGCCATTTGCTTCGTCCGCAAACCATATGTCACTATTCGCCTATCTTCTACAAAACCCTGTTTGCTGAGTAGTTATATGTGATCCGCAGTTATTTAATAATTTCGCTGAGTAAAGACGCAGTCGCCGGGGAGTGTTTGCGCGACTCACGAGCCCGGACGTCGGGCCTCGTGTTTGCACTCAATAAGCTGTGGCAAACAGTCTTTGGTCGATCTATTCTTTATCCAAAGCCTTTAACACTCACACTGTAATGTAAGTTAAAGCGATTCAACAAGCCTTGTTTTGTTAGAAAGCAAATAACGCAGGCTTGAGATTTATGACTGGATTTGAACTGTGAACTGAACAATGGTGATTGCGATGATGTCTTGTGAGAGCTCAGAAAACGATTATGTTTGTATGTTACAAACACAAAGTAGGTATCTATAGTCAACCTTTTACGCAGATCATTAGTCATTGTCAAACAAGAATTTGCATCTTTTTACTATCTCTACTCAATTGTGATAATAATTATTACTTACAGCTTTTACGCAGCATAATGCTATGGGTCAATGCAATCAGAGAGCAGTGGTGGCCCAGTGGTAATGGCCACGACTTACGAGTTGTAGGTCGTAGGTTCGAACACTTTTTTTTTTTTTTTGGGTGGGAAATCATCAAATGACTTCTCCCGCTCTGGGCGGAGCGGAAGGGCGTGTCAGACTCTTACTGACTAAAACCCACCCGTGTTCCTTCCGTTGCCTGTTGCCAGGGTCCCGGTATCCCTTTCGGACTATTCCGCAACCCTGGCAGGCATCGGTCCTAACAGACCCCGTCAGGTGTGCTGACATCTCTTTGAGGCGCGCGTGGTCCTTATCGGACGGCGAGCTACCCATTGCTCGCCGTCCGCAAGCCCGCGCCTATGGTGGCCGGGAATCCGCCTGGGATTCCCGACGCCCAGGGTGTCTTCAGCGGCGGCGGTTAGGGGCGTGAGGGCGCAGGCTTTGCCTCTCCCTCACGCGTTCCGCCTCCTCCTTCGCGAGCATCACTGCTTCGCAGAAGGAGGTGACCGCCTCCCATGCCCTCTCGCGCCTCTCCAGCCACTCCTCAAAGAGGGGACTTATCGTCGCGATTGTGGCGTGCCCAGCACTGGGTTGCGACAATCGCACTCTCCATGCCGCCATGAGATCCTGCCGGAGCTCTGTCCGCTGTGCCGCGATTTCTCGCGGCAGCGGAGTTACGCCCCGGCGCTTCATCTCCTCGCGCCACTCCCAGATGTGCGCGAGGACCTTCGCCTCCAGATCCCATGGCGGTAATCCGGCAAGGAGGCTCGCTGCTTCACGAGAGACCGTGCGGTATCCCCGGGCCAGCCGAATGGCCATGACCCTTTGGGACGCTTTCAACCGGCGGGCTGGCCGCAGCCTAATGGAACGCGCCCACACCGGTGCCCCGTAAAGGGCCATGGACCGCACGACCCCCGCGTAGAGCCTCCGGCAGGAGGCGTTTGGCCCCCCAAGATTGGGCAGGAGCCGCCCCAAGGTGGCCCCGGCCCGGTCCAGCTTGGGAGCCAAACGACGGAAGTGCTCCACGAAGTTCCACCGGCTGTCGAGGACAAGTCCTAGATACTTCATCGTCGACTCGACGCCGATGTGAACCCCTCCTACCGTGATTTGGGAACCCGACAGTGGCGCGTTCCGAGGGCCATGAAAGCACATGACCTCGGACTTGTGCAAGGCCACCTCGAGTCCCAATTGCCGGATTCTCTCGACGATTGTCGCAACCCCGCGTGTCGCGAGTTCGGCCGCCGCCTGGTGCGACCTCCCTTGCGCCAGGACCAGCGTGTCGTCAGCGTAGCAAACTACGCTGACGACGGGAGGTCGGCGCGCAGCACCCAGTCGTATCCGATGTCCCACAGATGCGGCCCTAGGACATCTCTCGCCGGTTCCACACTCCCTGGTGACCGGGGTAGATGACGGCCCTGTCCGTCAAATAGGCGTCGACCACACGACAGAGGTAGGTCGGCATCCGGTGGTACCGGAGTGCCTCCCTTATGCAACTCCAGGGCAGGGTGTTGAAGGCATTGGCGATGTCTAGAGACACCGCCAAGACGACCCCACCCCGGGCCACAGCATCCCCCGTCGTGAGGGCCCGTACGCGCATGATGGCGTCCACCGTAGATCGCCCTCTGCGGAAACCAAACTGGCTCTCCGCCAAATCCGGCCCCACGCGCACCAACCGCCAGACGAGGCGGTTTGCAATTACTCTTTCAAAGAGCTTGCCCACCTCGTCGAGCAGCACGATGGGTCGATAAGCGGACGGAGAGTCCGCAGGGCGCCCCGGCTTCTTTATGAGGACCTGTTTCCCCGTCTTCCAACGAAGTGGGAACTGGCCCCTCTCCATGCATGCGCTCAGGAGACCCCTTAGTCGAGGCTCGAGAGCCTCCATGGCCAGGACCCAGGCCTTCCCAGGTAAGCGGGTCCTGGGGCGGTATTCTTGGCATTCAGCCTTCGTACCGCCACTCTCATTTCTACCTCGGTCACCTCCGGAGCATCGTCGTCGTCGTCGGCGGTGTGGTCCGCATCGAGCACCGCAGTAGGCGGAGCCTTGATCGGGGAGGCATGTTCCCCTCTCGAAGGGAACAGAGCGCTCAGCACGTCCTCCACAAGCTGAGGCCGGAGACTCTGCGTCAGCGGGGAAGCCCATGGGCGGAGTTTCTCCCGACCATCTTGTATGGGTGTCCCCACGGATCTGCGTTCAAAGTCTCCAGCGTCTCCTCGCGGGCCAGTGCCCTGGCCCGCAGGATCTCCTCCTGGATCGCCGCTATGTACCCCTAGTACAGCTCCGCCTGAATAGCTTCCGTATCCGGAGGGCGGATACGGAGCCTGCGGTGCCTGGCGTACCGGCGTCGCGCAGCAACCCACGCATGGCGCAGACCCGTCAACTGCTGCGACCACCAGCTCACCTGGCGCGAAGCACATCCGGGCTGGATCCGGGGCATTGCCACGTCACAAATTATTGGACATGGCCTCCCGGAACCACTCCGCCTCGTCGTTTATGTCGGCAGGCCTGTCCGGTGATGACACCCAGGCCTGCACGATCGGGGCTTCCAGGAGAAGCTCCCGGTCCAGCTGCTTCAGCGCCCACCACGGACCACTCGGGGCCTGTCGGACTGGCGCGCTTGAAGACTGGGCGGAGACGTCAAACCGGATATACCGGTGGTCGGAATACGTCTCCACCCTCCCATGCCGCTCCCCCCTCTGCGGCATCTCCCGGGGGCCGGCTCCTCGGAGCAGAGCCAGGTCCGCTCGGAGCTCCGCGGTCTCCTTTTGGAGGAGCTCAATCGCGGCCGTCAGGCGTGCAACCTCCGCCCGCATCTCGGACAATCCGTCCGACGCAGTACCTCTGCGGGAGGCCTCCGCTGCCGCCATTATGGAGGCCGTGGCCTCTGCTATGGCCTTGTTTTTAGAGGTCTTCAACCTCTTCAAGGCCACATTGTTTATGGCAGAGACCACGATCTCTGCGAACCTAGCTGAGCCCTGCGTATTGGGGCCACCAGCGGTGCCCGGCTCACTACCTGTCACCTCCCTGGGACTCACGGCTCGCTGGGCCGGCTCGGCTGGGCTATCTAGACTCGCATCTCCGGCCTCCTTCTCCTTGGTGGCGAGCCCTCTACCCCCCCTTCACGCGGGTTCCGCCCCTGCGGCCGGAGTGGATCTTCCTCCGGCTCGTGGTCCCCTCGTCCGAGGATGACCCCGTCTTGGGGCGCTTCCGGAAGAACTTTCTCCCGGAAGGCCCCACAACCTCCACTTCGCGCCCCAGGCTCGTGCACGAGCTAGAGCTCGATTCCGCGTCGGACTCCGACCGCGCATCACCTCCTTCCTCTCCCTTTCTCTCTCCCTGTCTCTCATCGTTTTGTTTTAATGTATTATCCATGCTGTTCCCACGAGTATATACATGTTTTACTTGCTCACATTTCTGTGGTTCGCACTAGCGACTGATTCTATAGCTACCCATCAGCCAAGCTATCACGGTGCGCCGCCGCTTTGAGGTTTGGGGTAATTTTTTATAGAGGATTTCTTCCTCGCGGCCCGGGCGGTTAAGCCAAGACCCTCGACCCCCGTCAAATGCCAGAGACATGACCTTGACACTCTTCGGGGCTACGAGACCAACGGTGGCAGAAGGAAGGACTTCCTCCTGCCTGCCCGACGGCAGGGTAAGTGCACGCCGAGCCCGCTCAGACGCTGCTAAACGTGTACTCCTCCGAGTATACATTAGAGCGTCCCACCGACAGGATATTGGCATACGGGCAATGCCTCTCCACTAGGTACTGTGCGTCTAACACACAGCACCCAATGGAGAAACATTGCCCGCACCCCAGGGTGCACCGTCCCAGAGACGGGCCTTCCCCACGGACGTATCCGTAAGGGAATTCCAGCCCCCGGGCACTCGGGGAGGTTTCCTGTCCACGCACCCCTAGGTTCGAACCCTGACAGGCGCTTTACTTTGTGTAAATTATTTCATCGCCACTGCTCTCAAAAAGGTGAAGGAAAACATCGTGAGGAAACCGGCATGTCCTAGAACCAAAAATTCGAAGACATATTATGTGACATCTATCAACCCGCGTGGTAGATTACGGCCTGCTCCCTCTCACAGAGAGGAGGCCTGTGTCCCAACAGTGGGAACATTATAAGCTGATTATGCAATGCTTTCTATACCGAGTTTCCTTAACAAGGAAACTCGGTAAAAGAATATTAAAATATAGCTAAACAGAGCCGGAGAAATACTCGGAAGCGTATATAGATATACTCTCTCCGAAGCACCTCATGTCAATCTTGATGGATGGTCCCCCGTGAGGCGTACATACGGCGGACGTACGGGTGCCAGAGAGCTATTGTCGCCGACTCGAACCAAAATAGAAATGCAGAATCTCTTGATCTCAGTCGGAAATCACTTCGTTCGTTCGATGTTGTTTGAAAGTTTGCATACTGCCTGTGAGATCGGATCCACTCTCATTTTTACATTTTTAATCTGGGCAAAAGCTCTTTTCGTTTATTCGAGTGTATTATAACTACTGTATGCTTTTATAGACTTGTATAAAAGTGACAGCACGTTTTCAAAGGCAAAGCGTGGCGTCGATGTGATAGAATACTCGTATAGCTGTTTATTTCTGGATCACTGAGTTTTTAGTTTTTAGCATCTTTCTGTCGACAGTTCAATGCACAATTGCTTGCTCGCCAACATTTTTCTCGAAACCTAAATAAACTTAAAAATACTATGTGGTCATACATGTCTTATTAACCGACTGAATGCACCGTCAAGTTCCATGAAGCGTTCGGGACCTTCAAAGAATTCGCGTTTTGCAGCAAATAGTTATAACTGAGCAGCACCGGTGTCGTAATACGATTTCTTGTTACTTGAGAGATCGAATGAGCTGATCGCTATTTAATTAGAATAATTTCCCATGCCCACCGCATCGGTACGTAGATACCAACCACTTGCCATTGTAAAGTAAACCTTTTCCGTTTTCCGATTAAGTTTACTTTACTTTGAATTTGTTTCATCATAAGCTAACGTGACGGTCAGGTTATGACTTCCCATATTGCCTTAAAATGTTGCCCACAGCTTTTCCTGAGTCTTTCTTATCCGAGATGTTTATCTATATCTTTTTACATTGTATAACACAAAGTCGCTCATCGTGTCCGTCTGTATGACCGCGTTGTTCTTCTAAACTACAACGATTTTTGTTGCGGTGTTTACCAAAATGTATACTGTATAATAAATTCAAACATGAAGTAACTGTGACCATGACACCGCCTAAACTTGAATAACGTGTGAACAGTATTATTAAAATGCGTAAATAACGGTGTCGGTATGCCGTACGTAAATGTCATTATTACAGCATGAGTTACATTTTTATTGGATCAGCAACATAATGCCGGATTTTCTTTACTATGTTTGTAGCACGATATTAATAAAGACGATACAAAACAATAAATTATAGATATTTTTAAGCCAAAATGGTACCTATTTCTCTTTCTATTCTGCTTTGGCAAGTTAAATGCATTTTAAAGTTCGATCCGTACGTACGCCTATCGATATCCTGAAACGTAAGTATATAATAGATGTGCCTGCGTTTCTTGTCTCAATATAAACAAAACTGTATACCTCATTGATAAGTAATTTAACATGATGAAAGATTTATAATCATTAGAATGATTGGGTGAAAATTAATAACAATAAGTTTTAAATTATAAAATTAACCAAAAATATCTCCAGTTTTACTATTTTATATAAAAGCTGCATTACAAACTATTAATAAATGCCTTCAGATAATGTTAACTGATCCCAGTATACCTAAATCAGGATCAGTATAAAGCTCCTAATTTTCAGTCGATTTGGCAGTAACTGTAACATAACTATTAATTGCGGTGCAATATTAAGCCTGCACCAATATAACTAATGTCTATATAAGTAACTAATGTCTAACCTAACTAATGTCTATGTTACAGGGCATAAATGTTATCCTGTTGGGTACAAAATATTTATGGTGTATCTATTCATACACGATATCTCTTAACGGGTCATTTTACTCATCATTTTTCACTATGGGACCAGACCTGAAATCGCGAAAAAAAAACAATTTAATCCGGGCTATTTAAACGCCCTCCATTTGGCGCGCTTGGTTTGGTGACGTCACAGACCGTGAAAACAAACAAGCAACTGTCAAGTCAACGTCAAACACTCCTTTTTGTAGGAGCGTTTGACATTGACTTGACACTTGTTGATAGACTTGACGTTTTGATTGTTATTCCGGATTGTTACGTCACATCCGCTCTTAGCTTTTCAAGTATTTGAATTACACACAGTTTTTTGGGACTTTAAAAAAAAAAAAATCTCGCTCAAAAATAAATTTTATTCAAAAATATTGATGGAGGCATAATTCTGAAGTAATATAGTTTATAAAAAAAATATTTGACCCATATTTGAATCACATGCATATTCCCTATTGTGGGAGTGACATAGATTATACAATATTAATATATTTATAAACAAAAAAGGGAGAGTAAGGCATTTTTTTAAATAAAGGAGATGGACAAAATTTTCCCCAAGCTGTACATAATTAAAAGTAATACAATTAATTTAATTAAAATAAATGAAGAATTTATAGCAGCTAATATCACTTCATAGCAGTCTCTGAAAAAAAATACTAAATAAAAAGAATTTTATGCGATTTTATACGTTCAATTTCACTTTGAAGTATCTTCAATGTTGCCACTTAATAATATCAATGCTTGGAGGAAAAGTTAACTAAACGCACGTAGCAATAATTAAAATATTCGTAACAAATTATTTATGTATTATATTTTTGACGGAAAGTAATCCATCAAAGCAACCTTCTCTTAATGATTTTATAAATCAAAAGTCAAAATATACATACGGATAGGATATTTTATTTAGATAAAATACAGTAACGTCGTGTATTGTAACATTACTTGACTTAATTACTAGCAACACTCAATGAATCTGTTAAATGTCAAATAACTGTCATTGGCATTTCAAATCTCGTCGCTGTTGTTGCTTTACGATATTCGTTTGCTTCGTATTTGTGTTATTATTTTATTTCACGTTTATTTTATTGTGTCGTAGAGTGCTCCACTAATTATAATAAACAGTGTAATTAAGTAAGGAAAATGGACCTTGTACAATCGTGTGTTAACTGTGGTATCGCTATTAGAGAACGCATCAGGCGGCATGAAACATCATCATTACCCCCTGATATGACTGTTCTTCTATCGGAATTTGTTCCACCAGCTTCATTTCTGGATAACGTACTTGTAACATTGAATGATTAAATGTATAAAATAATCTATTTGTTTTTATTCTGACCAATATACCTATGCTAGAAAAAAGTTAAGTAACTGCTGTACCAGTTTTTCCAAGTTATAATATGATATACTAATCACCTAAGATAAATATATACACCTCAACCTATTTAACGTTCAGGAAATTATGAATAAATTGTAAAATCATGATGAAAACTGAGTGAAAAAATCAACTTTTTCAAAACTTCATAACTTTATTCCAAGACTGCATAGCTTTATGTAACTTATAATTCTTAATGATTGAAGATCTGCCCTATTGAAAGACATAGATTTCATATCTGTACATTCTGGGGTACAGGTCCTAACAATTTTTGGCCATGTCCTTTCAACAATATTGTTTAAGCAGAGATTCTACTAGTTAGGTACCTCAGCGGTTTGTGTTTAATTTAAGCCATGGCCAATCCCTGGTAACCTTTAGTTTAAGGTGTTATGTTTGTGGGCTGTTATTTTATAGTGAAGCTATTGCCAAATCCATGAGTATATTATCCGTACTACTTTATAATCTGCACTCTACAGGGACTTCAAACCTAATACATATTTGAAGGGGCTTTATTCTTATGAAAGTGTTCTCGGAGTCCTAGTTCTGAACGCTAAGCTGTTCTTTTTTCTGGCCTAACGGTACTTTCAGTTAATGCGTTTCATCTTTATAATTCTTCACAACTGCATGTCATCGTACACTACTTTACTTACATGCTTGAGTTTATAAGTTTTCCGTTTGTCTAACTGATATTTTTTCTACTTTCAGGTACATACTACATATACAAATCTGGCACAACGGTTTCGTAAGTCTTTTATGTTACTGTAAATTAAATACGTATTGTAACAAATAACGACGTCAAAGTCTTATATGTAGGTAACTAGATCTTTCATAATGTACCTACTTTAAAGTATTCCGTTAATACAGAAAGCACTTCAGCACCTATAAAGCAGAAATCCGTGCGATATAAATAGAGCTGACATTAAAAATATTCTCTTACCACAGCGCGCCGCATCAAAAGTTTATTATATTGTACGTCGCATAGCAAGTGGACATATCTAACTGGATAAACAAGGATAACACAGAATGGAGTAAAAGTTTTTTATTACAATAACAATATGGGACCGATAAGTTTACGGGCGCGGTATCATTGTTTAGCTGTTCGCAGAGTTTTCTCATATCGCGCCTTCCGCTCGTTTAAACGCAACTTACGGCGTCCTAGGCTTCAGGTTAATTAACTCGTCTCAACTGTATAACTGCTGATAAACTAGCATTATTAAGCGCTGTTTTAGTGTCTACTATACCCCCATCCACTGGCTGCGTAGATAAATGACGACACGGTTGGCGCAGTGGCTGAGCGAACAAATATTTGTATGATCTGCAAGTAGTTGTTCCGGGACTGGGTGTTAGTGTATGTGAGTTTCTATTTTTGTAAACGCACCCACGATACAAGAAGAAATTCTTAGTGTGGGGCAACGTTTTTTTTAAAAAAAAAAAAAAAAAAAAAAAAAGTGAACTTTCAGAAGCGTGTATTTCTTTATTTATCTCTATGTATTTCATTTTGAAAAGGATTGTAATTATTTGACAGTTTGACCTACGTAATGTCTCAAAGTATAGAATGCTTTTTTAATACTAGTAGATTAATAGATTTATTTCATGCTTTCTGAAAGCCTGAAACACAGATCTCACAGATGTCATGAACCGACTCGAAGGACCATTGGTAGGGCTGAAACTTTATTAAAAAAACAACTAAGAGAGACGAATAATTTTAATTAAAACAAACATATTAATCTAAATAGTAGCTTTTTGTTCTTCAAACAAAACGCTGAGGTAAAATTAGATAAGGGTGACGCGCAGGTTCGGCGAGCTTTTTCGGGACGAGTGATCGCGACCGCCGAATGTATGGGCAAAGTTTGACGGGTCGCTTCGTTAGCCCCGTAATGAACGCGGATTTATCCCGGCTTCCCAAACCTTATATGAGCGAACTAATACGAACCGACTTGTTTACCCACAGTATTCTCACGATTAATCACTTAGATACATGTTTAGTCCACATCAAGTTAGATTATATTAGATAAGATTCCACTGCATTCATTCACCCTTCCATCCGCTGTGTTGTGGGAATGTTCTTGCAATACCTAAAATAGGTCCCAACCTATAACCCAACAAAAATAAGAGGAAACAAACTTGTATGTAATTACATTCTTACAAACGAACATGTTACAATATGGGTACCATAAATTCTTAAATTTAATGCCGTGTGAACTTAATCAATGAGTAGTTTTGTACTACAAATAATTACAGTTGTTTATAGACAATACGAAGTCTACCTACAATAACTGTTCAATAATGGAACACGAAAATATGCTCTATATAAATAAATCAACATGCCAAGAAAATAAATAATGGCACACACGCGAGTACGCTACTTTGCCATAGCCACAGACGTAGTAATCAATAGACGGGTCGGTCGGAATTAACTGTGCGTACAGTTAGCCGCAAAAATTGTGTAGCGGTGCAGCAAAGCTACCTGCGGTAACCGGCCATCGACGATTATAACTCGCTTCAGTAATCCGATGACTGGACATGGACAGGTACTTATTATACAATTTTTACGCTGATACAGAACACAAATTGTGTGTCGGTATCAGTAATTGTCTCATTACAGACCTCACTAACTTTGTTCATAAACATTTTACTCGTTCTCGTATTGATTTAGTTCATGTTTTAATAACGAAGTGGTGATTTGTTATGTTTGACATCATTTTAACAAAAGATTTAAGTCAATTTCCCAGCCTATAAAAATGGTATAACTTTTAAAGTTTCCGCAAAAATACAGGGTTATTTTTCGTGTACATCGGTTGCTTAGTAGGCAGGTCGCGGAGTCGCGCGGACTCAGGTCACGCAAATAGTAGGCAGGTCGCAGAGCCGCGCGGACGCAGGTCACGCAAATAGGTTAATAGCTACCACCGAAAAACGCCGTAAAGGAAGCTTCATCAAAGAAAAATATTGCTACTCCTTTCGAGTCGGACGCTTTTATTGAATAGGCGAAGTTTTGATAATGCAGTTCTCACAGAACGACGTTCTTTATAAAGAATGCAAAAAAACGCATTGCGTTCTATATAAAGAAAGCAATGCGTTTGTTGTTGTTGAATTGTTACTGAATTTATAATTTGAACTTGAAAGTAGGAAATAAAGTGTTGAAAAAAGAAACGGCAATGATATTTCAACCCGGAGTTCACATAAGTTCAAAGCTTTTACCAGAAGCCAAAATTTGTAAAAAAAAACAAACGAAAGTTTGTATGAAACTAAAGAGAAAAGCAGCAAAGTTATCACATAAAAGAACTTACGATTTTTGTGTCGAGTGACAGAATTTCTAAACGAAGTATCTACTTCCACTTAATGATTGAGGACAGTCAATAGCAATGATTATTTAACGACCATTACCCTAAAGGTTCAGTTACGACTAATACAATATTAACATGATTACTCGAAAAAAATAGTAAATGACAAATTGTCCGTCATTATAGGAAAGGGAACGAGGTTAGAAAGCTTGTACATTTTTCGTATCGCGCCGATTATTATACTAGCATGCAACGGTTACAACACGAGCCTTGGACCCGCTCATTATAGACCATGTACATGTACAACCCACTGTTATGTCGTAACGTCTTTTTGAACTATTGCTATAAACTACCTCAATGTATTTTGCGGACGAAACTATTTTTTCTCAAACTTTGACAACCTTCTTCGAGATTAAATCGAAATAGCTGAACAGGGGGCCTAAAATAAATTAGCAATTCCTCTAAAAGCAATTCATTTTCTGAATTGCCAGCTGTCATTAGCAATTCCTCTAATTTGACAAAGAACCGTTCATATTTGTGGGTCATTTCATGAATAGAGAAAACTGTCAAACAGATGATTTTTTTCGTAATATGAATTGCACGCAGATCATATTACCACAATTGTCAGTTTGTGACTGATTCATAATATTTTCCTATTATGATTCTGCCAAAGTGTTCGTTTTTACCCAGGTCAAAAACAAGTGACGATGCGGCCAGCAATGTTACTATGAAAATCCATATTTGGCGTATTTATCGGCCAAATAAAATATGAAAACTCATATCTGAAGTGTTATTTAAAAATGGAACGAACTTTTTACTTCAACACATGGCAACCAAGGACGTATTAAAAATTTGATTTAAATTTCGATTAGGCTTGCAAATGGAGCTGTTAAAGTGGAGAAGAAACAATTGGCACGTGAAAAATTATGGTTGCTTGTCCGTCATTGATTCTGGAATTTATAATAAAATTTATTTACTCAGTTCGAATTTCCGCGTATTATTTGAAAAAAAAACTCTACAAGGCTGGGCCGCAACCAGGCATTGATGGACTCACGTAGTATGTGTGCCTCGGCTTCGCCTCGGCCCACAATTTCACGATGGTCTGTCAATGCGCCAGTTGCAGGCCGCGACGGTAACGTACTATTTATTCTTCTTTCATTTAGTTGCTTGGTACACCTCAATTCTAAATCAAGTCGGTTTCCACCCTTATCAAATTCTGATTAAGTACCTATATTTTATACGCAGCGTCAGTCATTCCGGCTTCTTACCGTTGGAACTACCGCATCGGCTTGACAACTGACTGACGACTTTAACGTGCTCTCGGAAGCACGGAGAGACCTCAATCTGTAAAGAATGATCATTGATCACCGACCCCAGCTAATAGCAGCAAGCGGAAGCGTTGCCGATCGATCGCGCTGTGATGTAGCCATTTAGCTCCGTGGCTTCGTGCCCCTCCAGAAACAATTTAGGTGTAACAGAGGTTTATATAACAAGAGATAAGAGAATCCTTAACACTCCCGATCCGCGTGGCACCGTGCCAAGGATTGCAACACTGCTTTTCCCCGCTATATTGCCATTTTCAATGATAATTTATTCATCTTCAAGCTATATTCTTTTACAGGCCCGATAGATGTCGGAAACTGGAAGCTAACTGCGATAAGTGCAGCTAACGATCTTTCTTATGTCGTTAATCCTATAAGTTCCTGATATCTTAATAGGAGACTTCACATCATCCTGGAACATAATATGTATATTTTGGTCTATTAATATGGTCAAAAATGTTCAGCGTTGAAGCAATCATTTGCCAGCAATTCCCTTAGTGTTTAAACTTCGATGGTTTCCAATCTCAAATGAACAATTATTTGATAGTGGCATTTACGCTTGTTTTCCAAAATTCTGACCTTTCTCATATACACATACACATAGAGTGATTCTCATATTAATAAGCGAGGAACCCTCTCGTACTAATGATCAGCGCTGTGCCGATGGCATCAATAAATTCGATAGAAGCCTTCATTCACACGTAATAAAGATTCGCGGCCCATTCATTGTTTAAGCCATTTTAGTCTGAGGCGAATGTTTCTAGCATTTCAACATGGCCTATTACTTAAGAAATGATGTATTAAGCTCTTCACAACATTAAACAAAAAAAAATCGGTCCTTTTGTCCATTTACTAAGCATAAGCCCCGATAGCAAGCAACTAAAAATTATCTAGCAAAAGCAAAAAAAATACTGAAAAGTAACCCTTTATTGTAGGTTTTTTTTTTTACCTACTTTATTCATATTCCAAATAAAGGGGAGGGGCTCATTTAGCATCAAAGAATTCGTCCGCTTCGCTGTCAATGGGGAAGGTGCCCAAAAGGCTGGCAGCATTGCCACGTTGAATGGCATAGATTATTGTAGGATTTATTCAGTATTATAATATTCAGAATCGCGGAGAAATGTCTTGCCGATAAAAAGGACTTGTTTGGGGCACTCGTTCATGCTCCAGTCCGTAAGGCCTCACCTGGCCTGGAGCAAAGAGGATTACATACATATACTGTAGTCACTGCCTAAGATTAAGGCGCTTTGCCGTCTCTGTCGTAAAAGACTAGATTTTTTTTAAATAAGTTCTTTTATTTTATTAATTTACTTACTAATTTATTTCTATACAATTTTGTCTAAGTATATAAAATACAATAAGTACAACTACTTACTGATTTAAATTAATAATAATAATTATGTACAAGTATATAAAGAAAGAGGGGGAAATGATCAAAGGGCATAAAAAATTCGTCTGCATCGCTGTCAACAGGAAAAGTGCCCAAAAGGCTGGCAGCATTGCCACGTTGAATAGCAATAGCAATGCTGATTCTTGGCCAAAAAAATAGGTCCAAAACTTACTGCATTTCCAGAGTATCATCATTTCATCTGAACAGAAATGTTTTAATATTTCGGTACCATACAATATTTTACGTCAACGCCAGGAACCGTAACTATGTGATATTATAATTTTTGTTTTATTATTAGAATAGCGAACGTCGCGCATGTTATTAAAAGGATGTTGACTGTTCGGAAACAGGTCGGAAGGTACAGTTACGTTAGCGAATAAATAAAATTATCTTACCCAAATATTGGAGATATTTTATGCAAATAAGTGTAGCTAAATATAATATAAGGACATCGACACAATGTTTCCGAGTTATCTTGTTAATGATTTATTCCCATTTGAAAAAAAAACAGCCAAGTGCGTGTCGAACCACGCACAATTAAAGGTTCCATAGTTGGAATGAATTTATTCCAAGAACAAACTTAACATTGTAGTTGAAAAACTTGTAAATACAGAATGTATTGGAGAACATGTTTTTGCAACTGGACATTATGGTATTCGATAGCATCATCATCAGAGAAACTGAGAGATTCAGACACGATAAGGGATTCAAACTATGGATAAAAAAACTGCAGTATATAAGTAAGAAAAAATACCTACTAAAGGAAACGTACTACTTACACGATTACGTAGGCACTACGTACAAGTTTTTTTTTAATATCTTACCTATTTTTGACCTATTAAAAGAAAATGGCTACGTATGCTACGGCTACACTTCGCGTTATCGCGAACTTTTCATCGTGCGCTCTCTGTTGCTCAGCGAGTAATCGAGGGGTGTGCGAGAGCGCACGAAGAAAATATCGCGATAACGCGAAGTGTAGCCGTAGCATTAATATCTAAAGAGGCAGCAGCAGGCGACGCAGCGTGTCGCCGCAACACGACTGGTTTCTATGTATTTCTATAAAATACCTACCTTCCGTAGCTAGCGACACGTCGGTTTCATCGTCGCAGTCGCCTGCTGCTGCCACTTTTTTTTTTTTTTTTTGAAGTTGGGAAATCGTCGAATTACTTCTCCCGCTCTGGGCGGAGCGGGAGGGCGTGTCAGACTTTTACTGACTAAAACCCACCCGTGTTCCTTCAGTTGCCTATTGCCAAGGGCCCCAGTATCCCTTTCGGACTTTTCCGCAACCCTGGCAGGCATCGGTCCTAGCGGACCCCGCCAATGCTGCTGCCGTCTGCGGTCGGATAAGGAACGGTACCTTTAATTTAAGGTTCTCAATAAATTATTGAAAACACGAAACAAACGAATTTCGTATCAATCAGTAGCAACTGCCGATCATTCCGATCACGGCGAAACACTAGAAAAGCAATAACACAAGTAAAACACATTTTCTGCTCAATTAAAAATGCAATTTTGTAATTTAACGGAACATTTCTCCCATTACAGCGAATTGAAGTTTGAAGAAAAAGTAATTAACCGTGTGTTTAGTGGCCCCTACCGAAATTAGAAAAACACTCATGAAATTACTTTGAGGTTTGGCTGTCAGCTGTTTGTTTAACTAAAACTTTTGATAGCTGTTGTTGGTCATCGATAAGAAATTCTAAAAAAGCGGCGAGTTGGAATCGAACACGAAGGGTTCCGTACCATCGTACAATATTTAACACTACATATTCTTTTAAATACTTTAATCTTGTATGGGGAAAATAAAATAAAGTTACAATCAAAAGGGGAACCCCTTAATTTTATCTCCATTTTAGTTTTTTTATTTGTTGTTAGGTATTTATAGCGGCCATAGCAGTACCTACACACTGTGAAAATTTCAAGTTTCTAAATATTACGGTTCAAAAGATACAGCCCTGTGACAGGTGACAGACGCGAACGCCAACGCGACGCAACGAACGGCGGAGCCTTAGTAATAGGGTCCCGTTAACACCCTTTGGGTACGGAACCCTAAAAAGATCACAACATCGACCTGTTGTGATCTTTTTAGGGTTCCGTACCCGTTAAAATATCGAGTAAGTAATAACTTGCATGGTTTGCGTTCGATTATGGGGCCCAAACCGTAGAAGCCCAAAATCTAAGTAGCCAACTTTTCTAAATAGATATTATACCGATATACCTTGATGCCGCACTTAATATATAACAAAAACCACCTGTGTGACGCACTGAAGCCGCAACGAATATTGCGTAAAATTGCCATCGTATACCGTGGAACGAGTAATATTAGGTAGGTAAGGCAAGTTCTGATTAAACCGTAAAAGAGATTGGTTCCTCGGCTGAGTGCTTTATCGTTGACGTTATGTCGGCAATTTGGTGGCGTCTCCCCCTGCCCACGGCGCCGAGCCGGTATTTCTGCCGAACGAGTTACCTACGCATAAAAACTGAAGAACGAAATGAAAAAAGTTCAATCGATACGAACGAATACTAATAGAGTGTTGAAATAAGCCGTATAATTTATAGGGCACAATCTTCTGACTGATTTCACCAGCTCTGAAATATTTCAGCGAAATGAGAGCTTCCTAGATTGCAAGAAATAATCGCAAGCTAAGTTCAAAGTTACCGAGTTTTTTCGCCATTTGATTAAACGGCGAAGTTTACGATATCTTCGTTTATTATTAATTAAATAATCCACATTGACAGTAGTCGAGAAGTAGTGTCCATAATTACGCGGTATGCGGCATAACGATAATTATGACGAGTTTTTGGCAAATTCAACGTATTACAGCTTTAACATTCCCGTGGGAAGCTTTACTAAAAGGATAATAACGAAATGACGTCGGCACAAATAACGCATCATATCATTTATGTAAAAAATATTCCCACCGTATTAAAAAGTGAACCATAAAGAGTTTTTTTAAATAAGTGCTCACTGGCACTTGCTGCGCGGCGTCGGCTCGGCACGGGGAGGCATTACGGTAGGCACTTGGCACTTGCAGTAAAAACATGCTCAGATAAAACAGGTGGTGGCTGATATATGGGTCCGCATTGGCGAGCGAGCTCACTGCAGCTGTCCCGGCCGCGCTCACCTAGTCTGCTTATGTATGCACCCACTTATCAAAACATTATTTGTACCAAACTTCGGGATTTTATCCTGAAAATTTTGGCTTCGAAACTTAGGCGAGTTTCGCATGAATCAGTAATTTGCGTTCGATAACTTTCCGTGCGAATCATAATGTGAAATGAGTTCTTTGACAAAAAGTTTCCTAACAGATTTTGCTCAAATGAATTCTTTAGAGTCAATCGACAACATCAATACATTATCATATCACAATTACTTAATTAGGATACTACAATCTATTTGGACAGTAGGATAGTAGGACAATGAGCGTTATTCTATCATTCGGCCATGGCGACCAATCTCAGCGGAGAGCAGCCTTCGGCGCCTGAGATAATTAAGGTTGTGTTTAGAAACGTGCCAGCTCGCTAGAAAGAATGTGAGGTTATTTGGGGGTTGTAGAGGGTCTTCTAAACCCTCCACGTTTTTTTTTTGCCGGAGACGCCTTTTTGCTTAGGTGAGACTTGCGGTACTCGAACCTAACCTATTCTGTCTGAGTCGGGGTGCTCCAAGCTGACACATCTCGACTTCGTAATAAGGCAATAAGAACTTAAGATGCAAGAGCGAGCGAAGCGAGTTCGGGACTTACTCGGACAGGTTAGGTTCTAATGACGGTTCTAGCGACGGTCTAGATGACGGGCGCTCGTTCGGTCGCTTTGTTCGCTTACTTTAACCTCTGTCATCTCCTTCGTGTTAGGTTCGTTAAAACCTTGCAGACAGAAATAGGGAGGCCGTCGACTAAGCCTTGCTTCAAGCATTTTATATTTACTATACGCTTAACATTTTTTTAATTTGACCTTGACCTTCGAGACGTTTGACATTGACCTTGAAAATATGTCTCCTGAGAACTGTTGGGTGGGGGGATGACTTGCCCGCTTCTTCACTTCCTTCTAGCTAGATTTAAATCAAATTAAAAAACCGTTTAAAAAAAATCTCCGGCAGAAATAGTTACTGACATTTTAGTCTCAAAAATCACTATTGAACTGGCTTTTCCCAAGTGCCCTAATAACCCGCAACTACAAAGGGCCTCGGGGGTTATATGGCCATAATCACAACGGTAGCTGTCGGTGGCCGCTACCCATCCTGCTGATAACATCCTATAGACTGCTCTTACGACTTCCGCCGGAAATGATAGGGTGGTCTTCGCACCTAATGTTATTTACCTGTTTCATTAGAGTTGTTCTGTGTGCATGAAATACCAGTTTTTCGTGCTTGAGTAAAAGCTTTGGTCCTTCCATCCGCATCTAGCTAGATTTTTATAGTAACAATAACTTTGAAAATTAATGGTGAAATAATCATTATAATGCTGCTTCTATATAAAGAAATCGATTATTTTAAAACGCTTGACTTGGTAAGTGTTGCTGCGTATCGCAAATAAAACGTTATATTAATGCACCGTTACTGGAACAAAGCGACTGTTGCAAATATATGAAACGTGCTTTGAACAGTTCTCGTTCTCATGTTTGTAATGTTAGTCACGTTCACGTTTAAAATCTGTAGGTACCATGAGTATGCGGTGTTATCTTTGTGAACTCCACTCACCTTATAGTGGACATTTGGTGTAGTACCTATATAGGTAGATATTATATTTGAAAATATTTTGGGTAAGTACTTATAACGATTGTACACACTGCTACACATCAAGCTATACATTTCCAGTTTATGCTGATCTCGCTTTGTATAGGATTTCCGTCCAATGCGAGGTCAGATTAAACTGTAAATGTATAGCTTGATGTGTAGCCGTGTGTACATAATAATAAAAACTATTTACAAAAAAAAAATTACCTACCAACTGACCCACTAAAAAGCGAGAAATAAAAACTTTTTTTTACCAAAAAAAAAACAACCGTCTTCCAAAAAAACAAAAGTGAAAAATAACTTAATTTCGGAAGTCGGTGGCAAAAACCAAAATTACAAAACCAAAGACACCAAATTCCGCGGTTAGTTGTGTCTGTATATTTGTGAGTTTTGATGTTAGTTAATCAATCGCACTTCAATAGCTGTACTAAGGATTATATTTAGCACATGGGTAGACCATGACCTGGATTAGGACACAGGATACTCTATCCCGGCCGGCAGTACATTCCCGTGGGATAGTTTTTCAATCGTAGTATGTATCTAATAGATATTTGATACATAAAACTTTTTTTTTTTTTTTGAGGTTGGGAAATCATACAATGACTTCTCCCGCTCTGGGTGGAGCGGAAGAGCGTGTCAGACTTTTACTGACTAAAACCCACCCGTGTTCCTTCAGTTGCCTGTTGCCAAGGTCCCGGTATCCCTTTCGGACTAACCCGCAACCCTGGCAGGTGATACTTGAAACCTGGGGGGCAAATCAGGGCAAATCTACTAATTCACAAACGTCAAAATGGTCGTACATTGTGATTTTGTGACAGATGACAATCGCGAGACAATTGCAAGGTATGTAAATTAGTAGACTTAGGCCCCTGCGGCCCTGTGCTTGGACACTGAAAAGGCCGTAGACTGTTGGGTAGAAAACGTCAATCAATGACTTTTTATTTTAAAAAAGTTTTCATCAAAATCTATATTGATCTATGTAGTTACTAAGTGTTGCAACCTTTTTAGTTGCCTTATGAAATAAATTAAAATGATACTGACCATGGCGCTCAAAAGAAAATTTAGATGCCATGTAAGTTTATTTTTTATTTTTAGTTTCTTCTTATAAAATGGCTTCTCATTTATTTTTTACACATTTATCAGCTTGTATTTTCTATAATATAATGCGTACTTTTTTATTATTTTGCTTTTAAAAATTAGGCATTAGTAGTTCATTCGGTTCCTACAGATATTAAGAAACTAAATAAGTAGGTAAATAGAAAAATCAATCAATCAGATATTTATTTAATAAAAACAACACCGCGGTAGCGCTACCAAGATCAATCGCGTTGACTGATTATTTAATACGAACGTTACTTTAAAATTACACATTGAAACAGAATAATTCGAGGTGAACCTCACACTGCCGCTGAGGTCAATCAGCACCAATAGCCATAACAACTGTCACAGAGAAAGCCAAAGAATGCCATGTTATTTTCCGCTTGTCGATCGCGTGCACCATGAACGAACCATCCATGAATTGTCAAAATAAACTATTCGTTTAAATCAGACTTAAAATAGTTACAATATCGAGTTACGTAAAATGTCTAAGTAGGTATATTATGAATTTATGAATCATAATTTCATAATGCAATTCAAGAAATATCGATCGGTCTTTAGATTAACTAAATGTCAAGATAGTGTCGCACTGCAAAATAACTAAAACAAACAGGCCAACTTTTATAGGCTGGTATGCGTGCATATAGCGGCCTACAGTTGGACGCAATTGTTTTCGACGAGTTCACAGCTTTAACTGTCTATCCATACATAATATTTATTTATTTAATACTTTAAGCACACAAATGTACAGAGGCGGACTTAATGCCGTAGGCATTTTCTACCAGTCAACCTTTGGGTGATGCAGAGACAAACAGTGGTAGGTGCAATAACTAAAGCGTGGAATAAATATTTATTTAAATACTTGAAACTGTTAAAACTATATATGTATATATATATAATAATCCTAAATATATATGTATAAATATAAGATCAAATACATACACATAACTACACGAACATACTAAAAGAAATAAGACAAACAATGGGAAAACATTACCGTTGTGATGATACTGCCAGCTTCTTGCGAATGTGCTCTCGAACTTTAACTTTAAAGGATATCTTTATATCTTTGGATCGGTCGTAGAAAAGTAGAAAGGTTTGACCGATTTGATTCGCAGCAAAGAGTAAAATAGGTATAGGGGATTCGTTGGTTGACAGAGGCTTGAACAAAAACAGTTTGAAGAATACACGTAGGCTAAGAAAGAAAACATAGTATGCTGTTAGAGACAGTTAAAGCAAGAAAAAAAAACAGTAATGTGACGTCGAAGCCTTAGGACAGAACTTTAGCTAAGAGTGTAGAAAGAAACTGCAGACAGGGCAAACAAGTCTTGCGCTGATTAATGGTTGATCGAGCTTTTTATATACCTACATAAATAATTACGTTTCAAAGCGTCGAGGTGTTACTAAATAAGGTTATCGTCTGAAAAACCTAGTTGCACACAAAGCGGGCTAGCGGAGAAGCGCGTAGGTTAAGCTCTAGCGGGGTCGCTGACCGCGGACCGGTCGGCCGCCTGATCGCCGTCTTCCACTGCGTCCGACACAACTGATAAGCTCGTTCAATATTGTTTGCTATTTTATTATACCTACGACCATTTACGTTAATGAGTGTCGGTTCAACTGCCTTCGGAACCGGCTCGGAAACTTCCTACAAACTAACAAACGGTTGTAGTACGCACTGTACCTACGCATCTTGTTTGCTACACTAATCGCGGGTGTAGTCATTTTATCGTTATTGACTAGACTCGACTACGAGTTGACTAGCACAGTTTTAAAGTAGAAATTCTTACACATTGTGCAATAGGGAATATGCATTTGATTCAAATATGGGCCAAATATTTTTTTTTATAAACTATATTACTTCAGAATTATGCCTCCATCAATATTTTTGAATAAAATTTCTTTTTAAGCGAGAAATTAATTTTTTAAAAGTCCCAAAATACTGTTGGTAATTCAAATACTTGAAAAGACTAAGAGCGGATGTGACGTAACAATCCAATATAACAATCAAAATGTCAATGTCAAGTCAATCAACAAGTGTCAAGTCAATGTCAAACGCTCATAGAAAAAGGAGTGTTTGACGTTGACTTGACAGTTGCTTGTCTGTTTTTACGGACTGTGACGTCACCACACCAAGCGCGCCAAATGGAGGGCGTTTAAATAGCCCGGATCGGTTGGACATTTTTAAACATTTTTTTAACTACTTTAAATTGCTTTTGCGCCGTCGAATTTTTTTTTTACTATTATTTGACGATGTAAACTATCGAATAAAAATATTAAAAAAATACATGCATATTCCCTATTCTTGAGAACCGCCGGGCAGTGCCTAGTAGCCTAGTTCTAATAATGTAAATAATGAAAATCATAGTAAGGGAATAAATTAATCCCAATTTTTGTTTTTGTTTATGTGTAAAATAATCATTTCTTAAAATATTGTTAAAGCCCTAGAATATCTTTCGATATGAAAGCTCTACATCTACGCAGTTAAAAATAATATGAACCTATATAACATTATTGAATATCGGCCTTTGTCAGCCTCTCTCTATAGCTATCGAGTTTTTAGATTCTACATAGAATAATCAAAAAGTATTGTATATTTACGTTCCGTAGGCACGATTTTTCTTTTCAAATTACTTTGGAGCGAAAAATAATAAACTCTCCACTGTAATGAAAGCACATAACTGATAATATTTTAATAATATTCCTCGAACCGTAGCCGTGGGAGGTCGTTGCAAACCATTTAACAGGTACATTAGAGCTTTTATGAGATAATAGTGTTACTGTTTTTACTACGTTACATAAGCGAGCTGTGTGGTACGTAGGCGACGCTTTTACGAGGACATAATGACCATGTAAACAATGGAAAAGTGCATGTGGGAACGTAAGTAAGTTATCGTGTAGCCGGTCGCGGATGGATGCGTAGGCGCCTGTTCTACGTCGGCATTCAGTCTTGCTTGACACAGCTGTTGAGCTGGCTATATACAGCGCGCGCACAATGAGACAGCATTACGCACTACATAAAGCTTGCTTGTAACATGACATATACTGATCTCGAGATGTATGAGCTGCAGCGTTTGTATTGTGTGGCTGAGATTCACAAGGGTCGGGATTTATTTGTAGCTTATTGGTTAACAAAGAGCTTTTTGAGCAATCATACATACAAAAGTTATTCAAAAGATTCATGTGCCTCGTTATATCCTTAGGTTTCGTTCCCAAATTATTCAACTCCCTTACCTAATTTTTAGGGTTTCATGTTGAATAGCCATCTATTTGAATCTAATTATTATATTGGGTACTTACAGACAAAGGCTTCGATTTTGATCAAACGCTACAATTGTTTTGTACCCATAGCTAATTTGACGCACATAACAGTACCTACATAACTATGTATGTGCAAAACAATAATAAACAAAGGATGTTTAGATATTTACCTTACCAATATACTCATATTACTCATGGATCAAAGATACTTTGGAATGGTATTTCCAATTTACCATTCCAAAGTATTCTTTGGTATTGCGTAAATCGCGTATTGTACCCAATTTACCAACTTGTACCTACCATATGTTAATTCAGATGTAGGTAAAAGATGTCAGATACACAAACAAAAAAGCTATTTTGTCCTGAAGTGGATATCTTTGGTACCTAATAATAATGTCCAAATGCCATCTGCCGAAACAAGTCATAGTTTGTGAAGAAAGGCGCTTCAGAAGAAAATTGCTTTTGAATTTCCTTTTGTGTAAGTTATCTATTTTATCACATCATTGCAGTGTAATGCAGTCAGTCACCGCTTTTACGTAGTGTCAGTTTAATTTACTTAAAAGTAGGGTGTAAATTACCCTGACACGTCCTGCCACTTGGTGCTATAATAATGCATGACTTAATGACCTATTAGCCTATTACAGGCTCAGGAAAGTTATAATTAGCACTGCAACGTCCTTTTGCAGGCCTTTTCATTTAATATTTATGTTTTGTACGTGGTATTTGCGAAGATAGGACCGTATTGAATGATTATTATTTAAGGAAAGAAATGTGATTAAAAAAAGTCCATATTTACAACTAATAGTCTTTATAAAATACCGCATTTTATACTTATACGGAGTGGTCGATCAGCGCTTTAACAGTCGGTACCTACGCTAAAGACAGATTGATTGTACTACTAACGCGTTGGCGGCATATATTTACATGCCATTAAGTAAAAAATCAATTTAGGTCAAGGTTTCGTAAGATGACGCAAGCCTAAACACCTTTGTTGTCCAAACCCATAATTATGGTTTGGTGTAAAGTTAACCATTAGGGCAGCTTTACATCAAGCCAAGCAGTTTTGACACGAATACTGAAAGAAGGTTCGATTAATACCATTTTTTTCTGATCTGCAGATTTGATGTCTCCTTCTGGTCCATGCACAATATAGGTGGTGTACTGTGAATAACTCGTAATCTAATTCCAAATAGGTGAATTAGATACCTTGTACCTAAAAATGCGTCCGATCAGTGATTAATGCTCACTCCAATGTTCAACGTGACCTATTCTTCCTAATATAAGAAAACAAAGGAACATAAATACGTTATCAGCTATTTATCGCATGAGTTCAAGTCAATATAGGAATATGTGCTACTTTCTACAACGATATTATGTGCCTCTATGCAGCAAAAACGGTAAACTACCTAAACCTTTTAGCTCTGCTTAGACAAATAAAATCATATTTAATAGGATTAAAATAACACTATCAATAGATACAAAGGCAAATAAGGAAAAACATTACTTATAAAAACAAATTGGAACAAGAATTTATTCAGTCGTTTTACTCACTGTCTCGAACACCAGACAATGGCCGGTGATGTAACAGAAAAACTTCACACCGACTTTTCCCTCTTTTTAAGAAACAGGAATAAAAACTTAAACCATTTAAAAACTATCCGAGTACGGTTCTTTCTCATCCGTAATCTAGATCTGATCGGAGATCTGCATCCATTGAGGAATCGCGGAAGGCGGCGGCGTCCCAAGATATAAATGACTTACCGATAATAATTGGATTCCCGGTACAGCTCAGATAGTTTAATTTATTGCTCGAAGATTTAAATCTATGTATATTAGGAGATGTTTAATTCATGTTGATATCTCAGAATACTGTAGGAGAGAGTCTCGAAAGGGCTTGCTTTATAAACTTTACGAATAACTTTTGTACTGTCTTTTCAGTGTCTTTACAAAACAACTTTTTATAATTAGTAGATAGGAGCTAATGACACCAAGCCTCGGATGAATGAGGTAGTAGGTAGCAGGCAGTTTTAGAAGTAGTAATTATTTACAAATTAAAATCAAAAGTCATTTATTCAAACTAGGCTGAGAATCAGCACTTTTCGAACGTCAAAATGTGTCAGTCGTTGCTGGCCAATTCTGGCTCATAAATGGAACAACTCTCACTTGGTTCATATGTAAAACGATGTCCTTCATTCATTTTGATCTACGAAACTGTGGATCTAAAGAGGTACCTACATAAAGAATGTGGCAATGCTGCTTTAAGTTTTGAATTTTTAATGGCAAGGCATTTCAATCCAAAATATGTAACGGTTGACCCTGAGAGTTACGTAAAGATCATGGTAGTTTTAAGTGATTAACCTAAACAACAGTATAATGTGACAACTATTATGTGTAGGTACACATAATAGTTGTCCTAATCATAATAGTTGTCCATAATAGTTGTCCTGTACCTACAATGTTTACTTTGGACCCTTGACAGAAAGCCGATTCACATTCCTGTGCCAATAACGTTTTCAGTGAGATATAATAAGGTTTTCCGAAACTAAATTTGCCGATTTTCCGAAACAAACGGTTTACCGAAAAAACTTATCGGTAGGTACTGAAGTGATTTCTTCAAAATTATTATTTATTTATTTATCCATTTGGAAACTCAACAGCTTATTAATTAAGTTACATGAATTAAGAATACCCACCCCACTATCAGTGAACAGCCAATGCAGTTGCGCCAAAGTCTAGCAAGTGACGTCTACACATGCTGCTCAGTGATAGTGAGGTCATGACAATATTACAGAGTTTCACGGCATTTATAAAACTAGATTAAATTAACCAGAAAGTGGTGTAAGGAAAGATAAATAATATAAATATACCATTGAGGTATATTATTATACAAATTCAATTAAAAGAAAAACAAAACAAAAACAAAGTATTAAAATGTGATATAATTCACATTTTAATATTTTGTATACACCCTTCTCTCAAATTGAATATTATTAGGCATATAGATATGACATGCTAGATATTAATAAAGGGAAGTAACTTAGATCTAATTTCAAAGAAAAATAAACGTAAAGCGCAAGAAATACAGATCAAAACGAGATTCGGGCCAATCATGAGGCTTGGCCCGAATCTCGTTTTGATCTGTCTGCCTCATCGGTGCTAATATTGTTGTCAGGCAAAATTCTAAGAATTTTTCATCTGTAGGATATTTTAATATAGAAAAATATTACGAACGAATGGTCAGCTGCAGGTGTTCTGAGCTTTATCAGATCGGTGCCATCAGCTCTTAACTTAATATCGGCATTCCTTTTCACAGTTTTGAATATAAGATAATAATTAAATATATATTTTATAGCAGCAAGTGGTAGCAGGTTACGAAATAGCATTATAAATATGATTATTTACATGAAGGGCCACGTCGCTATTAATATTCTAAAGTGTATAAGGTAGGGCGAAGGGCGAGCGGGTTACGCAAGCTCTTGAATAAATTAGTAATAGTTAGGCGACCGTTTGAAAAAACTTGGTTAATATGTGCGGTGAGGTGTTGCTAAATATACATGAGCCGGAGAACATTGTGGGCCGCCATTGAAACGTGGTTCGATTTCAATTACGCATAATTTACTATAGATAAGTGTAAACACTTATAAAACCCGTTTATACCCAAGCGTTTTATTGCGATTATTGAAAACGCTTTCATGCCTTTTCTTAATTTTATTATCGTTTCTTCGGATTACTGTTCGATTTAGCTTTAAGCTCATGTACTCGACGCGGAAGTTCAGTTGTATATATTGTATAGTTGTGTATATATTCCTTGGTTGCATTCTACAAAAGCGTACGTTTATCAGGTTTTTGCACTATCCTTTACTTTTTTTATATAAGTACCTACTTGGAGCTGTATCATAAATGGCTTAAGCTGTTATAATAACTAAGAAAAGAGTTTTGTTCCGATTGAAACTATCAAGATAATAAGAACGGTGTAGCTAAAGAAGAGAGGAGGCGAAAGCTTCAGGTTAGCCCGAAAAATTCAAACTTTCTTACGTTTTTTGCAATTTGCAGGACACTATCAGGTTGTCTGTTTATTAAAATATGATTGAGCTGTATTGCTGATTATAATTCTGTGAAGCCATATTTGTTACGGTCGCAAATCATATTTTAATCAACAAACAACATGACACTGCTCTGCAAATTGCAAAAACGACGCGGCCTACCTTAACGTATCACCCATAACTACTTTTTAAATCTGAATCGGTAATGAAAGTAGGTACCTGTAGGTACATAAAAAAGAACAGCATAGTATTCGTAACGAAGTACTTAGTAGAAAAAATGTCGTAACAATAATAGACATAAAACTCATATAATCACGGAACATTAGGCAGGTAGCGAGAACCCTCCGCGACAAATTAGCAGTATCGCGGTTACCTCACCTTTGCACTGTCGAAGTTAAAATATTAAAAAAGTCACTTAGCAGTAACAGACGCGCCCTCTTCGCGCCGCGCCCTCTGTGTGCCCATTTACCTCTCCCTCGGGAAATGACACACAAATACATATATAAAACACGATTTTATCAACAATTAAACCTTATATGTTTAAGTGCTCTTCATACGTAAAGCTTACATATTGTAAATAACAACTATCCAAATGTTTTTATTAGGCTTTCGTGAAAATGATGAAATAATCCATTTTTTGTCCTGAAACTACTACCAGGTGTTTGTTTTCATTTCAATGCTTTTCTTCATATCAATTTTCAATCCTGATCTCATATGTTTTTTTTAATTTTTAATTGTATTTAGATCTATTTTGGTTTAAAATTGCTGATCTTTTTGTATGCACGTGTTTCTGTGACAAATAAACCTATTTTTCTTTCTTTCTTTCTTTTCGTTAAAATTGTTTTTTTATATATTTACCTACATAAATGTAAGGTCATTTATTCATAAAAGTTTCACACATATAGATACCCCAGGTACTGTGAGATTGATTTATTTCGAATTTCATTATTTAACGGCTTAGCGCATCGTTTAGTAACCAGATTATTCTATAACATTAGGGTCTATACAATACAATGTCCATTCATACACACAACGTAGAAAAAAGAAAAATCTGTAAAAAAAAAACTTATTATGGAGTAAGTTTGTTTTCTTAAAAAACTTATTAGGCCTTCTCAGCCGTATATCAACTGCGCAACCTCCTGAAAATTAATACACTGGTAGTATGTGACATGGAAACTGACAAAGCTTACAGTTTATCCCAGTCACAAGTGAGGCCGCGAGCTAACGCCAGTGCTAAATAATATATCAACGCCATGCGCCAGCCCTGCTTCCGGTCGAGGCTGACTAAAAACAAGTGCCAACGGCACTCTCAACAGTTAATGCAGATGAGATCTACTTACTGTAATGGAATGCACTGTAGAGTGTACACTCTACAGTGCACTGATTCCACATTTCCAGAGCATTTTAGACCAAAGTCAATTATTTATTCAAATGTACACTGCAGTAAGCAGTGTACATTTTCTAATAGAGCACGAGTGGATTACACTCGGGATGTCGAGTGAGCGTTACAAATGAGTAGGACGCGCGGCAGTGCAGCCGCCAAGTTCTCCGCGAATACCATTATCGGCATATAAACACTCATGATCCGTCTCCCACGGAACTCGATGCATGTTTTTTAAGTGTGGCTCAGGAAGCGCGGTGACGCCGCATCACCGCCGCGCCGGGGCGGAAACTGCGTAATGAAGATGAATGTGACAGTAAATGCATGTTCAAGAAATATTACTTGAAATAATAACCTAAGATTTGACGCGTGATGATACATACGCGTATTTTATAATAAAGTGAACGTGAAAATGTGAACCATCAGATTTATTAAAATAAAAATGTCGCATCCAAAAACGGATGGTGTTTTAAAGCATTCTTTAAACCAAAAGTTTCAACAATTTAATTCCCGCGGCGCAGATCACATTTGTTATGTAAACTGAGTCAGTAGTTACAATCATGAATAATTCTGTAGCGTATGTACAGGAATAGAGTAGAGAGGACGCTTTTAGTTTAAAAAAAGTGTAAGCTAGGGTAAGATTGTCGCGGACGGGAAATAAGGAAGATCTCGTTTTGCTAGAGGGAATCAATTATTTAGGGATACACCCTCTGAGTAGGCACGCTCTCTGTATACAGAGCAAAAGAAAACATGTTTGTATTTCTACTGTTTTTGGGACTAGGTACCCATTACAATAAGCATTACTTAGAATGAAAGCGTGATACAACGTAGATTATATCAAAATAATATAAATATACGATTTTATATAGAAGCTTTGTAGAAGTTGCAAGTATAACGTTACAATTGGTAGTCCAATAACGTATGAATGCTTATCGTCGATAACGTTACAAACAATCACATATGCTTCGCAAATTGAAATGAAAACTGCCTCGGAAACGCCACAGGATTAATTTCCAATCTCATTTCAAAGCTTAGCCCCTAATCAGTGAAGTTATTAATCTCTACGTCGAATCAGTCTTAGGGCTGCTTCTGATAACCTGAATACCACTGTATCCGTAGCCACAGCGAGATTCAGCCATCAAATATTCACGTGTGGAGGTATGGTTGCCGTTTTACTGCCTCCCCTCCTCGCCTCGCACCCCGTCCTCCTGAAACCCCTCGCAGGCCCGCTTGCGCCCTCAAACGACCCTGTCTGAAACATCTGAATGTGCTGAAATCAATAACTGTTGTTTGAGGACAAAACTTTTACTCTAGACGTTGAGCTATTAACAACAAAATGAGTGCTCGACGAAATAGTGATAATATTATAGTGAAAAGTCGGCAAAGTCACGACTGCCCAGAAATAAACAAGTCTCCACTCCACCTGGTACGAAATGAGTTTTCCAAAAAAAACGAGTCGATCAATATAAATAACTCAATATTACCTATTATGTATTACAATAAAAACTTATCAATTATTATAAAGGTACTACGGAATCTTAAGTACGAAAAGGGAGAATTAAACCTCTCTTCAGCTATTATGGAAAATAAATGTTACATAAATACCGTTTCATGCTCCCGTCGCGTCGTCGTCGTCGTCCCTTTAAAGTTCGCTAAATACTGCAATGACGAGTTAAGGCCCCTCGTCGAAACTCAATAAGCACCGCGACTGAGCCCGTCACAAATAATTATAAGTACCCACTCCCTAAATAAAGTTTAAGATAATGTTTTCATTTATTATACTGTAAAGCGGACATCAACACGAAATATTTTACATTACTGAAATTATAATTCTGAAGCCTACATATTTTTATGTGTACGGATTATCTACATTCTTACCTATAAGGTTAAGGTATTACTCACTGCACCGTACGAAATTTTATATTTGCACAAAATTTTGGAAAATGTCGCCAAGTATAATGGGTATTACTAGAAAGTTACTAGATAAGGTGATTAACCCCACTTTGTCTAATATTTTAAATTAATTTTATGGGGATTATGGTATGGCTAACCTGTAATATAACTTTCAATAGGAAAGTCTGAAACAGCTGTAATATATTCACGTAGCGTATGCATATTTTTATTATTCATACTACTATATTTATTTACCTATCAAAAATTCCGTAGCATATTAGTATCCAATCGACCATGTTCTTTTGATGCGGGGTTTCAATTTTTCCTGACTCGAAAGTCGACCCGCCACCCCGCAAAAGAGGTCCAAGAAATTGGTTAGGTTAGTTGCCTCGGCCCATAGAGTCCGCAAACCGCTACAGACCGAGCCGGCTTAGAGCAACGAAACTGGACCGGCCGGACCCCTATATGCTGTCGAAGAAAAATCTCTATAGCGAGATTCAGAATTCCACACAAAAAGGACAACGCCATCTGGTTGTCCTGTTTGAAATGAATTTTGCCAGTCGTTCATGTCCAATAAATTAAAAGCTTAGACTTTATAATCCCGTTTTTGTATACCTATGTTTTTATAACATGTCGAATGGCGGCGTTATATTTTTGGAGTTTTAACACCCTTTGCCAGGTAGGCAAACTTTAACGGTGGGCCACCGTGGGAAATATTTTTAACTGACTTTGACGATGCAGAGGTGTAAAATATCTACGCTAAAAACAGTAAGTATATGTAGTTTTTTACGGTTATAGGAACGCTAGTGCTTATCTACTTGCTACAAAACTCATACATTCACTTAGAACGTTTCTCATTCTCGTTAGCTCGTATAACCTTGAATGCGTTTAAAACTTTTGTAAAGGCTTTAAGTATTAGGTCCCTATGAAATCAGCGTTTTATATGGAGAATTTTAAAGAAGTTGCATTTTTCATACAATTTTTTTTTTAATTTATATAACAACCATGAACACATATGTTTTAAAACTTTTATGCACAAATGTTTAAAAACTAAGATAACGTAATATGCCACTTAAATTAAGCGACAAAAATAAGTTTTGGCAAAACAAATTGTGGTTATTTCTGCTAACAAAATGAGGTATAACATTTAACACTTTCGCGCACACTGAATGAGACACAATTGAAGTTTTATTGTTATTACGTCTATGGGCGTTAACGGTCCGCGAAAGTGTTAAGGTATTTTTTATGTTTAGAAAACTATAATAATAAGGTTATTTTACTATTGGTCTATGATGGTCATTATTCGAACCAAGCAATTGATGAATATTTTAAATCATAGAAGTGACGAGGTTCTCTATTTGTGAGAAAAAAAAGGCGTTTTTTTTCTCAATATACAGATGCTGCTGCGCATGTACTTCCTTTTGTGTGTATGTTTGCAGAATAGTTATAAAAACAACGTTACAGCAATGGCTATTAACCTCTGCAGATTTACGCTACAACAAAGCTATTATGTAAATTAAAACAATTTGGCAAATTGCGTGTGTGAAATTACACCGATATAACGAAAAAAGAATTAATAATTGTTGTACAATTACTTTTATTGTATACTTTACTGCATTTTTTAAATGTTTATTTTTAACAATGGTATAAAAAAACCGTGTTGGTTAATGACTGCTTTCTCTTTTTATTACGGCATGATGTCCGGTATCGGTGTGATATCGCCCGCGCGGTTTCCTCCACCTGCACAGGATAGGCTTGTGGTTACAACAACCGATAGCCACCCCGCTATAAGACTACTTCATTGAAACCTAACCGGTCCACCATTTCCTCTCTGAGGCAATATCCTCTGTACGCAACTTTTTTCTATCGATACACGACGCAGGGACCTATGAACTTATAATTGAATGTGTTAGTTTTCCGGCGTGTACCAAGGTGCATACTTAAAAATACTATTTTTCATTCAAAATATAGGACAGTACCTACCTATACATGTTCATTGGGCACGTCTAGTGCATAAATAGTCAAACCATCACGAAAATATTAAAACTGTACTTTATTGTTATTTTTATTTTCATTGAATACTTTTATAAATTTTCTACCATCTAGGTAGGTAAGCTTTTGTTTTCCATGTCCATGGCTCTACCAATACTTACGATTTGTTATCTATCGTGTCATGATTCGTGACGGAAATTTGTTCGCTTACTCGTTTCTGCAAAAATTCGCATTAGCTAGCTTCTATCTGCCGTTATATGGAAATTAAAATCCTGATTCGTTGAAATAAAACGTGTTGTAATAAAAGTAACGAAATGGAAAATCTGGTACCTACCCACCTATACCTACATCGACCTATGTATACTAATATAATAAAGCTGAATAGTTTGTTTGTTGCTTGTTTTATTGTTTGATCGCGGTAATCTCTGTAACTACCAGTCGGATTTGAAAAAATCTTTTCGCATTTGGTAGCCCAATTCTTGAGGAAAGTTATAGTCTATTTAATAGCACGCTAAGACTCTTAGAGGCCGAGCTAAAAGTAAAAAAGTCAGAACGAACGCTAAGCCAAACAGAGTGCCTGCGAGTGTTGCGGGAAAGTCTGAAAGGGATACCGGGACCTTGGCAACAGGCAACTGAAGGAACACGGGTGGGTTTTAGTCAGTAAAAGTCTGACACGCCCTTCCGTTCCACCCAGAGCGGGAGAAGTCATTTGATGATTTCGTAACCCCAAAAAAAAAAGCCAAACGGAGTAACGGGGCACAGCCTGCTATAAGATAGATTAATTATCTTAAAACAAGAAGTTTCACGCGGATGAAGTCGCGAGCAGAAGCTAGTGGTTGATGATTATGTAACTTGTGTATACGTAAAGATTCGATACTGCGAAGCAATTTCCGCTGGAACACAATCAAACCGAGCTGTAATTGAGTTTAGTTTACTTTGCGTATCTACTGTTTGAATTTTGGCGTTATGAGCAAGTGTGTAGTGGGCATTAACTTGATTTGGTATTCAAACTCAAACTCAAACTCAAAGCATTTATTTCAATTAAACCATTTACAGGCACTTTTGAATTGTCAAGGAGTCGGTCAGTCAGAAATATGCAGCTAGTTGCCCATTCCAAAGCGTAGTAGGTACCTATGGAGAAGAACGGGCAAGAAACACCACGGACACTCTTTTAAATCAAAATATTCCCAGCCGCCAGGGCACATTCAAGTCAATTAAAGACAAATTACCCGGTAAATGGCTCTATAGTACATAGTACTCACACCTGTGCTATGCAATTATATAATACTAAAGGAAATTGAGTTTATACAATGCAAAGATGGTCTTACAATCTTCAGCAGCTCCAACATAATTTTCGAATGTTAATTAATAAGTTGTGGTTGTGGAGCAGGACCAGCATTAAGCCAAGCATTTTTATCAGAAATGTAATCCTCCAACTTATAATATGCCTGCCTGCATAGTGTGCGTTTTATACAAGGTTTGAATTTCGTCTCGTTCAGTTGAAGTATGTGGGGAGGAATTTTATTGTAACATTTTAAACAGTACCCCATGAAAGATGAGTCAGTCTGAAACCTGGTTGAACTAATAGGTCCCTATTTCTAGTACTATAGTTATGTCTATCACCTCTTTTACTAAAAAGATGTAAATTTTTTCTTACGTGCATGATGTTTTCATAGATATATTGGCAAGCAACCGTCATGATGTTAATATCCTTAAACAGTTCCCTTAAAGAATCGCGCCTGCGGAGATTATAAATGGCTCTAATCGCTCTTTTCTGCAGAATAAATATAGACTCGATGTCTGCAGCCCGTCCCCATAGTAAAATACCGTAAGACATGATGCTATGAAAGTAACTAAAATAGACTAGCCTCGCGGTATCAGTAAATTGACGGATTTTTCTGACAGCATATGCTGCTGAACTTAGCCGTCCTGCAAGAGATGTTAAATGAGAACCCCATTGTAGCCTTGAGTCGAGCGTGATCCCCAGGAAAACAGTTTTATCGACGAATTCTAGTTTCTCTTGATTCAATATAATCACACAATCCCTACTTTTGACATTTGGTAAAGAAAATTTAATGCACTTAGTTTTTTTTCCATTTAATACTAAATTATTAGCAGTGAACCAATTTTGGACCTGCAGTAGGGCGTTATTTACTTCGTCAAAATTTGTAGCACGTCTATCTACCTTAAAAATTAAGGAAGTATCGTCAGCAAATAACACCATGTGTGGCTGATTTTTTAATAAATGTAGTAGATCATTAATGTACACTAAAAAGAGGAAAGGACCCAAAATCGAGCCTTGTGGAACACCCATTTTTACTTTTAAACCTAGTGAGTTGATACCGTTTATTTGAACTTGCTGTTGTCTATCATTTAAATAAGATTTTACTAAACTGAGCGCAAGTTTTCCAAGTCCGTAATGCTCAAGTTTCAAGAGTAAGGTTTCGTGATCGACGCAATCAAATGCCTTGGACAGGTCACAAAAGATTCCTATGGCGTCTTGGGCCTCTTCCCACGCATTAAAAATGTGTCTTAATAAGGTTACACCGGCGTCGGTCGTACAACGTCCTTTGGTGAAACCATACTGTTGGTCGTGAAGGATTTAATTTGTGTTAAAATGATTGAGCATTTGATTCAGCATTACCTTTTCAACTTGACTGCCCCGTTGGTCTCGTGGTCGCAAGCGCGACTGCAGAGCGTGGGGTCCTGGGTTCGATTCCCGGGTCGGGCAAAGTGTTATTCGATTTTTCCATCAGGTATTTCGTAGTAACAGCCCGGAGTTTGGAAGTTGGCGGTGTGATACCCCCGTGCCTCGGAAAGCACGTTAAGCCGTTGGTCCTACGCCTGATCTCTCTCCGGTCGTGTCGGATTGCCGTCCCATCGGACTATGAGAGTGAGGGAAGAGAGAGTGCACTTGTGTCTGCGCAAACACTTGTGCACTATAATATCTCCCGCGCCGATGGCTAGTCTCCGTTGAGATTGGCCGCCGTGGCCGAAAATACGGTCTGGAGGACTATATACCTTTTCAAACACCTTGCTGAAAACCGGTAGCACGGATACGGGTCTATAATTATTAGTGTCTTTACTGTCCCCGGATTTGAAAAGTGGTATTACCTTACTGTATTTCATTAAATCCGGGAAGACTCCTTGATCCACACACAAATTAAATATTAAGGCTAAGTAAGGCGCTATGGTTTCAATTATGGAGGTGCAGACTTTAATGGACATTCCCCAAAGATCCTCGGTCAGTTTGATCTTAATTTGCTTAAAAGCTTTTATTACTGTTACGGGGTTAATATGCTTAAAGTTAAATTCAATCGGGCTGGCTGAAACGTTCGCCCTTACTAAATCAAAAGAGAGCGATGGCGAGGAGTTTAAGGTTTCAGTAGTTTTAAGTGGGATACTGGTAAAGTAATGTACAAATTCTTGAGCAACTTCTTTGCTGTCGCAAATGAGACCGCCACCTGACGTCTCCAGTGTGTAATCGGAATTATGCTTTTGGTTCCTATTCGTTTCATTATTGATAATTTTCCAAACCGTCTGTATTTTATTGTCTGCTAATTTAACTTTGTTGCTAATGTATAAGGCTTTAGCTGCCCTACAAGTGTTCTTAAAAGTTCTAGAATAAGTAGCAACATACTTATTAAAAGTTTCTGTGTTAATATAAGGCTTAAGGCCACACAGCTCGAAAAGTCTTTCCCTACTTTTCCTGAGTCCTTTAGTTGCCCAATCACTAAATAAAAACTTAGAGCTGATAGTTTTCGTGTTTTTCTTAAAAGTATTATTGAACTCGGTTTGGACTACCGAAAAGAATTCTTTATACAAAATATTGACATTGTTTATTGAAAGGTCCTGATTACTTAATTTACAAACTAAAGTGCTATTAAAATTATATTATTTAAATTAACAGCTGTTACTGGTCTGAATTGAATCTGCACTTTTTGTATTGGTAAGTTGGACTCAAAAGTTACGGTTTGCCCACTGTGATCAGAAGGGAGATAATTAACGATGGCTTTATCTAAATAGTCGCAGCAACAAAACACATTATCAATACATGTAGCAGTAGTCGTAGTTATTCGGGTTGGTTCTACAAACACATTTGACAAATTGAAGGATTTAAACAAATTTAATAATCTACTGGTATTAGAATTATTTTCTAAAATGTTAATATTAAAGTCCCCGCAGATAATTACCGATTTATTCCCAGTTGCAAGTTTTGACAAAACATCTTCCATTACTGACTCAAATATAGAGTAGTTTTGATAATTTGGGGGTCTGTAAACGCACACTATGACATGCTTATCTAGCTCAACACAAGACAGCTCAATGCTATGTTCAACCGATAGTTCAACTATGTCTTTACGGGTTTTTGATTTAATACAACTTTTAATTAAGATTAGTGAACCACCACGCAGCATTGATTTTCGGTTAAAACAACTGGCCACACTGTAATTCTCAAAATTAATTAACATTTCATAGTCTTTTAACCAATGCTCAGTTAAACAAATAATGTCAAACATTGTAATGCATGTAATTATTCAACTTATGAATGTAGTTATTTTGCCTATTTGACAAGTGCTCAAAGTAGGGAAAAGCACACAAAATTATTTTTTTACAATTTAACTTCAGTAGCTCAGTGACACTATCAGTGATATCATCTTTTTTAACATTTAAACTATTACCTATAAGTAGTAATAATGGCATTAGGATCATATTCATTCCTAATTATTGTAGACATTATTTGATTATAGGAAGTCTGAGGCATGCAATAGTTAAGAGAAGAATGACTCAGGTTGTTACTAAGTAATTTTCTTAACCCTTTTCCAAAACTATCAGAAAACAAAATGGAGCAGCAACAAACTTTACTACTACAAGTGCGAGATTTAGCTTCTGTCTGAACTACTTGTAATGGACCTTGTTGGGGAATCGAAACCTGAGCACTTCCTGACTGGTATGGGTCCTCTGTTGCCTCAGGTTGGTGCGTGCCAAGATACAGACCTCACATACTTAGTATACCTACAGTGATTGAAGTGATGCTTCTAGTACCTGAATTTCAGACTGTAAGTGTTGAGTGTTGACACTCAACACTTACAGTCTGAAATTCAGGTACTCATAAATGTTCTTACTGTCTTCTAATTTAATTTGATAGTTATTTAATTTATTTACAAGAAAACCACGTTCTTTCCTTAACTTAATATTATTGGAACTGTGTTTTTGTTGATTCCTGTATTTATTGCATTTATTTATGATTCTATTTAGCTTTACATATTTTTTAATTTTATTTTGACTTAATTTATAACTACTAAGTATTATTATGTTTCATTAAAGAATCTTCAGTGAGGTCTATTGTTACTAAGGAGTGCTGGTTGCAATGAGTGTTTAATAATTCACTATACAAGTTATTAGATTCCTTAGCCTGAGTACATTCTTTTTGTTTCTGTAATTTAGTAATTTGTGTATTTGCATGAACTAATTCTTCTTCTAGGTCCCTAACTTTACATAAAGCCTCCTCATATATGTTACTCCAGTTGTTGAAACCATCTGTGACCACCCACAGTTTGTCCCGTTCATCAACAACATCTAGGTATTGCTGATGTAGGATCACTAGCTCCTGTTTTAAGCCTGTGTTTTTGAAAACGACGTTCTCGACTTCCTTCTCACTTTCATCTATCTCCTGTAACAGCTGTTGACATTTACTGTTTGAAGCCGCAAGATCATGAACAGCCGTTCTCAATTTAAGCTCCAACTCCTGAGCAGCAGCCTTACGGGTCATCACAGGCATGGTTTCAGGAATTAGTACTGAAAATAGAATTAAATCTCGGTACATAAATGTTTATTTAGTTCAATATTTTTATCCTTCTTTTATTGCTTGATAGCTCTTTCTAATGAAGAGGAAAATGACAGTAATTAACATACGGTAGCTATTTTAAACTTACTATAAGGAAACTTCATCTAACAAATGCCTTCACACTTGTAACACACCTAAAGCCGGCGCCAGACATAGTCACATATTTGATCAAACATATTCCATAGACTTTGCACACACATATATATGAACAGTTGTTTGGAAAGACCGACCAGACATTGTCATATATTTGATCAAACACTTTGATAGACTTTGCTCACACATTTGACCACAGGCTAGGGGTGAGGCGTATATATATCGTAAGACGTACTAGATAAAAATAACAGATATTAAAAAATAACAAATATCGATTTGTTCCTAACAATATAAAATACCCGTTACTAAAAAATAACAGACTCTCAAGACTGTTACCGCGACTGTTACTGTTAATACATTATAACAATCCCCACCCAAACTGTTACCACGGCTATTACTTACCTCAACACTGACACAAAGGAAGGAATATAGCAAAGTTATCAATTTCTCTCTCTTCCTCTTTAAAGAATTGAAGATATTCAATTGAGATTTAAATACGTATTTATAGTCCGTAAAAAAATAATAGGCTGTTATTTAATAACAGATATTTGGAACTGTTATTTTTTTGTAACAGTAACAGTGATAACAGATATCGTGTTTAACCTGTTACAACCCATCTTTACCACTGGCGACATGCTTTCAGTGTTGCCAACTGCTACCTTCAGTTAGTAGCTAGACAGTCTGCTAAATGTAGCTAGATTGTCAGATTTTATACTCGGCTACACATCAAGCTATACATTTCCAGTTTATACTGATCTCGCATTGTATAGAATTTCCTTACATGCGAGGTCAGCTTATGCTGGAAATGTATAGCGTGATGTGTAGCCGTGTGTACCCAATAAAGTAACTAAATGCTACTTCTACTTCGTTTTTGAATCCCAGATAATAATTTGAAATTTTAAATGTTTGTTGTTTGTTTTTTTAATATGATGTTTGACATTTGCACCCGTCAAATTACTCTATCTACTTCTTTTCATAGGTAATTCCATTTTGCGCGAGCATGAATTAAATTGATAACACAACACAATAAAAATATTGTTAAAGTTTACTTTAGTGGAGCCAACGTTACGGCAAAGGAACTATTTTATGAAACTACAGATATATCATTTCATACTTTCAGACGCACTCACTTAATAAAAAATATCGAAAGTATTTATCTAAAAAATGTAGCTACAAGTTTGATTAATTTTTTTATTTAATTGCCTGACACAGAAAAATAGCTAGATCTAGCTACATAGTAGCTAAGATGGCAATACTGCATGCTTTGCAGCACGTAGTGTTGCCAATTTATCATTTTTTATGCTAAATTTGGCAGAGTTTCTTCCTGTTTAGCACACTTTTTCGTCGTTTACCTCAGTCACAGATACTGGTGCCGATTCTCTTGTACACCGAACTAAACTATCTCTAAAATTCCTTACTTTTGGCTATGAGAATCTTGAAGCTATTCTGCCAAATAATTTCTCTAAATTTAAAACTTATTTTGACTCAACTAAAATCGAATTTGACAACCGCGCCTCCACTTCGTAGGCGCGCAGGGACAGCCTTGACGTGTTTTTTATGGATTTTTTCAGTTTTTGTATGGAAAATAAGGAAAAAAAAATACCATCAAGTTGAGTATTAGAGGTTTAAAGGTATTATAAAGGGGGTCGAAATGCTCATTATTTTTGCGATAGGACACACCGTTTTCGAGATATAAGCAAAATAAAATAAAAAAAAGATACAGTACTGTTTTGCAACTGAAGTCGACTGAATCTGTTGGTTTAAATATTAGTTCGTGACATCTAATTTTATTCCACACATTTTTAATCGCGATTAAAAATAGTCAGATTTAGTTAGAGGATTTTAGATAAAGAACAAAATTTTAGGTTATAACGTCAAATTCGGAATAGCATTTTCACTAAATTAAAACTCAGTGCCATCTTAGTGCTGTCAAACTAAAATATAGTTTAGGTGGATGCGCTAGGGTAGCCCGCGAAATTCAAATTTTCTTACGTTTTTGCAATTTGCCGGTCAATATCAGGTTGTATGTTGATCTAAACATTATTATCAGTCGTAACAAATATGGATTTACAGAATTATTAACATTAGAATCAGCAATACGACTCTCTAAGTTTACATATGTAAGTGCATTGAATGACAATTTCATGAAATTTTCATTTCAAGCACTTGCGATTGAGTAAAGCGACCGTTCAGCTCAGTTATTTACGAGACACTGGCCTTGCAGTAGGCGTGTGTAACTCTTTACGGAACCGACTCACTGATCCAAAATTCATTCAATTGATCATTGAAGTGATTCGAAAGATTGGTTCAGTAACACTAACAACGTTTAAAACGCATCATTTGGATCTGAAACATTACTTTGCTCTGGTAAATGTTGATTTATGTATTTAAACTCATAAATCTCGTATTTTCAACTAAAAACTTAAATTAAGCCGTTTAATCCGATTCGAACCCTTAGAATGATAAAGTAGCCATCTGCTAACCATTTTGTTGAGGGCTCTTTGCAATAGATGGCGTTTTACTCAAGTGATGACAGGGTCACTTTAAACTTGCGTTTAAGTCGTTTCATGAAGGAAAATCAAACAACATTTTTTTTAAATGTAGTACTTTACGTAGAAATATAAAAATTGAACACCTAGGAAGAAAAAACGTAAAAAAGGAAGAAAAACATCTAGGAGTCTTGCGTAGTATCTTGGCAAGACTCCTAGATGGCGTTGTAAAACTACAGTCTCTGGCAATTATTGAGTCGCTGATGCTGCCATCTGTTAAAAATGGAGGAAGAAAAATAGCCAGCTCAATAGCCAGACTTAGGGTGGTGTCATTTCTTTGTATGGGATTGGGTATCTGTACGTAGTATTATAATATCTGTGGCTCTGGCTCATTCCGCGCGACGCGTTACTCGCGAAGCGACTGAGCAGTGAGCGAGTGAGAGAGAGAGACTGAGTGATACACAAGACACACTGAGTCATTTGACTCGCGAGTCGCGAGTGAGCGGGCGACATAATTACCATCTATACAAGTCAGAAAGAGATACCAAATGAGATGTGTATCACTCATACAATCACAGATTTTCGTTCATTCGTTGTCGTTATCAATGCACGTAAAAATGACCACTAAGGCGCTTACGTATCAAATACCAGGGTTGTTTTTTGCTTAAAATGTTTGCACTAACAAGTTATCGTTTTACGTTTTACCACAGAGTTTTTTACCACCCGGCAGATTGTTTATGTTCGCTCGCGCCAATTTACGAAAACATAGTTCTGTAGGTAGTGCGTAGTGTAGGTATTATTGTGAGTCACTTTCTTCCTTTTTATTCATAAAGTTAGAGCTAAGACTAAAATACAATAAATTTGTACACATAAAACTTTCAGCATTGTTTCCACATAACATTTCTCTGGCTCAGTAGTAAACGCCCGCGACGCAACGCAAATATACGTAACATTCTGTATTTTATATCTTTTGAGCCGATGATCCAAATGATCCAAATGAAACATATCTGTGTATCGGATCATTTCAGTGATCCAGATGCAAATGATCCAATCGCAAAAATGATACACTTTCCCCACCTCTACCTTGCAGGATACGCTACGCACTAATTTGAAATTCGAACGCGCTACGCACACATTTGAACTTTAAACGCTTTGATGTGCGCTCGAAAAACCGACACCGAATGGCAAAGTTGAAATATGTGATCAAACTTTGATGAAATACCCAAACACCCCTGCCACACTTGTGTTCAAACATTTTGTGATCAAATATTGCTGCTATGTCTGGCGCCGGCATAAAAAAACTGCACAAATACTTGGTCGAAGTACATGAATCGATTAATCTAATTTCCCAAAATAGCCATCCCAATTCCAATCAGTAAACCGAACAAATTAATTAGACTACATGTGACCTACAAACAAGACGTCGTTTTAAAAGGGGTGTTGGCGACTCCCTCAAGATCAGTCGAGCCGGGGACTGGGAGCCGGGCGCTGAAAGTTGCTGGCGTCTGGGCACTGAGCAAATATTCCCGGCGCATTCCCCGCTTCCTTCCTCCCCACTTTGCACTGATAAAACTGAAATTTAGTTCACGTTTAGAAATGAAACTCACCAGATTATTTCACAAACATTCATTGCGTTATTTACGTTGTTGAGCAGACTTTTTCGAACTTAGGAAGCAATGGATTAGAAATTTGTTTCAAGCCGGTTCAGATTGTAATTGATCGTGTATTACGCAATTAGGGTGCCTACTCTAGGTGTTCCCATTGAAGAGGCAGTTTTAAAAGTAAGGCCATTGCGCCACATACGGCGGCGTAGGCTGAACTCGCTCGCCTTATGAATCCATTATGAACCATTCTATGTCCCATCTCCTGCCTGGCACAGAAACCTTATCTTAACTATTTGTCACCTGCAGCGAGAACGGAATACCGAATTAAAGCAGAACAGTGCAATGCAGACAAAATCTTCCTTCAACTCATAGCTATGCAGAATCTTACTTTAAGTGACCGATTAACCACAATAATATTTATTTATAGAAATGATTTTATTACGCTTGCATAAGTCACGACTTTATGACGGTAATTTAAATACCTACTTAGATGTTAGACATTATGTAATGCTTTATCTACACCCATGCTATAAATCCTCTATAAAAGTATCTGAAACAGTTAGCTTATAGCCACCATTAAAACATCCAGTGTAACCATGATATCATCCAAACGGGTGTTATAATTTTGTACTGAATTTCACTATGCAACTCATTTCAAAAAAAGAAGATTGTCATTCACGAGCGTTTCACTAACAAAGCACCGTAATTTAAAAACAAAACACATTCGAATTCGAAAAATTCGAATTGACGTCGTACCGCGCCATTTTTGTTCGATATTGGTATTTCAAAGAAACTTTTATAGAAGATTCATATCACGGCTGTAGATAAAATCTTCTAGGCAACTGTATATAATTAGGTATTAAAACACTCATGTGATACTATTATCCCACCCGACTATTATCCGATAAACCCACATTCGTGTTTTATTACCCTTTATTATATAACAGTTGCATAAATAACTATTATATATCCATCCGTCATGCCCAACGTAGCGGGTTCGTGCTGTACTTTGATATATTTACACGAAAATATTGCAACAGTAACGAAAATAATGGTAACTCTCTTCTACAATATTCGAGACTAACCGTTTTAAAGATTTAAATAAATCATAAATTAGAGGTACGATAGGTTTCATAATCGCATTGTTCCGGACAAAAGTAGGTACAAGAATTTTCACGAGATCTCGGTAGGTGGTGTAACGTCATTTTACTCTCGGAAAGCGAAAACGTAACCGTAAATTACATTTATTTAGAGCAGTATCTGACTTGATTTATTCTTTTTTTATGGTACTTAGCACATTCACAGCGGAAGAAAATGTGTACCTGCTGAAAATGAAAAGAAAAATGTATTAGAAATTTATTTTTAAGTCATTGTGGTAGCTGTATAAATCACAGCTAATAATAATTTAGCTTCAGACATTGGTGTTACGTAGGTATATTTATTTCGGGCTTCCATGACGCCTTGGTAGCCGTCTTCTGAACAACGATTATTAGGCACTAACCCCATAAACTACGGGTATACGACTAACTAAAGTGGATTATTGAAATCGAAATAGAAATCGTCTACGACTCTGTTAGCGAATACACTGAGTTTATGATAAATGGAATATTGTCGTGCAATCTGTAAGAAATTTTCGATTATTTTGTATGCAAACAAAACATCTAAAATAAAATTCAATACAAAAATGGCAGCTAATAATAAAGATCGGAATACAGCACCTCAAACGTTTGCAAACACCTACAGCTATAGCTATTCAACAGCAGTCGTTATTGTGTCGTGTCGTTTTAGGATAAACTGTTCATGTATGCAAATAATGCTGGCATGTTGCGAGCTGTTGTAGCTAACGAGTAGATATGGCAACATGGCCGCGGGAGCCCGTGTCGAACAGCCCTCGATGATTAAAACCAGCCCAGTTGATTACGTTGCATGTTTCTACCCTTTCACCACGTATGAATACCGACCGATAGCTTTATTTAGGTTAAACATGTTTCACATACTTTTTCCAAATTGCTTCGGTTAGTGGTTTTAGTTTTTCCCTTATCTCTATTGGAAAAGCGCATAAGTAAGGGATGTCCATAATTGTATAATACCATTAAAAAACCCTAATTCGCTCCTAAATAAAACATACAAGTAAGTTTGCCTAATCCAATTTCTTATAAAGAGTTCCCTCGATAATATAAATAAACAACAAAATCTACACATGGTTTAAGATACAGACACATAAAAAGCTTGCAAGATTTAGGCCACCAAAGAAAGAAAACATGTTTCCTAAAATAAATATACCTATTTACCGTACCGAGCACTAATTGACGTGTTTATAATAAAGGCTTACAATAACCAGAACGCGGATTACGTCGAACAAACTAGATCATAGCCATAAGCCGCGATGTTGTGCGGTGATTACCATGAACGTTGGGGTAATCAATTGATTCGCGAATTGTGGTGCGCGCTGTATCAAAAGATTCATAAGCCGATACAGGAAACGGCGCGATTAAGCTGAACGGAGCGGAAATTACGCGCCGCCGGCAGCCGTCTCCGAATCTAACAATGCACGATATTGATCACATCACTACCTACCTACCTACGTATTGTATGTATTAACTCAATGTTGATTGCTGACTGAATGTGCTCCTAACGTAGCTATTTGTTCACAGAATGCTCCGTGGATTAAATCCGAATTAGTTTTTAAGCCTTCTGTTTGCTGTACTGTATTATCTGTGGCCTATAATGTCCCTCAATCAGGACTTAACTACTTAGTCGCAAGTAAAACCCAATTAAGCTCACGTTGAAAAATGAGAGAACACATCGTGAAAAAGGATTAACCGAAATTCGAGCCCGAAAAGTGTGAAATGAATATAATTTAATTATTTTGGGTCAGATATATTAAACCGTAGCTCGGCAGTAAAGAAAATTAATATTTTGCAGCTGAACGCCTCCCTGGTAAAATATTTTATACCGCACTCGTTCTGTCCACCACAGACTGTCCTAGAGCCACTACAGCATTTTAATTTTGCTGCTACTTCATTTCTTGGTTTCTTGGTTCATAATTTACTTACTTGAACAAGTGAATACACAAATTATCTTGTAATTTGAAAGGAGTCGTGCTGACCATATAATGCTTACAGATTAACTTGGTAATGTTTTAAGCTAAAACAATAGGAGCATTACAGTAATATTGATATGAAAGCGGCATCAATCACATCTGCGGTGGGTGTCGAATGTGATGGCGGAGCGTGCCGAACGATTTGATGTGTGACGCTTCCTTCGATCGCTTAGCACCATTGAGACGTTTTTGATTGCATTCCCGACATTCCTCGGTTCTTAGACCCTTTGGACTGTGAGTGATCACAGTTTAAATCGGAATTTAGATTGCATGTTAAGGAGGCCGGCAGTTTTTTAAGAAAAAGGGGATTCGCCTATTGAGATTCCGAAGTGGAGCGGTCTGGGTGGCACCTAACTGTGCTTAACTTTCTGAATAACTAGTTTACGTGTTAATGAGCTTTGAGGTAACTCACTGATAACTTTTTCGTTGATATTAGTGTCTTTCATTGCGGCATGGTTATCTTCACAACAACGACGGTTGATACCATCAGATAATACTTTGTAATGTTCGGCTGATTGAGGTATGCATGGAATCACGCTCACCGGCTCACGGGAAGTCTAGAGTCAACCCATAATGTAATAAAAGCGATCAAAGGTTTATGGTTGTTTGTGTGGCACGGCTGACATGATTGACGTGTGGGTTTTATAAAGCTATAGAGTAATTAGAATCTCAACGTTAGTGCAAAACGGCAAAACCTACACCGTTGCACCTAGATTGCTTTTATGGACTGAATGCCAATTTACCCAGGTAATATATCTTACCTATCTACTTATTAAAAGCCTTAAGTAAATTGATTGACGCCATCTTACATGAGTCAAGCTCCCAATAAGTAAGTGATCTTGCAAATTCTGAAAACCAGATCTAGCAGTATCGTGGGCGCTATCGCTTCGCATGTCCCGCCGTACTTACCCTAGATGCGGCTGCGTCTGCGGGAGGACGCCAATCAATCATGGCGGCCGCTGACAGCGCCAGCTGTTGGGGACGTGGTAGCACTACACACCCGCTTCACGCCGCCCGCGCCTTCATTAACGGTCACAAACAAGCGCTGATTAAAACAACGCCTGCTAACCAACACGCAGCTAATATTGACAAAACATTAATGTTTATGAATCGTGCTATTCACTATTCAGTGTCAGAAAGAAACACGGTAGATAGCATACCAACGTTTACTTCATCAACAATAATCTATACTAGTACTAGTAATAGAATTAGTCATATTAGTAATAATATTTTAAGAGGAAAAATTTTTTTGTTTGCTTTTACCGAAACTTCTGGACCGATTTAATCAATTTTTCACTAATAGAAAGCTTATCAGGAAGTAACATAGGCAAAATTTTATTTTAAATAAATTTGAGATCCTTAAGAAAATTGCAATTAACCCAGAGTAGCAAACTTTTGCATATAAAATTCATTATTTGGTGTGCGCTGAAACGATTGATGATACATACAAATTATGAACTACATGATTAAAATATTCATCTACAAAAAAATTTGCGAGGGAATATATCTAACTTATGATAGTTAGATATATTTAGAGCAGCTTTTGTGTTCTATAATTAGATCGCCGGTAGAAACAAAATTTGTTTACATTTATCGTAGTATTAATTCTTATTCAAATAAATAGTTTTTTCATTAAGGGTATTTATGTAGCAGTAAAATACTTTTTAATTCATTCGAATCGGACATTTAATTTCGACGTTTTCACGAGTATAAAAATGCAATACGCGAACCGTTCGACGCCGCGGCCGCAACGTTCCTTACTCTATAGAGTGGGCTTCCTGGAGGTGCGGGAGGGTTTACGTCCATGAGTAAGGTATGCGAAAGTGAGTTTGTTTGTTACGCTTTCCCGCTAAAACGGCTGAACAGATTTGGATGAAATTTGGCACATGGATAGGGTCTACCCTATCCATGTGCCAAATTTTACCTGATACTTTTTGTCCCGGTAGTTCGTAGCCGTGGGATAATTCCCGAGCTCCACGCGAACGAAGCCGTGGTTAAAAGCTAGTATAGTAATAAAAACATACCATGTTAACCTGCAATAGTATAGAGTGTATACATGCAAAAAAAAAATTAACACAAGAAAAAAAAACATGGGTCGTGAAATGTTCACAAAACTATTAAATTTAAACGTAAAAGAAACACTCTGTACACGCACACTTGTATTTCAACGTAGAAAAACAAGTGTGACAAGTGGGCGTGTACAGAGAGTTTATTTTCCGTAGCAATTTAATATTTTTTGTAAATACATATTTTAGTATACAAAAACAAAAAAACTATTTTTTTTTAATGGTAATATTTTTTTAGCATGTATAGACGCTATACTATTGCAGGTTAACGGGAACGCCCTTTGTTAGGTAACATACTGTATAGAAAATCTGCGTACTAAGTACCTACGAATGTCTTCTTCAGCGTATGAAAAGGAGAAATAATTTTCCGATAAATAATTTTCCTGCTTGTTTTCTATTGATATCTTGGATTCACACATATCACGCAGAAAGCTTATAAGCGCCCCACGTAAGTTTGATGCGTACGTGATATTATATTAAATGATGAAGAAGAAAGCCTTCATTATACGGGTTTGTAAGTGGTGGTTATTTTAGAACTGTGTTAAACTGTCCAGTGGCATCATTTCCAATTTAATGATAGTCCGCTTAGTTTTACAACAAAGGGAGATTAAATTCCTAAAACCCCATCAATGGATAGGTATACCTAATGTATTTTAAATAAACACGTTTGCTGCCTCTGTTTTCGAGAATTTTCATGGCTTTAAAGCCTATTTATAGTTACAAAAATGTGTATGTTATCATATTAGTAACCACACAAAAATCTGTTGTGAAAACAGCCAACCATATAGATTGGACAGGCTTTCGTATGAAAAACATTGTGCATTAGAGTGCAATGCGCATAAAGTGTCGCTGTATAAAGAAAATTTCAGTACTTATATTCAATCATCAGATCAGCATAATATTATTATGGATTTCAGAATTCTGAAGAAACACATCACATTGCGAGCAGTTTCCAGTTCAGCTCTTACTGTGATATTTTATCTGTGGTTACGCTTGGGCTGCCCGTGAATAAAAGCGCTGAAAGTGCTCGAAGCATCCGCGCTTCGTATTGTGTTCTTAAGATTTCAGTGGGCTACTTATCTTGGAGATATGAACGAAGTCGATTTTACAGGAAATGTCCCGCTGTTAATATTACTTACGATGGCGATTTGCTTTTTTTTGCTATATTCTTGCTTAACGGGAACGCCCTTTGTTAGTTAACATATTGTATATTAAGTTCCGACCGAATGTTCGGTTTGGGTTTCGCTTTCGGCCAGTTTCGGTAAAACTTAGATTTCGGCAGCAGTTTTGGTTACGGCCAAAATTGACCAACCGAAACTATCGTTCCTAAGTTGTCGGTTTTGATAGGATAGGAATGACTGACAGATAGACAGACAGCGTAGACTTAGTAATGGGGTAGCGTTTTCAGCCTTTTTGTACAAATCCCACAAAAACTTGTGTTTACTTAGGTATTATAAATACAAATCGTTTAGGTTTTTAGTAGATATGCTGCTATTAATATCAACGAGTAGGGGTAGGTATTCACTTTTCAATTCTTTGGATAAAAATCTGATGATTGCTAAATCGGCCCAATCAAATTAAGTATTTGAACAATTAGAAGAAAAATTACGGGTCTCAGAAAATAATGTCAATTTAACTAACTTTTAAGTTTGGTTTTCTACAGAAAATAGATGGGGAGCCGAAGATTCGACTAGGTACGGTTTTGCTTTCGGCAAAAAATTGTATTTCAGTCGGACACTAATAATAATTATTATAGAATTATCCTCATTTTCATTTGTTCATATGAATGGGTCGATTGTCCACAACCAGTACTTGGTAATAATGGTAACCTACCTAGTAATACCTACGTGAGAACGAACATTGTAAAGTATAACCAACGCTGTTCCATCGATATTTCATTAAAAATTAACCTCGTTTCGTAAATCGCAAAGTAATAAAGTTCTCAATATGACTATGGAGTTGTAAAATATGAAATGAAGAGTATATTTCCTTTTTGCAGAGTCTGGCACCTGGTGGTGGTCGGATGCAGCGCGCACTGGTAAGATATCCACTTGACTTTGTTTCTCTCTTGAACTATTCGCTGATTCGCTCCACTCAACTACTTTGGCTCGGTGCCGCTCCGCTAATTATACGTAAAAAATATTTTACCCCAGTTTTTTTTATTTTATTAGTTTACTTAAAAAATGTATTGAAACTTCTTAGAGTGGAAACTGTTTTTACATTGAAATTTAAGGAAGTGACAAAAATGTACGCCTAGTACCTGATAAGTTAGTAAAATGACTTATTACCATTCCCAGACTATCATAATATCACCTAATAGGTACGTCCAGCTCAAGCCCACCTACGTGGTAACAGGAAAAAAAAACTAGCGGCGATGTATCGAACAATTTACTTAATACGTCAGAAACTGGCCCGAAAGGCTTCAACCAATTACCTATTGTTAGTGGTAGTGCAGATGTAACGGCCTACAGGGCAATTTATACACGCCACTCATTTCATTACACAGAGATAAGGGTCTTGTGAATATTTACGCTCAATTTGGCACATTTATGTTTTGGCCTTGAGTGACGTGAGTGAAGAGCACGGCCGAGCACAAATCTTTATTTATAAAAATGGAGAGGTGAGCGGTGAGGGTAAAATAACAGATATACCTACAGAACTTTGAGCAAGACTACGCCAGACATGATACACTGAGAGAGACTGTTAGAGGGTCTATAGTCGTAGAGCCAATAGCAACTCGCCTCGTAATTGGCCGTAATTAAAATTAAACTGCAGCTCCAGTGTATAATTGGTCCGAATCAAGTTGGCCGTGTGCGGTATCCGTTGACGTCACACTCGAATGCGAAACACTAGTGACACTCAGCTCGGCCAACACGAGCCCGGGCAAGGCTCACAATACGGATAGTGTATCCCCTCAACTCGGACGAGCGCAAATAATCGCGTTATCGTTGCGATATTCCCGGGAGCCACGGAGCGGGGAAGGCTGAACGAATAATCCGCTTTGGTCGCGACAGCCACAACTTGTCGATCGCTCTTCTGAATTCTCTACTTTAAAGTTGCATGCCGCGACAAAAGAGTAATAAGATTCGTTCACGGGTAACTTTCTTGAACCTTTAAACTCAAACTTAGATTTTATTCGGTATACTTTTGAATACCATGTACTAATTATTGAACACGTACTCGGCGCGTAAGCTACGCGCGCATGTACGATGAACGCCGTGTGCTATCTCTACATGCATATTTGATTTACGTGTTCAGTATTTATAAATATAGGTAGGTACATTATTTATATTCGGTGAACAATAACAGTTTTGTACTTTTTCTTTGATATTGATCACGAATGCTCCAATGTCGGCACGGTAGCACGAAACGTTGAAACTAAACCTGACTATTAGTACCTACTGTTCCTCGTACAGATAATAGGCTTTGGTGGGTATTAAAGTAAGGTCTTGTGCTGTATGGTAAAAGGAGACAGTCATCGCAGGCACCGCGTCGACGACACTGCACGGACTCGCTTACTGCATTATTTAACTGCATTCTGCATTTCAGTACCCAGTGTAAACTTTGTATCTGTAGCGCAGTGTTTGTGAATTTATGAAGCGACGTGCCTATTACAGTAATGCCACGTGATATATCACAGTTTAGCTCATTCTTTTCAACATTTAACTGCTAAACTATTTTCTCTCATATCCTGATGAATGTTTCGCTGCTATTGGTAGCTACGTGTGTACAAATATGCGAGAGCGACTCGATACACACGTATACTTCAAACTTATCGGCAACTATTTATTATATTTCGGGCGCCTCGAACTGAAATAGTGATATGAAATGTCTATAAAATATAAAAGGCAGCGTGTAGTATTTTCGGTGAGAAAGTCATTTTACTGGGCGTCCCTTCCTGCGCCTACCCGACCGGTTCCCGTCTTCCATCACTCATTCCGGTCACGAAATAGCTAGATATGTGTGTAGTATGTACCTACATGATATTTCTGCCGCAACACAGTCGCGGAAGGGTTCGCTTAGAAACTGGAGAAGGTAATCTTTTCTGTACACTAGCTTGCAAAGTAATGAAGGAACTGTCAACGAAAAGGATTACGTTTTTGTATCTCTGAAACGTACCTATAAATCCTACCAATTGTGGATGTGATGTGATAGTAATATATGTGGTGCATTAATGAAAGGTTCTCTAAGCTTATGATAATCTCACGGAAAACTTTCTAGAAAAATACTCGATCATTATTTTCACGAGCTCAAACATGTAAATGCTTATTTGATTAGTAAAAGCGCATTAGAAATGTGCATTTAAATTAAGATTCTTGGATTGAAATAAAACTCGGTGTTGTATTTTTATTCGGAGTGCAGCGCGGAAGGTGTTTCGAGCAGCGGCTTGTGAGAACGTATGATATTCGCGTGTACGAGTGTAGTCATAGGCTTTCATGAGATGTTAGCAGGCTAGCTGGCTGGCTCACTGGCTCACTGGCTGGCAACACTCCACGGTCGTGCACGGCCACCTCGCACATACTTCAACATAGTTACTTGTGTTCATATATATAAAAGTCGCAACAAAAAAGTTATCTATGAAGATCTAAAAGTAGATAGAGTTATTGTTTTACTTGCACAAACATTCTATATTATCTAATAGATATTATTAAAATCCAATAAATAAGGCAACCTATGTAACCAAAGTGCTGTTAGATAAATACTTGTATTCATATTCATTTACAAAGTTGGAAAGCAAGAAACTGTCAATGCGTTAAAGTGATGCCTAACGCGGCTCTAATCTCAATATATTCTTTCCACGCATAATGAAAAGATTTTTCGAAATACGACCCCCAAGAGAGAGGGCAGCAAAATGTATTTTTACAAACTCGGCTCCAGACCGGATGCTTAGTTAAAAAATATAAATACCAAGGTATTCCCTGTTGTATATAAAACGTTTTAATTCTTGGCATTTATCTATGTCTTTAGAAGGAAAACGATCGTATTTAATTACCTCATTAAACTAAAAAAAACTTTTTTAAGATTTTTTTTTTATATTATTAGCGAAACTTGTATTTGGAATACTTTTGAAATTAAAACATATAATTATCAGTTAAAGCACGTTCCCTAATAAATAATAACACATTTTATTTACAATAAATATACTGTTAATTACAAAGCTCTTAAAAAATGTATAACAATGTCGTAGCAGCGGCGTAGGCCGCGTAGCAACGCGTAGCGAAGCATAGTCACGTCAACTTCAACGCTATTTGTAGCTGTGGACAATATTCATGGTATAGTCTATACATTTTATTTCTCAATACTTTGATTTAAATCAATACAAGATTACACTAACTATTAGTATTCGTTGAGTAAAAGTTAAATAAGTTCGTAAGTATCTGAAATGAAAATCTGACTAAGTATATTTTATTTAGGCTGAATGAGGTCACCATAATCTTTAGATAATCCCATTTGATCTTGATCTGAATCTAATTTGGGAAATAAATAAGGGAATCTAAAATAAGCGTAGCTGTCGTAGCCAGTGTCCACGTCGTACCGCGCGTCACAAAACAGTGATATTTCCATGTTTTTTTTTCTTTTGTATATTACACCCCTGCTACACATGTGTCAAACATGTGATCAAATATTGCTGCTATGTCTGGCGCCGGCATTTATGTGTGCTCAAACAAATGACACCGAATGGGAAAGTTGAAATATGTGATCAAACTTTGATGAAATACCGAAACACCCCTGCCACACATGTGTTCGAACATGTGATCAAATATTGCTGCTATGTCTGGCGCCGGCATTAGAACAATGGTTACGCATAAACTGTTTCATGTAACAACAAGCATATGTTTATAAATGAACTTTTCATTACTTGTCAAGCTACGAGCACAAAATATGACAATATGGGTGAAATATTTTTGTGCGTCGTCATCTGGTAGCGTATTACGGGAGGTAATCAGTGCCTATATAAACTGTGGAAGGGATTTGCTGTGATCAGTGACAGCGCATTAAGGCGCATATTGGCAATATAGGCGCATTGAGCGTCCGCCGGCTCAATACCGACGCCCCTCGCGCCACACTCATAAACCTGTCGGTGAACGCTCCATTATGATTCCTATAGAAGACATCGACGACCATGCTATTGTCAGGTTTTAGACTTTATTATGCACAATTGTTATAAGCTATCCGAGACGATAGTTGCCATTTATCATGCAGTCTTACTTTTTATTTCAGACATATCTATTAATTTTCATAGATAAACCGTGCGATACAAAAAGCAGTGTATGTCTGACTGCTGACATATTTATTTTACGGAGAATAGGTTCTTTAATCTCGTAGCCACCAAAGAGTAAATTATTTTGAGCTGTAAAATCAATCGCTTTAACCGTATAGTTCGGAACCGCCCCCGATTGGACCCAAGTCAAAGTCAAAGTCAAATAATTTATTTCAAATAGGCACATATATGGCACTTTTGAACGTCAAAACAAACACCCGAACACAAAAACCTCCGCTGGCTCGGTAGCGGGTCCTTTGGGACCCCAGAATACACATACGACACCCTATCGTGATTATGGAAATATTTAATATGCTACCCATCAAAATCTTATGAATGTGCGTTAATTATGAGAGTTGGATAAAAACTCATTATGTTTACGCCATTAAATGTTTCATATTTAGCGCGCAAGTTAATTAATTCACCTATATAAAATTCAAGACTGTAAATACCATAATCGCCATTTTGATGACAGTGGTGGTCGAGGCTAAAAAACATAAAAATAGTGATTTTGAACATCCAAACCCCACCACAGGGGCAGTGAATAATACATCATTTAATTATTTGACGAATTCATCCATTGTTCAAGTTAAATAAATAGTGGTAATGAAGTTTTGTGTTATCCAAAGACGAAGTTTCGCGCCAATCGTGCGTGTTTTCATTTTTTCTTTTCACGAATATCACTCATATACATGTAGATACGATTTAAAATGTGACAATTATTATTTAAAATATTATATACAACTAGAAAATGTCCAAATCTTAACATAATATACGAACACGGGTCCAATAACACGTATTATTCATTACCACTACTGAATTTGTTTTCATAATCGCCGTCCATTATACTTTTTTTTATTGTAATGATGTCCGAAAACGATTATTCCAAACGATTATTTTTTAAATTTCGTTCTTCTCGATTAATTAATATGTCGAATATAAGCAATCGATACTTGTAAATTGAAATAAAATTGTTTTATACAATCAATACAGTAAGCACTGGATAAATTAATAATTTATACTTTTCTAATGTTATTTTAATCGTTTTTCGGACATTATATTGAAACCTATAAATTCTATTAACTCAATAGACAGGACCTTATGGCCGGGCTAGGTACCTCATCTTTTGAATTTCGCGCCGAAATGTTTCTATAATTGAATTTAAAAACGGAATGCGCTCGCTGTTCTAAATTATTTTAATATATTGGACAAAATTATTTGAATGTTGATTTTATTTTTTAATAAACTTTTCTGATAGTTTGCTACAGAATGCCCAGTATACTTTTTAGGTAGGCAGAACAAAATCTTGTTTGGTAATGGTGAGAAATTAATTCCGCAAACACTTTTACATAACGTCAATATTTTTTGTTAATTGTATGAGCTTGCTAGTTTTTGTTTTTATTAGGTTACTTGAGTAGGTAGTAGAAATTGATTTTTTTTGTGGTAGTTTCCCAACGAAATTTAAGAAACTGACCAAGTCTTTGTCGGACCACGCACAAAAGGGTTCCGTATTTGGGATGAACATATAGGTACACATGCACATTGCACAGCATTAATTTTTCGACTGCAAAAATAAGTTTGCATTTCTAGAAAAAACTACGAAAAACAAAGTTAATTCTGCAGTTGTAATTGAAAATAACCCATAACTCATTGTTGAAATACGGGTTATTTTCGATTACAATGGGTTATTCACTTTAAAAGGCAGTCACTTATAAGCATCTTATCATTTTAATTATAAGATCCAACAATGCTACATGCTTATGTGCATAGATCTTTTTTTCATCCCTCGATTGCATGTATGAGGAATGACACCCCTAATTATGTTTATCGTAATTTTACTAAAAGATTTTTGGCGGTGTAAAGAATAAACCTTCCTCCACATTTTCAACGATATAGTATAAATAGGTGTCCGAGTAAAAGGCCTGTATGACATCCGAACCCATGGACGAACGGACGTGACGAAATAATTAAGAGGTCCTTTTTTTACGGATTTTGGCTATCGAGTTTACAATCGACAGCGACTGATGTCTATGGTAATTTATTTAAAATATAATTATAATTTCATCTTATTGGGTATCAACACTATCACCCGAAAACCACACGACACACACGACAAAAACTTTTCGCAGCCGCCATCTTGGATTTTCATTTTGACTAAATTCACTCTTTCCCTCTCTTTCTCTCTTGCTATCAAATTAGAAGAAGACCGTCGCAAGTATGAACGCTTTTTCGAAAACTTTTTTTTTTATTTTCTGGTTTGGCCCCCCAAAAGTGACTATTTGCAAAATCCATTTATTTACGTTACAGTTCCGTGTTTGGGTCACCAAAATGTATATGTGTACCAAATTTCAACCTAATCGGTCCAGTAGATTCGAAGCAAATTGGCTGTGACAGACAGGCACAAGACTCGTGTGACACGAGTGATCCTATATGAGTTTCGTTTTTTCATTCGGTCGCACGGAACCCTAAAACGTTACACCACTTTCCACAGTGTACGTGTATGTACTTATTACTAAAATTAATTTAAAAAATAAAATAATTAATGAAAAATATACCAAAGAGTTTTTATTCCGTTTCTACAATTTTTAATCAAGTTTGATTATAACGAATATCGATTAGGCTGTGTGCAACATTTGAATCGAAATAGGAAAATTGGGTAAACGGTAAGCACTAAGAAGTACGCACCACAATTTTTGTTAATGTTTGATCGTGTTTTTTATCTAGTTTAAGTATGAATAATGGTAAAAGTAAGAATGCAGAAAGAATGGTAATATCTTTAGTTGGTCCTTTTGCATATTTTCAGCAAGAGAGAAAATTTTTCAGGGAATCTGAGTTGCCTACCTTTTGAATAGGTGTATTTATACCTATTTTATACAACTTTCGCAGTCGACTGACGCGGTTTGACCGACCTCAACATATAATATATGATATTTACCACAAATTTATTGTATAAAATAGATGCGGTAACATATTTTTTTTAATAAATTCGAATGCTGAAAGTTCATGTAAATGCCTGATTTTCATGACGGAATTCGCAACACCCCGTCGAGTTAGCTGATGTGTCACATGTCAAAATCTTGTCGAGCAGAGAGGTTCACATTATCGAGAACGATTTCGGCCACCAAATTTTTAGGCTAAATGATGGCGTGTAATATGAACGTGGAGACTATCGACATGCAGTGAGGACGTAGTGGTGGCGCGGAGGTCACACAGCAGGCCAGGCGAGCACGTGAGCTTCCACCGGGGACCATTCATGTGCGAGGGCGGCGGCTTGCGCGCGCACCGATCAATACGCGCTGGGCGCGGGCGGGCAGTTCCCGGCCCGCCGCGCGACGCCTCGCACGCGTACCGCCGCCGCGAGCCCATGACCGCCCTCCACAGATGACGGAGCCCCGCATCCTACGAGAGCGCCGCACTGTCCCCGTTAGCACGACCACACTCGCCGCGCGCCCCCGCACTCGCTCGTACCGCGCGACGATAAGGTAGGAAAATCGATAGCTCCGAGTGCCGCAGCATCCGCTGACCGCTCCGCCGCCGGCCGCACGCGCGCGTCTGCCCGCCTGCTCGCGGCCGCTGCCCGCTGCTCCCTGCTCGTTGCTGCTTTACTGCTCAGAGCACATCACAACTCTTTAAATAATCACATTTTTTTAAATAATCCTCATTTATTACAACTTATACCAATTTCCACTGAATTTCATATGCAGATATTTCCCTGCTTCCATCTCATTGGTGATACATTTTCTGCAATCACATTTAATCAATTCCTTGTTACCAGAAGTGTAAAAACTCCGCTGAAATTAAATAGCGCGCGGGCCGATCTCTTATCAAAAGAGATTACGATATATTCCATGACACCTAGACATCATCCCTATAAATTAACGAATTCGCTTCCTAATAGATACCACTTTTTATTATTTTTATATTTTTTATTGTATAAGTATCTATCTATCTTTTTAGTTTAAAGTCCTTTTAATTTAGTGAGCTGACATAATATGATTAGTGATTTTCCGAGCTAGTAAGAGCAACGCTTACGAGTGAATGTGTGATTTCCAAGTTAGTTATAGTAAGTTGTAAGACCAGTTATACCTAATAAGTTTTTAATGAAAACCAATAAAATTACATGCAAATAGATCTCATGTTTCGATTTTTTTTTTTTCATATTAAATTGTTATTTATCATTTCAGTGCTCCAACTTGTATTTTTTTAGTTTCCTTTTTATTCCGTTTTAGATTCAACTAGAACTCTGGTCGCGCGGTCTCGAAGCGCACAGATAGTTTTTCCGCCACATTAAATATCCGCGAGCTCGAGTTTTTAACTTCTTCATGTTTGGGCAACATGTATGTATGTATGATTTGAAAATGGTTATTTAAAATCAAACATCGGCTGAAATTATGCAATTTTATGGTTTACTAGCTGCTGCCTGCGGCATCGCTCGCATGCAGTAGCACTTATATATTTTAGAAAAAGAATTAGGGTCTAATTCATTTTCTAAAATATAAAAGTAGCCTAAGTTACTCCTCAACACAAACTCCTCCAAGTTACTCCTCTCCTTAACATCGATGTTACACATGTCAACATATGTCTTATCATATTTCAGATCGCCGTGAAGCAAAATTGGGAATCAAACGAGCTTACCTGTTAAGCAAAGTCTTGATTCTAATTTTACGAACGATGATTTAAAATATAATTACCCTCCCGCCACTAGCTAATAGCCCCAAAGCAGTGAAAGTCCCGTCAATATTGGTCCAGCCGTTTTGGAGATTAGCCGGAACAAATAGATAGACAGATTGACATATTAAAAAAAATAGTGTTTCTGTAATAAGTACCTACCGTATATATTTTTATATGCATTTAGTAAAAAGCTGTATTTGGACATTACAATAGTATATTATGCAATTAGTGAATAAAGGACGGATTTAAAACGAGGGCCATAGATGGATCACGAGCAAGTGAAGGATTCTAACGACTGAATCACGACCGCAGGGAGTGATTCATGATGACTCATGAGGATGGGAGTGATTCATGAGGATTCTAACACTTGAATCACTCCCTACGGTCGTGATTCAAGTGTTAGAATCCTGAACGACGCGAGCGATTCATGGCCCTCGATATAAATCCGTTTTATTCAAGAGTTGCATACTATACTTTATACCATGACTACGAGAAAAAGAACATGCAACTTCGATTATGTTGTTATGTCAATTTTATGCCTTGTTTTTATAGTCCCTACACCGTAGCATAGAATACATACTCCATAAGGTCGATGACTTCTTTTTTTTTTTCGATAACTCATTAAAATAAGTTAGGAAAACAGACTCTGAAAATGTGGTTAGCTTGATTTTCATTTTTCCATTTACTCAAACAAACAAACTCACACTCAAACTCATCGTAGGCTTTAATATAAACGAGCCGTGATTTGTTGGTTAGCAAGCTTTCTACTATATCGGCCGCCCTCTCTTTCATAAACTCAGGTGTTAACACATCATCACTTGAAAACATTTTCAATCGATTTATTATTAAGTAACCCTAAACTTTTTGTTCGTACAACTTACAATATTTAAAATAGCGCCCATTTACTAATGACAGCAAAGAACACAAAACAGTTTTAATTCTAATGCTAAACTCCTGTTCGAAAATCAAAGCAAATTGGTGTTCTAAATTCAAACACCAAAACAGTGATTAAAAGTGCTTTTTATTCACTGTTTTATGTGAATAAAATAAGCTTTTTAGAGGGGGCATGGTATAAACAAATATTTCAATTAGTTTTTTTTTTTTGTGTAGAAAATGACACGTGCTACGTTATCTTTAATTAATTTACTTCCCATAACGCCAGATGAGGATACAGAGCAACAAAATTTCAAAAAAGCCACGTTTATCATGATTGAAGCACCCTATTTATATTTGAGGAAACAGTTGAATCGAAACTCATTAAACAGAATGGGATGTCATATGGGTGCCATCTGACCGAATCTCCCTCAAGTAAGACACAAAAAAAGTGCTCTGGAATCCTTTCGAAATTGCCATTTAAAAAAATGCAATATTTATTCAAAAAGGATTGCGGTTTCCTTGAATATTATTTGATTTATTTTTATAGTTTGCCGTTACTTCAGATTCGGGCCAAGGATCTGCTGCGATTCATTTTGCTTCTAGAAAATTACTGTAGGTAGTTTCAGTCATAGCGTAGTCACTTTGCAGTTTTCTTACAACAAAAAGTTAAAAGCAACTAATTTTCGGAAGAGGGGAGAAACTTGAAGTAAGTTAGACCTACCCAAACAGTGTGCAAGCTTATTCATTATTATCACTATACGAACATGCAAAGATCACACACCAATAATCGTACCCAAGGTACTCCACGAACAGAAGAAATTTATAATGCAACAAATAAATAAAAGCTTGGCATGTAAACGTCGTTAGAATATTGACGGCTATGGCAGGTTGTAGGGGCTGGGGTCTGGGCTGTAGGTCGATTATATGCCGTGATGCAGTGCAATTACTAGCCACGGGAAATAGCCCAAGGACGAGCTCGGTTCAAAGGCCAACCACCTCTCATACACCGCCTAGCTTATCGGCTATGTTAATATGTACACACGGCTACACATCAAGCTATTCATTTCCAGTTTATGCTGATCTCGTGTTGTATAGGATTTCCGTACAATGCGAGGTCAGCTTATACTGGAAATGTATAACTTGATGTGTAGCCGTGCGTACCATATTTATTTACGAAGGCAGTTACTGCGTAATTACTTACTTTGGCTATTAACTAAAATTGTTTTAATTTGTAAAGAATGATAATTTATTATTGCAGTAAAGATTCTTTACTGGAGCTTGGCAAGCAATAAAATCTACATAATTGTAAATCCATCATTTTCAAGATCAAATATTCATAACTTTTTGAAAGACTTCTATATACCTACCCAGTGTGCGTTTAACATACCTATCAATTAATAAAGGGTTAGGATAGGTTAACTCTGTGGCTTTGAACGGCTACCGATAAGTAATGCGCTGTAATTTTGCTCTACTAAGTCCTCATGAAATGGAATACAGAAAGAAATACCCATTAATGAGGTATCGAAATACCTACTTTCATTATATTTTTTAATAAGCTGCCAAAACGTTGCCTTTACTTGACTCCGTATTTGCAATTTGTCGCTACAAATCCTCAGGTAATTGACACATTTAACAAGGAGTTAAGTCTTCGACAAACATGTTTCAGTGACGATTACACAGAGATTTATCCTAATGCAAGCATGTTCCCTTCATTTTCTGTTCTGTCGGAAATTGGAAAATAGAAAACATGGAAAGTTGGTAATATGCCCACGAATGCTTAGACTTGACGAACAGATAATAAGGGGTTGAGATACAGGGAGCTGACGAACCGATTAGTACATAATAAGCAAAAATATCCTACTAATTTTACAGTTATAAAGTTGCTATAAAGAACTTTCATAACAAGTTTATATTTTACGTACAGAGGTCATAAAGAGTTCTTTCCTTCATGATTATGGGCGTTGTCGAGCAGCAAGCTTCACCTATATAATAGTCTGCTAGATTAATTTGTAAATTAGCTATGACGCCTGATGGTATACTGTTACCTATATGTTTGTGTGCGGTGTACAATCCTTCGGGTGCTCCGCTAATAAAGGACTACTGTCAACGGATGGTGGGTATATTTGTTCTCAATGTTATCTAGAGTCCGTGCCACCACCGAAGTCCGGCGAAAAATTGTGGAACAACATATTTTTAAATGCTATTTCATGCAATGCCAAAGAGTCTAGCGCCGCGTCTATCGGACTTGAGTGGTAGCGCGGACTCTAAAGACCCTCTAAACGATTCCCCTCGAAGAACAAACATGACATTGACAAAGTAATGACAAACTCTAATGCGATACTAAAACATATTCAGCTTAAGAAACTGTCTGAACAGCCATTCGTCACTCGATTATTTATGGAATTTAAAATGAGTCGCGGCATTTATGATTACTCTGGCAAAATATAGAGTAACAACTAACACATGCATGACAAATATAGTAGGTACAGATTTTTTATTTTATTATTTATTTAACATCTGTTTTAACAATAACATATTATTATGTAAAGTCTGCCAAACTGCATTACAGTTTGTCGACAGTTGGTTTTGGTGAGGGGACCTATGAAGTCTGACAAGAAAGTCAGATTTTAGTTAAGTTAGAAGCAAAGAAATCAAGCATCCCGATCTTGAAAAATTCTTGGATGTAGAAATAAAATTGATAACCGGCTGTGCCGATGAAACGAAAACCTATGTTTCGTACATCTAACACCTTCCGCAAGAGTTCTGTTCGAGATTTTCAGTTTTAGATATACAGCAAGGCTCAAATATGGTTGTTGTCTCTTACCAGGTGATGCATCAACGATGAGTCGCCGCGCGCGGCCGTGACATGGGAGCGCAGGCATGGGCTGGCGCGCCGTGCAACCGCCGCACATCGCCGCCGGCTTGCTCCTACTGCTGCTAGTTAACCTGCCAGGTATAAAATGCTGTCTCGCCCCCGCAACTATCAGTCCAGTAACATGTATCTTTGGATTAGAGATGGGTTTTAACAGGTAAAACACGATAACTGTGATCACTGTGACTGCAGCCCCGGATCTAGGGGGGGGCAAGCCGGGGTCTATGCCCCGGGCGGCAAGTTCAGAGGGCGGCAAAATTCACACTTTACAGACGAATGGACAACTATCATCATTTACTTAACTTTGACCACAGAACTGTGGCCATCGCAACTCGACCGATACGTAGGGGCTTAGGTACACACGGCTACACATCAAGCTATACATTTCCAGTATAAGCTGACCTCGCATTGTACGAAAATCCTATACAATGCGAGATCAGCATTAACTGGAAATGTATAGCTCGATGTGTAGCCGTGTGTACTCTACGCTTCCTACTACATCCGCAAGCTATGAGCGAAGTTTTAGCAAACTAAAACTAATTATAAATTATTTGCGATCTTCTATGAGGCAGGAATGCTTATCGAGTCTTTGCAATAGCGATAGAAAATCGAATTGAACAAGAGCAAAATTATGACAAAGCCATAGATTTATTTGCAGAACTAAAAGCTCGAAGAGTAAAATTGTAATTTCAATTCAATTCACAAATGCAATATTTGATTTTTATTTTAAATCCTATCCTGTGTTGTTTATAAAATATATATCCTACAGTGTAGGATATATATTTGAACGTGTATTGACTGTAGGAGGTACACATTCATGTCTACACAGGGTCTAAGGGTAAACACCGTTGTCACTCAAACATGGGGAGTTGACTTAAATATAAAAATAAATGACCGAGTAACAACAAAAAAAAAAGTTATTTACATTAAAAGATTTTAAAAAGTTTCCATCCGACACCGTGCTCGCTAGCGAAATAGCTGAATGACTGAGGGAGGGGTCACGCTCGCAGCCGGTCAGGTCACGTCCCACGCCCCCCACCCGTGTTGAGACGCAAGTTCGTTGCCTTAGAGCATAGGGTGAAAGGGTAATAGTATAAAATAGTCTTGTGGTAAAATATCCAAGATAAGAATGCTTGGAAACATGCTGGTCTTGCTCCATAGGACGATTTAGTGTCTAGACAAAATCAAACTGATAGCTAATTTAGTTTATTATTTTATTATTTGTATGTCATACACTTTTACACTCTGTCAGTTTAAGTAAACTCACGCACTGACTTATTAGTACTACTTGTAACAATGTTAGGACTATTGTAATATCATATACTTTTACAATCTTTGTAAATATGTGAGCACTATGTATCTGGTAATTAATTTATTAATTATTGCTCCATTTATAATTATTTTTACCTTTTGTGGTACAGTAATCTTATTGTAGGTGCATCGTCTTCACATATAAATTATATAATTGATGTATACAAAATTTTGTGAAACATTTTTAAAAAGAGTAACGGTGGAGTTTCTTGCCCATTCTTCTCCATACGAAAACTACCTTTTGGAAGGGGCAACTAGAATAATTCTATTTCTTTGTTTTGACGTTAAAAAGTGCCATATATGTGCCTATTTGAAATAAATTATTTGACTTTGAATGTAATTAAAATAAAAAAGTTGTAATTTTCCATTGATTTTACGTTCTATAAATGACACCAACCACTGGTTTCAAGGATAACGGTGTTTACCCTAACACCCTGTTTATCTGTAAATAAATAAGCTTAAATAAATTTTAAAGATAGGTAAAAATAAATATAAGTGGGCGGGGGCGGTATTTTACAAGATTTTGCCCCGCCTAAAAAAAATTGAAGATTCGGGGCTGTGTGACTGTGACAAAAAATAACAGATCCAAATATCTGTTATTAAATCACAGCCTGTGATTTTTGTACGGACGATAAATACGTATCTCAATCGAATATCATCTTTATTTCTTTTGATTTAAAGTTGAAAATCGTATCTATCTGTTATAAAATAACAGCCTGTTATTTTTGTACGGATGATAAATACGTATTAACTCAATTGAATATCTTCTTTATTTCTTTTCGTTAAAGTTGAAAATCGTATCCGAAGTTTTAACAGTAACAGCCGCGGTAACAGTCTTGAGGATCTGTGATTTTAAGTAACAGATATTTTTTATCGTTAGGAGCAATTGCTATCTGCTATTTTTTAATATCTGTGACGATAAATACGCCTCACTCCTACTTTGGATACACATCTCTTTTACAAGCTATCATTGAGAGTAAGTAATTCAACAATATCTGGCTCCTGTTCATCAGACAGGAACCAAGTTTCAGCATCACATCAGCTAACATATTTGACTCGCTTTATCCGCGCAGTAACCTGCCACCAAGACCACCAAGATGCTGTGCACATCACGGCGATCCTCGGCGAGAGCGTGGTGTTCAACTGCCAGGTGGACTTTCCGGAAGACATCCCGGTGCCGTACGTGTTGCAGTGGGAGAAGAAGGTAGGCGAAACGGTACGACGGTCCACACTCCACTCTTACAATACAACGCTGCTCATCTACCGTGTGTGTGTTTCTGTTCAGTAAAGGTCGGCTCGTCCGCGCGACGCGCCCCGCAGAATGTAAAGTATATCTCGTCTGAGTCGGCTCCGACACCTCGTATTGTCCCGTGCTAGTGGTAAAGCGCGGGCGCCGCGAGCCGGGGGCGCCGCCCCAGCGCCCTCGCCCCGCGCGCGCCCTCCGTACGCCTTTTGTGTATCTCTGCCTCTTCTGCGTATTGCCTCGTGTACCTACTGCGCTCGTCACAGACCGGTTCGACATACCCACAGTGATAAAGGCCTTCAAAGCGAGTCCGAGAGAGCAGCAGACCCCCGTTAGATACGAACATACACATACACGCCACTTTACATGTACAATAAGATTTTTTCCTCCTATTATTTTGTTGGGTGCACCGTTCTTATTCTGAGATAGTCTCGGGCGCACTATCGCTTACACGGCTGACACGGGGCACGCGCACTCTCGCGCACTGGCGGCGGTTTTGTCTGTTTCTCTCTTCCTGTGGCTGTGGGCTTCTCCCACGCTCTGTCGGCAATAGTAGATTCATGTACAACTTACTTGACATACTTTGTATTGTAATTCATTCAAGTGACTGCACAGTTGATCTACTTTGTTGCATGCTGTAGAAACGCTTAAGTTTCCCTGTTTTCACTTTCTGCATGCACGATTGTGTGTAACCTATTAAATATGTTAAGCGTACGTTATATCGCTACATAACGATGTTTGAAAATACATAATTTATTAGGTATCGCCTTCAAAAGAAAAAAATACAACAACAGCGACTTACGAGCAAGTTCGAGCTTAGTATTTGATCATTAAAATGCGTAGGTACACGTAATCCGTTTCATAATTTGTTTATCATCCTTGCAAGTTTCAGTAGTTTTCTTTCTTTATGTAGATAGTTTTTAATCTTGTAACCACAAACCCAAAATGACTTCCGCGTGCAATTATGACTGAATTGCACGTCACGTTACAAGATCAAGCATCTGATTCTGTCTCTGTTTTGTGAAAACGCATCGCATCGTCTTAAAAGCTTTAGACAAAGTTGGAAATGTGTAGCGCCACGACCAATTATTCGGCGAAAAGTATTTAGTATATAAGTATTTAGCTGTATGTAAACTAAGTGGTAGTCTTAACGAGTTCGCACCAGTACTAGTCGGTTGTTAACATGTGGGCGTGTGTGTGTAGGGACAGGACATCCCGATCTACATCTGGTACGAGAGCTACCCCACGCACAGCGGCGAGGGCTACGAGGGCCGGGTGTCGCGCGTGGCGCCGGACTCCCCCTACGGCGCCGCCAGCCTCAACCTCACCAATATCCGGGAGTCTGACCAGGTAACTACAAAAAACCTATGATTTCCTGACACATTCAGTTATCTAAGATCTAAAGTGATCTGAAATAGGTATAGATGGTTTTTTGACCGGGTTTGTGAGTAATGGTTTTCGCTTGTTTTATCAGGGTTGGTACGAGTGTAAAGTGGTGTTCCTCAACCGGTCACCCAACCAGCACAAAAATGGCACATGGTTCCACTTGGACGTGCACGCGCCACCACGCTTCTCCATCACACCGGAAGACATTATTTACGTTAATTTAGGTGAGTACCTATTCGAAACGTAAAGTATTTGAAAGGTACATAAGGACCACATGACCTTTAAAGATAGGATGGTAGCGCATATCATCAAGGTTTCAAAAATATTAACCACTGTTACTTGGCTTTCGAGTATCATTTATATAGTCATAAAAGCAGTTATAATCATCCAAACACTCGCAGGCCGATTAATAATAAGAAGCTAAAGAGTACCTACCGTTTTCTTTCTTATTTATTTATTTTAATATTTATGTACCTACACACAGTAAAATACAAATAAATAAGACATAATTATAATACGAGTGCTTCTAAAGGTAAAGGTTTCTTCTATTTACTACGGGTATTAGTAAATTAAAAAAAATAAAAAGACTACATATACCTAATAATACATGAAAAAACTTTAAACAAAAAACCGACTTCCAACAAAAAAAACTAAAAACTAAGTCGGTGGCAAAAAACGAAAATTGAAAAGCAAAGACACCGACTTCCGAAAATAAAGTTATTTTTCACGTTTTTTTAGTGTTTTTGTTGGAAGTCGGTTTTTTTTTTTGTAAAAAGTTTTTATTTTTCACTTTTTAGTTGTGGTACCTACCCCACACAAATTTGAATACCACTACCTGCTATGTAAATAACTGTGAAGGAAAATTAAGATATCGTCTACATACTCAAAGTGGGAAAAATACGACGTAATTATTGAAGCTAACTCAAAAACTACGCAAGCAAAATTAATAAAAATTTATATGGGACCACCTCTAAAGCATGACCTACCAAAAAAAAAAAAAATCATCAAAATCGATTCATAATTGGCGGAGTAATCGCGTTACGTACATACAAAAAAAAAACATACAGACGAATTGAAAACCTCCTCCTTTTTGAAGAAGTCGGTTAAAAAATGATTATAAAAACAACATAACATAACTTCTCGCCCGTATTTCCCTGAAGGATTAGGATACACCCACAAAACAAACTTTAGGAAAATTCAACGAACTTGTGTAAAGTACAAATCAACACTGCTCTAATAGTACATTGTGATACGAGTGCGCTCTTTTGGATATTACGGTCGAGGCGGTATTTTCGCGTGAGCCGTAGGCGAACGCGATGAGGTAGCCGAGAGTGTAATAATCAATGCACACGCGTTTCATACGACGTTTTTCAACACACTTGCGAGGAAAAAAACAGACTTGTTGTAAGAACTTATGCTACAATAACGTACCGAACAATAGAGATGATAGATTTATAAAGTTTAACTGACCTTTGTTGCCAGGTACTGACTATCCGGAGTTTCTTTTAAAAACTTCTATGTCGGTTGGTGGCAATACTTTACATTTTGTATTTTTGATAGGTAATAAAACCACACAACGAAAACGATAATAAATATTCATGGAAAATGGCGCGCTGGCCGCTGGCTGGCTTTGTTTTTTCATAGGTGTAAATAAAGGCACTGGCAAAACCGTTAGACAGCCTATACAAAAAAAAAATATGATTAAGAAAAAAGAATTACAAAAAAAAATTGTACCACTAAACGTACAATGGCGGGGCCAATCTATTTATTATTATTTACGCTCTTCTCCCCTATGTGAAATCGACATTTTTAATAAAATTACAAAAATGTTAACAAATATTTATTATGATTAATATTTGGCGGCTGGTTTTGTTTTTTCCGCTAGCGATACGCGCGCGGGTGTAAATAAAGGCACTGGTAATACCACTGAACAGCCTACATAAAAATATAATAATGTTAATAATACATATTACGCAAATGGGGTTAGGGTAGTGAACAATATAGACTGAAATTGCCACAGACGATATAAACCCTTATTTAATAGTACAGATAGAGTTTTACTCCGCGCGAACGCGGTGGCACACGGGCAGGCCAGCGGTATTCGTCTAGGCAGGATAAGTAGCCTGGGGGCCAAGTCTACTAATTTACAAACGGCCAATGCGCGCGTGCCACCCGCGGTCTTACTGGAAAAACGTCTCTGCTCGGGTGTTCATACTAATTCAATGTAGGTATAGTAAGTATCCCACTGACGTTTAGTTATGGTGAAAAAAAATCCCATGGGTATGCATGGGATTTTTTTTTACCATAACTAAACGCCACTGGTTTGCTTATGGTTCTTTTTTTTAAATAAAAACTTGCTTTTGAGCGCTTGTCTTTTTGTAAAAAGCTTCACCAAAACCAATTTCTATTGGATACAAATTCCATGCTGCCATGATAGTTCTTACTAATTCCATACTGCCATGTCATTACTCCGACTAGTAAATAGTTATCTGTGGCGCACATTACCGCACTAGTGCGGTAATGTAAAGTAAAAAACACGCTTCCATAATACTCTGAATTATGAACCTAAAAGCGGTTCAATAAGAGCCACTTTACGAGCAAGTGTGTTGAAAAAATAATTATCACGTAAAAATGTAAGTTAAGTACAGTCACGGACTTTAATTGATGAGCCACCTTCAAACTGTTTGCAGTTTCATACATTCACGAGATTACACGATTAAACACGAACTCAAATCGCAAGCTCGTAAACAAGATGACAAATAAATAATTTTTAATCGGAAATATCCATAGAGGTTGACCTTATTAGTCAACGTGTATGGATATTTCCGATTAAAAGTAATTTATTTGCCATGTTGTTTACTTTCATACATTCACGAGATTAAACGATTAAACACGAACTCAAATCGCAAGCTCGTAAACAAGATGACAAATAAATTACTTTTAATCGGAAATATCCATAGAGGTTGACTAATAAGTTCTCAATGATAAAAATAAATACAATGTTGCATTAAGTTTATCCAATCTATTTGATACCGACCTCCTTTGAATAATAAAAAAAATAATAATAATTTATTTCATAAAAAAAAAAACAGTACTTAGATTAGTTTACAATTATGTGCTAGTATGATAAATCAAAAGTACACAAAAGTTTTAGCCTCTGCAGCCGAACTAGGAGGAACCTGTATTTCGGCTAACAGCGCCAATCCCCTCGAGTTACATTAGATTAGAGTTCTTAAATGCTAGCATTTTACAAAACAAAGGAATAATAGTCTAAGGTAGTATTAATGGTATGTACCTCTCTTTGTGTTATATGATATGGCGAATGAATGAGTGTGAGAGGGTGTCTTTGTGAGTGTGCTTGTGATTTTTATGAATGAACACATGACTTGGTGAGATACACGGAATGTAGTGAATAAATATGTATATAATTTATATATATATGTATTTGTCTTTAAATAATTGATCATATCAGTTCAAATCAGTTAATAAAAAAACATTATTACCGTCTAACTTGGTACAGTTAAAAGTTGCTCAGTCTCGTCATATGTGAGACCTTGTAGGTATTCCGATACCTTTTTCTTGCAGCGATCTGTGTCTCAACACAGATCGCTGCAAGAAAAAGGTAAAATTAATAAAAACCTTAATATTTATCCACTCATGGATAAATATTAAGGTTTTTATTAATTTTATTGTAGATATAGGGACCGAGGAAATTTAAGAATTTATTACTAAATTTAGTGCTGTAAGACCTGTGTTGTGGACAAACCATATAATTTCTGCGTGCAGTCAAACGCTGGGCGTCGTAGTTTGTACATTTGTGTTGCATGATGATTATTTTCAATATAAATAATTGTCTCACAGTTAGTACTCCACAGAACTGGTAAAGTAGGACAGTGGGGAAAAGTATAGGTTTAAAGGTGCTGACCTTTAGTATTGCACGTTGGGCAACCTCAATAGACTTGAGTGTAGTTTTCGGAGCACCTCCCCAAACGGATATACAATATGTTATGAGTGACTGGCAAAGAGCAAAGTATATTCGTTTCAAGATATGGGGATCAGCGATGTGTCGTAAATTTTTAAAGATGTAAATGAGCTTCCGAACACGCCCCGATAAAATTCTTATGTGTTCCTTAAAGTTAAGATTTTTAAGATATTTGATGGAATCAACCCGCTCTAATTTAGTACAATAGCAAAAACCATGCAGTGCACACTCATGTGGAATAATGACATGATCGTGGTTAATACTCATGTCTGATCTAATACTAAAACAAATGAATTTAGTTTTGCCGGTATTTAACGTTAACACATTGTCATTTAGCCATTTTCTTACAGTATCAAATCCATATTGAGCGGCATCAAATACTTCGTTCCAGTTATCAGCTGAAAAAAGGAGAGCAGTATCGTCCGCGAAAGAGATGATTTCACCCTGATGAAGTATTATGTTTGTTAGGTCGTTAATATAGACAAGAAACAAGGTTGGCCCCAATATGCTACCCTGCGGAACCCCGTGGGTGACTAGGCGGTCAGTGCTGGTAAAGTTTCCCACACGTACACACTGGCGGCGGTTTGTAAGGTAGCTTTCGAAGAGTTTCAACTGCGTGCCTCTGACTCCCAGCCTTTCTAGCTTGGCCAGGAGGACTGAAACAGAGATTGTGTCGAAGGCCTTTGCTAGATCTAAAAATATGGCCAGGCATTTCTTTTTACTATCTAAATTATTACTGATATAACCTACAAGATTGTTTACTGCTTGTTCAGTAGATTTACCATTTCGAAAGCCATATTGATTGGGTGAGAGCAAGTTATTGTTTTCTAGGTATCCAGTAAGTCTTCTATTGATAATTCTCTCCAGGAGCTTTGAGATAGATGGGAGTATGGATATGGGCCTATAGTTGGTGATGGAATCTCTGTTTCCACCTTTATGTATAGGGCAGACTTCAGACTTCTTCAAAGATTCAGGGAAAATTCCATTTTGGAGACAAGAGTTGAAGATAAAAGTGAGCGGATGAATTAAAATGTTTTTGAATTTCTTTAAGAATTTATTGCTAATCCCGTCGAATCCCGTAGAGCTATCTGTTTTCAAGTTATTGATGAGACGGTCTACTTCACATTCATCAGTATCCTCCAATACAAAAGAATTAATTGAAGTGGGCATATGAGAGTTGGTGTGTGCACCCGTGCCTGTTTGATTTGAGTTAATTTGCGGGATCTTATCGGCCAGAGACCTACCAACATTCACAAAGTAGTCATTTATTTTATCCAGAGACTGTTTCGGACTGATATCAAGGGATAGAAGTTCATTTGAGTAGTTAGCATTTTTATTAGTGTTTGTGACGTCCTTTATTACTTTCCAAAGCTTCTTATTGTCATTTTGGGCTGATTGGACAAGGTTTTTTTCATAAGCTCTTTTTACTTTTTTAAGTATTGCGTTGCAGTAGTTTCGGTAGCGTGTGTATGTCAGTTTTAATATGGCGTTATCTGGCGAATGTTTTGATTTTTTATGCAATTTGTCTCTATTTCTCATACAGCACATGAATCATACATGAATCATAGCTCATTAACTCGATAATTATGAAAACATAACTGAAGACAGTGACAGTTGAAATATCGTGTCAGTATGTCAGAGAATTTCTCCGTACGCTAACGTTACTATCGCAACGGTAACCTAGCTACAATTGATAGTTAATTGATTCAGGCGTGACTTTGCGGAAATCCATTATAAAATACAATAGACGCTGATATATTTAGTAACCTATTCCGCTTGACTATTCTTCAAGAGTCATAAAAACCCTGTAAGAAATCGACACGTGTTTCACCTCTCAACGAGGCATCTTCAGGATGACGATTGACCAATTGCAAACCAGAACGCGACGTGTTACCACACCGAGCGCTGGACGCAGAGTGAATCAAATCGCCCGACACCCCCACTTATATAGGATTTGCAATTGGTCAATCGTCATCCCGAAGATGCCTCGTTGAGAGGTGAAACACGTGTCGATTTCTTACAGGGTTTTTATGACTCTTGAAGAATAGTCAAGCGGAATAGGTTACTAAATATATCAGCGTCTATTGTATTTTTTAGCTACGATTGTTTATCGTTGCTAGGTTACTGTTGCTAGACCTGCAATTGGTTGACTTTGAGTAGTCACACTGCTGTCAAGTTTGTAGTTCTGGCTCTCAGGTTAGCCAACCGGTAAAGATATGAAATATAATTTTCTTCTTCTAATACGAAGACATATGACTTTGCGTGACAGGAACCGAATAAACCCGATTGCATTACACGGCTAAAATACGAACAGTGCCCGGTGGCTCATCAATTAATTCCGTGACTGTACATTAAAATTGCTTAAGATTGTAATACATTTTTAGGGCTTGGTTCTTTTTTTGAAATAAAGTATTAAACAAAAATAAGAAAATATCTAAAGTACAATATAAATAACACGTACCTACCTTCAATAGGGAATATGCATGTGATTCAAATATGGGTCAAATATTTTTTTCTATAAAATATGTTACTTCAGAATTACTCCATCAATATTTTTGAATAAAATTTATTTTTGAGCGAGAAATTAATTTTTAAAAAGTCCCAAAAAACTGTGGGTAATTCAAATACTTGAAAAGGCTAAGAGCGGATGTGACGTAACAATCCGGGATAACAATCAAAATGTCAATGTCAAGTCAATCAACAAGTGTCAAGTCAATGTCAAACGCTCATAGAAAAAGGAGTGTTTGACGTTGACTTGACAGTTGCTTGTCTGTTTTCACGGTCTGTGACGTCACCACACCAAGCGCGCCAAATAGAGGGCGTTTAAATAGCCCGGATCGGTTGGATATTTTTAAACATTTTTTCAACTACTTTAAATTGCTTTTTTGCCGTCGAATTTTTTTTCACTATTATTTGACGATGTAAACTATCGAATAAAAATATTAAAAAAATACATGCATATTCCCTATTCCAGGAGACGCCATAATCCTGAACTGTCAAGCGGAGGGCACGCCAACGCCAGAGATCCTGTGGTACAAGGACGCGAACCCTGTGGAGCCTTCGGGAACAGTCGGCATCTTCAACGACGGCACGGAGCTGCGCATCAGCAACATTCGCCACGAGGACATCGGCGACTACACGTGCATCGCGAGGAATGGCGAGGGACAGGTGTCGCACACTGCGCGCGTCATTATCGCTGGAGGAGCTGTTATTACTGTGAGTTTCTCAAGAATTACATTTAAAAATGTAACAAAAGTAACTGTCGAAATAACTTCATAGAAATGCTGCAGAATTCTATGTAGGTATGACTTATATATACGCAAGCCACCGTCACTTTTTTTTCGGTGCACCGCGTGGTGCACCTGTACTCGTAACGCGACAATTGGTTTTGGGTAGGATGCGGCTTTGAAACATTTGTAATTAAATAAATGCTTTTCCAAGTACCTTTCTACTACTACTATACTCGCACCTATAATATAAGGCATATCGTACGGTTTCAAAAATAAAATCTACTCTCCCGTAAAACTTCCATTACAGTACTGACGATAAACCTACTATCCAAAAAAATAGAACTCATATTTATTTTCCAACGTATTATCAGTTAAAATAAATTCTCTACTATTTCTTCAGATGCCGCCAACAAACCAAACGAAGCTAGAAGGAGAGAAAGTACAGTTTTCATGCGAAGCGAAGGCCTTACCTGGAAACGTAACGGTGAAGTGGTTCCGCGAGGGTGCTCCAGTGGCGGAGGTGGCGGCGCTGGAGACCAGGGTCACCATCCGAAGAGATGGCGCGCTCGTCATCAACCCTGTGGCGGCCGACGACTCGGGTCAATACCTCTGTGAAGTGTCCAACGGAATTGGAGACCCGCAGAGCGCTTCGGCCTATTTGAATGTTGAATGTGAGATTTTGTTGCTTTAAAGGAAGCGCTAAAATTGTCCGCGATTCAAATGTTTTTTTTTGCAATTTGCAGGTCAGTGTCAGGTTGTATGTTGATCAAAATTTATGATTCGCGACCGTAACAAATGTGTATTCAGAGAATTATAATTATTAAAATCATCAAGCAAATTGCCAAAAAAACTTTTTGACGCTTTCGCGTTAAGTTAGCTGAGTACAATTCGAATACGAGAAATTATTAGCTGAAAATCTTGGTGATAGCTGAAATTTTGTTATTCCACTTGAAGCCCTCTTAAAATAATATTTCAATTTTAATGAGGTAATTCTGGATTCGGATAAGAATCAGTACCTACTACACAGTACAAACTTATATATAAGCATATTGCACAGCGTTTAACGCTACGTTATTTCCACAGATCCAGCAAAAGTAACGTTTACTCCAACCGTGCAATACCTCCCCTTCCGACTGGCCGGTGTGGTGCAGTGTTACATAAAGGCCAACCCTCCCCTTCAGTACGTGACGTGGACGAAGGACAAGCGGCTGCTGGAGCCCTACCAGACCAAAGACATCGTGATTATGAACAACGGCTCTTTGCTGTTCACGAGGGTCAACCAGAACCACCAGGGTCGATATACTTGTACTCCTTATAACGCGCAAGGAACTCAAGGGTCTTCAGGTAAGACAGAACATATTATTAAAACAAAAAATTGTGACAAAATTGAGGCGTTATTTCAAGAGAAGTAAACATGGTTTCGTTTTACAGGTCCAATGGAGGTATTAGTTCGTAAACCACCAGTGTTCACAGTGGAACCGGAACCTTTGTACCAAAGAAAGGTAATTAAAGTTTGATGTGACTTTGACCCGCGAAAGTGTTGATTTAGGCATGCGGCCACGTGGTTTTTCGGAACCATAATAATTTTATGTAAATAAAATATAAAATGGGTCTAGGGTCTCCCATTTCACTTATGCAAGGACTCGACGTTAAAATTACTTGATGTCATCTGCCTTGATGTTGTAATCAATCAGTCTAACACTAGATTAAGGCCTCTCACAGACTGCGCCATTCTCGGCATCCCGAATTTCTCTCTAGCTGGGATGCGTCCCACCGCCGCTCCGTTGTTGCCAATTCGCGATCTTAGGTGATACTTGTTACTCAAAGAGAATTTGTTGCTCATCAGCTTAGATTTTTGGGGCGTACTAACGATGTGTCCCTGTTAGGTGGGCGAGTCAGTGGAGATGCACTGCGAGGCACAGGAGGCGGAGGGCACGCAGCGGCCGAGCGTAGTGTGGCGGCGGCGCGACGGCCTGCCGCTGCAGAAGAGCCGCGTGCGCGCGCTGGGCGGGAACATCACTATCGACACACTGCGCAGGCAGGACTTCGGCATCTACCAGTGCGTCGCCTCCAACGAGGTAGCACACTAGCACATTAACCGCGTTCAAGAGCTGTCAGTGTCAAAATTTCGTAACCATGCTGACACTAACAGATCTTGAACGCAGTTTTGATGTGTTGATCGCGTTCAGTTTCATTGGTGAAATTCTCCCTAAAACTAACTATAAATATCATATGTAGATACCTACTGCATTGTATTTTTAGCACAATTTATAAACTGTCATGATTATGTGTTTCTACGATCGACGATACACAACTTCCAAGATATTTTTTGTTTCGTTTTTTATTAATTTTTTCCTTTGGTACAGACCTAGTCTTTAATTTGTGGAAGTTTTTAAATGACAATTTTAAGCGCTAATTTTTAATATTTACCTTTATAGATATTGATTGATTGTGAGGTTTCTGAATAATACATAAATAAATATATTCAGACCACTAGTCTTAGAAAGGAACAAGACAGACTTCGAGGTTCTGTCAGTTTGTGTCTGCAAACCGACAGAATCTCGAAAGTCTGACAACGTATCGACTGTCAAAAAAGATCTAAAAATGACAACCAGCATCTCTTAAGATAAGTCACTGTGTAAAGTATATTTCTCATCTGAATACGTGATGACACTCTATACTCGTTTCACAACAACATTAACTAACGACTAAGCTTCCCCTTCAGGTGGCAACAATAGTAGCGGACACGCAGCTGGTGATCGAGGGAACACAGCCACACGCGCCATACAACGTGTCGGGCACTGCGACGGAGTTCCAAGTGACGTTGCGCTGGCAGCCCGGGTACGCCGGCGGCCCCGACTACAAGCAAGACTACACTATCTGGTATAGAGAGGCCGGCTTCTCCGAGTGGACTAAGGTTCCAGTCACTCCATCTGGTGCTACTTCTGTGAGTATTCGCAGTTCTTTACCCGATTGCGCTGTCGTGCAAAAACAGGGTTATGTTTATCTATGTAATTTTGTATGTAGATCTTTATTTATACCCCCGAAGGATCCTAACGGCTGAATGGATGAGGTGTACATGAGGTGTTCATCGATTTCTCTAGGTCGCACGATGAGCGATGGTTGTAGGTTTTGATTTTATAACATCAAGATTTTAAAGAAAGTCTTAAAAAACAAAAAAGTTCCATGTGAGGTATCAAAATAAAAGGCTTGAGGAGACGATGACAAAAATGTAACACACTAAAAAGATTGAAATAAATAAAATTGTTTTTAGACGTATCATTGTTCAACGAATAGATACGGTCAACTTCACTTCAGTAATGCAGTGAACCGCATAACGTGGTAACACTTGAACTACGAAAATCACTCTTACAGCTACCACATACAGGCGCGGTCAATTTCAAATTGTTACCACTGATTTGCGGTTGACTGTACCCTTGAACCAAGAAAACCAGGGATGTCAACTGCTACGAAACACAGTTTACTTTTTCATGAACAGTTGAATAACGCTTACAAATATTACATTTAAATCAGACGAAGGGAAGGATAAAAACTGTAATATAAACTGTCATGATTATGTGTTTCTACGATCGACGATACACAACTTCCAAGATATTTTTTGTTTCGTTTTTTATTTTATTTTTCCTTTGAACTACTGAACCGACCGTAATTTTACCATAAGTATTCGAAAAACATTTCGTAGCGTCGCTCGTATAGGGTCTAGCGCGGAACTTTTGGCTCAAAGGACCAAACATTATTGATGATCTTTGAATAGTCTGATAAATATTATCTTTAGGTTAACTTTATTCGAGACAATTTGGGTTAGGTTACATTTGGGTTTGGGTTGACAACCCACATTGATGAAACGATTTCAAAACAAGGTTATGCTAAGTTTCAGTATGTCGAATTTTCAAATAGGACTAATTAATATACTCTGAACTTGTTTTAGCTTCGTCTTCTATCAAAGAAGGGCCAATTAAACTTCTTTTGTATACAGGTCACAATAAATCGGCTCCAGCCTGGTACGACGTACGAGTTTCAAGTGAACAGCAAAAATACGATAGGAGAAGGAATGATGAGTAAAGCTATTACAATAAGAACTCTTGGTAAGTACCATTCAGTTTATTTATATGTGTGGCGGGACTTAACATGTGTGTGTTATGATATAACATGTTAATATAGAATAATCTAATCTTAGTCTTACTTATGTTATTAAAAAAATATTATCCGTGTGTATGACAGGTATGGGTTGTGGATGGACTGCTTGTTAACTTTTGTGTCAACAGGGATAAAATAATGTTTAAATGAACTGACTAATAGATAAATTGAGGAAAGTTTCCAGTTACAGGGTTTGGTTGGATTTGAGGTGGGATGTTTTACTTAAGATTGCTTTTTGTAGATGTAGGCGCCAAACCGAAGGCGGCACCCACCCCGGCGGGGCCCGTAGACGAAAAGATATTCCAAAACGCACCCGAAGGCTCTGGTATATACCCACAAATGTTGCACAGTAATCACTAACTTTATCACTTGCATCTCATCTCATGTATATCATCATCAATTTAGGTAGTAAGCTATTTTGTTTCAAGTAGACTCATTGAGACACATCTTAATAACTATAACTAGACTTCATTAAGTATACGACGTAAAATACAATAGACGCTGATATATTTAGTAACCTATTCCGCTTGACTATTCGACGCCCGCAGTTGCGGGCCACGGTAAAGCTTCCGCGGGCAAGGGGCGTAGCCCCGACCCCGCACGCCACGCCCCCTTACGGGGACGTAGCGACATCCAGTCCTTGATTCACTCTGCGTCCAGCGCTCGGTGTGGTAACACGTCGCGTTCTGGTTTGCAATTGGTCAATCGTCATCCTGAAGATGCCTCGTTGAGAGGTGAAACACGTGTCGATTTCTTACAGGGTTTTTATGACTCTTGAAGAATAGTCAAGCGGAATAGGTTACTAAATATATCAGCGTCTATTGTATTTTATAATGGATTTCCGCAAAGTCACGCCTGAATCAATTAACTATGTATACGACGTATTTAGTTAGTGCATGGTTTACTACGTTTTAGTTGTGTGTTTGTATTTAAAAATTGCATGTTCAAACCTTATAATCTTCATTCTTCTCTGTCTAATTTCTCACTAAATAATTTGTTTATAATTTTAAGGGATAGGTTAATTTTGCATTTTCAACTATAGTGTTAACACCACATTCTAAACATTTTCTAGCAGATAAATAATTATTCTTACAACTCAGTATATTTAAATACTTACCCATATTTATTAAATTGGTTACTTTATTCACCATATAGAAACATGACATTATTTTATATCAGATTATTCACTTTCGTTATACCATCTACCACATCACGTCTTTCTCTGGTAACCCAGGCTCACAGGACCGCCAAAACTATAGCTCTGTCTAAACATAGGTCCGAAGTCTGGTCCTCCCCGCAACCTGACGGTAACGGAGGTGCATAACGGGTTCCTCATCACGTGGCAGGCGCCGCTGGAACGCGCGCACCTGGTGCAGTACTACACCATCAAGTATCGAACTGATGCGCAGTGGAAGACGCTCAACCGAGGGCAGATACGACCCGAGGAAACCAGCTACTTGGGTAAATCATGATACAGAAACTGCACCGTACTAACAATATTTATGGTACCAGCTTATTATTAGGCTTTTTTCTGTCAAATTTATGAAACTATAAAAAGTACTCCAATGAAATAAAACTCTTACTGACTTATCAACGAGAATGCCATTTAATATTTTCTACATAAGCACAGGCCAATAGTTTAAGGTAGGTATTGACTTCGATAAATCAGAACTGATTTGATATACAAGTATATACTATAATCGTCGTCTAAGGTATCCTTTGTATTATTTACAATATTATAATTTGAGATCGAATTTAAGTAAGTTTTTGCGTTTTTTAGGACTATACCTAGATTAATTTCAAATGTGTAGTTCCAGCTGGCTCCGTTTGTCAAAATATTTTTAAGAATAGAGATCGAGTAACCAGTCTTTCTTTCTTAATTTACGCACTATTAACTTAACATAGTATGTATTCAGCTGTGTACTAATAAACAGAATCAGATCGCAACACAGTACAATACAATGTTCATCACAGTAACCTCATGAAACATTTCAGTTAAAAACCTAGTCGGTGGTCGTACGTACTACTTCCGAGTGCTGGCCAACTCGGCCACCAGCTACGAGAGCTCCGAGGAGGTGAAGTTCCCCGTGCCGGCGCGCGTGAAGCACAAAGCGATCACGGCGGGCGTGGTGGGCGGGATCCTGTTCTTCATCGTGGCCATCATCCTGTCCGTGTGCGCCGTCAAGATCTGCAACAAACGTAAACGACGTAAGCAGGAAAAAGGTGAGACTCGTCGCACAAGCGGCCGCTAGTCCGCTGCCGGCACTAGTTATCCCGCGATCTTGCCTCCATATGCGCTAGCTTTTATGGAACATATTAATGCCATAATATTTCTTCAACTTTGACGGTTAAAACGAACTGTGTCGCCTTGCATACTTCAAACATAAAACGATGGAACATAAATGAACTCGTAGCGTCATGTCAAAACTCAAAACATCTGTTTCCACAGACTGGAAAATACCTAGTTAAGAGTTTAAGTATATTCTGCTGTTTTTAGTTACTATTATTATTTAAATACTTCATATTCAAATCAGATCATAGTACAAAATAAACATTTCACGGTGATGGTTTGAACAATAAATAAGTCAACCCATAGCCCTGAGGCTTACGAAGTATTTTTAGTTCACTTGAACTGAAAACGTCATACCGACTTGATCGCTGCAATTTCGCAACAAAAATATTATCAGTGACTATAAATTCATTATTATAAACGACACAAGTTCCGTAGGCTCTTTACATAGATAACGCGTTCGTTGAAGACAGGTAGACTTACTTACATAACTTACCATATTGTCGGCAAATTACATATTCGTTTGTATATTATCTGCTTAATTCACTCATACATTGGCATTTCCTTTGTAAGCTTTTTGCATGGTTTATGGAAACAATGTTTTTTTTGTCCTAAAAATAAGTTGAAGATAACTCGTTAAAACATGAAGTAGTCAAAGATAAAGCAGTAGGGCTAGAGAAATCGCGAAACTAATCTACGTATAGAATAAGAGATGAATGTTGCCCTAGCTGGATAGAGTTCTCGTTGCTTAGATAAGGTACTGGGGTAGGTACTAAGCTACAGGGCTGCTATAAGATACAGCTGTTCTTCTTGAATTTATGTTCTCGTGGGCAAGGCGCCATAGATATACTATGGATTAAATTGAACGTTTTAGGTTTCTATGTAATAATGCGTAAGTTCATAAATCCTTCATCAGCAATAATCAGCAAAATTATAAATATAAGCACGTAAGCCCATTCAACGTTTCACGCAGCAAATATCGTTCTGCATGTTGGGTAACAAGTTCATTGCAATTGTGTGAATGATGGCAATCCATATTCTGCTTGTAGTCATTATCACGTCACGACATTATTGCATAGTTTCATCGTCATTAGAACGTGCACTGGAAAGAACCACCGATGCTCCATAACTGAACCTCCGATGCTCCATAGCTGCACTCGGGAATCTTTTTACCTTTTCTAGAAACAATTTAAGCTTGAAAATTCGATGACTTTAGATAGTTACGGTAACACTACTGATCAGTTTCGGTGATAAGAACAAAAATAACATCTAGGAGTCCATTCCAGTGCTCGTTACATTTGGTTGACAATATGGTGGGTGGTGGTGGTACATAGCGAGGGTGGCGGGCGGCGGCCGTGGTTGGGTCGGGGCGGAGCGCCACTCCACTACGTTAATGTTCAGAAATTATCCGATTGCAGCATACAACATGGTAGCCGCGCGACTGACAGACCTCCGCGCCGCAGATAGCACTCAAGTGCCTTTTAAGAAGTGAGTACTTATGTACTTGTGCGTATATACTTAACTAGTTAACTTTTTTGGTCTTTTTGAACAACTCTAATTTTTACTCACTACATTCACGCTGCTTTAACAGGAAATCAGGTCAGTTTTACCTACTTATTAAGTTGATAATGTTTTGTCATATTGTGTATTTTATTGGTAAAAGTACCTATGAAAACAATGATGCACTTTCAAGAGATTTATTGGAAGTTAAAGTATAGGTACTTAGCTAACATGTTTGTTGTGTTCATACAGATTTAGAGAACGCGGAATATCGAGTATAGTGCAGTGTTTACGGTTTACTGCTAACTGGGTGTGGCCGGCGTCGCGCTGCGGCGGCGAGGCGCGGTACTGGGTGTCGGTGCGGCGCGTGTCGGCCGCTACGCCCGCGCCTGCGCCGTCGCCCGCGCCGTCCTCGTCCGACGACGGCGGCTTCCTGCCGCGCCTGCGCGCGCCGCTGCGGCCGAGCGCCGCGCCGCCGCTGTTCCGCGCCTCGTCGCCGGCGCTGGCGCTGCACTGGCCGCCGTGGCCGCCGTGGCCTCCGTGGGCGGCAGCTTGGACACCCTGGTCGCCGCTCCACGTGTCCGACCTCAGCTCTGTGCCCTTCCCGAGCTCGGCCGACGGCTCGTTCCCGACGCCTCCGTCTCCCTTCCGCCTGAGATCGCTGCGACAGAGCGCGCACGACCCGACGCGCGCCACCTCCGGGCCTCTCGCTAGACCGCGCGTCCGTCCTCTGCCGCGTCACGCTCGCCCGCGTGCCGTCGCGGATCTGCCGCCGCCTCCCCACGAAGCCTCGCCCGAAAGTCGGTCGTCGTCCAGCGGATTCGGCAGCAAAAATGCTTCGTCCTCGCAACACAATCGCAGCAGCCGCACGGGCAGCCTGGCCGAGTGGCGGCCGCCGCCGTACCGGCCGCCGCCGCCCGCGCCGCCGCCGCGGCCCGGCTCCGGCGAGGCGGGTGACGCGGGCTCGGTGGACGTGCACTACGAATGGGACCGCGCCACGCGCACGCCCACGCCCTCGACGCCGGAACGGACACGCGCGCGCTCCTCCCGCGACGACGTAGAAGCTCGAGTGCGCGCCATGAAGGAAGAGTTCCTCGAGTTCCGCAAGCGCCAGGCGCTGCGGCGTCGCTCGCCGGAGCCGCTGGCGCCGCCGCCACCAATGTCGCCGCTGTCTCCGCTCTCGCCACTATCTCCGCTCTCGCCGCTGTCTCCGCTGTCGCCGCTGGCTGCGCTGGCGCACTCGCCGCCCGCGCCCGCCGAGACTGTCTGCTGACCGCAGCGATACCAATCATTTTGAGCTAATGGCTCTAAATGGTCTCTTTATTCCCCACCGACCCCCTCTGTCTTATAGATCTGCGCTTCATCTTTTACATGCCTAGATGTGGTGAAGTAATATTACTCGTAACATTCCGAATTTTACTTCTGCAAATAAATCATTATTATTTGTATAACACTTTAGCTTGAGCATAAATTATTCAATATTGGGCACGAACTATGACCGACAATTAGTTTCGAATGTCGGCAAAAATTCCTCATTTCATAGAGCCCGAGAATCCACAACGGGGGCTATTCGGAAGTAGATATTGATTTGGTACGTTCACTGTTTATGTAGTGTTAAAAGATCCCACCAGGTCACTGGCGTTACGACCATGCCGCCAGTAACCGTTATTATAAATACTAGATACTTAGAAAATGATGACTTAAGTCGCACAAGAATATTTGCGACTGTAATAATGTACGTATAAAAGTGGATGCTGTGGCGTTTCATGCTCGCACTGTCTGCTTTCATATCGAATAAAATATGTCAATTAATTGTTCCAAGTAACATCGCGCAAGATGACGCGGACGCTTAATTAAAAAAACGTGGCAAAATGAGACCTATAGCGACGAAAACACAGGCACTTCCATTTTGATTCTAATTAAATATACATACGATTACCGTTAGGCTAAGTCGGTACTAAATACTGAAAGTGATTACTATGAACAGAATGTGCCATATACAGATCAAAGTATTGTTTTATATTTAAAGTGATGTGGGCGTGTGCCCGGCGAGCAGCCAGTGCGAGAGACGTTCACCTTAACGCTTTAGGTATGAGCGGGGAAGCATCCACGACACCGCTCATACCAACATTATATTGTAGTTATTATTGTAACTAATTACGAATAACAATTTACTAAAAGAGCAGCCGCGACTGGTGGTCGAGTGTGCGAGCAGTACGTCGCTTGGAAGCGCCTGCGCACAGGCGTCAGGCGCACCACAGTCGGGCGCGACAACCGGGCTCCAGTTCGACGCCACAGACGGGCGCCGACTGCGCATTCGGGCGCCAGTCCCAACTGCTCGTTTATAATATACAACAAAATAATCATTAAGTAGATTTTAGAAATAATTTAGATTGATACAAAACGTGTAAACTCAGTTTTGTTTGACATTTTTAAATGAATTATTATTTTACAAGTACAAATTTATTTTTATTTATGTAGTTACAATAATTTAAAAGGAACAACTGTACATAATGTAAAAACATATTAGATATTATATACATTTATTTATTTAGGTGTGGTGTGGTATGATTGAGGTTCTGAAGAACTGTTTGCCAGCGCTTGTGACTACTTGTGAGGCACTCGACACTGTCGCCATTAGACACTGCCGACTTAGGAACTTCCCACGTTTATATTAAGTATACTTTATATTGATGACTAACTTATTTTTTAATTCTTGTTTGGCTGATGATATGACGATGCGACTTGATGTGTCAATGCCCAAAGTAATCGCAAAGGTTCAGTCAATTGTTTGAAACTTCACTCAAAATAATATTGAGTAAGATTATTTTATTAAATTTGGTACGTAATTTTTTTAAACCTTTTTCTACAATTCACTAAGAGATAACAGAGATTGTGTTTGTTATTCACAAGAATAATAATAATTTACTTATCGGTTCCTTGAGTAATCCCACCTATGTAGTTGACCAGTCAAAACCAAGACTGTTTAGTATTATGTTCGTTATTAGGTTTACTTATTGTGTCAAATGTGCTCTTAGATATTTCCTTGCATGCACGTCGCACTTTTTTGACCTATTGTTTGTAACGCAGAACTTTTTTTGTTCGGATATCGAGTTAAGGACCTCCTATAAATAAGTATAAAAATGTACGCTTTAAAGAAATTGGAATAAATTACTCATAACAAATAGATAGGTAGGTATGATAAGATGTAGTTATATATGTGCGTGCATGGAAGCGTCTGATACGGAGGAATACGGCGCGTTGCGTCAGGAGGCACGCGGCGTGTCGCGCAGGGCTGCGCGTGAGTCGCTCGCGACGCTCACGCTTGCCGTCAAACCTCGCCCAGCTCGAACTCGACACGCCCTGTCGTCCGCACTTTGTATTGTTACGTCAAGGACAGCGAACAAGCGCATCATTAGTTCACTGCTGATGACGGTGTAGAGTTAAGCTACATATAACGACACAATAGACCCTTGTTTTGTTTTTTTTTAACTCGTTCTCTAAGTAACTTCCGTCATAGCATACACTTAGAATATTAGGATCGACGATTTGTGCAATAAATTATCCACTGTTCAATATGAATAAATTATAATATGTTAAAATAATTATGTATGTATATGCTCAATATTTTTGACTGACCAACTGTAAAAAATATTATCGGTAAATTTCGAAATCACGATTGTTTAATGCGAATTTATTATGCTTCGGTATAGAAATTGATACTTTGCCATTCGTTAATCGAGACAAAAGTAGAGTATTGCAAACAGATGTATAATTCTTGGACAAGCTTACCTACATTGTGGCCGTGTGGCCAGCTGTAGTGCAGGTGCCTAACTCGTAATTCTTGTTGTTTTATTGACCGTGGCGGGCATATCACGAAATTAAAAATAATAGTCCTGTTTTTTAAAGTTTGATCTTTTAGTATAACACTTATAGAATTGTAAATATTTGTTTTATTGATTTCATGTCATTCGGCGAGTGATATAAAGCGACCACAGATATATCGCACACAATACGTAGGTGCACGACTACATTCGAGTAGTTTGCGTAGGTTTTATACTATAATGCCTAAATCACTCGTTTAACTGAAATTATATTTAAATGCGATCATTGTAACAACCACCAAGACTTGAAATTCAATTAACGTGAGCTGTTCACAACGTATGTACCTACTTAGGTATTATTTTGACAAATTTATTATAATTGTACGTACAAGAGTAAGAAACAAGAGTAATATATACATATAGCTCAAACCATGTGATATCTAGTCTTTTCCATTATAAAATTATCCTTCCTTTACATACTAAAATTTTCATTAAAAATCGCATTTTCACTTATTTTAACCTTTACAGATAATTTGGATATGACTGCCTCCTATTTGTCTGAATTCTGTCGATGGTAGAGTACACTGAAGTTAGCCACTGTCGAAGCACTTGCATTTCTTCAACGGTCTACACACTCAACTTTTATCGTCCAATTATTTCATAATCATATGTGAAGGCTAAGCAGTAAAGCATTGCTGAATAAAATAGCCCAAACATCATTCGACAATTTCTAGACTAAAATGAAAAAGATAGCAATATTTTAGATTAATGTAACTAAATCTTATGTATCAGTTTGTATAAAGGAAAGTAAGTAAACGAAGTTATTGCACATTGGCAGAATGTATTGCGGTGAAACAGGGCACCCAAATCTTAAAAACTTAAGGCATAATGCACAATATCTCAGCACAATAAGTGATATTATAAAATACTCGAATCTTCAAAATATCATACTGAGCACTTTAACTGTTACTCCAATGAATCCACAATAAGTTTGCCTCGATTGAAAACAAAATATGCACAAGCAACATTTTTATAACTCGAGTAAATATCCATTTTCGTTTATAGAATATTTTTAGTTATAAGTGTTGAGATCATGTGTTTACTGTGTAAGCACAAAAAGGATTCAATTCAAAAAAATAAAAATACAATAACGTTGCTATGATTATATTGTTGTCTTATTTTTACCTGGAGCTGCATTTTCGCAAGAAATACCTAGACTATAAACACAGACTTGTGCTGTAGATCCTAAACTACACATTAGTTAGAGGAATCCGAAAAAGTTATGACCTAAACTTACTAGGAAAGTAGGTACCTAGAAGCCACACATTTACTCAAAACCATGTACCACACTAAAAACGATTTAAAAAAGTGACATTGAACTCGACGACCCCATATTCGCGTGACGATCGTTTTTAAATAGGACGCGGCCTTACAGTTTTCTAACAATATTGACAGACGTCTAACTTCACTTAAAAACCGTACAAGTGTGAGTAGGACTCACGCCCTAAGTGTTGCGTCTCAAAACTGTGCCCGGCTGCCCGCGGCTTCAATCAAGTGACTGTGACACACTGTCTATGAAATTCCAATTCCAGATTGAAGAACAAACTTCACTTTGAAATAAAAAGAGCCTTTCGGTAGAGCGGAGAGAAGACCCAGCAATACAAATCACTAAACACATTTTAACGATAAACATATTTTTCTCAAACAGCAAGTGCACCAGGCAAGTCATTGGAAAAAATAAGATCAGGAGCATGCCGAAAGAAATTGCGGAATACCTGAAATTAACAAATGCCGAGCTCTACACGGGCCATTGTTTCAGGAGAACATCGGCTACTCTATTGGCGGATTCAGGAGCAGACATGACCCAGATTAAAAGACACGGTGGCTGGAAATCTGATGTAGTAGCAGAGGGCTACATTGAAAATTCTATACAAAATAAGGATAAAATAAGCTACCGCATTGGTGACAACATCAAACTAAAAACACCGTTGATAACTGAAACTGATCCTTGGACACCTTTGTCACCACAACCTTCCACATCAAAACACTATTCATCTAGCCCGCTGCCTCAAACACCACCTTCACCAACTTTCACGATGCAAAATGGGCCTCAGCAGACCCAAGTTTCTGAAACTTTACTTAACAGTAATACTCAAAGCGTTTTTTATTTTATTACGAAATTAGTAAAACATTTAAATGTAGTAGAACTATTTTTAAATCTAATTAGTTCGACGGTCGAACAAATGAGGAAAAAAAATCTCACTAGTTCGACGGTCGGACAAATGAGAAAAAAAAATCTCACTAGTTCGACGATCGAACTAGTGGGAATAAACGTCAAATAAACTCTACCTCAACTTCAATAAATGTATCGAATAAAAAAATAACTTTTTCTTTCCACAACTGGTCTAATGTATCAAACATTACCTTTAACATTTAATTGTTTTAAATAGGTCTACTAACTGTTATTGTAATTTTAATAAATACTTGGATTCTAGTACTAATGCTTTTTAGTGTCTCGTAGATGGTGTGAAAAAAAGAGTATTCTCCTCGGCGATAAAGGTGCCTTCGTCGTGGGCGAACTTGAATCCCACGCTGCACTCAGGATTCTTGTCTTAACTCCCGAGCAAAGCGAGGGAGTTAACACTCAGAATCCTTCGTTTTGCTCGGGATTCAATTCGGCGCCCGCTACATAAGACACTTCTTTATCCCCTTAGTGCATAATCTACTATTACAAGCCTTGGCCGCAACCAGCTATTGATGGACTCACCTTTGTGTGCCTCGGCTTTAGCCCAGTTGCAGGCCGCAAAAGTAATGTACTATAAATCATTACTATATACACTACTATGTTTGATGAAACAGGATTCCATAAAAAAATCTCAGCAAAAAATTACCAAGTTAAGTACCTAAGCATCCAAACCGAACAATAAACCGCTAGAAGGTATTTACCTATTAAAAAAAAAACTTCAAATTAGATCATAAACTTTGCTCGTCCGTTTATAAGTAGTTCGGTTTAGAGGTACTTAACTTTGGATTTTATTTTCTATATAGAAAATGTTATGTACTTAGGTTACCTAATCGTGTTTTCGCCAAACATAAGACCTTTTTCAGAAATTATATTTATTTCCAAATTAATGCTGCAGTATTTTCGTCGTAACGGAGGATCATTCCTCTGTAACGCCGAAAATGCAAAGCAATTTGAGGTAGGGTAGGTAAGGCAGGTAGGGCCTTAAGCACAAATTACTGCAAATGCTTACCTAAGCTGACGTGGTGGGTGGAGTCGAGTTGGGCTAGTTACCTACTCACAAAAATTACAATAACAAGTAGGTAAGTAGGTATTTCAGATTCTCGAGAAGCCAGGAAAATTGGATTTCCGTTTATTTTTTGACAGTAATTTTACATTAAGTAAGTACGTAACTATAATAAATACCTCAGACAAAACTACATTAGGTACCTATCACTCTAGAACTACCTAGGTACTTGGCAAAACGTAATGAGTAGCCTAAGTGATAAAAAATTGTAAAACATGCCTTTTGATAAGAGAAATACCTACACACATTTCCTGGATAGTCAAGAATTATCCTAAATTAGTCGAAGACTTGGTGCCACCGCATACACGTCGAAGAAATGATTTCCAGGCTGTTCATTATATACAAGTGCTTATTGGGTAAATATTTTTTTCATTCACAACTTCGACACTTCATGACTTTCAGAAACAACTTTTTAATAAGTAGATTCTTACATAGCTTTTGTTTTAGTAATAGTGTAGGTACCTACATAATTTATACTACAAGTTAATGTGGGATCAACAATGGAATAACACAGTCCTTTAAAACTACGTATATTCGAATCCGCACTAAAATATGTTGGTAACTATAGATACATTGCATCAATAGCAATAGGTAACCTACCTACGGCCAAAACCTTATAAATTAAATTAAATTTATTTAGGTACTAATATATTTTTTATTTTGATACGACAATCTAAGACGTAGATTCAATGACCATAATCAAAAAAATATTTTTTTTAATTCGAGCTTTTTGAACATTTGACCGATTGCGCATTGGACATCATAAAATAAATTGCCCATGTAGAAAAAAAAATCAGACAAATTTTGTGCAGGACCTCTGTACCTAACTACATTTTAAAACCAAATTGTGATAATACAGCCTTGCCATTTTTGGGTCAGCTTCCAGTCTAACCGGATGCAGCTGAATACCAGTATTTTACATGGAGCGACTGCCTATCTGACCTCCACAACTCAGTAACTGGGTAATACGATACCCCTTGGTTGTCAGACTTTCGGGCTTCTGACGACCCGTAACGACTGTCAAAGATCCCACTAATTTGGTATGGGTATACAATATGTAAATCACGCCGACAAAAATAAATCATTTTTTTTAGGGTAGGTAGTAGGTACAATGATATTATATTAACAGATATGTTATACACTCACAAAACAACCGAAAAAAGTGTTCCGCGCAGCAGCGGCACAAATACCCACATTTCATTCATTTTTAAATTTCACTACAAGTAAAAACGTTACAATTGGAATGTTTTCGAGTCTTCACGATTGCGCGCTTATAACATATCTGTTTATTTAATATCATTGGGTAGGTACCTCTAACCTACCACCGTAGAACTTGTCCCCCGCCCTAAGCATTTGTTATTATGGCACCAAAGCTGTGTGACCATGTACGCACGGCTACACATCAAGCTATACATTGCTAGTCATTGGCGAATTTGCCCTAAGGCCCAGTAGGCCTAGGCCTAGGGCGGCCACATATTAGGGGCGGCAAATCGTGAAAAAAAAATCACTGTTGATAGCAAGAAATAAATCAAATGCAAAGTACCTAAATATTTAAAAGTCTGCGCATTTTACGGCCGGCCGCACTGCGTATAGCAATAATCTTCCTAAATATTTTTTTTACGTAGGTATAAAAATATAAGTAATTATTTCGATAAAACCTTGAATGCAAGATGAAAGGTTACATAAAAAACTAAAATACTAAACATTGTCACTTTAGCTTTTTTTATAAAAACTATAATTATGGCCCTTTTTATTTTTTAGCCCCTATTACTACACAGTTTTTTTGCAAAATCTTTTAAAAAAACTCTTTTAAATATAGTAAATCCTGTTATTACTGCATTCTAGAAAAAAAAAAAAACGATTGAAATGAATGATTGTTACTAAATAAAGTGCAGTAATATTGTGAAAATACTGCTATTTAATCTGTTTTTAGAACAAATTACGAAGTCCCACACATAAAGTAAAATAAAATTACCTTTAATTCTAATAAAAAATTGTATTTTCTAAAGTTACTTTTACTTTATCAAAACAACAATCTAATAGTACAAATTGTTTTATAAGGGTAACATTATTATCAGTTTTTATGAGATTTTCAAATAATCAGTCTTCATTGTTTATAATACGAAGTACTCACTATAATTTTACTCGTCTACATCAAATTCAAGTATTTCGTTTGTACTGTTTTTGGAAATAGGTAGATTTTCATAAGACATCACCTCCCACAAGTTAATGACTGCACTTTAATTAGGAATGTAAATAAAATATTTTTTTTCTTAACTTGGCAATATAATCAATTTGTATAGCGTCGAATAATACTGCACTTTAATAAGATTTTTCTTTAATCTTCTAGAACAAACGATACTATATTAAATGCCACAAAATATGATAAAATACTGCAGTTTAGTTAGGAAACAGAGAAAAATCTTGTGCAGTATTAATTTTACTGCGGTTTAGCTGGTAAACATTGAATATTTTAACAAATCTGTGATATTTTAGCTGTTACTGCATCCGACAAAAAATTATTCATTTAACTCAAAACCGACCAAATGTCTATTATTACACTTTAGGCTCAGGTATTAACCAAAACGACTTATACAATTACAAAAAAAAAACAATCGACTTGTGAAAAATTTCTTTAATTTCGGTAGTCGGTCTTTGCTTTTCAATTTTCGTTTATCGTTATTTTCGTTTATTGCCACAGGATTATGTACCTAGTCTATATGATGGGTGCTGAAAAAGGGGCGGCACATGGCCTGGGGCCTAGAGCGGCCAAGACTGCAAATCCGCCACCGTTTCCAGTTTATGCTGATCTCGCATTGTATAGGATTTCCGTACAATCCGAGGTCAGCTTATACTGGAAATGTATAGGTAGCTGGATGTGTAGCCGTGTGAACCTACTTAGGTTTAAATCATTTATTCTCATAAAATACTAAAAAGCCACTTACATGAGAACAGATAAGAAACATTTAGTAAACTTATTTTAGGTAACCGTCACCAAAGTATATTATGTATAGTATTATATAAAATTATTCTATACCCATTCAACAGTTTCAATTCTCAACCATTAAAGTAAATTGGAGGACGCTAGCTAAGGCAGTTTTCAATTAAGTGTTTGGATAGCCGAGACTTAAAACGCTAAGAGAGCTAACAGTTACTTGGTTTTTTTGAGTTAAAAAAATCTGCCTTATTACATTTTCGGTTAAATCATGAAACGTCCTGCCATAACATGACATGTTTTTAAGTAAGCCACAGTGAAGTATACCTACATTTCATCGGATTTCTAAAAAAAAAAAAAATACTTATCTACTGGTGTATCTTCCGTTCAAAGATTATGAACTCTTTAATTATACATAAGGTACATGTAGGGTTTACAGCTTTGTTACTAATATACTCAGACCAGAGGCGGCGGAAGGCGTGGGCGGTGTGGGCGACCGCCTACGGCCTCGCGGTGTGAGGGGCCTCGCACCACGACGGTTTATGCATTACTTAAAAACCGTGAACGCGACGAGAAAAGTTTACTCTTCATAAAACGATAAATATATTGACATGTTTTTATTTAGTTTAGCAACATTTGCTATCGTTGTATCGTGAGGAATCAATTTCCCATTCTGTTTGTTTACGTTACTTTCGACGGCTAGGAAGTCAATCAAAGTATCGGATGCGGTCCGACCAGGGCCCCCGATTCTGGGGGGCCCCAAATCTTTAGAAATACTTCTTAATTAAATCCCAAACAAGGCCAAAATATGTTCAGTAAGTAAAAGGCAGTATTTGTTGGGGGGCCCCTAAATATAAACGTAGAGTACTAAAATTTTCGAGCTCGCTCTTACATCCTACATTCCCAAACCAGGCTGTATGGGTCGACAAAGGAATTCCTATTTTTATATAAATGTTCAAATCAAAATTTACCCAGAGTGAAAAATTTTTCGAGCTCGCTTCGCTCGCTCTAGCATCATGTATTCGGTAATTGCTCCAACTTTTTCGTTTAAGTCAAATAGGCAAAAGAAATCGTAACCTGTTTGAGGTAGTGTTGAAGATATATCACCTCCATGTAGTAATGTAGCCAGCGTTCTGCAACTGGCTAGATAGAATTGTCTATAGTTCACAGTGCTCCATGTTTTGTAATCTTACTTTCTATACCTTCCTAACAATATAATGCTTTACAATATTTTATGTCGTTTAGCTTCTTTATATCTGCAAACCTCCCCAACATTGGTTATGGGCCCAGAGCAGTAAAGTGTTGTTGTGTTGTTGTGTGTTGTGAAAATAATTCGAAATTGTAGAAGATTTGAAAAGTACATGCAGGAAGAAAAATGACTTCGAATGTGCGTATAGAATTATTGACGAAGGACAACTACGACAGTTGGAAGGTCCAGGTGGAAGCATTGTTAATAAAAAATGACTTGTGGGAGCATGTAAGTGGAGAAAAACCAAAACCTACTACTGATGCTGATATATCGACATGGAAGACGGCTGACAGAAAAGCAAAGTCTGAGTTGATATTGGCATTAGATCCGAGTGTAGTTCGTCATGTAAAAAGGGTGGAGACTTCACGAGAGGTATGGTTGAAATTAGAGAGCTTGTTTGCATCAAGAGGACTTGCAAAGAAAGCGAATTTAATTAAAAGGCTCATGTTACAAAGGATGAGTGAAAATCAAAAGGTATGTGAGCACCTTGATTCCTTTTTTGAAGCCGTCGACAAATTGGAAGAAATGGATATAAAAATCCATGATGATTTGTTAACGATTATGTTGCTGTACAGTCTTCCGGGAAGTTACGAAAACTTTAGATGTGCCATAGAGTCTAGAGATGAACTCCCAAAGCCAGAGCAACTAAGAATTAAAATCATCGAAGAGGATAGTTCAAGAGGAAACGCTCAAGTTGACAAAATAGAAGGCGCCATGTATTTGGACAAACATCCGAAGAAAATTACTGGAAAAACATCTAAGTTTAAATGTTTTAAGTGCCATAATTTTGGCCATAAGGCATCGGACTGTACAAAGAAAAGGGAGAAGACTCAAGAAACCCGATGTGTGGAGTCATACACTAGTCATGAAAGTTGTGAAGCCATAAATCATGTTTCAGATGACTGCCGCATCGCCGTTGATGCGAAGCGCCGTCAAGAATGGATTTTTGATAGTGGTTGCACTTCTCACATGTGCAATGACGCAGAAAGGTTTGCTGAGATACACCCTGCAACTCAAAAATTAAAATTAGCCACTGATTCTTTGACAACCGTGCAAGGTAAAGGTACAGTTAAGTTATTAGCATGCAATGATGATCGAACGCGTAAAATTCAATTTGAGAATACCCTGTTGGTTCCCAATTTACGTAGTAATTTAATTTCCATCGCCCAGCTTACTGAACGAGGTTGTGAAGTCACATTCAAACATGACGTAGCTTATGCAGTTAAAAAAGGTGAGGTAAAACTGACCGCTGATCGGCGAGGTGATTTATATTACTTGAGGGAGCTGGACGCTTCAGCGTCTGTGGTATGTAGTGAAAGTGTTGATCTGTATCAGTGTAAGTGTTGATGGCATGAGCGTATGGGACATCTGAATGCTAGGGATCTTATGAAAGTATTAAAGAAATCAGGTATTGATCCAATAAAGATTGATAGTAACTTGCATGATTGTGATGTGTGTGCTAAAGGAAAAATGGTATCGTTGCCTTTTGTGAAATCCAGTTCACGCTGCAACGAGAAGTTGCGAATAATATATTCTGATGTGGTCGGTCCAATGAGAGTTCAATCGAATGGCGGAAATAAATATTTTATTACTTTTATTGACGATTGTACTCGTTGGTGTGAAGTTTTTTTTCTGAAAAATAAAAGTGACGTTTTGTCAAAGTTTAAAATCTTTAAATGTCATGTTGAAAATTTGACGGGAAGAAAAATAAAATATTTACAAACGGATAACGGAAGTGACTACAAAAATAAAATTTTCGATGAATTTTTAGAAAATGAAGGTATTAAGAGACGTCTTACGACGCCATACTCACCTCAAAGTAACGGCATCGCCGAACGGATGAACCGTACGTTGATTGAAATGGCAAGGTGCATGATCTTATCGTCAGGTATTTCACCAAGTTTTTGGGCAGAAGCTGTAGCTACTGCATGCTATTTGCGTAATAGGTGCCCAACTAGCAGTCTGAATGGTGAAATTCCGTACGAAAAATGGTTTGAGAGACCTGTGAATGTCAAATATTTAAAAACTTTTGGCACGAAAGTACACGTCTTGGAAAAGGAACCAGGTAAGGATAAGTTTGCAGCACGTAGTTTACTCGGCATATTTGTAGGTTATCCAGCTGATGCTAATGGCTATAAAATATGGATACCTGAGAGTAGAAAAATCGTAGTGTCGAGAGATGTAAAATTTCAGGAAGGTAAACTAACTGAAATTGAGTGTAAGGCCTCTAATAAATCACTAATTGAACCACAATGTGAAAAGAGTATTGTGAGAAAGACTGTTGATATAGAAATTAAACCTAAAGAACAGCCGGATGTACCACTTAGTGATGAACCTTCAAGAGAAGTAATTCCATTAGAATTCAGTGGTTCTCAAACTTTTTAAATGACGGAACCCTTTTGGGAAGCAAACTACTTGATGGAACCCTACAATAAAACAATTGTTTTTATAAGTGTATTTTTTATTAATCAGCATAATAAAAGTACAATGTAACAGTTACTAATTATTATTTACTTCACCACTTGGCAAGGACAACAATAGAAAACATTAAAAAAGAAAAAATCTAACTAGTGGGAGGTATGAAACTGTTTTTTATTTTTCATCAATTGGTTGATATCAGGTTTGATGGAAGAAAGTTGGAGTCTCATATCAGCTTCGGCGTCCAGTCTATTGCGATATTTTGTTTTCGTGGCTGCGTAGGTAGAGAATCCTGTTTCGCACAAATATGTAGTTGGGAACGGGAGCAGAATATCCAGAGCCATTTGGCCAAGCATTGCATATTCATCTTGGATTCTGCACCAAAAATCATTGATAGGCGTCGTTTTGAACAGTGACTCCATACTTGTGTCTGATGACATTTCTAAAAGAGATTCATATATCTCGTTTGACATGTTTTCAGGCTTTTCCAAGTTGGGTAAAAAAGGATTATGAATCCATGAATTCACTTTAATTTTTGTATTGTGTTCTTCGGGAAAATACTTTTCAAAAGATGCGCGCATCGAACTGAGATATTGGACCAATTCAAACACATCATCTTCAAACATTACTGAGTCGTTTTCGCTAACAAACTCACTGAGTAACGTAAAGCTTTCTATTTCTTTCTTACCAATGCAAATGATCCAAAAATCTAATTTTCTTTAAAAGCAGTTATTTTATTATAGGCCTGAAACACTGTTGTCTGTTTACCTTGCAACGATAAATTCAATTCGTTAAGTTTTTGAAAGATATCCGCCATAAAAGACAATCGCAACAACCAAGTTTTATCATACAAACGGTCCTTCAAATTAAAAGATGTATCTGCTGAAAGAAACATTTGTAACTCGGCTCTAAGTTCAAATAGCCTTGTTAAAGTTTTACCCCGAGACAGCCATCGCACTTCTGTATGGAGCAGCAGTGTTTTATGTTTGCTGCCATAATCTTCACACAATAATGAGAACAATCGGGATTGTAGTGGTCGTGATTTGATAAGATTAATTATTTTACCGCTTCATCCATAACTAATTTTAGATTTGACGGCATTTGCTTCATCGCAAGTGCTTGTCTATGCAGAATACAATCACTGGAACTACAATTACGCGCTTTATTTTTAATTCGTGACACTGCTTCTGCTGTTTTACCTGTCATCGCCTTGGCCCCATCTGTACAAATGTCAATGCAATTGTTCCAACAGAGATTATTTTCTTCAAAAAATATATTTATTTTATTAAAAATTTCTTCTCCGGTAGTGTTTGTAAGCAGCGATGAACACATAAGCATGTCTTCTTCAAAAGAACTATTATATGGATATCTCACAATAACCAGCAGGATAGCCAAACCAGCGACATCAGTCGACTCGTCCATTTGCAAGGCGAATCGTGTATTTTGTAGACGTGTAACTAGTTCTTGTTTGACGTAGCTTGCCAGATCATGGATTCGTCGTGAAACAGTATCGTTTGATAGCGGAACAGTAGAAAGATGCTTTGCAGATTTTTCATCGAGCATACATTTTGTTATGTCTAATACACATGGTTTTATTAATTTCTCAGCGATAGTATGCGCTTCACCTGCTTGTGCAATGCGATAGCTAACTAAATATGATGCCTCCGTGGCCTTTTCGTTGATAGTTTGTGTTACATGCATCATATTTTTTTGACTTTCTAATAACTGATCTTTTTTGCGAACAAAAAATTCTTTATTCTTGTCTTTAGACTCGGGGTGTACAGTTTCTAAATGTCGGCGCAATTTGGCAGGTGCCATGGAACTATTAGGAAGCAGTTTACTACAGAGCATGCAGAGAGGTGAGCCGTTGGAATCAACAAATCCGAAACTGATATAAGATTCATCATACTTCCTTCTTTTCGTCTTTGAAACCGTCGAGCTTGACGTCGTGGCATCATCTTCTGAATCGGTGATTGCTATATTCTCCGCGTGCACTGCTTTTGAACATTCAGCGTCATTAGAAGATGTTGTTGCAACACGTTTAACACCTTTAAGCCAACGTTCCATTCTTCTTTATTTATAATGTTACACGTCAGGATAGTGGGGTTTAAATAATCCACAATCGTTACTGCGTATAAGAGACTAAATTTAGTACCTACGGTGAAGAAATGTACAAAACTGAGACAACAGAATACAGCAGGCAGTAAAACAATGAACACTAGTTTCTCGCTAGCGAGCTTGTAAGTAGGCAGTAACTTATCGCTCCGAACGCTAATCGTCAACTGACGACGGGCGACGCTTTTATACTTAGTCCTAGACTCGATCTCAAATATTCTCGAAAATACTCGAGTCGGCACCTTTGATAAACAAAAAGCAAAAATAAAAACAGAAATTTAAAAATTGCGTTGTAAACAATATCGACTTTATCCTTTGAAGTTAGAGTCGAAAGTCGCTTGTTGACAACTATAGCGTCTAATTCAGAGGCGGCTTATATCAAAGAGACTACGCGCTCACAAGTATACTACCCGCTCGTTTTAAGTTTGCCGCTGGCGATAGGTATGACGTTCGAAAAGTAGCGTCAGCAAAACATAATATAAAAATATTTTTTATTTAATTGTAACAATAAAAATTGTAATATTTGGGTAAAACTATGACACATTATAAGTTTTGTTGTCACGTGGGGGAGGGTACGCGCATTCCACAGAACGGCAAACTTAGAGCGAACGGGTTGTACAAGTATAAAATTGTTGATACCAAACTTATGAGATATTGTACCAGCTATTGTAACACATGTTTCTACAAATACAAATAAATAAATAAATAACGTTCATAGCGTTTTGTCTCCGCGCGGCCGCGGAGTCCGCGCGGCCGCGGAGTCCGCGCGGCCGCGGAGTCCGCGCAGCCGCGGAGCGACCAGAGAGAGGTGTTTTAATTTTTTTTTCTAAATTCTTACGGAACCCCGACAGAGGTATCACGGAACCCTAGGGTTCCGCGGAACACACTTAGAGTATAGCTGCATTAGATATTCAACCGAATGTGCCAATGATTGATGAAGGAAGTACAGAGAATACAGAATCTACTGGAATTGGTGATAGAAACATTACTTTAAAAAGAGGTCCTAGAAGGCCGAAGATTCAGAGAGGACATGTTGGCCGCCCTCGTAAAATATACAACATGGTTGAGGTAAAAGAGAGTAGCGACAATGAGTCATCGACAAAAGAATACGTCGACACTGATGATTTTGCTGGAGCTATTGAAACCACGTTAAACGAAGATTTGACATCTGACAAAAAGGCCAAATGGGAGGAAGCGATTCTTTCAGAAATAAGAAGTCTAGTAAATAACGATACGTGGGAAATTGTGAAGAAACCTTCAGATCGTAATATCGTAGGATGTCGATACATGCTGACGACAAAGCTAAATGTTGACAATACTGAGAAAAAGAAGGTCAGACTGGTAGCAAAGGGATACAGTCAGCAACATGGCCTAGATTATAACAAGACATTCGCCCCAGTTGCGAGAATTGCAACTATACGTTTGTTGGTCGCCTTAGCTGTCGAAATGGGCATGGACATTGACCAAATAGATATAAATACCGCTTATCTAAACGGTGATCTGAACGAAGATATTTATATGAAGATTCCAGAGCTGCTAAAAGAAGGTTTAGAGAAACTGAAAAACGCAGATGGTGTTAATTCTGCAGTAGGCAAAAAAGCAGCAAAGATGCTTGAAGATATGAAAGCAGGTGGTGACACCTGTCGTCTAAAGAAATCTCTATATGGTCTCAAACAAGCTGGACGACAGTGGAATATAAAACTGGACGAGAAGCTGAGAGAAATGGGATTGAGATCTACGATAAATTAACCTTGTTTGTATCACAAGCGCAATAAAGGTGGAACAAATCTTTTTGTTGTTGTTTACGTAGATGACATATTGATCGCATCGCAAAAGAGAACGTATATAGATAAATTCAAGCAGAAATTGGCGCGGAGGTTTGAGCTTAAAGACTTTGGTCAAGCAACCTTCTGTCTTGGGATAGATATAAAGAAAGATGGCAACACGTATTTCTTGTCACAAGAGAAGTATATTAAAGATATCCTGAAGAAATATGCTATGGAATCCTATCCAGACTCCAATGGAGATTGGAAATCCTGTTATTAGTGAAAAAGAAGTACTAAAAGGGAAACAATTTCCGTACAGAGAGCTAATTGGAGCGCTCATGTATTTAAGTGTAGCGACCAGACCTGACATCGCTACCGCTACGGCAAAACTTGCGCAGTTTGCAGAAAACCCGCAGGAAACTCATTGGAAGGCTGCGAAGCGAGTTCTTCGATACTTAAAAGGTACGATAACTCACGGTTTGGCGTTTAAGCCGACAGGGTTATGCATACAAGGGTATGCAGATGCAGATTGGGGTAGCTGTGTTATTGATAGACGATCGTTTACGGGTTATTTATTCATTCTAGGTGGCGCAAGTGTGTCATGGACCTCACACAAGCAACGGATAGTTGCAACATCTACCTGTGAGGCGGAATTCGTGAGCTTGGCGGAGGCGATGAAAGAGGCTATATATCTGAATAGTCTATTAAAAGAGCTAGGTTTATTGTGTAAGGTAAGAATGCATGCTGATAACTTAAGTGCCATTTGCCTTGCTGAGGATCACGGCATACATCATGCTAAGAGTAAGCACATTGACATAAGACATTTCTTTGTAAGGGATGTGCTACGCGATAATAAAGATATAACGTTGGAATATTTGTCAACTGACAAGATGTTGGCAGATGTCCTCACCAAACCTTTACCTCGCGTAAGACACGAAATACTAATACGTGCATTAGGAATGTGTGCGCGAAAATAAAGATAGATGCAATTCGTACTGGAGTTGAGGGGGTGTGTTGAAGATATATCACCTCCATGTAGTAATGTAGCCAGCGTTCTGCAACTGGCTAGATAGAATTGTCTATAGTTCACAGTGCTCCATGTTTTGTAATCTTGCTTTCTATACCTTCCTAACCAGAGGCGGCTCGTCATAAAGAGCGCTGGTGCAGTGCACTCCCACGAAAATAGCATAATCTATATTTCTTTATTATAATCCTATACATACATTCTTTCTACTATGCCCATGTATACAATAGCAGTTTACTAGAAAACCATTTCCTACGCGTACATTGGGCGTCAAGTTGTAACGTGTGGAGCGCCAGCGATTGCGCTCCTATGAAACAAAGTTCAGTACGATTTCTAGCACTGTATTCAATGAGTGCGAAAGAGAAATATCGACACAGTCCGACGCGTGAAACAAAAGATTTTGTATGAGAAATTAGCCTAATTTGGAGCGCCGCTCACGCGCGACGTTGCCAAACGGCGCAAGGCGGCCGCGCACGGGAATGCGATCTATGCCTTTGCGCTGTTGCCGATCTTATGTAAACAAACGGTCGGCTCAACTCGGCTTTCAGTAGATTCGCAGTGTTTATTCTAAATAATTATTAAAAATAGTTTGTGCGCGACATTTGTGTTAAAAATGGAACAATACAGTGTATCTTGTTGTATGATAAGCATTGAAAAACGCTTAATTAATTCCATAACTGATTTTCACAAGAAAGTGATAGATGTCTTCGCTCGCCAAAAAGATCGCCGAATGGATTTTCTTTACAAATAAAATAAATGGTAAGCTCTAGTTCTACGTTTCTTTTTTTAGTGAACCCCCACAAATAAATATCACGAGCCGCCTCTGTTCCTAACAATATAATGCTTTACAATATTTTATGTGGTTTAGCTTCTTTATATCTGCAAACCTCCCCAACAGGTAGTACCTATGCCAAAATTAATGCAGAAACCGGGGCCCGGGGTGGCAAACTAAAGGTCCTCTTTAGTCCGCCAGCCCAGGCCCCCGACAGCCTTCGAGCTTAGTTCACCACTGCCTATCTCGGAATATTATACCTAAAAATAATATTATGGCAGTCTCAAATGTTTTTTTTTTTTTCATTTTTTCTTCTTGCTCCACCAGAGGGCCTCGCGGAGTGTATCTCGCCCACACTACATTTAGATCTTGCGCCGCCACTGGCTCAGACCAACAAAAAATGAAAGACGGAGCGCGCCGTACATCAAAAGTGAAGCCACCTTTTTATCTATGTGTGTGTAAAAAGGGTTGTCATTTTTTAAAGTTTTTCCCTATAATTTGGAGAATAATATTGTATGGGTAGGATAATATTGTACGAGTAAGATATTGTTGAGTATGGTATTATAACTTGATTGTTAAGAAGGACTTATATACCGAAACAAAAACAAAAAAAAATACATGGCTATTTCGTATAACTACTATCCATTTACTTTTAGATTCAGTATTACTTGGAAATCTAAAATTTAAATACATAAAAAAAGAAAACAGGAATATAATTACTCGAAATAAGAAATCATAATTTAAATCGATTTAATCGAATGGGAAAATTTAAAATCACATTATGGCAACCCTAACACGTTATGTCACTGCTTTCATTCGTTCATTCATTGAGGTTTTTTGTTCCAAGTAAACTAAAATTCATAGTTCATAAAATTAAAAAATGATTTTATTTCAAGTAAGTACAAGTGAAAAGTGATTCCGTGAGACTTTTTATGTGATTTGCTATTGTTTTTACAAGTTTTTACTACACAGGAAAGCATAATTCTATTATTTTATTGATGTTAACTAGACGACGACTCGTGATGTACTAGGAGCGATGAGCATGGTTTTAGTGTAGGTGTGCTTCACTTTTGATGTACGGCGTGATTTGTCTTCCTTTTTTTGTTGGTCTGAGCTAATATATAACTAAATCGTCATCGTCTGGCACAATAATAATATTTTCTAATGCAAGATCCGGGGGGATATAACTTGTAAATGTCGAGCATAGCTCAGAAACCATATTATACCTACATATAATATGAGAACAGCAACCAATTGTTCTTTTGCCAATGACACACGTACAATAATAGTGAGCGATTGCATGTCGTCCCGATAATGATCTATCTATCACAATGTTTATGTAATATTGTCATTGTCAGGCTCTGACATGCCGGAATTGCAGTTGCCTACGAATCATCCATATAACAGTTCCCTGTAACTCTGTTACGTGTTCATCTGACAAATCAATGATCCCTTATCGAGGATGTGCTCACCGTAATAGCTTCTAGCTTGCTGCCGGCGCTGACTTTGGCTGTCAATTAGGCGTATCGAGTAGGTAGATAAGCGGGGTAGGCATATAAAAAAAACATGTAATAAAACAATTTTTTTTTCAATATTCCGGTTAAAGTCATAAAGTAGGTAGGTACTACCCGGAACCGAACTAGTAAGATTAAATATTTATTAGACTAGGTTAAATATTTTTAATCGCAAAAAAGGTTAGGTTAGGTTAGAACTGCACGAGCCGAGCGAGCAAAGCGAACGGTGCCGCGGCAGCGGCTGGCGAGTGCCAAAAACGACTAGAATATGCAGAAAAACATATTTTAGGCATCGTCTCGTCGCGTCGCGTCTCGTCTCGGTGTGAACTTAGTTAGTTAGGGTTCTGAATACTGGAAGGGTTTCTTTAAACGCCGCGCCTCCGGTGTCCATTATGGGAGCCGGCGATGCCGGCAGTAATGTCATTGCCGGTTCCCAATGGCGTTATTTTAGGGAGCCAGCGCCGGCAGCGGGGCACTCCCAATTATTTATTAGATTATCTAATCTAGGTAATTAAGTACTAATACAGTTTGGGCTTTATTGCTATGTTACCTACAAGGTTTTGGGCGCTCTGATCTACTAGGTATGACCTCAATGTCTCCTCAACACCTACACGTTACATTGAAATTACAGTCTCCTATACAACTGCTCTCCCGTATGAGAATGAACAAGGGCCCGAATACGGAGACGAATGGATATACTTCTACGACGACGAAGGCCACACCCATACCATGAACTTCTCTACTCTACCAGAGGAAACGCGTGGAATGATTTTTGGAGACGCCTACTTTTACTTATACACCAGGTGAGCAACATTTTATTATGAAGTTATGGGGGCCTATTACGAACTTTTAAAAAAGCTGGCAAGTTCTAGGCAATTCATATCCCTGCATGGTTAATTTCGTATTATGACATACATAATTCTGACCGACTTCACACCAATGACTAATAAATCCTATGGACTTGGCATACCTACAAGAAAAACGTGTATACCTACGCTCTACTGAGAGGATAAAATGGCGGTTACTAGAGCAGCCCTTGTCGATACTTCTTTAAAATAACATCGATACTTTTATCGATGTTATTTTAAAGAAGTCTCGATTATTGTTTTCATAATGTCACGGTACAATATGTACGGGTAAAAATACCCCAAGTTCTTTAACATGCATGAGTCTTTCATGTAACCGATAGAGTACCGCGCCGTTAAGTTGTTTGTTGGATCGTCCTTCTTTCAAGGCTAAACCGTAGAACTGGAGGACAGATATACGCTGCTTTATATCGATGTAGTAGTAGTACAATAATATCCGTGCTTATAGTATTATAAGCAACAAGTTTATTTCGTTGCCGGCCCGTTGAATTGGGAACCTCGGACCTTGTTACCTAAATAATTGTGATATACAATTACTACTGTATAACATCTGCACTTTTGTTTACCCATGTTTGCAAATAAATGATTCTGAATTTGAATTTAATAACAGGTAAAGAGCGATAAATCGTCTACTGCGCAAGTCAAACCACGTAGTGCGTCATGTCTCAACTTTTAATGGCACGACTTGTACCTACTTACATTGAATAATTTTTTTATCGACTTTCTTGCTGGCTTGCCATCCCACGGATTCTTTTTACTGTAAACTTATGGTGGTTCCGTCAATGGCACGCAGATGGTAATTTTTAAATGAAATAAATATATATTATTATATGATAATAATAATTAATAATAATAATTTTTAAATGAAATAAATATATATTATTATATGATAATAATATATATTTATTTCATTTAAAAATTACCATCTGCGTGCCATTGACGGAATTATATGATAATAATATATATTTATTTCATTTAAAAATTACCATTAAAACGCGACAAAAATAAAATGATAATAATATCATATAATTTATTATTATCATTTTATTTTTGTCGCGTTTTTTGATCTACATACGCCCTAATACAGAGCTGCAATTTGCAAAAAACGTATGAAAATTTGAATTTCACGGATAACCAGTGAAAAACTTTTTTTTTAATGGTTTTTTTCACCATAATTCATATTTTTGATGCTAAGTTTCTAAAAGGAAAATGATCGAGGGTTAATTATTTAATAAAAAATCAACAATAATTATAATAACGTTATATTAAAGAAATCAATTTTATTCATTTCTGAACAATACAATTTAGTTTGGGTAATTTCTATGGGATATTCTCTCAGTAGATTTCTTCCCATAATATTTGTATCTCAAATTCATGTATACCCCTATTACACTTTTAATTAATAAATATTATTATATCCTTTAAAATCTTTGATAATATTACTAAAATGAGCAATTTCTTTCGTCTGTCTTCTAACTTTCTCCGTCTCTTAATCTTCTTGGACTGTTTTTGACATATGTCCTTTAATTTCTTTATCATTTTAAATGTGTGTACCTGAAATCAAATAAAATTAAGCTTTAATAGATATTGAAGATAAGAAGCGAGAGATATCTCCCAGCCAGTCTCAATTCAATCAATGAGATGTTATCAATTAGATTTAAAAAAAACGGAACTGGTCATACCGGTAAATCTGGCGTAGCGAAGGTGCTAGCGGCTAAATCTGGCGCAACAGAGGTACTAGCAGCTAAATGTGGCGCAGCAGAGGTGCTAGTGACTAAATCTAGTGTAGCGGATGTGCTAGGGGCTAAATCTATGCCACTCCTTGAAATCTCTCCAGGTTGATTTTGAGTAGTAGGCACACAAACAGCTTGGACCTGAAAACCATTATTTACATCACTCTTTGTGTCCATTAAACAACTGTTGCAATTGAGGACATCACCATCATCTATCAGCCACTACACAATCATGTTGGAAAAATTTATAACATGCAATGTTACTTACCAATAAGGTTCGTGAAGGTAAAGCATCGTCACGTAATGTTACTTCATTCAGTGTACAAAACATGATTCTTCAAAGTGAAGAGAACAAAATATGTGAATTGTTTTTGTTGACATCTTTAAATTTTCAACACAGATTGTTACCAGCCAAATTTTATTTTTTCGTTCATCAGGCAGCCTTGAAAATAAAACAAAACCAATAAAGAATCATAAAATAGCATTATCGATAAATATAAAAATGTCTAAATGCACTACTCTATCCCTTCAATAACAAGAAAATCATTTCATGTTGAAAAACTGTTAAAAATAAAGGCAAAAGGGAAAATAAGACTGCTTTACTGTTAAAGCTCTTCAACAAATGCAGAATCTTTTGTTTATCATATAAATCTAAAGATATTTCAGCTGACAATTATGTACGTACTGGTGCAAAGTTATGTTCGGGAGATTTCCGCTTCTTTTGATGCCACATCCGATTACATTGCAATTGGGCATCTTGCTATTGACGATTTCCACTATAGGACCGAGTTTAAACGCAATAACACTGCAAATTACTCCAAAATTTACAATTATAACCACAGCTCAAGAGCATTTGACAGTTGACGTACTCAAGTTTGGTACCAAACAGCGAGAGGATAAAATGGCGACTCGGCCGCAAATAGGTATTCAATGTCTCTAGAAATGTAGAGTTGCCAATAAAGTAACTGTCAAAAAGACTATTGTCCTTTTTCACTTACGCAAAATTATGAAAGTTAAAAAGAGATGGCAATATTTTTATGATTTTGGCGTCGATATGCCTCATATTTGTATAACTGTTTTTTCTATAGTCAAACATTTCAAGTCCATATGATTCATAAGTCAATGCTTCACGCTGGGTAGTTTGTCTATGGCTGGCTCTGCCGTTTCATTCAGAAACACAATGACATAATTTAGTTACGATTTTATTTAAATCACGTATTTTATGAAAAATAATAAATAAAAAATATTCTAGTTACTAAAAGTAGGTGAAAGTATGAACGCAATGTATATTGTGCTACATATATATAATTAATTCATTTAATAATTTTGTGTGTTTGCAAATTGTAACGCGAGATTAAATTTCCGAACGTACTCCACTTGAAATTCAGCTGGGAATTTGACAACTTCATGGACGTTTATTGTTGTCATTGTTGCACGTAGAAATTATTTTTATTTAATTTTAAGTACCTACTAGATTCGAAGTATAAACAAACATATGGCTAGGGATGGATATGGTGGTGAATGAATATACTTACACCACACAACCGTGTGGTGGTTTTCAAGTGTTTTCATCATGATAATATTATTAATAGAGGCAGTTGTTGACATGTGGAATATGAGCTCGGCTATCATTGCATTGTGCTGATTGTCGGAACGGCCAATGGCCTGGCTGATGGCCGAAAGCCTAGGCCAGCAGCTCTCGAGGCTCTCGTTAGGCAGTTGGATCAAGGGCCTGATTCAGAAGGCAGATAAGGCTCGCATTGTGAGGAGGTTCTTGTCTCTGCAAGTCTGCAACCCTAACCACTGGTAGCTTGGATCCTGCTTCCGATACCGGCGGACCTATTTTTATATTTTCAAATGATGTTTTTAATAACTTTTACAAAATATTTAGAAATGTAGAATTGAGTATGAAAATAAATAAACGAGATATTAAAAGGCAGTTGTAATTATTATACATAGTTCAGTGGATGAGAGTTTTCGCCCTCGTCGGCGCCTAACTTATGTTCTGTTGGAAAAGTTGTGGGAGTTTTACAATTTTATCGTTTTTTCGATATTTTTATCACTCAGAAGTGATACTTTCTAGAGTTTCCAGAAACTCAATCGGTACATATTCGTCACACCTAATATTTTTTAATGTTAACTGGATAACGCTCGAATAATTTCAACAAATAAATCTAAAACAATTCACAATCCATTCAATAAAAGCTGCTTCGGAGGAGCTTATATTGAATGGATTGAGAGGTTACTTATTAACAGTTTTAATATGTCAAGAAATGTCAAGCAAAGGTTCGTAGTACGGTATTGCTAGGCAATATTCGGGCAGAAGGCGGCCAGGGACCGCTGTCACGTGACCGCTGACTGGCTTGTTTGACGATTCATAATACGAAATTGCAAGGCAGTTCTCTTTACCTACGCCGTAAACTGCCTGGAAATAAGAGTTCATAATAGGGCTCCTGATGCCCTGATTGTCACGATTGGAATAACGTTGACATACCGCCACACAGGCGAAAAATCAATAAAAGTCGGACATAACCTAAACATTTATGATTATCAAAGGAATAGTGTAAATAAAGATATGCTAAGTAATGAAAACAACATATAAATTATTTTATGACATTTTTATTACATTTCCATGGTAATATCTGGTTCTTCCAACAGATTTAAAACATTTTGGCACATAGGAACCGACTTTTTACTAACTAATTTTCTTAGTCCTGTTATGTAAGGATCGGAAGGCACTAAAAGTCGTTTGTAGGTGTCTTCCATAGCCAATTGCCTAGAAAATTTCCTAGAAAATCGCTCCCTGTAGTTTCTTACGTCCTTATTCCTGCTTTCTTGCGCATCTTCACTCAATAATCCTCTGGCTATTTCGCATTTTTCTATTAAACTTGACCCATGGATAAGTATTTTGTGCAGTGTGGTTGGCATATACTTAGTACCATGGGTAATTCCATACAAAAACAGCAGCTGTTTTGGTGCAAAATGACAAAAATTAAATAGACAATTTTGTTAGTGTCGCGTAGGGTCGCATAAAATAATGGTTGTATATGAAAAAGCAAACTCTGTAGTTTCTAAAATTGTTAATATCAAAGCCGGATCTATCAGGAAGTTGTACTTTACCTCTTTGTGAAGTTAAAAAGTATGCAAAAAAATAAAAGGTCGTAGAAATACTGATTTTATTAAAAAACAATCAAACATTTCTATCAAAAATAATTATTAAAAAATAGGTTGTTACCTCCAGGAAGGGAATCCATTGCAAAAACCAAAACTTTCTCAAAGAAAATGATGAATCATCCAAGACCGAGACGCGTAGATGACTCAGCGCTCCCGCTACCTGCGCGGCTAGCGTGCATTGTTTATCGGATTAACCGATAAGACTGGTTTTTACCTGCTTGCGACTTTTATTGATTTTTCGCCTGTGTGAGCCGGCAGGTTATCAGTTAAAATATGTATAATTATGAAATTCTACCTAAATGATTTTATTTCTGTAGGTAATTAAGTTAGGTAGATAATAAGTTTTTAATTTTGACGTCAATCTTATGTAAAAAACTAGATGAGGTCGGTGTTTCCTATCCGACTACTTTGTCTGTCACTGTCACTAACGAGACAATACAATTTTAATTGTTATCGGCCTTCTATAGGCCAATCAACAGTTGAGCGGAGAGACAACGAAACGTCAGAGGTCAGTCTCTTTTAAAGTCCAGAAATAATCTTGGTCAGATCATGTTAGGACCATGTAGATTACCTAGTGTCAGTGGGTCTTTTGAGGAAAGAACGACAAAGAAAGAATTCACCTGTCCGGCCAGTGCACGAATTTGTCAGTAGGAATCTTGTAGCTCAACTCAATGGCGTACCTAGGTAGGTAACAGTTGTTCTTATACTTATTTCTGTTGTAGACGGAACACTGAACCAGAACAATTGGAAATTCCCGAAGACAATCAACTATTCACAAGCCGATACTTTAACTCATCCAATGACATTAAGGTTGTGACGCATGGTTGGTTCTCAGACGAGAAGACGGAATGGCTTCAGGAAATAAAGGATGCTTTCTTGAAAAAATACGATTTCAACGTCATTACCGTTGATTGGAGCGAATTAGCAAAAAATCCGGCTTATCCATGGTCAGCATTTAGTACTAGATATGTGGGGAAGAAAGCAGCAACACTGTTAGACTCTATTGCAAGAACCTATCAAGTAGACGGAAAGGTTATGCATTTAATGGGACACAGTTTAGGTTCACATGTCATGGGGTATACAGCATTATTTTCAAACCAAAGAATACATAGAATCACTGGTAAGTAGAAACCCACCTAATACTTGCTTAGCTATAACATTCGGTTAGGGCAGGCCAACGACATTTAGGTACATAATAAATATACTTATAATCCTCAGTTACAATCGTAAAGCCCAAAACACACACAGAGCGGGTGCGGGGCGGGAGCGGGTCGGGCGCGGGAGTACGGCGGGTATAATAATTTGTAATTCAAGGAATTATATGGATGTCAACACAAAGAACGCGGGCGCGGGTCGGGCGCGGAGCGGGACCCGCGCCCGCCACCCGCCGACACAACAGCGCGGGGCGGGAGCGGGTCGGGCGCGGGAGTACGGCGGGTGTCATAAATTGTAATTCAAGGAATTATATGAATGTCAACACACAGAACGCGGACGCGGGTCGGGCGCGGAGCAGGAGCCGCGCCCGCTGACACAACAGCGCGGGACGGGAGCGGGTCGGGAGCGGTTGTGCTATTCTGTAAAAATATCTCCGTGAAAACTAAGTGTAGTAAAATATCAAAGTGAGCTTGGAGTGAACTGTCACTGGCTTAGCATCAGTAGGTATCGATGACAATGACTCACTCCACTCTCACTTCACCTAAGTTTTCAAGGTAAGATGGTTACAGAATAGCAATGTGGGTGTAGCGGCGTTACATTCGTTGCAATACACGTATCGATGATATTCTCCATATTGATGTTTTTTTTTATTAATGTCAAGAACCTACAACTTTTTCCATTTTCGCGTTCTTCTCTTTAAAATAAGTAAAAAATAATAATTCTTCGTCCGTGTCAGAATCACCCAACATTTTCACACTGCAACCGCTGTCGTCTGTCAAAGTACAACCGCGCCCGACCCGCTGCCGCCCCGCGCCCGCGCTCTGTTTGAACACGATGAACCGCGCGACTCACGCGATGAAACGACCCGACCCGCTCCCGCCCCGCTCTGTGTGTGTTTTGGGCTTAAATCTTTTTGGGGCAGACATAAGTACATTATGCAGGTTCGAAAATGTGCCTACTGTACACCTTTGTATAATTATTTTAGTTAGTTATGCACCTATATTTGATACAAATTGTGTACAACACATGGTTGCATACTCGCAGGGCTAGATCCCGCTCGACCTCTCTTCGAGCTTCCCTTGATGGCACCAGATTATCGTCTAGAAAAAAGCGATGCTGAGTTTGTGGACATTATCCATTCCTGTGGTGGAGTTTATGGGTACTGGAGAAGCCATGGTCATGCTGACTTTTACCCAAACAACGGGCGAGCGAGGCAGCCCGGCTGCGAAGGGGCGCAACAAGTAATAGGTAAGAACAGATTGAAAAAATATAAGACAAAATCATTATAGATACGTAAAATAAGCGTATCTTATCGAAGAACAATATAAATTACTTCAGTCAGCCACTACAGTATGCAAGGGTAAACACCGTTGTCACTCAAACCATGGGTAGTTGACTTAAATATAAAATAAATGACCCAGTAACAACAAAGAAAAAACCTTATTTTACTAAGATTAAGATTCTAAAAAGTAAATATCCGTCACTGTCCCGATACTCATGGCTACGCGCTCGAGAGAGCTGCGAACTGCTGCGCTGACGGCCGGTCATGTAACGCCCCGCCCGCCCCCGCCAACCGCCGCCCGCCTTGTTGAGACGCAAGTTCGTTGCCCTTGCGTATAGGGTGAAATATTCTTGAGGAAAAATGTAATTTTCTTTAAAAATAAAAAGTTGTTTTTTTTCATTGATTTTACGTTCTATAAATGAAACCAAACCACTGGTTTCAAGGATAACGGTGTTATACTAACACCCTGTATAGAATGTATGGAAGCGAAATCTGTCTATAAATCACATGAAACATAATATTATTATTAATTTTCAGAGGGTTGTAGTCATGGACGTTCAACACTATTTTTTGCCGAATCTATAGACTCCAAAATTCCTTTTGTGGCATATCCATGTGAAAATTGGGAGAAATTTGAAAATGGCCAATGCAAATGTAAAGAAAACTCTGTTGTTATGGGCTACCCTGTTTCAACAAACATTCGAGGAAACTACTATCTTTATACGAATGGCGAACCTGAATTTGCTCGCGGTGAAGACTAGAACTGGACCCTAACTACAATTTGAAGAAGACAAAGTTTTTCCTAAAAATCGGAATCTGGGAAGTCAATGGCTCTGCCAGGAGACTGGGCAAAATTTACGTAATCAATAAGACATGTGATACATTTATAGGATCGTATATTATATGGTACTTAATCATAACTGGCGCGAAATGTAGGTGTACTACAGGTACACCTCTGCCTACCCCGCCCCTTCGGGGAATACAGGCGTGATATCATGTTTTATCAATCCCTTTTTATTATTACGACACCATCAAAATCTGACCCTGACAGTTTAAGTATAGAAAAAGTACCTATCTACCTACAAGTTCCATTTCTTAGATAGAACTTCCTATATAGCGTGTGTCAGAAATGTATGGTCATATTATTATTTTAGGGTGTTTTTCTATGAGACCAAAATCGTAATCGCGAGAAAAAAATATCATCTGCCCCATATATTTGGGTAGAGTAGGTATTGAAGTTTTGTATGGGACAGCCGAGTGTCATTGACTCTGGCAGGGCCACCATCAGGGATTTTAATTTTGATTACACAAAAAATTAGTCTCTAATTACTAATTAGTCGAAATTTGTCGCCAAATATCAGAATTAGTCGGTCACTGGTTCAAAAGATTTAAGGGTTTATAGGTGGCCGATCTGGAGTCACAACCAGCCAGCAGCCAGCCAGCAATCTGGATCCAGCAGGGCCACATTTATATTCTCAAAAACTAGGACACCTAGCGAAGATGTGTTTTCTTCATCAATCTTTTCCAACGGTATAGAAAAAATAAAATTGCACAGCAAGCACAACTTAAGACCCGCCGTAGTAAAAAAATCGTAGTTGTATGTCATGCCGTTTGAGAGGTACAGAAATTTGCTAAACGTTAACCCAGCGGCATCTTGAATAATTCTGAAACCTCAAGACGCACAAATTTCATTTTTCATTTTTTGGGCACAATTAGGCACAAATGTGATCTATCTAAGTAGCTAGCTTGTACTCAGCTACGACCACCGGTTAAAAAACATGTCGCTGGGGTAACGTTACTCCAGCGGAATTTGTTTTTCGTGAATATCTTTGGATCGGCTGGACGCACAAATTCTAAATTTCGGGCACATTTACACGAGCTGGGGTACTAATTATCTGTCAAGCCGAAATCCTGAAAGCGACAATATTCCACTGCCGTAACGCACACGCACATTCTACGTAGCAGTGGATGACTGACTTCATACGTGCGTCACTGGCAGCGCAACTCGCGGCAGAGTTGTGAAACCTTTAGTCGGACAACTTGTGAAATACCGACCATAAAGTTGTAATACTTTTGTTGGCAGCGTTGGCGAACCGGTGGCGCCGCCATGGTGCCTCAGTGAAATATGGTCCTAGGTATCTTATTAATTTTGTAATTTGGCGGCTGCGCAGCCTCATCACACGAGCTAAAAAAAACAGGTTGATTGTACAATTTCAACATTAGTAACCAGAACCAGATTTTTGAGCCCGGAAATATTTATTGTGAAACGTTCCGAGATTAATTGAATGTCCAATTCAGTGATTAGCCACTGTCAGACTATGAATACCTACCAACATTTTTAATCACTTTTCATCAGGGTTTTCATAACAAAATTATAAAAAAAAATTAAGAGAAAAATAAAACAAAATGTTTATGAGATTCTTATTGTATATTATAGTTTAAATAATATACTTCACTACAGCATAAACAAGTATTACTGTTCTTTCTTCACGTATAAATACTTCTTATTATCAAAATAAGGAACTTTATTTCAAATCTATACGTTTTGGAACTGAGAAGAACCTATAAATAAAGAATGGGCGTATTGCGTAGATACATGCATAGGTACGTAACAAAATATTATGCTTAGTCGGACACATAATAAAAAAATGTTTTTCTAAGACGGCAGGTCCTTTTCTTTGAAATCTGTAAAAAAAAAAAAAAGTCTCATTAAAAAGGATAAACGGAACGAATTATTTCCAACGAAAAGTAATTACATCAGAACATAATCATTATACTTCATTATGCCTCAGTCGGGAAAAGAAGACAAAAACATTGAATCATCATTGAATCAATTAAAAATAAATGAAAAATCTTAAATAATAAAACAAATATTACCTACATTCCATAATAGAGATAGATATTTTCCTCGGACGGTAAACGCCGGCCGGGAGACGCCGACAGTTCTTTGCACTGTGAAAAACAAATAACATTGGTTACAGTCGTTGCATTCGCATCAGTTTGATAAATAGTTGAATATAATTATTGAAAAACAAGTCATTACAGGTTCCTTTCAAAATTTATGATTGTATAATGATATGAATATTTTAAAAAAAAATATATATATAACGACTTTTTCTTCAAATCTTATCAGATTTCAATGGTTATGCTTCAGTATGCATCAGTCGGGAAAAGAAGACAAAAATGAATGAATCATCATTATTATACAATAAAAACGCAATTATTATAAGTAATATCTGTCTCGATTTCAATACGCACCTTGCCCAAATCATCCAGTCACATATTAATTGTTGTCAAGGCTTCGATGCTGGCCATCTGACAAAAAAGTAAAACGAATTTTCATAAATGTCCTTCCGAGAGGCTTCATGAAAAAAGAAATAATTTTAAAATAATTATTGTTTTTATTAATTTCATATTAGGGTAGTAAAAATGACCAACAAATCTTTACAACTGGAATTGAATCTAGAATCTATATCTTATAACAATAAAAATATTATTTGCGAAAACCATAATAGCAGGGACTAGATGGAAATATTTTCTTATCCAACATAGAAAATTAATGGAAACATTTTGATTTAATAGTTACCTGAATAAATGCCACGGCGGATCTAGCTAAAAACTGAAACCTGTGAACATAATAACAACAAAATTAGCGTCTAATTAGATTACATAGATGTTTTAAAGTAATTTGTACTGGAAGACATTACAGTCAGCATTTTAAATAATTAATGAGTTTAAAAAAGTATAAGAATTTAAAAAATACTTGCTGTTTATTATACTTGTTACAAATTAAAAAAGAAAAGAAATACTAAAGATTAATTAAGAACTAAAGTTAGTTCTTAAAAATGTATCCTATCCAAATTCAGAGGTATTTTTTTATGCTGACTGTACGCATATAAGTAGAATGACATTATATCGTTAATAGTAGGTATTTTCTGAATCTATTTATGTAAATTATTAATAAGTACAGTATTTGTTCAATCAAATACTGTATTGAATAGAATATTGTTTATTTTCCTTTTTTAGCATCAACATAGAATAAAGTTCAGCAATGCAAGAATTGTGCTGTCACAAGGATGTTAAAAGGTAAATATGGCAACAGGTAGGTAGACAAGAATCTGCAAAAAAAACACGTCAGAGTGCAACCGCAGATATCATTGAGTATTATGTGATCAGCTCTTTCCTTCCTTGGTGATATTGTATACCAATAAAGGGAAATCTGGTACTATATTTTTTTTTTTTCAAATCTTGTAGTACCTAACCTCAAAAGCGAGCGGAGCAAGTACGGGAGTAGCAGGTTTTTTTTCACGGTTTTGGTGTGCATCCAACCGGAGTTAATGGTTTCTTAGGAAAGTAAATTATACTTGATGCGAAGGGTCGTCTATCGGTTTAAAACATTATAATAAATGTGACATATTTTCAGATCTGGTTATTAACTGATAAGTGTTTTACGGTTAAGCTACAGATCATGCATATCAACCTTGTTTTCAACAGTTTATAGAAGCATAAATGTAAATTATGGGAATATTTTTAGAGCCGCAATTTAAATTGCTTAGCACTAATAGATAGTACAATTTAATATCCGGATAAGATTCACGGCAGAAAATAATAAAATGATGTAGTCAATGTACAACAAAACTTCGAGCTAATGTTTAAGAGTCCATAATACCTCAGCACAAATTCACTCCTTATCTCGCTCGCACGATACTGCACGCAGACTGAGTGAGAGCAGCCTGCTGAGCGGAGGAGAGAAGGCTCCAAGGCGCCAATCTTTTAGGTAATTTCTTTTAAAAGCGAAAACAATGGTAATTGAAAAACAAAAATATAGTATCTGCTTTATAGTTAGTTCAGTTATGATGCAAAGTTTCATGATCTAATTTGAAGTATTTTTTGACTATGCGGTTTATTGTTAGGTTTGCGTTTCGAGGTGACTTTGGATTTTTTTATCGAGAAAATTTTAAGGAATCCTGTTTTCATTAAACATAGTAGGTACTTAGCATTTATTTATTTCAAAATTAATGCTGCAGTATTTTCGATATAACGGAGGATCATGCTAAGCAATTTTGAGGTATAAAAAACTCTAAAATTGCAAAAATTTCTTCATATCCTGAAATAAAATATCGGTTTGACAATGGTATTATTCAATTCTATCTTAGCGTTAAGGCTAAAATTCGTTATTTTTATGAATGAAAGATTTAAAATTCGATAGGAGAAAAGGCCCATCAGGTATACCTACGCCTGTTGAAACAGCTTAGCTTATATATCAAGTAGGAATATTATGTAATTAGCATTAAGTAAAACGTATTATTCCAGTATACCTACTTTAAGCCCGATTTATATTGGTCAAGGACAGTGGCGAGTGCAGGTACAGTCGCGAGTGGCGAGCGCCTGGACACTGTTTCCACTACAGCGAGTAAAGTGGCAGGTCTCCGTCGCGGTGGACGAGAAACGTCACAAAAAAAAAAAACAGTATACGCGTCTCGTCCTGTTGCCGGTCAGGGACACTGTACTTACTAAAATTGACTGTTTACACTACGCCAAGTGGCGAGTCAAGTATCGCGCGGGAGACTGAGCGGGGCGTGCGATGGCATGGGTGTCACTTACCCAAAAAATAGAAAGCGATTCTATTTGGATCCACTTGCAAGCCAAGTTGACTCGCTACTGTCCTTACTCACTGTACTTATCAACTTCGCTAACACTTGACAAATGAGACTTGCAAATCGGGCTTTAGACTCGCATATTTGGGCAAAAATGTTGTAATTTCTCGAAACAATAGGTACAATATCTGTTACCGCTAACGCGTTCAAACCGACAGTATACACATTATAGAGATTATTCTTCTAAAACTTTTGGTTAGCATGGCCTCCTCTTTAAAAATCAACTCTTCTTTCATCTTTTTGAGGTACGGTATTTTTTAATCCGTGCACCAGCACCAATTTGGAAATAAAGAAATGACTGGCGTAGATATGTTCGTTCTAAGGGCTGAATCTGTTAACCTCTTTTATATCCGTTTCGCAGGTTATTGGGTGGTCTTTCAGCACATTCTTGAGCAAAGATGTGAAAAATTTGTATATTTATATACCAGATTTCGTTGGTAAATGAGCGTGGATAATTTGCAGAATAAAGCTTCCTCACTTCTGCGGTAACATAATTATTGTTAATTATTCTGCAACTTATTTCTAAACGTGCTTTAAATACAGCACACACAACGTTTAAATCTACTTCCGGTTATTTCTGAAGACGTGTTGCATTTAGTTCATAACTTACCAGTTAGTTACTCAGAGATTGCCGCAGATTTTCAGATAGAGATATACTAGTTGTCTTCGATGAAGCAAATGTGGTTTCTTATTCTGCTCTTGAAGTAATCCTCCTCCTTTTCAATGTTAAATTAGAACTGCTAATTTATACTGAGGAAAAAATATTAAGCAGTGCAGGAAAACTACCATAGAACCCTCTACTACGGGCACGTAGTTACCAATATTTTCAAAAAATCGTAAATCCTTATGACATCGTTATAGTAAGACGTTAAATATTTTTACCTCGAAAGGGAATAAATCGCCAGGAAATCATTAAGTAATAATTACACTAGTGAAATAAAGTATATTGAAGTTTCATACTGTAACTTTAACATTAAATAAGAAATGATTAATGTAGCAAAAAAAATCGATTTAACTTTCCTCGAAAGGAGAGGAGAGGAGAGGAAAATGCGTTTAGCAAGCATTGAGGAATCCAAAAACAACCAAATTCAATATAGTTCACGGGTCCAATGGCAAAAAGGTCTGAGAATACAACTTCAGCAGTATGGACTATAGAGCCGGTAGTGCGTTGTTCTGTTCTTTCCAGTTAAAAAAACATGTTCCAACACTAATCAATGATGGCGTGAAACGTCGAAGTGAACAAGAAAGATGGACAAAATTACGAAACTATAAAAGTTAATATTAGCCCGAACCTTTGAATTTCATCCATTACACATCTTTTCATGAAAGAATCTCATCCAAAACCTGGATTTTTTCAATTTGGAAATAAAGGCAAGAATGCTTTTAGAAACGAATTGTGATTTTGAGGACGATAAAAGATGTTTAACTACCGTCAATGAAGTTTATTTTTGCATAACACAATAGGCAGGCTTAAAAAAATCAAGTGACGAGTATGATGTAATCTAATCGAATCGATGTAAATCGAGGATTTTGTTTATCCTCGTTGTCATCGGGGACCAAAAACCAACCCTAATGTTAGGGTTAGGTCTAGGATTGCCTTATTCTTTTTCATCTTTTGAACAAAAACAAAAAAGGCACATCATTTATAAGTAGATTCTGTAGGAATCCTTAGTTCAAAAAATCTGCAAAAAAAATCACTACCGTCAATTACATTCCGCCGTTTTGTCAATAAGACTTCTTTGGGTTGCTTCGTCGCTGTGTCGGAACGGAACTACAGCAACCTACTTATAGTTGACTTGATATCTAGTCTCCACATCCTTAAGTTATTTTGCTGACCAAGTTTTCCATTGCCGGTGAAGAGGAATCATAAAGTCTGGGCAAAATTGTTATATGAACCAAATTTAGTGATGTGGTTAAGATATTTTTAAAGTACCGAGATACATAAAGAATGTTAATCCTGAAAAAAAAAGAAGCATATGTAGCAAATCAAAGAAAATTGCTATTTATTGCGATTTTCTTAATCTACTAACATTTTAATAAATTACAAAAGTATAATTTCTTTTAATTTAAAAGTGTAAGGTCTAATTTTGATGTCGTCTAATATTTACTAAACCTCTATGAGTAAGCTTAATATTTGTACGGTAACAGGTGAATGTGGTAATTGAACTCGTGACATGATCTCTTGCTTGTTAGTTCCCGAATAGGACATTGGGCTTTGACCCCTAATTATTTAATTAGCTTGTTAATAAGTTTGTGTTCACTAGCCTGTACGACAGATCACCCCCGTATATCGTAACACCCCGCCTATATCCCCCGAAGGAGAAGGCAGGCAGAGATGTAGTACACCCACACTTCAATCAGTTATTTTTGCCCATGTATACGACCCGACCCTATTCGTACCATTAACTGGGCAAAAACCCAGACTCCGGGCTGTTAATGAGAAATTCTTAATTTTGCGTAATTGTTTAAGACTGACAACAGATAAACCGCGGTCACTGTCGGATTGCATAGAAAAAAAAGAGAAGCGCGAGGACATAACGCTTGTAATTTATTGCAAAATAAGAATCAATTACCGATTTATTAAAAAATTTGTTCAATAAACGAAAATTAAAAACAACCAAGTTCTGCATTCAAATAAGACGTTCTTGTTATTAATTAAAATACCAACGTTCGTTGATATTTAATACAGATATTTTGGATTAGCACTCAAGGTAACAAGTTAGTTTACCGTTACTTTGTATCGAGATTTTTTCAAAACGTGTTTTAGTAAAAACCCTGAGAAAAATATTCAAGATTATCTAACATAATTATATTTTTTCCGCTAAGTACCACAAACTATATAGATTTGGCAATTTTTTGTTTAAGTCAAGCCTTGTTTCACCGTTTGCCTGTTGTCAGGGCCTTAAGTATATTCTATGCCAGCAATTGCCCCTCACAGTGCGGCCAGAGTCCAATATTCCCCTCTATGTTTTCTTTCACTTAATATGTAGGTACCCACCACTGTTTGTATAGTTATATACTATTATAGATTCTATTTATTATGTAACTATACATACAGTACAATATTATATCGGATAATACCTACATTTGCCCACACGGCTACACATCAAATGTATAGCTTGATGTGAAGTTGTGTGTACATGCCAGCAGGCGTAGCATGGCGCTTGCTATCTCTACGAAGAATAGACATAGCTTTTTCTATACAAAGTGACAGTTCGTTTCTTCATTTTTGACATCCACCGTAGAAATCTTTCTACAATCTGTCATTTTGTCTTTCATTTCTAACGATCTTTGTCTACGTCTTTTTGTAGGTAGACTATTGCGGAAGAAAGTTTTCTATCCTTACTGTCAAAATCACGCTGACAACCGACAATCCTATGACAAAACCGACAAAACAAAGAATCCTGAGTCGAATTATGTAAAAGAGTGAATTTCGTAAAAAGTTTACGACAAAACGGTGCTCATGCTACGCCTGCAGCAGGCGTAGCATGAGCACCGTTTTGTTGACGGAAGAGTAGACAAAAATTACGTTTCCTGTAGACAGTACGACGGCAGCAAAGTAGAAAGAGTCAACTGCACTTTCCACGAAATTCACTCTTTTACATAATTCGACTCAGGATTAATTCCAAATCGTCATTATTATTTCTGAAATTTTATTTTATTAAAACTTCATAATGAATTTAAAACTTTATTAAAAAATAATTATTTTCAAGGTTCTACTTTTATTTTTATTTCCATATTTTCTTTTATTTTATTTAATAATTTTTTAGGGTTATTCCCATATAATTTTAATTCTTTGTTTTGTCATAGGATTTATCGGTTGTCAGTGTGATTTTGACAGTAAGGATAGAAAACTTTCTTCCGAAATAGTCTACATACAAAAAGACCGAGACAAAGATCGTCAGAAATGAAAGACAAAATGACAGATTGTAGAAAGATTTCTACGGTGGATGTCAAAAATGAAGAAACGAACTGTCACTTTGTATAGAAAAAGCTGTCTATTCTTCGTAGAGATAGAAAGCGCCATGCTACGCCTGCAGATGTCAGTTTTATATCTGCAACTTGTGTCAACAAAGTGTCAAAAACCTTCCGATTACCACGACCTGAATGTGTTTTACTGACTGAACTCTTCTAATTTTGATAGTTATATTTTAAGAAAATTATTGTATTTAAAATTATAAGTATGGCTAATAAGTAATATTTTTACCATATTGGTCTGGACTGGAAGGGATAGTAGTTTTTAACATAATTATCATGAACTGCATTATAAAAATATGCAAATTATTTATAAATGTACATCTCAACAAACATGCACATTAGCCATTACATTCAATGTACTTACCAATAATGTTATACATACTCAAAAATCCTTCAGTGCTAATTTTCTTTTGAACGAACATAATAATTAAACCAGAAATAATAAATTATGGAAATTCACAAAGTAAGGGTCAGCACAGACCGCGACGTGAAGCGACTCGGCGCTGCGCGCACTTTTTAACAACTATCGAACGTATTTTCTTCACGAAAAGGTATAATTTCAGTGCGAGGGTTGACACGTGTCAAAGCACGCTGAGATGCGCGGGGCTGCGCAGCGCGTGTACCTTATTGTGTACTAAATAAATTCGATATTGTATCGGATCATAAACAATTCCGCGTAGCTTCACGTCTCGGTGTGAACTGACCCTAAGATTTTGCATAAAAACTTGGAAAATAAAACAAAAGCCAAAGAAAATTAACGCTGTCAATGTAGGTTGAAATAAAACAGTAGTTCCACTACTACAGCAAGCTGATATAAACACATTGAAGGTTTACATGTTAATAGACAACTTAAATCTCGGTCATCCCCTTTTTACTATACCTGTAAGGGATATATCTGATAGTCGCCAAAGCATCCTATTGCAAAGCAGCGCATATATTAGCTTTGTATCGTCAGCGCACCCCCTAACAATAAAGCTGTACAATATGGTAAAATCCTCCTTACGCAAACGCTGCCTGAAGCCGGTTCTCCCCACGGCTTACCGCGAATGTCCTTACGCGATTACGTTACGCCATGATACACATCTCCCGAAGTTTTAAGTGACCCAGATATAATTATCCCACCAAAAACTTAAATGTGAAACAACGGGAGCCCCGTTCTTTCGGTACGTTGGAAGTACAGGAAGCCGACAGCTTCAACGATAAAAGAATTGAGATAATGAATGCAGTGTTCTATGGAGGTGCAAGTTTATTAAATTCCTTGCTATAAGCAACTTGGAAAGTTATCAAAGTCGTCTGTAACTGTTAAGATGCACTGATACTTTGTCATATGCTACCTAATCGCGTAACTTATTTTCGTAACCGGTTAAGACTAATTTGTTTCATTTTGACAGTTCATCAACATTCTTTGCGCTATGTTGCAGAAAGCAGATTTTTTTTCGAACTTATGAAGCACTTGGATGGAAACACTGTGGATAAGACTTGTTTCAAACCGATTCTGATTAATCGTGTATTACGCAATTAGGATGCAGTTTCGAAAGAAGTACTAGTAATTCGTTAACTCATTTCTTTTTCTTAAATTTTTCTTTTCTGGTTTGAAAAATGAGGATATACTTTTATAAATAATGGAAAACTGAAACGACAAACTTAAAAAAAATCAAGTAATAAAAACTAAAACCCAACTACGACTTAAAAGGTATAAACAAGACACCAAAGACAGACAAATTAAAAATCCGGAGTCACATGTGTTAGGGCATAAATCGAACAGATTACGTGTGACTCCGGATTTTTAATTTGTCTGTCTGTGGTGTCGTTGTTGGGTTTTAGTTTTTATAACTTGATTCTTGTTTTTAATTCTTTTGGGGTTATACGAGTAATATATATATTTTCGAAATGTGCTCATTAAGCCCTTTCATTTGATACCCAACATGGTACGATTAAACCATTTTTTTTTTTAAGTTCCTTACTTTATGTCCTCTAGAGGGCGCCATTTTTAATTTAATGTGACTTCACATAGCCTATAACCAGCGGACAATCACGACGCTTCTAACCATACCTCATTTGTCAATTTGTGATAAGTGGTTTGGAAGATAGGAGGGAACAGATGAACATACATACATACATACCGGTCAAAATCATAACCCTCCTTTATTCTTCGCCGTAGTCGGGTAAAAATTAAACAAGAGAGCGCCTGTAACGTAAGACAAAAGATAGGCTTAAGCCGTCAGCTAGCAGTCAGGCTTTTTGATCATGTTGGCTATTTCACTAGGAATGAATGTCTAAAGATAAAATAAAAAGTAAGTGAACAGAGAAATAAACAATAGTAAATTTTTAAATTTCCATTCACCTTAGAAAGCTTTGAATTTTTTTAATAAACGAAATGTGCGATGGGAACTTTCAGTCATTCCGACGTGTGGACACTCCATAAAGAACTTCGCGATATTTACATGCATAACACAATTGAGTGAAAAACAAGTGGAAGTAGAACTCGCGCCTTATGGGGTCCGAAAGGAAAAACTTAACTTTGCAGTTGAAAAATAACTTTTAATAGAGAGAGAAGTGGAACTCTTTAACTTTGCAGTTGGAAAAATTATTCTCCCATACATCGTTCTACATAACGGTCGATGCTCTAACTGCAAATGCAAGTTTGTAATCGCAAAAACATATATTTATTGTGATATTAGCTGCGCCCCGCAGTTTCACCTGCGTAAGTCTCGATCCCGTGGGAATATCGGGATAAAAAGTATCCTGTCCTATTCTACGTCATGGTCTACCCATGTGCCAAATTGTCATATAAATCCGTGCAGCCGTTTTAGCGTAAAAGTGTAACAAACAAACAAACTCACTTTCGCATTTATAATGTTAGTTAGGATAGTTAAGAACTAGTTAGGATAACTACAAATTATTTGAAATTATCAATTTTTTCCTTTGCTTGTACACACAGCTTCATATCAAGCTATACTTTTCCAGTATAAGCTTACCTCCCATTGTTGGGAAATCTTATACATTGCGAGATCATCTTATACTGGAAATGTATAGCTTGATATCTAAATATCAAGCTATACTTTTCCCGTGTGTACATAAAGACGTTGCTTCTTGCCAAATATCAATCTTCTAGCTAGGTCAACGGGAAGTACCCTATGTTTTGATTTATTTGCGAGTGTCAAAATATGCAACATAAATGACCGTAATTTTTTATTGTAATTTGATATCAATTTCAAATCTACCTCCATGCATTCCTGTGAAAAAAGGTCTAAACAGACAGACGGACAACAAAGTGATCCTTTATGGGGTTCATTTTTTCCTTTTGAGGTGCAGAACCCTAAAAAGAGCGAATGTTCATTTCTATGGCATTGCCTGTGCCGTCACGCCGTGTGAACATTCCGATATATATAGAGCCGTAACCATCTAAACAATTTTCTTTTTGTTATATTATCCATTTGTCATCTAAAAAGAAAATACACTAGTGTTAGTAGCTTTAAAATGTCACGCATGCTAGGAAGAGTTGGGTATTTCACCCCACGTGGCTATCTAAGGGGTCATTGCCAGGTAAAAAAAAATGCTTATACTCTTCTGGGTTACCGAATGATTTCTGCTCATAGTAACCTGGGGGCCTAGACAAAATATCTTTTCAGTAAGCGTTAACGCCAACGGAAAGATCAAACTGTATGGAGTTGACAGCAGCAGTCACGTGACATCTCTAAAACTAATGTCAACTCCATACAATTTGATCTTTCCGTTGGCGTTAACGCTTACAGAAAAGGGATTTTGTCTATAGCCTCTGGATTCGCAACGTTAACGGCACAGACAGAATATTAACAACATTATCATGCAATGTTATTTAATTATTTCCATCGTATTAAAGACACAACGGTTCGAGGACACCAAGGATCCAACGTAATGGACACTTTAAAAAAAAAAGACTAAAGTCGCCACTAATGGATGGGCACGTGTTTACGAACCGACCGCGACAAATGTAGCTCAACCTCCGATCGCCCCGGATCTAGGGGGGGGGGGCAAGCGGGGACACCCACCCCGGGCGGTTTCAGGGCGCCAAAATCATACTCGAATATCGAGTACCTACAAATGGTGCGCCTGTACGCAGTGAGTGGTGACAATTTACGGGGAGCAAGGAGATTGTACGCTGCGCCAAATAATCTGAAAATGTTACGCAACCGAGGTGTGATCAACCCGCAAGTGCCAGGACTGCAATTTCAGTAACTACATATATTTTGTTTGTTATTTGCTAGGTTAGTAGACATGAGTCAAATTTCTATCTTCAATAGGGTCGAACGAAGACAAATTTATTTCTTTTTTATTAATCTGCACTTACTGTGTACCTATACCCCATTTGAAATAAGATTAGATATTGAAACAAACCTTTATACAGTCCGTTCAACCGATTTTGACTTCTATTCCGTAGGCATAAGGATGGCATTAAAAGAAAAAAAGGTTACACACATTTTTGCAATAGGGGGAATGAACTCTGTTAAAGATGCCGCCGCTTCAGTCCGTGCCGCCTTTGGAACGCAATGCTCGGACCGCGCTCATAACAGGGTTTTTCAAACTACGTCATGCGTCTTACTATTGAATTTTTTTATTTTTTTTTTATTACTCAAATGTTCATAAATACCTATCTTTTTTTTATGAATGTGTAGTAGTCATTGGATACATGAAGTGGGCTGCGGATGAAAGACGATTAAAATGCCACGGTGTATAAAGCCTTTTCACAGTTGGGAAATAAAATATAATACAAGTGATTTTAGTAAAATGTTAGTATATCAGTTATTGGAAGTTTAGCACTACATTTAAAGCAGCACTATATTCCTTATAAGGGCGCTATAAAAAAATTGTACACCTAAGTATTTACAAGAAAAAAAAAAATATCTGTTATTATTCAAATTGATTTCGAATTAGGTACTGTGAATTGGAAACATTGTATCTTGAACTCTTGAACTGTATGGTGATGATGGATTCTGAATAAATATGAAATAGATAGGTACGACTTTTTTATATAAAGGAAAATTCCCAAAAATGTAGGGCAGAGAACCCAGAGTCGATAGACAAAATCTTATGTAGGGCGAAAGGGGAGACAAAAACTTATGTGGGGTGAAAATTGTATACAACAAATATTAAATTACTTTCTATAAAAATTATCCCTATACTATTCGTTTTTTTTATCGACACTGGGTATTCTTTGCGCATTCTTATGAGGTACTAGCTGTTGCTAGTGAATTCGTCTGCGTGTATTTTGTATCTCATCACAAATATTCATGATGCAAATTACTCTATGCGGCATAGGCTATCCCTTATCCAGGTCCCAGTCTACCTCTTTGTCAAATTTTATTACGATTGGTTAAGCGGTTTAGGCGTGAAGAGTTACTTTTGCATTCATAATATTAGTGTAATGACATACTGAAATAAGTTTTTAGATTAAAACCCGTTTCATCCGTCTCGGTGCGAACTACTAACAGCATCAAAAGCTATCTCGTATACTACTACGAAAGATAGGTAAGTAAAGAACCTACTTATGGAAATAATAGTCCACAAAAAAAAAACGCAAGTTTCAGCGTACGCTCCCAAACCCCGCCCTATAGGCTGTTCGAAAAGTATCTGATAAAAATGTAAACAAATGGATCATTAAACGTACCTATAGATGCCAATTTGTAGTGCCACATACAAATTGAGTGATTTGATTTCAATACTTAAGTCTGAAATTCTTGCTTTTAAATCACCTAAAGGTGTTTTTCATTTGAATATTGAGGTTAATTCTATACAGTGTGTACCAAAAACCCTGTACGATCCGTGGTGGTTAAGTATCATACTGAGAGTCTATTTAAATGGTTTTATTTTGTGGAAAAAAAAAATTTTCGCGGCATTTTTATTCAATCGGGAATTTTACATGGGGCGCAGACAGCCGTCATCTAGCGGGTGTCTACAAGTCATAACATTTGACCTTTACGGAAAATTTGCTAATTTTTAATGAAATTAGGGTAGTTTTGGTATAAAAAAGGTGAATTTCAAACTGCAATAACTTTATTTCTTAAAAAATAAATTATTTCTGCGTAAAACCTACCTGGAATTGAATTAAAACTTCTCAAAAGGTTCTTGAACTCTGAACAATGAGGCCTCATGTTATTGTACCTATGTGCCCCTTTCGGATCGGACAGGGTTTTTGTTACATGTTGTATATAACCTCAATTTTCGTAGATGATTTGTCAATTACAATTTAATAAAGTTATTCAAACAATAATTGTTCCAAAAAGTAGTGCGATCAACTGGAAACGTTCTAAATACAGATGTTTTAATTACTTATTTAGCAAGTGTTTGCGTAAGCATTAACAGGGGAACAGGCAGACAAGCCGCGCGCCGCACTGCGCCTCCCGTAGTGCATCAAACGTTACTTACCGTTAAATCAAGAGTTCAAGAGTCTTTCAAAAATCTATAGGGAGCCCATCTATTGATATGTAGTCTATAAAGATATACATTGGGCCCGCTTACACCACAAATCACTTAATACGTTTAGTGCTTCGAATTTAAAACATCGTTCTGTTTCTGTCAATTGTTTAAACGCATTCACATTCGTATTCACGAATAGTGCTCTCTAATGCTGAGATCCGACGGTACGCCATATTGCGGATGGACACAGACGAGCCCGCACGACGCACCGTGGAAAGGTGTACGTGCAGGGTATCGCAGACATCGGAAGTTCCTCGGTGCGCGGTGCGTGGCGGTCTTCTGTGGTCGTCTGTCGTGCGTATCCGTCCGCAAAATCGCGGATCGTCGGATCTCGGCATAACGCATATGGTACAGAAACCCTACTCATTAACAACAGTTTAGCGACGAACACACTAAGCGTACATTATAATGTACACACAGGACCAAGATAGATTTGATTTGTGGTGCAGCGAGCCATCTTAACTTATATCGCCGGATGTTTAATAATTCAAGATGGATTTCTTTTTTTTTGGCTGTAATTTCCCGATTATCGTGCTAAGCTCACTTCTCATACAGAGAAGGAATATGTACCCTAGGTGTATGTATTATAAAATCTTGTCGTAGGATCACGTTATCCGTACTTAAAACGGCGAGGGCAAGGTACTTGACTATTGAAACGTTACTCAAAATAGCGGTACGATAACGTTACCTACGTAATAGTGTTTATGTATAGTTCCAGTAACCATTTACGAACTAATTTCTTGGCAATATAACGAAAACCTATCGGAACGAAATCTTCAACTTTAATTTAGTTACGATCCAGGTGGAACGGTAGAAATTATCGTTAGGTACTAGAACTATACGTAACGGCGCTATTTTAATGTTATTTTCGTTTTAAGTCCCTGCGTAGAAGGAATGTCTCAATGAATATCGATAACGCATTCCTACGCCGGCATTATTATGCCACCGGTATTATATGATGTTGTGGAATTATTGGTAATTATGAAAATTGTTTTTATGAAACCTATTGCCAGTGTTAGTCAGTATTAGGCGAAATGATTGACGACTTTTTACATTGAAAATGGGTTTTCTAGAAATAAGAATTCAAAAATAATTTCTTAAATAAAGTTGTTTATTTCCGATGTAAAAAATAACTAAGTTACGAAATATTAAATATTCTTTTCACACTCAATTCATTATGCACAAAGTTTAAATTAACATAAAATTAATGGCTTACAACCCCGCACAAGGGAAACGTCATCTAATGAAGCATATAAATTAATTTTACTTATGAGAGGCCACTTTATGCAGCTTATGGTGGCGGTACTTGCAAACTTAAATAAGTACCGTCGTCCGAATACTGTAAATATTTAAATTGAATACATTTTCATTTAGCTCTTTATATTTCGACACCTGTTTATAAAAGAAAGTATGTAATTTGAGACATTTTCGGCATTAGTCCCTATTTAAGCTTAATAAGCTCAATGTACCCAGATTTATTAGCCATACATGCAATGCTAAGATAACGGCCCATTGTTTGTATGTTGCGGACGTTCGTACCGTAATATCCGGTTGAAAAAATTGACCAGTAAAGTTATAAAGGCTAGTTCTCTTCAGATACTTAGCCTGTGATGCGTCCATAATAAGAAATAGACAAATATCGTTAACCAAGAGTAAAGAATTGATGCTAGGATTATGTCCCCTTAATAGGTCAAGATAAAATACTACTATCCAAAAACATTCGTTCTGGACCTAATATAAAGCAATTATAATTATTATCTATTTAACTAAATTAATGACACTTAAAATAAGTGTGCTTCAGGAGGTTTAATTAAAATACTAGATGTTTTGCAGTGGTGCAGTGCAGAATCAGGAATGTTAACATAAGTTAATATGTAATATTGAATTTTGTTTACCAATATGAAATGTAGCCACTAAAAACTAGTTTTTTTTTTGTTGTGAAAAGCCCGTTTTATATCTAAATGAAGGAATTGTCATAAAATTCTCAATACCGTATCATGTCAGAACGGTAAAACATACCTCATAGCTATTCACTTAATAAGTAAATTTATCTATCTTTCATTATTATTTCTAAAGTTATTTAATAATGTAATTTATTTACGTGATACAATGCTAACGGCCGTAGTGCCAATTTTAAAGTCTTTGGTTAGGACAAATAAGGGGTTCATAATAGGGAATATGCATGTGATTCAAATATGGGTCAAATATTTTTTTCTATAAACTATGTTACTTCAGAATTAAGCCTCCATCAATATTTTTGAATAAAATTTATTTTTGAGCGAGAAATTAATTTTTTAAAAGTCCCAAAAAACTGTGGGTAATTCAAATACTTGAAAAGGCTAAGAGCGGATGTGACGTAACAATCCGGGCTAACAATCAAAATGTCAATGTCAAGTCAATCAACAAGTGTCAAGTCAATGTCAAACGCTCATAGAAAAAGGAGTGTTTGACGTTGACTTGACAGTTGCTTGTCTGTTTTCACGAACTGTGACGTCACCACACCAAGCGCGCCAAATGGAGGGCGTTTAAATAGCCCGGATCGGTTGGATATTTTTAAACATTTTTTTAACTACTTTAAATTGCTTTTTTGCCGTCGAATTTTTTTTAACTATTATTTGACGATGTAAACTATCGAATAAAAATATTAAAAAAATACATGCATATTCCCTATTTGGAGATATCAACAAAACGATTTAAATAGGTACAACTATACTCTAGATCATCTTAATGAACTTCTCCGGTTAGACCAATTCATATAATCAAATCACTCACACACACATTGTGTTAACTACAAATAAAGATTATGAAAAACACGGTTTTATTCGGACTATACGTACCATACAAAATACCCCTTATTCGTACCCGACCAACGACCACGAAATCAAATAAAATGCTTCATAGTCAGAAACAACGTAAAATTAAACACAATGGGGCCCATTAAGAGCTGCTTTAGAAACGACGACGTTTGTTAGGGTAATCGTCCATTTGGCGTGGTCCTTCCCAACCGCGATTTGGCGGCATGTCATCATAACTCCCTCGTGGCATGTCGTACTGCTCTCTGAAGCCTCCATCCTAAGTAAGCAATCATAATACTTTCGAATAGAATTTCACTAAAAGAATTATAAGTATGATAAAAAAAAAAATAACCAAGTATATGTACCAGATTGACGATTGTAATCCAGTGTAAGTTTCACACGTTTGATGAACCCAAAGAATTCATTATTTAAGTATTCACGTTATCATTTTAGCTAATTCTAAGTATTTACTAGGGACCAAACATTCCGAGAACAAATAAATTGGTTATTAAAAATATTCAGTGGGTAAGTAAGTACCTTCTTTCGGTGATACAGTCTATATTAATTGTCAGTTTCGCTGAAGATAGATGAGAAAAGTTGGTGACTTTAAAATCATGATTTAAATTTCAGATCAGAAACACTATACACGGTAGAATGATAATAAAAATGCTCTGTTACAAGAGTGTGCTGTAGGTACAAGGTACCATTTAATTAGATAAATTGCAAGACTATATAGTTACAGACGATAGAGGCACGGCTTGTTTCTTCGGACTCTGAAGCGGAGCTATGCACTCTTAGGGCCAGCGCAAGCTGCCTGATGGCAGGGCGGAGGTTTTTAAATAAATCAATGGATAGTTAGCTTAATGTAAAACAAGTAATATTTCAAAGTTCGCAGAATGACTTAGGAGAATCAAGGAACATTGCGGCATTTGCGTCACCCTTTTCTCTTCGAGCAATAAAATGAGTACATAATTCGACTGTATTTCGACTTAATTGGTATAAATAAACGTACGTGGATAAATTTGTGCTCTGCTATTCCAGAAGATATGCGCTGGGCCCATGGGCTCTATAGTATTTGTTGCAGTCGTACCTACATTAACTTGGCATCGCAACTATTTTCACACACGATTAAGCGGCCTACGGAAACGTAAGTAAGGTAGTCCAATGTTACTTTTTTCAACGAAATACTAATCACAACAACAATCATGAAAACGTATCAATACACATATTGGCGTACTGAGCCTTTCAAAATGAGGTTAAATTGAATTTCTCAGCTACGCGGCTTAAATTATGTTTTGTATTCAAAATAAAGCCCCCCTGCGTAGTTTTAGGGCGTCCTAGTAAACTTATTGTTCCGGAAGCGAAAAATGCACTAAGGCACCACAAAATCACAATTTAGAGCTGAACTAATCATCGCTAGTTTACTCCCAATCGTTTGAAATTGACTGACACCGAAAAACAGAATGTTTTAAAATAAATGTTTAACGCTAAATGTATTTAGTAATTTGTGGTGCAACTGGTGCAAGCAGACCTTAGTGTATATTCTGTAAATTGTTTAAAACAAAGTTGTTTTTCGTGTGTGCCCAGTTACTTCTTCTACTAAACCACAGCAGGCGTAGCATGAGCACCGTTTTGTCGACGGAAGAGTAAACAAAAATGACGTTTCCTATAGACAGTAGACAGTACGAGACGGCAGCAAAATAGAAAGAGTCAACTGCACTTTTCACGAAATTCACTCTTTTACATAATTCGACTCAGAATTCTTTGTTTTGTCATAGGATTTATCGGTTGTCAGTGTGATTTTGACAGTAAGGATAGAAAGCTTTCTTCCGAAATAGTCTACCTACAAAAAGATCTAGACAAAGATCGTTAGAAATGAAAGACAAAATGACAGATTGTAGAAAGAATTCTACGGTGGATGTCAAAAATGAAGAAACGAACTGTCACTTTGTATATAAAAAGCTATGTCTATTCTTCGTAGAGATATAAAGCGCCATGCTACGCCTGCAGGCCTACGATTTATCGAATCGGTGCCTGAGGTAGCTCTGCACGGTGCGGAAGGGGTGTGGTAACGTGACGGGACAGCTGTCATTCGCCCCTGACGGGCGTCAATAACCCTCCCGCACCGTGCAGCTACCTAAGGCCTCATTTACGGGGACGCGGGGCATCGGGCGTCGTGCGTTGCGATGGGCTGCGCAGCCCGCACTGAATTCAAACATATGGCGTTGTATAAGTGCGTTTAGCGTGCGGAGAAGCAATTTTACACGCGTTTGCTTGAAATGGAGCGTTTTTAGCGGCCGAGCCCGCGGATGGCATCGACGCGTCTCACGCGGCGTTTATCGCGGCGGCGCACACACGGAAATTCTCGATGAAGCGACGCCCGCGGCGGAACCATCTTATTCTACCTAGCCAGTCTTATTTGGAAATCGCACAACGCAGACTTAGTCACCCTCGCGATGGAGTACGATAATATGTTCGAATTTTTTAGAAGAAAATTCGGTTTGATTAAGGTGAGGAAAAGTCTGTTTTTGAGGAAAAGTCGGTTTGATTGAGTACCCCGCTTGCGCCGCAGCGATGCCCACCGCGTGCTTCGCTACTCGCTTGAGGATTCGCGGCGGGCGCAACGGCGGGCACCGCCACTCTTCCCGTCTCGCATCTCTATGAACAACATCGTATATTGCCATATGCGTGCCGCTTCACGCGCCGTAGCTGCGTAAACAGAAAAAAAAAACGTCTGACGCGCCGCGAGACACCACGCTGCACGCGACGCGCGACGCCCCGCGTATCCGTATATGAGGCCTTAGGCACCCACACAGTTAAACGGTAGGCTTATACACAACTAGCTGTTGCCTGCGACTTCGTGATGGATGAAAAGCAGCCTATGTCCTTTTCCAGGTCATGGTCTACCCATGTGCCAAATTTCATCCAAATCCGTGCAGCCGTTTAAGCGTGAAAGCGTAACAAACAAACAAACTCACTTTCGCATTTATAATATTAATTAGGATGGATTATGATTTGGTTTTCAGAATCATTTGACTAGAGAAATCATCTTTACAATACATTAATATTTAACTTAGAAATATCGATGTTTTGACATGTCGTCACATCGATGCATTACACCCATGCGAAGCAAGGGCGAGTCGCTAATGAACATTAACGCAGTTTCTGAAATATTTTGAATACTGGCGAGTATCGGCAAAAACACTTGCGCATTCATCACATGTTTTAAGACATAAATAAAGTAATCCTGTGAGGTATATAATCTACATGCTTTCATAGTTACATAGATGTTTACGCATAGGTGTCATCAAAAGAACACAAACTTGTTCAAATAGATCTGGGAGAGCATATTTAAGAGGAAACAAACAAGCTCTGCTGTTTCCTACTCCATTCCTCAATTGCAGAGAAGTTTAAATACAATTTTTAATGTGGAAACGCAAGATCTAAGTAAAATAGAAAGCATGAGAAATCGCGAAAAATTTGTTCCTTAGTAAATACTGGTAAAAAAAAACGCAAAATTTAATAACATGAATCTTAGTTCCTGGATACAGACGAGTATTACGTGACATTTTCACATGTTCTCATAATGAGACATGTGAACCAGAATGCAAAAACTTCGATATGCCGAGCTCACCCCCACAGTTGAGCTTTTTCCAAATAACATGTGCGACATAAAGCGACAATACAATTTAGCGGTACATAATATTGTATGGCAATAATAAAAGTATTTTTGGTTAATTCACATTGGAATTAGGTCAATGACATGGAAGAAGCCATAAAAAATCGATGGAACCCAAGTTCCTTTTTATCGGTAATATTAATTTTATGTAGGTATTGAAATAATAATGTTTGTTCATACAATGAAAGCTTAAAAATAATAGGATATTTTTTTCTGAAAAAAATATGCTTACATAAAGCAAGGTGTTGTTTACTTGAATAGGTTAAGTTATAAGATAAACAAAAGTGGCATTTCAATTATTTAAAATTGTCGCAACATTGGACAAAGAGATTTCTGTGTCTATCCCAGTAGCCTGAGATGCCAGACTGTAAATAAAATGCGTTACTCACCATTGGCTGCTGCTGGTCAAACATGCCTTGCTCTTGGCGGTCCAACATGGAATTCAGACGTTGCGCCTGTGAAAAGATTATATAAGTTATTTATTAGGTTTATCGTGGGTGTCAATTTGAGATATGATTTGCTGAGTAGGAGAAATCGCCGAATCCTATAAGATGTCATTGTTAAATACCTGCTCCAATACGTAAACCTGACTAGTAAACTTTATTACAATTGTTGAAATCTTAATTACCTTTTAATATACAGGGCACCCCACGGATATGCCACATGGAGGGAAAGTACTTTGAATATTGTAGTAGGAACATTTTATTGAAAGAAGACATTATTTGAATTATAAAAAACAATTTAAACTGCATTAATTTTGTATTAAAAATGTTAAAATTCATGGTCTTCCTTTTATTTGTGACACTATGGTATTTAGCAAAAAATAATTCTTATGTTGAAGCTACAGGGTGATTATTTTTCTCATGTAACAAGTTCGATTCCCGGTTCAACCATGTAATTATTTAAATATCTATGAATGCGGTTTAAATTGTTTTTTAAATTCAAATAATGTCTTTTTTCAGTAAAATGTTCCATTTACAATATTCAAGGTACTTTCCCTCCATGTGGCATATCCGTGGGACACCCTGTATATTTATAAAACTCAGTACTCTGTAATTAATTCAGTTCAGATATCTTGTTTATTTTAAAAGACCTATCCCATCAATAAGCGCCTTTTTAAAAAATGTTTGCAATGTCTGCAAAAGTTAAGAACATTTTCGTTTTCCTGTTGCTTTAAATCATGTCATTATGTTTTGTGTAACTATTATGTGTTATAAATTATTAATAACGAAACAAATATAAGGTGAGGAGATGCTATGGCGACCACAAATAAACGAGGATAAGCGAGGAAAGAGGACGCTGCCGACCTGCACAAAGAGCGTGTTCTCCTGCTGGCGGCGGCGCAGCTCGTCGTCCTGCTGGCGCATGCGCTGCGACAGCTCCTCCTCCTGGCGCTGCAGCTGCGCGCGGTCGCTCTCGCGCCGCTCGTCGGCCGCGCGCTCCGCCATCTCCCAGCTGCGCTTCTGCCGCTCGCGGTCCTGCTCGCGCTGGCGCAACTGTTCGCGGAGTAGCTCAGTCTCGTGCTCATACCTGAGAGAACACAGAGAGTATCATTTGTAGTTCCATATTATACAGGCGACGACACATATTCCTTAAGAAAGGTAAAAACAAAATAACAACCGGCCAAATGCGTGTCGGACCACGCACAATGAAGAGTTCCGTAGTTGGGATGAATTTATGGCAAAACAAACTCAACATTGTAGTTGAAAAACATGTTCTCCCATACATTCAAACTGTAAATGTCAAAATTTGCACGCACAATATTGAGAGATTTTAAAACCATTGACTTCTTATAGGTTTTCCTGTAATATATTAATATAGAAATTTTGGACATAAAGGGATGGTCAATTTTCATATATTTTCTTAATTAAAAGTATTTATTTTAAAATTATTTAAAAAAAATGTACTTAAGATCCTTTGATATGTCACATGGTACAAAACCAAAACCAGTTTCAAAACCTAGATAGACAGACAGACACACAAAGGATCCTTTAAGGGTTCCGTTTTTCCTTTTGAGGTTGGAACCCTAAAAATATATAGACTTGGTTAGTTGCTTACAAACAGTTGTATACAAAATATATTTAACTCACTTGGCATACTCCATTTGTGCTTCTAGTTTTTCCTCTTCTGCAGCTAATTCCTTCTTTAGAGCCTCTTCCTTCTGGCGGTGAAGCTCATGCAGTTGCTTCCACCTTGTGCCATACTCATGCTCAAAACTGCTCAGCTCAGAAAAGCGCGGTCCCATGTCACGTGCCCTTAGGAATTCAGGATGTTTTTTGGGCAAATTCTTTTCTGGGTAACCATCAAACTCATCAGGCTCCTCAAAACTTTCTACAATAACTGGACGAAGTGATCTAAAATGTAATATAACATTACAGTATTCAATATTTATTCATTTTATAGCAGTGTTCAAAATAATATTTCTATGAAAGAATAACCAACTTACGAAGTCAAGAAGAAACACTTCTCAGTGCAATTACGGATAGCAGCCAGGGCACTAGGTTTTCGTGCGAATTCTACTACTCCTTCACCAAGTGTTTTCCCACGCTCATCTACCTTCACATATGCCCTCTCAATTTTTCCGAAAATCTCAAAAGCACGATACAAAAGTTCATTTGACACAAATGGGGGCAGATTTTTCACTCTGACTGCACTATTGTGAGGAGCAAATCTTACTCTGAGTGTTCTTCCACTTCTATTTTTACCATCTAATTCTCTCTTTGCCCTTTCAGCATTTACTCTGTAATCCTATGGAAAAGAGACAGAGAAGTTATTTAATGTGCTGCCATAATTCACAAAATACTTTAAATGTGCAAAATACCAGAAAAGCTAATCTGACATTGCAGTTAATAACAAGGTTTACCATTTTAATGAATCCAAAGTTCTTCTCTTTGTTAATAAATAATTCTGCTGTTTCACCAAAGGGTGCAAACAGACTAGTAATCTCTTCTTCAGTAGCATCACCAGTGAGATTTCCAATGTACAAGCGACTTCTTCCATTGAACTTGACTTCAGATTGATCAATTGTGGGTAAATCTGTTAAAGGTCCCATCAATTCCTTAAGCTTGTTGGCTAGCATCTGTTCCTGCAATAATTGTGATTAGATCTTAGTTTACTTAAAACTTTCATAAAAATAGACATTGTGGTCCATTTATTGAATTCACAAACTAATGTCCAACCAATTCATTTCACTGTTGTCAGTAGTATAGACAGTATATATAGACAGTAGCAATTTTCATTGCTTTGTACTGCATCAGTACAAAGCTGCTTTGTTTTATTATAAAACAACATTTTTATCACTATGATGATGTCAATACTATGATTGTTGACGTTATAGTATTGACTCTGGGGACTTAACCCGTTGTATGCCGTAATTACAGACACAATTAAAAATCCATTGTGTCTCTACAAGATCCACGTTCCGGCATACCAATTTTTTAGGCGGTTAAGAGCCAATTTCTCCACCAAGTACTAACCTCCCTCTGGACTGGTTTTCCTCCATCCTGTTGAGGTCCACGCATGTTATTGGGGCGCTGTTGGTTCCGAGGAGGTCCTCCAGGGCCACCACCTGGTTTGGGCCCAAATGGTTTGTTACCCTGGCCAAAGTTGCCAGGACCAACTTGCTTGTTGCCAGGACCACCTTGGCCTCCCCATCCACCTTGCTTGTTACCTCCAAAGTTGCCATTGAGATTCTGAGGAATAACAACCTGTTCTTAACACTGCACAGATAGTGGTAAATAATAATTTTGATATGTTAGAGAGTAACTTACCCTCTGTTGATTTTGATTAGAATGTTGGTTTTGATTAGAATGTTGGTTTTGATTGGAATGTTGGTTTTGATTAGAATGCTGGTTCTGATTAGGATGCTGGGGTTGGTTCTTTTGATCAACATTTACTGATTTATCAACATGATCCTGAGACTCATTCTTTGCTTGAGCAACAGGGGCAGGTTTCTGTTGCTGTTGTTGTTGCTGTGGCTGCTGTAGCTTCTGTTGTGCCTGCTGTGGTGGCTGTGGTTTAGGCTGCTGATTCTGTTGTTGTGGTGCCTGCTGAACTTCAGTCTTAGGCGCTGGTTGTTGTTGAGGTTTAGCCTGAGGCTGATTTTGTTGTTGAGCTGGTTGTTGAGGCTTTTCAACAATTGGAGTAGGCTTTGTCTAAAAATCAAGTTGCTTTTAATTTTTCTAATTTCAAAATGCATCAAATACACAAAATGGGTGCTATAGTTTTATACAGCAAACTCTATTAGTATCTAAAATCTCTTCTATTCAGTAAGTAGGTCAGAAAAAGTGGTGAAAAAAGTTCCATCACTCGGAATTTAAATACAGGTGTACCTACCTCAAAATATTACATAAAAAGCAATAATACAATTTCAAGGACTTTTAGAACAATAAGGGCCAAAACTACAACGTTTCGGTTTCCCCTTCGTAACATAAACCTATGTAATCAATATCCCAGCCAGACCAAGCAAACACAAAATGGCGTCGTCACCGAAATGGTAATTTTCTAAGTCGCTTCATTTCAGAATATCTCAGTCGGGTTAGTGAACCAAGTATAACTGATAAATACTAACAAAATTATCTATCAATATGGTATCGTGATAAAATTTGAGCATCTAGGTACCTCATTAGGCCGTTGACCTCCTTGACCGTGATTCTGATTCCTCTGCTGCGTATTGTGATCAAATCTTGAATTACGAAAGCCTCCTCGGTTATTATTACCACGACGACCTTGTCTCTGCGGCTGGGGTGGGCCGCCAAATCCTCTATTTCCGAATTGATTCATGGCTTGCATATGCATACTAGAAAGAAAGTGTCTTGGTAAAGTCGCGCAAGCCATCGCTAACAGGCAATCAAATGACATGGTAATTTTATGATAAAAACACGCAATCCTTACCTACAGCCGCTAATACTGATGAAGTAAACTTTTTCCGATTAAACAAAATTCAATAAAAGATAAAGACAACGCTTACGGGACTTCTGCGTTCTGCGGCTAGCTAGCTGGCGCACTGAATTGCGAAAAATGTCCGCGTACACAATATGGCGTCTTTCTTTTCCGTTTCCGCTATGAGCAGTGTTGCCAAATGGAAATAATGAAATGCCAACCCTACCAAACTAAAAAAAGGGCCAAGTGCAAGTCGAACCACGCACAATGAAGGGTTCCGTAGTCGGAATGAATTTATCCAACAAACGACATTGCAGTTGCAAAAACTTATTCTAAATTACTTACTTAACTTATTCGGTACTTAGTGCTTCAGGCACTACCGTCACCCAACGTAGGGACTATGCTGGGTGACACCACCTTCCGGCTCGCTACCTGTCTGCGTCTGGGCGCTCCTTGCGTGGCTCCGCATCGCTGCCAATGCGGTGAAGGTGTCGAATGCCTCGGTCACCATGGCCTATCCTGCAGTAGAAGCGCAGGTCTGATAGCACGGCACGCCAGCATCAATGACATCATCCGTCGTGCTCTTGCCACCGCCGGGGTGCCAGCTGTTCTAGAACCCAATGGGCACGCGACGATGGGAAGAGGCCAGACGGAATGACCATAATGCCTTGGAAGGTAGGTAGGCCTTTGGTGTGGGATGCAACGTGTGTCGACTCCCTTGCGCCATCCCATCTTCCCAGCACGGCAGGCTGTGCTGGAGCTGCTGCTGCAGGTGCAGAAAACCTCAAACGGCGCAAATAGTCCAATCTTATCGGGACGTATATGTTCGAGCCGTTTGGGGTTGAAACCCTAGGGCCATGGGATCCGAGTGCCCACTTGGTCGACTCTTCACGTGACCAGAGGGCTGGCCTATTTTTTGGGCAAAGAATCAGCATTGCCATACAACGTGGCAATGCTGCCAGCCTTTTGGGCACTTTTCCTGTTGACAGCGATGCGGACGAATTTTTTTATGCCCTTTGATAATTTTCCCTTGTACATAATTATTATTATAGATATTATAAGTCTTTAAGTTAAATAAAAATTATTTCTTTAAAAAAAAAAAAAAAACTTATTCGAATAAGTTTTTGCAACTGCAAATTTAAGTTGGTCGATTATTACTCGGTAACTTGTGGAGCCTACGTAGCGGTGATAGTTTTCCTTTTCATTTCGTTATAAATATTACTGCCGTAAATTTTTCACATATCCAAAACCAACCTTTTAGCTGGCAGGAGGGTGGTGACACTTGACTCTAAAGTGGGTGATAAACGTGAATACTTAAAGTACGCGGTCTTTAAGTTCGCAACCTTACTCGGCTCGCCACTGGTGACACACGTGAAGCTTTCTCAGAATTCCATTGTTAAATTGTCAAATTGGCTCGCGGCTCGCGGCGATGACAGACGGGCGAGTAAGCTCGCTGAGCCATAATTACGCGTACTTGCTCGCACGTCTATCACCCGTTTAACAAAAATGAGCACTTTACAGCTTAATATTTCGCAAACGGATCCCTGAATCCAAAAATGGTTTTCACAAACGCACATTATTTTTAAACGACCTTTCCAACGATACCCCACACAATGTGATTGCCGGGAAAAAAATTACCATACCCACTTTACGTGTGCATACATTTACATTTTTGTTTTACCACTTTCTCGGCGTGATTTTTATGTATACCCATACAAAATTAAAAAAAAAAAATATATATATATATATATAGCTCAATGACTAATAAATCCTATGGACTTGGCATACCTACAAGAAAAACGTGTATACCTACGCTCTACTGAGAAGATAAAATGGCGGTTACTAGAGCAGCCCTTATCGATACTTCTTAAAATAACATCGATAAAAGATTGTGAAATGTTTTCATAATGTCACGGTACAATATGTACGGGTAAAAATACCCCAAGTTCTTTAACATGCATGAGTCTTTCATTTAACCGATAGAGTACCGCGCCGTTAAGTTGTTTGTTGGATCGTCCTTCTTTCAAGGCTAAGCCGTAGAACTGGAGGACAGATATACCCTGCTTTATATCGACGTAGTATTCTATAACGGATATCACTACATTGTGTATACAATGGAGTGAAATCCGTTATAATAGTACAATCGACCTAATACAGAGCTGCAATTTGCAAAAAATGTATGAAAATTTGAATTTCACGGATAACCAGTGAAAATCTTTTTTTTTAATGGTTTTGTTCACTATAATTCATATTTTTGATGCTAAGTTTCTAAAAGGAAAAAGATCGAGGGTTAATTATTTAATTAAAAATCAACAATAATTATAATAAAGTTATATTAAAGAAATCAATTTTATTCATTTCTGAACAATACAATTTAGTTTGGGTAATTTCTATGGGATATTTTCTCAGTAGATTTCTTCCCATAATATTTTTATCTCAAATTCATGTATACCTCTATTACACTTTTAATTAATAAATATTATTATATCCTTTAAAATCTTTGATAATATTACTAAAATGAGCAATTTCTTTCGTCTGTCATCTAACTTTCTCCGTCTCTTTATCTTCTTGGACTGTTTTTGACATTTGTCCTTTAATTTCTTTATCATTTTAAATGTGTGTACCTGAAATCAAATAAAATTAAGCTTTAATAGATATTGAAGACAAGAAGCGAGAGATATCTCCCAGCCAGTCTCAATTCAATCAATGAGATGTTATCAATTAGATTTAAAAAAACGGAACTGGTCATACCGGTAAATCTGGCGTAGCGGAGGTGCTAGCAGCTAAATCTGGCGCAACGTAGGTGCTAGCAGCTAAATGTAGCGCAACGGAGACTAAATCTAGTGTAGCGGATGTGCTAGGAGCTAAATCTATGCGACTCCTCTTTGAAATTTCTCCAGGTTGATTTTGAGTGGTAGGCACACAAACAGCTTGGACCTGAAAACCACTCTTTATCATTAACATAAATATGAATAAAAATTGAATAATAAATACTTAAAAATTTTATGACTTTTCAAAACAGGTATGATCCTACTGTATATAATTACAAAAATCAATTACCGTATTAGGAGCACCACATCCAGATATTGATTGTGAGTTTGTCTGATTTTGATCATTCTGAATTAAAATACCAGACATATTTGTTCGAATCTTAGGCTGTAAACAAGCAATAAAATGATGAGTATTCTTGATGTTTCTTGATTTTATTAATAGAATTTTTAATTAATATTAATTCTTCCAACACATTCTTTACATCACTCTTTGTGTACATTAGACAACTGTTGCAATAGAGGACATCACCATCATTTATCAGCCACTACACAATCATGTTGGAAAAATTTATAACATGCAATGTTACTTACCAATAAGGTTCGTGATAGTAAAGCATCGTCACGTAATGTTACTTTATTCAGTGTCCAAAACATGATTCTTCAAAGTGAAGAGAACAAAATATGTGAATTGTTTTTGTTGACATCTTTAAATTTTCAACACTGATTGTTTCCAGCCAAATTTTCTTTTTCGTTCATCAGGCAGCCTTGAAAATAAAACATAAAACCATTAAAGAATCATAAAATAGCTTTATCGATAAATATAAAAATGTCTAAATGCACTACTCTATCCCTTCAATAACAAGAAAATCATTTATGTAGAAAAAGTATTAAAAATAAAGGCAAAAGGGAAAATAAGAATGCTTTACTGTTCTTCTGTGTTCTGTTTAATGCTCTTCAACAAATGCAGAATCTTTTGTTTATCATATAAATCTTAAGATATTTCAGCTGAAATTATGTACGTACTGGGGCAAAGTTATGTTCGGGAGATTTCCGCTTCTTTTGATGCCACATCCGATTATATTGCAATTGGGCATCTTGTTATTGACGATTTCTACTAGAGGACCGAGTTTAAACGCATTATCACTGCAAATTACTCCAAAATTTACAATTATAACCACAGCTCAAGAGCATTTGACAGTTGACGTACTCAAGTTTGGTACCAAACAGCGAGAGGATAAAATGGCGACTCGGCCGCAAATAGGTATTCAATGACTCTAGAAATGTAGGGTTGCCAATAAAGTAACTGTCAAAAACACTATTGTCCTTTTTCACTTACGCAAAATTATGAAAGTTATAAAGAGATGGCAATATTTTTATGATTTTGGCGTCGATATGCCTCATATTTGTATAACTGTTTTTTCTATAGTCAAACATTTCAAGTCCATATGATTTATAAGTCAATGATATAGCTGTACTCCTGACTCCTGGACACGGCTCGCGCACATTCGACGCGCGCCAGCGGCAGCGGTCACACGTGTGCGCAGTGCGGTTCGAAGTGCTCTCCGATTCCGGAACCAAGCGTTCCTGAATATCAAGACGTCATAGTGCTATATTTTATTATTTATAATAAAATTATAGCGACTATCTCCTGCTACTTGCTGTGTGCCTTTTTCAAGGCACAGCTTGTAAAGGTTTCAATAACAGATTGTTTGTCATACAAACGTACGTCGTGTTGTTGGCCCCTTCTGGGTAAAACCACAGTTTCGTGGTCCTCGGTGGATACCTATACGGTGCCAACGAAGCCGAGGGGGTGTTGACCCAAACGCACCCGCCGATCCCCTTCAGGGTGAGGCAGAAAGTTGGACGGGTCCCAATGTTCGGCCTTGGGGGGTCTCCTAGTCGGCATTGGTGACAGTTTTCCTTTCACAGCAACACACCTGTTGTGGTCGGGTGTGTCTACCCCGACACAACAGACCCTGTTAGGACCCCGTTGCACAAATAAGATAGGCAACGGGCAAAAGCAAGCTTAAGGCTCACCTTAGGTACTCAACCTCCCTGTCTATACCCGACAGGGAGGGTTTACACATCCCCGGGCTTCCCTCCCGGGGAGTTAGAGTTAGGTATAAATGTTAGGAGAAAGTCCCTATTAAAATAGTTAGATATGTCAGACATGGAGAAACCCTCTCCACTGACGTTGCGCGTGTTCGCATTACTAGTCAGATCGCGGGCCAAGACCTCTAAAGAGGAATCGGCCGCACTAGATCTAGAGTTCGATGCTCTAGCTAAGATCATCATAGGGCCCAACCCCAGTCCCTATGACCCTAACATCGCGGATTTCAGCGATGCCCTCTCTCAGTCCCTTCCGGTAATTGAGCTGGAAGACCCTTTCGTCCGTTCCCTCAGCCCGGCCTTCAGCCCAGCCTTCAGCCCCGCGGTAGTGTCTATGGACACTACGGAACCGGCCGCTTCTTCTAAGCGTGCCGTCACCCCGTTTCAATACGCCTCTGACACAGAGAATGCCTCTCCTGCTTCCTCTACCTCGCATTCCGAAGACGACGGGTTTACCCCAGTCACAGGAAAAGGGAACAAGAGGAAGAAGAAGAGACAATCTTCTAGTCAAGCGAATAAAGTCATCGCCGTCGATGACGTAATTTCCCCCACCCCTACCCCCGTAGCACAAGTAGCCGGTACCGCGCCTAGTAGCGCTACCGTAGCTAATCAAAATTCCCCCTCCACCTCCCGCGCCGCGACCGTTGCACAAGTCGCTACCCCAGTCCCATCCGCTTCGAGCTCTAAGAAGCTCCCTCCCCCACCCCCCGTGTTCATTCAGGACAAGGGGAAGTGGACCGAAGTGTCCAAGTGGTGTGTCGACAAAAAGATCGACTTCACCAATGCCCGCTCTACCCTACAGGGTATTAAAATTCTAGTTCCGACCGCGAACGACTATCGCGAGCTCACTAAGCTCCTGAGAGCAAGAGGTGTGTCATTCCACACCTTCTCGCTCCCAGAAGACAAACAGACTAGGGTCGTAATAAAACGAATCCCTAAGGAAATATTAGGAAATTATCCCTAAGGAAAATAAAAGAAGCATTGCCATGCGAAACCCAGGTGCGTAAAGTTCCTGGGCGAGCACGGCACTGCCGACTGCCCCCGTCCTAAAGACCGCGCTCTATGTCTCAGCCCTCCCAGCTGTGTACTATGCGGACAAGAGGGTCATCCGGCCAATTACCGTGGCTGCTCGAAGGCCCCTAAGTCTAGTTCTCCCAAGCTCATAAAGCGTGCTGACAATCGTCAGCAAAGGGAATGCCCCACCGCCCCGTCTTCTCAAATCCCCCAGAGGCTTAGCCCTCAGAGACCTAGCCCGTGGAATAAACTCCACCATCACGAGGTCTTCCCGGCCTTGGCTACCGCGAAGCCCCCCGCCCTTCATACCCCTCTCTATTCCCTCATGGATCCGCGTATCCGTGCCCACCCTCCAGCGCACCTAGCGCCCCCCGCGCACTATGCGCCCCCCTCCCCCTCCCACCCCGCGCCCTCCGCGCCCTCCGCAAATCGCGCACCCGCTCCCGTAGCACAGCGCCCCACCCCCACTCCCGTGGCTTCCCAAAGTAAAAAACCCTCCGACCCATTCAACGTGATCTCTTCCACGTTTATGATTTTCCATTCCCCTCGCGCTATTCGCATGGCCGCTACAATTCAGCATGCCAGAGATAGGTGTGACTTCGACCAGGTCAGACTGGTCTATAACGCGTACCCGGACATTACGCAAGCCCTAAAATCTATCGCTAACGGTACCTATAATGGATAAAGCCATCAATGATAGATTCAAACCCCGATCCCTCAGACTAGGCATCTTCAATGCAAATGGCATAAGAAGTCAACGAGACGAGATCGCTCTCTTTCTCCGCGACCATAAGTTAGACATTCTCCTGGTACAGGAAACCTTCTTAAAACCGTATCACCGCGATCCCACTATTGCCAACTATCGTTTAATACGAAACGATAGATCGCGTTGTTACAGAGGCGGCACCCTCATTTATCACAAAAAGGAGCTGTATTGCATCCCAATGGACCCCCCTACCCTCTCCCGCATAGAAGTCTCCATATGCCGCCTAGGCATGACAGGTCACCAACCGATCACTCTAGTGTCGGCGTATATCCCTCCCACTAACTCAGAGGACTTTCAGTCCCTCTCGAGCGATCTCACCCTTCTTTTGAGCATGAGTAGCTCCGTTTTAATAGCGAGCGACTTCAATGCCAAACACCCCTCATGGAATAGTACCATAACTTCCACGAGAGGGCGACACTTGTTCGACCTCTCAGCCACCCTGACCTTTGACGTCATCGCCCCGATGACTCCCACTCACTATCCTCACGATCCCAATCATACCCCCGACGTACTCGACTTGGCGCTCCTTAAGAACGTCAATCTACGTCTAGACTCAATAGAAACGGTAGACGAGCTAGTCTCTGACCACTGCCCAATTGTCATTCAGCTGGCCCCCCGCATAGGTCTACCTGACCCCTCTCAACCCCCTGCCACTAAAAGGATCACGGACTGGAAGAAAGTAAGCGAAAAGCTGAAATCCAACACGTCCCCCCAGTTAGACTCTATCCCCGATAAGTTTGACTCTACCGCAGACACGACGGCCGCGATCGACTCGTTAACTGATCACGTACAATCTGTTGTGAACGAATGTTCAAAGGAGGTCCCAGTGACGGAAGACCGTCGCTGGAGGCTTCCACAGGATGTGCGTGACCTGATAACAGAGAAGAACGCGGCCACTCGTGCCTATAGCAACTTCCCCTGTTCCGCAAACAAAGCTCATTGCGCTATTTTCAGAGATCTGTAAAGAAACGTGTACAAGAGCAGCGTAATGCGGGATGGGATAAGATGCTTGGCGAATTAGAGCCAACTCATCTAGCCTTCTGGCATCTCACTAGAAAGCTCAAATCTGACCAGTGCACTATTATGCCCCCCTTAGTACGCCCCGATAAGTCCATCGCGTTCGAGGACCATGAAAAGGCAGAATGCCTAGCAGACAGCCTAGAGGCTCAATGCTCCCCCAGCTCCCTACCTGTAGACCAAGCTCACCTCGATGAGGTGGATGCTGAAGTCGAACGTAGAGCATCCCTCCCCCCGGTAGACGACCTCGATGACCCCCTGCCCCCTGTCGCTCCAGACGAGGTGCACGAGATCATCAAAAGTCTCCAAATCCGTAAGGCCCCCGGCTCAGACGGAATCACCAATAGGGTGATTCAACTGTTCCCAGCCCACCTTATTATGCTACTGACCACCATCTTCAATGGTGCTCTAAGCAATAACATCTTCCCCCAAGCGTGGAAAGAAGCCACAGTCATTGGTATCCCGAAGCCCGGCAAGCCCAAGTCGGATCCTTCGAGTTACCGTCCCATCAGTCTGCTCAAGGTACTAGGCAAAATCTACGAGAGGCTTATTTATAAGCGTATCAGAGATTATGCAGAGACCAAGGGCCTAATCCCCCAAGAACAGTTCGGCTTTCGAACTGAGCACAGTAGCGTGCATCAGGTACACCGGTCATAGAATACGCAAGCGCCGGCTTCCAGCGCGGTAGTATGACCGGTGCAATTTTCTTCGATATAGCGAAAGCATTCGACAAAGTCTGGCACAACGGATTGATATACAAGCTATATCAACTCGGTGTGCCGGATCGTTTAGTACTCATAGTACGGGACTTTTTGTCGAACCGCACATTCCGCTATCGTATCGAAGGAGCTATCTCCTCCCCCCGACCCATTCGTGCGGGAGTCCCCCAGGGCTCAGTAATCTCCCCACTTATATTCACGCTGTATACTAGCGATATCCCAAAGAGTAGAAATGCGCAGCTAGCTCTGTTCGCAGACGACACTGCCATCTACTACAAGGGATTCAGAAATGACAACATACGAATCACCCTCCAGAGAGTCAACAATCTTGGCGCCTGGTTTCGAAAGTGGCGTATTGAAGTCAACCCTGACAAAAGCCAAGCGGTATTCTTTCAGAAACCGCAAGGCGGTTTCGATCTCCCCCCCCCACCTCCAATCACCATGTTTGGCAAGCCGATCCCTTGGGAGAAGCAAGCTAAATACTTGGGTGTATATTGGATAAACATCTTTCGTTTCGAGAGCACATAAAGCAGGTCCGCGCTCGCGCCGCTTTTGCTCTAGGTAGACTCCACTCAATTCTGAATGCACGTAGCAAATTGTCACTCAAGTGCAAATTGCGTACGTACACGACGTGCATTCGCCCCATCATGACCTATGCGGGTGTGGTATTTGCCTCCATAGGATGCAACAGCTCCAAAACCGTTTTCTTAGAAAAGCCACGGGAGCCCCCTGGTTCGTTCGTAACGAGATCCTACATCTCGATCTAAAGATGCCCACCATCAGTCAGTTTCTAAAACGCCTTTCAAAGCGTTACTTTGATTCAGCGGTCAAACATCGCAACCCTCTGGTTGTCGATGCCGCTAGTTATGTCCCGTCCAATATTAGTCGTATTCGCCGACCAAGGCAAGCCCTGTCCGACCCTGATGATCCCATCACCCTCCTCCAGGAGAGCCGTAGGGAGACCAGCACTTTACAGAAAAACAAATACAGACGCCTACCGTCATTCCGACCTCGCCGTCGAGGTCCAGCACGACCAACGCGATCCCGATTAAATTCGTCCCCCCGTCCCTTGTCCGATGATGTGCCAGCCCGCGCCGAAGCTGAGCACGTAGCTTTAAATTCCCCGATTAATAATAATGATGATCCAATATTGATCCAGCCTGTCCCGTCTTGCTGTCCTCCCGTCAGTGACGCCCTAAGCCGAGGTTCGTACCCCACAGGGGGTGCCCTTAGCGAGCGTTCACTTAGTTTTAATTTAGAATAGTTTATATGCCCCTGGCTGGAGGCCCTAAGTGTAGTAGCTTAAGGCAGCCACAGGAAAGTCCGGTTAAGCAGTACGATCTTCTCTAAGATCAACTGCGAGATGACCTAGTCAAAAAAAAAAAAAAAAAAACACGGCTCGCATTGTTAGGAGGTTCCTCTCTCTGGAGCCCTGACCGCCGGTAGCTTGGACCCTGTTCCCGATACCGGTGGGCTACTATTTTTTATATTTTTAAATGTTTTATATATTTTTTTATTCTAATATTTAAAAATATAATTTATATGTGTCACAAGTAAAATAAAGGAATAATATTTATATTATTTGAATTTAAGAAATATTTAAAAATGTAATTAGATAAGAAAATAAATATAAATAAATAAACGAATATAATAATATTTTAATATAATTAAAATTAGAGCTTTCTAATACTAACAGGCCCTGAACTAAGTCGCAGATAGACGGACGGACAAACGGACAGACGGACGGATAGACAGACTGACACGGCGAAACTAAAAGAGTTCCTTGTTGACTACAGAACCCTAAAAACAGCAAAACAACCATAAAAGAGTAGAAAATAGTAAATTGAACAGTAGTTCTACTGTTTAGCATAAAGTGTCTGCTACACGGTCGCCAATCGTGTCCCGACGAGACGACCTTAATGGTTTACAACCGCGCAGTGCAGATGCTGGTTTACTACTTTTAAAACATCTCTACCGGTCGCCAACCAAGGTCACCTCTGTCGGGGACGCGGTTGGCAACAGTGTAGCAGGGACTTATATTATGACTGACTGGCTAATAATATGTTATATTACAAATAATGAAAGTGTACTATCTTTTTTATAAATACTATCCTTTTCATTTTTTTTTGTGCTATCTTTTTCAACATACCTAACCGTGCGTTTGCACTGACGAAACATTCAAGACAAAACATGTTGAAATCTCTAGTTCCTGACAAAAATTGTAGGTATGGAACATTGACAGAAAATAGCGATTTCAACATGTTTTGTCTTGAATGTTTCGCCAGTGCAAACGTACGGTAAATCCAACCCTGTTCAAGACAAAACATGTTGAAATCTCTAGTTCCTGTCAAAAATTGTATAGAACATTGACACAAAATACAGATTTCAACATGTTTTGTCTTGAATGTTTCGCCAGTGCAAACGAATGGTTACGACAACGTGGGTCAATGCTTTTTTTTTCTTACTATACGCGGCATAGCCCAATGTCCTTTCTTTGGTGTTGTTCGTCGAATCGTTGAGGTCCGTATGTTATGAGTTGAGCTGCACGTACTGACAAAACCGTGACCAATGAGTTTGTTTCTGACTTTCTTCTCAAACGCCGACCTCATCTAGTTTTTAAAATATGATTGAACGTTTATAATTATGTGTTTTGTACAAACCTGCTTACGGAAAAAAAAACATTTATAAAAATGTCTATTATACATCTCGTATACCAAAAACACGAGCCGAGCGAGAGTAAATGTATACTGCTTTAGTTATTGTTCTGACTATGCGTTTGCACCAGAAAACATTTAACATGTAGATGTTTCGAAACTTGTCACATGAAACAAATCTCATTACTTGTATTGTTGAACTTGCGTTCGCACTGTACGAAACATGAGTAAGTCTTAAGACAGATCTCAAGATTTGTTGTAAACTGCGTTCGCACTGTCTAGAAACATACACAATAGACATGTTTTGTATAAAGATTTGTCACGTTTGCCGTGCGTTTGCACTGGCGAAACATTCACATAAAAACATGTTGAAATCTCTGTTTTCTGTCAGTGTATCGCCTAGCGTTCGCATTGTCACGAAACTTGTTGCCGCGAAACATGTTTGACGTTTCATATCACTCGACATGTTTCGCCACATGTCTTTACAAACCAATTTCGTATCAAAATGTATCTGTATGAATCTAGTAACATGTTGTTAGATTTGTTTTGACACTTTGGTCGGTTATTATAGTCCACACATTTTGTATTTCTCAAACATGGAAAAGCAAGGTTTTCCATGTTTGAGAAATTGAGATACGAAATTGGTTTGTAAAGAAATGTGGCGAAACATGTCGAGTGATATGAAACGTCAAACATGTTTCGCGTCAACAAGTTGCGTGACAATGCGAACGCGAGTCGATACACTGACAGAAAACAGAGATTTCAACATGTTTTGTGAATGTTTCGCCAGTGCAAACGCACGGTGAGATGTATACCGATTACCGAGGCTGTTTATCTCTTTCTAATAGGGTGACCAAACATTCATAACAAACAGGAAAGTTCGTTTTGAAATAATTTATGTCCGGTTGACACGAAGTGATTTCAAATTATTGTTTTTATTACAAACATGTTGAAATTAAGTTAGTGAACTTGTGAACTAAAAATGTGTTACAGTCATCACCACAAAACAACAGAACGCCATGACACCACACATGACACTATTGATTTCAGTGTTACCAGAGTAATTTTATGATGACCTACCGTATCATACAAAAATGAACCATAAGCGTTTGACCTAAAGTGGGTGATAGACGTGCCTACTTAAAGTACGCGGTCTTTTTCGCGACCTTACTCGGCTCGCCGTCGGTGACACTCGTGAAGCTTGCTCATTTCATTGTCAAATTAGCTCGCGGCTCGCGGCGATGACAGACGGGCGAGTAAGCTCGCCGAGCCATAAGCCATAAGGACCGCAGCACCCAGCTGCACCGGTGTTGGCAGCGGCGTAATGCTCGCCTCGCGACCTGGTATCACAATGACACGCCGCTGTGATCTTGAGACACCAACTGGTGAGGACTTGTGGGCATATCTCACAACAAACGATTCTACCTTCTATGTTTGCGTTGTGTATATCCATCCAAGGGCATCAGACGAAATATATATGAGTTGGTTTCAAAAAGTGGAATCTATCATAGATTCATTAAAAAGTGCAGTGATTATTGTTGGTGATTTGAATTTAAACGATAATCGTACATCAAATGATATTTTAAGTTACTATTGTTACTTTTTAAGTTTTTGTGGTCTGATTGAGAGGAATGAGGTGATGAATGCGCATGGAAGTAAGTTGGATGTAGTGTTGGTGTCAGATAGCATTGGCTGTGTTCAAGTGGCAGAGATTGATGGTGGAGGCCTTGTACCACGTCGTGACGTCTATCATCCACTATTAGACGTTTGCTTTACTCCTAATAACACGATGCGTCCATTGAGTTCGGAAAAAGTTGATCCAAGTAACCTTGACAAGCAGAGGGACTGGAATTTCTCTAAAGGAAACTTTGAACAGATGTTTAAGCTAATATCTGAAGAATCATGGCAAGAGGTGATTTTCGCTCGCGATGTTGACACTGCTGTAGAGTGTTTCTATAACATATTTTACCGAATTTTTGATGAATGTGTACCAAAAAAACGCAGGCCTAGGAAACCATGTAGGCGTTATCCGGTTTGGTTCACAGCTGAACTTATTAGTGACATTAAATTTAAAAGTGACCTGCATCGTAAGTGGAAGCCATCTCAAAATCAGGTTGATTATGGAAATTTCTCCTTGCTTAGGGCAAGTATAAAAAAAAGAATGTCACTCGCCTATGACGAATACATTAAGCACATTCAAACCAAACTTAAGCGTGATCCTCGTGTCTTCTGGCAACATATAAATAGCTTCAAAGTTAAAGGCGGCTTTGAGACCAGGGTGAATTATAATGGGAAAAATCATGTAGGAAGTGATGCTGCACATGCTTTTTCAGAATTCTTCTCAAGTGTTTTCTTGCCGGACGCCCCTCTTCTTGATTATCAAAGTCAAAACAATAACTATCAAAGCAACAGTGGAAACTTTGTACATATTGATAAAATTAAAATAAATGATTTAGAAACGGCTATTAATAAACTCAAACCAAACTCTGCGGTAGGACCAGACAATATTCCCGCATACATCATTAAAGGATGTAAAGATTATATAAAATCACCGGTTCTCCACATTTTTAACCTGGTGTTGTCCACCGGAAATTACCCACAGCGTTGGAAGGTATCGAGAGTCCAACCTATTCCTAAATCAAACGTTACCTCTGATGTAGAAAATTATCGGCCAATAGCTATACTCTCTACACTTCCTAAACTGTTTGATTAGATACTACACAGGCTTGTTAGTTTCCAGATACAACCATTTCTCTGCAATTCTCAACATGGCTTTCGAGCTAGCAGTTCTGTTAATACGAACCTTCTAACGCTGGTGGATCTTATTTCGGAGCACTTAGACAAAGGCATACAGGTTGACGTTCTTAATTTCGACTTTAAAAAAGCGTTTGATCGCGTTGATAACGAAACGTATTGCTCACTAAACTTAATAATATAAGGCTTTACCCCGAAATTACTCAATTTTTTTGGAAGTTACTTACGGGATCGTCAGCAATACGTTCGACATAGTTGCTTTGTATCCGCGCCTTACCATACCCGGTCTGGAGTAAGTCAGGGCACTATTCTGGGACCATTGCTATTTGGGAACATGGTTAATGACCTCGAAAAGGTTCTTAAACATGCGAAGTGTTTGCTTTACGCAGATGACCTTAAATTAATTTAAGCCGTGAAAAATGTTTCTGATTCAGAAAGTTTACAGGAGGATATTAACTCTGTCTTTCAGTGGAGCATTGACAACAAGTTACTTTTCAACATTAACAAATGCAGCGTTATGTCTTTTAGCTGTTCACATAATCCTAGGCATGTACAATACGTCCTGGGCGAGGAACCAATAGCCCTTGTCCTTTCTATGAAAGATCTCGGAGAACTATTTGATCCGAAATTGACATTTCATGATCACATGAGGACGCTCGCTGCTGAATCATTCCGGAGACTAGGATTTGTTATTCGGAATATGCGTGAGTTTAACAATCCACTGGCCATTAAACTAGTTTACATGGCCTTAGTCAGGAGTAAGCTCGAATCAGCTGCAGTGATTTGGAACCCTTACGAACGCACTTACGCGTTACTTCTTGAAAAAATCCAGAAGACCTTCCTTAGCTTTTATATAAAAAACTCTTCGGTTACTACCCCTTCCTTTATCCTACAAAATTTTTACTCGGTGTACTAAATTGTAATTCTCTCGAAGTAAGTAAGTACTTCCTGCTTATTACTGCCTGCCGTATTATGCGGGGTGAGTGCGATTGTCAGGAACTGGTGGAGCAGTTGGTGAGGCTTTTTGTCCCTGTTGTGCCCAAACAACAACTCAGGCCTAGAAGTCACCGGCTACTAGCCGTACCGTCAGCACGCAAAGTGTCGCGAGCTAACTCGGCCCTCGTTCGGGCCCTTTCCATGCTCAATGCTCTTCTGACTTCAACACCGGAATGTGACTTGTTTGCTGGGAAATGGATAGATGTGTGTCGTGAATGTTTAATTTTTTGTGAGAAGATGAATGAAAGATGATTATAAGGTTATTTTTTTCTTTTGGTTGCAATTATATAAGTGTTAATATGTTTTTCTAATATTGTTATTTCTCGTGTTTATATTTTATGTTTTTTGATTTGTATTATATCCAACCTACCTATGTGTGTCACTTTATTATTTGTATTTTGTTCTGTACAACGCCTTAGGATTACATTCTGTAATGTTGTGCAAGAAAACTTAAATAAATAAATAAGTACGCGTACTTGCTCGCACGTCTATCATCCGTGTAACTGCGCATTTGCACACCTCGGTGAAGTTAGCCGCACGATTTCATTATTATGAACTTTTGTTAGTGCTAATCGTTAGAGAGAGTTAGAGAGAAAAGAAAAATCGTTAGAGAGTAATTAGTTTTATTTATCAACGATTTTAATTACTTTTGTGACATTGGCCCACATTCCGGCAAAAATGAACGTAGACGTAATTTTTTTTTTATAGTTTGAGAATCTTTAGAGAGAGATAGAGAGTTTAAAAAAATCATCAGAGTTAATATTTTAATTGATATTAAATTATTTCTGAGAACGCGTTTTACCCTAGGACCTGAGCAGGTTAAAATTTAGAAACGTGCCGCCTCGATAGGGGTTAGGGGAGGGGTGAAGGGTTAGTAGATCCCCCCACTCCCCCCTCCCGGAGATACAAAGTTTTTTTTTAATGATTTTTAAATATGACAAATCTCTTATATGCTGGGGCCACACCAACGGATTATCGCGATAGACGTTAACCGTTGGTGTACTACACCACGACTTACTTCGAGAATTTCTCAACGGTATTTACATTGGCGTTTGACGTTGGGTGGTTGGTAACTCTGGTGGCGGCATTTTAGGCAGATCAAAGAGATTTACCGCGAGAATTATTGCATTGAATGAAGCGGCCACACTTACGTTTCTCATTGTGCACCGTGAGCGCGAGTAGTACCGTGAGTAGTAGGTACTACTGATACTCAAAACACACAAAAGGTGGGTGCTTGTCGGGAGATGGTCGGGTCGTTTTTAACCCACCGACGGAAAAAGAGAGGTGTTATAAGTTTAACGTGTGTATCTGTGTGTCTGTATGTTATATCGTAGCTGCCAAACAATGTCAATATTTTGTATAAAGAATTCTTTTCGGAAGTCCAAACCGAGTTCAATAATACTTTTAAGAAAAACACTAAAACTATCAGCCCTAAGTTTTTATTTAGTGATTGGGCAACTAAAGGACTCAGGAAAAGTAGGGAAAGACTTTTCGAGCTGTATGGCCTTAAGCCTTATATTAATACGGAAACTTTTAGTAAGTATGTTGCTACTTATTCTAGAATTTTTAAGAGCACTTGTAAGGCAGCTAAAGCCTTATACATTAGCAACAAAGTTAAATCAGCAGACAATAAAATACAGGCGGTTTGGAAAATTATCAATAATGAAACGAATAGGAACAAAAAGCATAATTCCGATTACACACTGGATACGTCAGGTGGTGGTCTCATTTGCGATAGCAAAGAAGTTGCTCAAGAATTTGTACATTTTTTTACCAGTATCCCACTTAAAACTACTGAAACCTTAAACTCCTCGCCATCGCTCTCTTTTGATTTAGTAAGGGCGAACGTTTCAGCCAGCCCGACTGAATTTAACTTTAAGCATATTAACCCCGCAACAGTAATAAAAGCTTTTAAGCAAATCAAGATCAAATTGACCGAGGATCTTTGGGGAATGTCCATTAAAGTCTGTACCTCTATAATTGAAACCATAGCGCCTTACTTAGCCTTAATATTTAATTTGTGTGTGGATCAAGGAGTCTTCCCAGATTAAATGAAATACAGTAAGGTAATACCACTTTTCAAATCCGGGGACAGTAAAGACACCAATAATTATAGACCCGTATCCGTGCTGCCGGTTTTCAGCAAGGTGTTTGAAAAGGTGATGCTGAATCAAATGCTCAATCATTTTAACACAAATAAAATCCTTCACGACCAACAGTATGGATTCACCAAAGGACGTTGTACGACCGACGCCGGTGTGACCTTATTAAGACACATTTTTAATGCGTGGGAAGAGGCCCAAGACGCCATAGGAATCTTTTGTGACCTCTCCAAGGCATTTGATTGCGTCGATCACGAAACCTTACTCTTGAAACTTGAGCATTACGGACTTGGAAAACTTGCGCTCAGTTTAGTAAAATCTTATTTAAATGATAGACAACAGCAAGTTCAAATAAACGGTATCAACTCACTGGGTCTAAAAGTAAAAATGGGTGTTCCACAAGGCTCGATTTTGGGTCCTTTCCTCTTTTTAGTATACATTAATGATCTACTCCATTTATTAAAAAAACAGCCACACATGCTGTTATTTGCTGACGATACTTCCTTAATTTTTAAGGTAGATAGATGTGCTACAAATTTTGACGAAGTAAATAACGCCCTTCTGCAGGTCCAAAATTGGTTTACTGCTAATAATTTAGTATTAAATGGGAAAAAAACGAAGTGCATCAAATTTTCTTTGCCTAATGTCAAAAGTAGGGATTGTGAGATTGTATTGAATCAAGAGAAACTAGATTTCGTCGATAAAACTGTTTTCCTGGGGATCACGCTCGACTCAAGGCTACAATGGGGTCCTCATTTAACATCTCTTGCAGGACGGCTAAGTTCAGCAGCATATGCTGTCAGAAAAATCCGTCAATTTACTGATGCAGATACCGCGAGGCTAGTCTATTATAGTTACTTTCATAGCATCATGTCTTACGGTATTTTACTATGGGGACGGGCTGCAGACATCGAGTCTATCTTTATTCTGCAGAAAAGAGCGATCAGAGCCATTTATAATCTTCGCAGGCGCGATTCTTTAAGGGAACTGTTTAAGGATATAAACATCATGACGGTACCTTGTCAATATATCTATGAAAATATCATGCACGTAAGAAAAAATTTACATCTTTTTAGTAAAAGAGGTGATAGACATAATTACAGTACTAGAAATAGGGACCTATTAGTTCAACCAGGTTTCAGACTGGCTAAAGTAGACTCATCTTTCATGGGATACTGTTTAAAATGTTACAATAAAATTCCTCCCCACATATTTCAACTGAATGAGACGAAATTCAAAACTTGTATAAAACGCACACTATGCAGGCAGGCATATTATAAGTTGGAGGATTACATCTCTGATAAAAATGCTTGGCTTAATGCTGGTCCTGCTCCACAATCATAACTAACTAATTAACATTCGAACATACAGTTGGAGCTACTGAAAATTTTAAGATCATCATCATCTTTGCATTGTATAAACTCAATCTCCTTTGTATTATATAATTGCATAGCACAGGTGTGAGTACTATGTACTATTGAGCTACCATTTACCGGGTAATCTGTCTTTCATTGACTTGAATGTGCCCTGGCGGCTGGGAATGTCATGCTCACTTAAATGTCTCGCTGATGGTGGCGCGTGTGTTGGATCATTTAGCTCTCTTCAAAATGGTTGAGCTGAATGGTGCTGATCCATGCGTCATGTTCGTGAACGGGCGCCGTCAGTTGTGACTGGTCATCTCTTAGCTGCCATGGCTTATTTTAATTTTTGAATTGTTTGTATGTCATAATTGCGGACGCTTTTAACGCGCTTTTTACATTGTTCTCACATTTATAATTTCAACATGAATGATGTAACCCATATATTGTAACAATATTTTGATTTAAAAGAGTGTCCGTGGAGTTTCTTGCCCGTTCTTCTCCATAGGTACCTACTACGCTTTGGAATGGGCAACTAGCTTCATATTTCTGACTGACCGACTCCTTGACAATTCAAAAGTGCCTGTAAATGGTTTAATTGAAATAAATGCTTTGAGTTTGAGTTTGACGGCTGAACCGATTCTGAAATTTTTTATGTTGTTTGAAAGGTGACTTGATAGAGTGTTCTTAGCTATGATTCAAGAAAAAGATTATCAGCTCTTTTCAAGTTGATGAATGGATGTGAGCATCTTCCACAGGTCACATCAATTCGAAAGGACATGTCCAAAAATGGTTTTCTATTATTCAATAATTCTAACCAGGATAAGTTAAATATATTTCGATAGACATCCCAAGAAGTAGTAGCTTTAACTGTATCGTGCATTTTTAAGGATTACCAATTTTGAGAAAAATCTTTTATAATTTATTTATTTATTTTATTATTTATATACACACAGTAAAATACAAAATAGATACGACATAGTTAAAATATGAGTACAAAGGTTTATATACTCATGAAAGTGTATTGAATGACTATTTCATGAAATCATGACATTTGGCACTTTCATAAACTTAGAGTTGTATTGCTGATTCTAATGTTTATAATTCTATAAATTCATATTTGTTATGAGCGCTAATACTATTTAGATCAACATACAACCTGATACTGACCTGCAAATTGCAGAAAACGTAATAAAATTTGAATTTCGCGGGCTACCCTAACGCAATTTAGTGTTAATTTACTCCTAAAACGAACAAACTTTTCTAATTATCTAGGCTAATAAAGTGAACACACCCCAGAAAATAACAAACTTTTCATAATTGACACATGGTACTGTCATTACAGTCAATCAATATTTTGTTGTAAAGAATACCTATGACAATGTAGTCTGTGATGACAATGCAAACAAAACTTCTAATCAAGTTATTTACTTTAAGTACCATATTCTGAAATAAGATGAAATGGGATATTATCAGTCAAAAAAGTGTAGCATAATTTTTTTAGACCTCTCTTTAGATTATAGCTACATGGAATCTATAAGTGCAAGAAGTGCATGTTTCAGCATAGTCCACAGGCTTAGCAGGAGTAAAATGATAATAGTACCTAACTACTGATCAAGAACATTTTTTTAATTACGATGGAGAATTCCTGTTTTATGACTTAGTATAGAGATCGGAAGTGGATGAAAAGCCTTTCGACAATTATGATATTTAAAAACGGAATAATATGCTTTGAATGCAAGTGTTACAGATTTTTTATGAAATAAAACTTTTTTTTTAGTTCTAAATAATGTTTTATTGATTTTCTTCATTTTCAATGTGTTCTCTTATTAAAATACTGTCGAGAAACTGAGCAAGTGGAGATATATAATTTTGATGCCGGCCCATCCAAGATACCAGACAATAATGTAATACACTCTATAACTATAGTGGTGTGAGTCCTCTGATCAAAGCTGTCTCATGTGATGACTAAATGCCTGGTATCTTCATTAACTTCTAGGTACAGTAAAAGTACCGTTCGGCTGAATATGTTGCCCATAATAAGAGCGAGCCTGTTTAATCTAAAACGCGTTCTCAGAAATAATTTAATATCAATTAAAATATGAACTCTCTAATGTTTTTTTTTAACTCTCTATCTCTCTCTAACGATTCTCAAATTATAAAAATATAAAAATTACATCTACGTCCATTTTTGCGGGAATGGGGGCCAATTTCACAAAAGTAATTAAAATCGTTGATAAATAAAACTTATTACTCTCTAACGATTTTTCTTTTCTCTCTAACTCTCTCTAACGATTCTCTAACGATAAACATTAACAAAAGTTGAGAATAATTATATCAGGGGCAAAATTCACAGAGGTGGGCTAACGTCACGCTCTTAGAAATTATTTAATATCGAATAAAATATTAACACTCTAACGATTTTGTGTAACTCTCAATCTCTCTCTAACGATTCGCAAACGATAAAAAAAAAATTACGTCTAAGTCCAGTTTTGCGGGAGGGGGGCCAACTTCACACGAAAAATTAAAATTGTTTTTACATAAAAACTAATTACTCTCTAACGATTTTTCTTTTCTCTCTAACCCTCTCTAACGATTAGCACTAACAAAAGTTCATAATAATGAAATCGTGCGGCTTAATTCACGGAGGTCATTTGCACTGGTTCTAGTTCGTGAATGTTTTGCCAATGCAAACACACAGATATAACCGTGCGTTTGACCTCCGTGAATTTAGCCGAACGATTTCATTATTATGAACTTTTGTTAATGCTAATCGTTAGAGAATCGTTAGAGAGGGTTAGAGAGAAAAGAAAAATCGTTAGAGAGTAATTAGTTTTTATGTAAAAACAATTTTAATTTTTCGTGTGAAGTTGACCCCCTTCCCGCAAAAATGGACTTAGACGTAATTTTATTTTTTAAATCGTTTGCGAATCGTTAGAGAGAGATTGAGAGTTACACAAAATCGTTAGAGAGTTAATATTTTATTTGATATTAAATCATTTCTAAGAGCGTGACATTAGCCTACCTCTGTGAATTTTGCCCCCGATATAATTATTCTCAACTTTTGTTAATGCTAATCGTTAGAGGATCGTTAGAGAGAGATAGAGAGAAAAGAAAAATCGTTAGAGAGTAATTAGTTTTATTTATCAACGATTTTAATTACTTTTGTGAAATTGGCCCCCATTCCCGCAAAAATTGACGTAGATGTATTTTTTTAATTTTTATAATTTGAGAATCGTTAGAGAGAGATAGAGAGTTAAAAAAAATCATTAGAGAATTAATATTTCAATTGATACTAAATTATTTCTGAGAACGCGTTTTAGATTAAACAGGCTCGCTCTTATTATGGGCAACATATTCAGCCGAATGGTACTTTTACTGTACCTAGAAGTTAGTGAAGATACCAGGCATTTCGTCATCACATGAGACAGCTTTGATCCGAGGACTCACACCACTATAGTTATAGATTGTATTACATTATTGTCTGGTATTTTGGATGGGCCGGCATCAAAATTATATATCTCCACCTGCTCAGTTTCTCGACAGTATTTTAATAAGAGAAGACATTGAAAATGAAGAAAATCAATAAATCATTATTTAAAACTAAAAAAAAACTTTTATTTCATAAAAAATCTGTAAGACTTGCATTCAAAGCATATTATTCAGTTTTTAAATATCATAATTTTCGAAAGGCTTTTCATCCACTTCCGATCTCGATTCTAAGTCACAAAATAGGAATTCTCCATCGTAATTAAAAAAATGTTCTTGATCAGTAGGTACTATAATCATTTTACTCCTGCTAAGCCTGTGGACTATGCTGAAACATGCACTTCTTGCACTTATAGATTCTTATTAGCTATAATCTAAAGAGAGGTCTAAAAGAATTATGCTACATATTTTTGACTTGATTAGAATTTTTGTTTGCATTGCAAAATATTTTTTTTTTCTTTCTTTATGTCAATTGAAAAGAATGATTGATTGACTGTAATGACAGTACCATGCGTCAATTTTGAAAAGTTTGTTATTTTCTGGGGTGTGTTCACTTTATTAGCCTAGATAATTAGAAAATTTTGTTCGTTTTAGGAGTAAATTAACACTAAATTAATTATTTCTTAAGAAATAAGCAGTACCTTTGTACTCATATTTTAACTATGTCGTATCTATTTTGTATTTTATTGTGTGTACATAAGATTAGAATAAATAAATTAATTAAAAAAACGATTTTTCTCAAAATTGGTAATCCTTAAAAATGCATGATACAGTTAGAGCTACTACTTTTTGGGATGTCTATCCAAATATATTTAGCTTATCCTGGTTAGAATTATTGAATAATAAAAAAACATTTTTGGACATGTCCTTTCGAATCGATGTGACCTATGGAAGATGCTCACATGCATTCAGCAACTTGAAAAGAGCTGATAATCTTCAAACGGCTGAGCCGATTTTCTTGAATCATAGCTAAGAACACTCTATCAAGTCACCTTTCAAACAAAATAAAAAATATCAGAATCGGTTCAGCCGTTTGGCAGCTACGATGTAACATACAAACACACACGTTAAACTTATAACACCCCTCTTTTTCCGTCGGTGGGTTAAAAACGACCCGACCAGCTCCCGACAAGCACCCACCTTTTGTGTGTTTTGAGCGGGTCCATATTGGCTCACCTAAAGTTCTTTACCCGAAATTGTTCTTCCTAATGATTTGTAATCCGAATGATCACTCTTCCTAAAATTTTTCATCCTAAAGTTTTCATTCATACTATTTGTAGTGCTACCGGCGATGTTCATAACACTCATGTTTCCGAAAATTGTAATGAGTAATATCATTAATGTAAATATATTTAAACTCCTACTGTTTTTTATCATAACGCTTTTATCCCTAAACACAATTACCATTATATTTTCACTCATATTCAGAAGGTCAGAGTGTCGTCTAGGACCGATTCGGTTCTGGCACTTCGCCGGCCGCTGCCGCGGCACGCTCGCTTCGCTCGCTCGTAGTTGGTCACAGTTCTAACCTAACCTAACCTATAGATCCCTTCCACAACGTTTTTACGACAAACGGTTAGTCGGAGACAAAAAACACCAAGACTCTTTTAGCCTTATATTTACGCAAAATTAATGTATATAATACTGATTATTATGAATAAAAGGAAATCTACACAAAAAGATATGACTTTGAATAATAGTGTAAAAGATGGTTACCTATGTTGAGAAAATATAGGAAAACAAATAAAAGTATAATAGATGTTTATTGCTACTGACATTATGAAATTGAATGCTTGGGAATTATGAACATTAGAGACAGAGTAGTTAGGAATTGTGATTGTTAGGATGAAAAATGTTAGGAAGAACATTTTCGGATTTCCAATTATCGGAGTTGAAAATTTAGGTGAACTTTGGCGCACCCGTTTTGAGCATAAATGATGCACTATAATTACCGAATCAAATTGAAACTACCAACAATATTTTGTATTCTTATCAGGTATCACTGTTAATTGATCGTTGATCAAATACACAACTTTACCACTCATAACTATAACGTTCCTCTGCATCATGTCATGTATCAGTAGTACCTACTACTCACGGTACTACTCGCGCTCACGGTGCACAGTGAGAAATGTAAGTGTGGCCGCTTCATTCAATGCAATAATTCTCGCGGTAAATCTCTTTGATCTAAAATGCCGCCACCAGAGTTATCAATCACCCAACGTCAAACGCCAATGTAAATGCCGTTGACAAATTCTCGAGGTAAGTCGTGGTGAAGTACACCCACGGTTAACGTCTACCGCGGTAATCCGTTGGTGTGGCCCCAGCATATAAGAGATTTGTCATATTTAAAAATCATTAAAAAAAAACTTTGTACCTCTGGCAGGGGGGAGTGGGGGGATCTACTAACCCTTCCCCCCTCTCCTCCCTCCCCTATATCCCCTATCGAGGCAGCACGTTTCTAAATTTTAAAACCTGCTCAGGTCCTAGGGTAAAACGCGTTCTCAGAAATAATTTAATTTTAATTAAAATATTAACAATCTAATGATTTTTTTAACTCTTTATCTCTCTCTAACGATTCTCAAACCATAAAAAAAAAAAAATTACGTCTTCGTCCATTTTTGCGGGAATGGGGGCCATTGTCACAAAAGTAATTAAAATCGTTGATAAATAAAACTAATTACTCTCTAACGATTTTTCTTTTCTATCTAACTCTCTCTAACGATTCTTTAACGATTAGCATTAACAAAAGTTGAGAATAATTATATCGGGGGCAAAATTCACAGAGGTGGGCTAACGTCACGCCCTTAGAAATTATTTAATATCAAATAAAATATTAACTCTCTAACGATTTTGTGTAACTCTCAATCTCTCTCTAACGATTCGCAAACGATTATAAAAATAAAATTACGTCCAAGTCCATTTTTGCCGGAAGGGGGGCCAACTCCACACGAAAAATTAAAATTGTTTTTACATAAAAACTAATTACTCTCTAACGATTTTTCTTTTCTCTCTAACCCTCTCTAACGATTCTCTAACGATTAGCATTAACAAAAGTTCATAATAATGAAATCGTGCGGCTAACTTCACCGAGGTGTGCGTTTGCACTGACGAAACATTCAAGACAAAACATGTTGAAATCTCTAGTTGTATGGAACAGTGACAGAAAATAGAGATTTCAACATGTTTCACTTGAATCTTGAATATTTCGCCAGTGCAAACGCACGACACTAAACCCAATAGACATTTACATGTGACAATTTGACATAAACTGTCAAAATCAAAAACTGAAAAGTAAAACGTAAAAATACGGCGTGAACGGCGTTTCAACTTTATTTTTTGTTGAGTTATTTATTTCTTAAAATACTTTGTTTGATTAGTATAGTGGTGTCCGGCAAGCTGTACCATATTTTATAGTGCTCTGTGAGCTGTACTTATAATGGAATCAAATAAAGAGACAGGCATTGTCGATGCTGAAGAAGGCCAAGAGGATATCGAAATTAAATATTCTTTATTATCTTTTGAAAAACAGATATTTATTGATTCTTTTGAAAAAGATGCACTTGTTATAATGGCAAAGTATGTACTTGCAAAACAACTTTAGCTTCACAAAGTCTGTGCACTAACCAAACATAGTTAATAACAAACAATCAGTTCTGGTGATAATGTAGTTTAAAAACTGCAAATACCTACCTCAGACCAAAATATTTATGTTATCAAAATCTGAAGTAAGATTACATGTCCAGTCGGATGAATCTATTTTTTTTTAAATTAGATTATAATATTTTTTTCTTTCTGTTCTTTGAGCTGAGAATGAGATTTATGCTCTTTTTACCTCGTAATTAATAATTACTCCAGAACACCACAACTATCATAGGTATGCACTCTGAAATCAACTCTTCAATCACCAAGAATTTGAAATTATTGTCTTGGCTATTTTATGTTAGTGTTAGCATACTATAATCATGTTATTCAGGGAGTTTTTTAACACCCATGAAGACCCAGTATTATGTACCATTGTGGACACCAGAACTGAACCACTTTTCAAACTTATACTAAGGGCATAAGGGTGAAAAGTGGTTCACCTCACATGTCCGCGGTTTACTAATTGGATTTTAATAGCACCTTTGTATTTCCAGAGGAATCAATTACAACAACATAATATCAAATATGTTGTGGATATATAAAGACCCTGCACATTTGGTGTTTGTGTTAAACAGCAGTGATCATGAAGAAAAATATTTTACAGAGAAATTTAGCCTATCAGCTTTACCTAATGTTGGGACAGAGAGGTAATAGCATTATTAAATTAAAATATTACTTGTGAGTCCAAACTACATCTAAACATGTTCATAACTCCTTTATATAATTTTGGCAACTTGTGCAGATGATTCTGTAGCCAGGAACTGGTATCTAGTACTAAGAGAGGGGACTACATCCAGTGTGAAATGCAGATTCCTGGAGGATCATAAATTGCAATTGTCTTGAAGAATTTTTATTTATTTTTTCCCAAAGAAACGCAAGATATTTAATGTTTTGCTGTTAAGATATTTATTTTAAAGCAAGATATTTATTGTTATTGCAGAGAAAAAGCATATTTAGAAGGTGGAATACACTTTGTTTCAACTCGCATATTAGTAGTAGACTTACTCAAAAACCGAGTCCCCATATCACACATAACTGGTATTATTGTTTTGAGGGCACATACGGTTTTGGAGTCATGTCAGGAAGCATTCGCTCTGAGACTTTATAGGCAGAGTAATAAGGTAAATAATTTTATGAATTATTTCTGATGAGTTAATTTGCATATTGCATTTAACAATAAAATATTTAATTTCTTGCAGACTGGTTTTGTGAAGGCGTTCTCAAATTCTCCAATATCATTTACATTTGGTTACAATCAAGTGGAGAAAGTTATGAGGGCATTATTTGTTACAGACTTATTTTTATGGCCAAGGTAAGTTTATAGGTATTCTTATTTATTTTATTAACTTGGCTTGAGTAGTTATTTATTTTTGAAGCTAACTTAGCTTCAGAAATATGATTTTAATCCATGTCATATTAATAATAGATTTAATAACTGGCTCAAATGTTTTGGATTGAATTAAAGTTAGAACTTGTTTTGTTTATTACAAAACAGTAATAATCTCGTATTCACTTTCATAGATTTCATGGATCAATTATCAAGAGTCTCAAGAGTAGACAGGCACAAGTGGTGGAGTTGCATGTTCCGCTGACTACCAACATGAGCTATATTCAGACCTGTTTGCTTGACATTATAAACTACACAGTGAAACAACTCAAGAGCATCAACAGGACACTAGATATGCAGGTAATTAAAAATCCTACACATAAAGTGACAAAGTTTTTAAAGTGTTGGAGGACCCTAATAAATAACTTTTTGCTGTGCGATCTTGCGGTAATAACACAAGTAATCGAATATTCTGCATCCAACAACCATGTAATTATCTATTTATTTCAGGAAATAACAACAGAAAATTGTATTACGAAAAAGTTTCACAAAATTCTTCAATCACAGCTGGACTGTGTGTGGCATCAGTTGAGTACAAGAACAAAGGAATACATCCAGGATCTGAAAGTACTGAGGAGTATGACTGTGTAAGAGATTTGACTATAAAAGATAGAGAGAAAGTGTTGTGTGCGTGTCAAGCATCCTGTCACATACTGTACGCAGCAGCATATTTTTTCTGGACCTATGGTCCGTATACAGAACTTCACTCATAAAATAACTCTAGCATTACTTAAAACTCGTTTAAAGCATTTTGATTGGTTGAAACTAGACTCGCGACAATCTAAGAAGTCCATTTGACAGCTATAAAAATCCTTTGTGTAGCAATTAAAAAAAAAAATAGTTTCTAAAATACTGATTCTCGAGACATATCGATTAAACATACTTAGAGAGTTTGTAATCGACGACTTATCTACATTGATTAAAACTGATTCTCAAGGCTTAACGTTTAATTACAAGTACGAGAACGAAACGTCAAAACGGACTGACGACATGGTTGGCGCACTGGCTGAGCGATGGACTGCTGCGCAACGTGTCGCGGGTTCGATCCCCGCAGGGAACAAATATTTGTATAACCTGCAAGTTGTTGTTCCGGGTCTGGGTGTTAGTGTATGTGAGTTTCTATTTTTGCAAACGCACCTACGATACAGGAAGAAATTCTTAGTGTGGGGCAACGTTTTTAAAAAAAAGAAAGAAGAATGGTAGAAGACTTCTTAGACTGTCGCGAGTGTAGTTAGTTTATTTCAGTAATGCTTGAGTCTTTAGTGAGGTTCTGTAATACGGGACTAAGACTTGACGTGATCTAGTTTCTTATCATTTGTTTCTGAAGTTTAATTCAGGGTAAAACACCCACAAAAAAAAATAAAAAAATAAAATTGACATTTAAAAATAAACCATAACATCATAACGTTCGAGTGCAAACGAGGACACCCTCGCGCGTTAATTTGCAACAATGTTCTAGTTGTAATAATTAAAACTTGGCACTTACACTGAAAATAAGGTTTATTATTCTATCAATGACATCTAAAAATGCTCTGCTCTACTTTGCTCATTGGTCGACGCGGAGCTTCTTTTTTGAAGTTTCCATTCCAATATTTTATTAAAATATCTTACCTTTTTAGTAACTTACTCCATGACGATGCTGTGTCATTCCATGCCTTAGTAAGTAAATACAGTACTCCGGAATATGCTAAACTTAATTCTGGTTGGATTCTCTTGGAGTCAGCCGAACAGTTATTCCGACTAGCCAGAGGGAGAGTATTTAATCCTAAACCAGGTAATAAATATTTCTTTAGCTGATGCCCGCGGCTTCGCCCGCGTGGATGTCGGTTATTATATACTAAAACCTTCCTCGAGAACCACTCTATCCATTGGTGAAAACAGCATAAAATCGGTGCAGTAGTTTTTGAGTTTTATAATATGTAGTGATTTTAAAAATTGTGGTTTTCCATTTATTTTCCATCAATATACTAAAAAGAAGATTAAGAAGATTCGTTGGTGCAATAGTGGACATTTTGATAAGACATAGTTTTTTTTTAGAATTTGATCCAGAGCCATGTCCAAAATGGAAATGCCTTAGTGACCTACTATTGAAAGAAATACCAGATGAAATAAAGAAAAAGGAAAGTGCAAACCTGAACAATTCTAAGATATTAGTCCTTTGTCAAGATAACAGAACCTGTTCCCAATTAAATCACTATCTCACTATGGGCCCTTATAAATATCTATTTTATATGGCATTTAGAAGAGACCTCATTATAAATACGGTCTCATCTAAATACACTAAACTAAAGAATCCTGAACCAAAAGAGGATATAAAGAATGAAAAGGGTAAAAAACCGGAAGGTAAAGACGGTGATGAAATCAATGAAGATGAAACGAAATCGAATTACCTGTTAACTTTATCGCAATCGGTTATACAATCTAAAGAGTCTACGTCACACGAAGAAAGTATGTTCGAGCCGATTTCTCAGGTAATATCTGCTAATGGATCTTTCAAAGCAGTTTACGGTCAACCACTTGGGATTGACCAAGGGATCGTCCGTAAACCGCGTCACTCAATTTTTATCCTCTTCATTGCGTGAACATTTAGGTGCTGACATTGAAAATCCTCCCCTCCCCCGGCCCCGTAAAGTTCAAATGAATAATACGTAACCGTAAATTTTTTTTTTTTTTTTTCAGATGGATAATTTAGATTTCACTCAACTAGAAATCGAGAAACCTGTTATTTGCATTCGAACATTCAAAGAGAGCGGTTGTAACTTTTCTCTGGAGCGAACATTAGAAACTTTGCGTCCGGAATATGTGATTTTATATCACTGTGACGTGGCGGCCGTTAGACAGATAGAACTGTTTGAATGTCGCAAAAAAAGTGAAGAGCCCACAATTAAAGTTTATTTTGTAATACACGATAAAACAGTAGAGGAACAAGCCTACCTTACGTCACTGAAGAGAGAGAAACAAGCGTTTGAGCTGTTGATTCACACAAAGAGTGTAAGTTCTACCCAAGTACCTACAAATTAGGACTGGTGCACATTTGGCGAGGCGCAGTGCAGCGCGGTCGCACTGAGAAACAAATATGAAAAACCGGCCAAGTGCGAGTCGGACTCGCGCACGAAGGGTTCCGTACGCAAAACAAAACCGACCAAGTACGAGTCGGACTCGCGCACGAAGGGTTCCGTACCATTATCTTTAAAACGGAAAAAAAATCATGTCTGTTGTATGGGAGCCCCCCCTTAAATATTTGTTTTATTTTAATTTAATTATTTATTTTTAAAGTGAATATATAACTAAATATTCTGTGAATATTTCAAGCGTCAACTTGATGCCGTTATCAATATCGAGCAAAAAAATTATAATTATATTTATTTTATTATGTTTTTTAGTATTTGTTATAGCGGCAACAGTAACTATCACGGTTCATGGGATACAGTCTGGTGACAGACGGACAGACAGCGGAGTCTTAGTAACTTTGAGTACGGAACCCTAAAAACATTGAGAAACAATAATGATTTATTTTCAACTAAAGGTCTAAGAACTAAACATTTTATTGGCAGTAACAACCAAGATACGCTATGCCTCGGCGGATATGCGCCGGCCCATATTATACCTTATTTTTATGGAGATGTTTATTACTATAATTGTTGACATCCCCAGGTCATGGTAGTACCATCATATCAGGATGGCAAAACAGAAGAGTATTTTAATCTGAATATAGAACATGAGGACAACGCCACAGACTCTCGGAAAGCTGGTAAATAAGACTTATTCAACATTATCATCACCCACTGTTCGACTTAACCCAATGATGGGCATAGGCCCCATAAAATTTTCATGAAAATGATAGGTATCATTTTGTGTTTAAAGCTCTAACTTTTAATTTCGCAAATGTAAGGTATCTCCTACTAATGCTGGACCTTACATTCACTTGGTTTACAGGTGGACAAAATCAGCAAAAAGAGAAGCCCGTCGTTATCGTAGACATGAGAGAGTTTCGATCAGATCTGCCAGCGTTACTTCACAAGAAAGGAATCAATATCGAACCAGTCACAATAGCCGTGAGATAATCATAATTTAAAATTTATTATTGTGCGTCACTTTGTGGCTTCAGCGCTTACCAACGCACATCCAGGATAAAAGACAATGCAACAGCGTTGCCTCTGATGCTGTCGACGTCAGATAGGGCGGCTGATTGTTGGGAACCCAGTACTTATTATTTCCCTGTCCATCCAAAGGTTGTCTCGTAGATATCGCTATTAGCGATAAACCCGCCGTCCGCTGAGCTTTGTAAAATTTTGGTGTAAGTAGGTATGGCAAAGAATATTATATCTTCTATCTATCTAGGTACTTATCAAAACAAATGCTTTCTGCATTATATTTGCCAAATTCATAATGTCAGTGATCTGATCTGCTAACAAGCTTTGACAATATTTTTATTTTATTTTATTTTTATTACATAGGAACAACAAACAGCTACACTATACAATTTAAAAAAAGAAAAAACATCAATAACTTAAGTAATAATGTAGCCCACAACGCTGTCCACAGATTACCACCAATAAATAAAACCTTAAAGTCACTAGGTGAACCGTTCGTGCATGACAGTTACATTAATATTAGAAAAACATGTAAACAAAAAAAGTATTTTAAAAACAACACCAAACAATTTAGTCTGAGACTTCAAGCGTCTCATACAAAAGGCTACGAAACCTTTTCAAAGAGCATGTAAATATGTCTATATGTTCGAATGCGCTATTGTAGGTTGCTGCCATTCGCCGAACTGGTGAACGTAGACCAGTGTTAGATCGGCAGGTACCTATGCGATGCAAACGAGCGGTTAACCTTTTCACCGCCCACGTACACAGAACGCGATGCGCTCGCCAGCGCCACGCTATAAATGTATAACGAAATATATAGTAAACAGTAGTGATGAGGGTATTCCTATCGATAAATGAAATTTATACGCCTACGTCAGGCTTCATTTTATAAATTTACGAATATAAATAAAAACTGATTCAATATTTCCATATTTATTTTATTTCACATTATCGTGAGTAAGAAAAACCAGTATAAAATAAAAAATTTAGAGAAAAATGCATAACTCAATTAGAGCTATAAGAAATGTGGTACATCTCTAATTGTTTCATTACGTCATCTGTTGACTTCATTTCAAGTCCTTGGCGCGTTTCAAGTTCTCGGGACCCTGGGGTCCTGGACCTTTTGAAGGCGTACGAGGGGCCGAAACCAAATCCGGAGGTACGGGCCTCTGCAATTTGGCTTCGGCCCCTCGTACGACTTGGCAGGATATGGAAACAAAGATATTGGACTATGGGTTTAAGTGGCTAAAGTAAACTGGTTATCTAGAACGATTGAAAGACTATGATTATTATCTAGTTGGAATTACATCAGAATAATCGTCTTTTGTGTCAATATCCTCCACTTCCGACTCCGATTCCACACCGTCACAGATATTATAATACTACGTTCACCGTGCATAATTTTTAGTAACTCATCAGTCCAATGTTTTATTAATTTTATCTTTACACAAGCAAAGCGGGAAAGAAGGATGCGTGCGCGCTTTCCCATTTATTTTCTGCACTATGCCAAAGTGACCTTGATACTCGTACGCTTATGACGTCACACAACGACTTCTATAGTAGTCCGTGGCGCTCGGGGCAGTTACAACTAACTTATTTGTAGAGATGGGAATATAATTATCGACAAGGATTGGTAAACAATAACTACAACTATTTAATTCCGGCTTGGCACCCATCTGAAGGTCGAAATTGGTAAATTTTCCCTTTGTTATAAAGTAGTTTATAAGTTCATATTTTACTGACCTCAAATTGATTTCGATATTAATACATTTATATATTTTAACACGGACGAAATCAAACAGTGATAACTTTCGCGTCCCATCACTGGCCGACTTTGTATAAAGTCCTTGGCGTTCAGGGGACATTGAGTTTTTGTTTTTGCCGATTTTAAGACAATTAAGGGCTTCTTTTGTGTGGAAAACTAGAACACACGGTTTTAGACAGTGCTATCTATACATATAATAAATCTGTAGACGAGGCGTTTCTGAACAATGAAAAAAAAAAAAAAAAAAATTGGTGGGTTGTCCAAGAATAACCAACAGATTCCATTTCTACCATTTTTGGAATTTTTGTCTGTTTGTCTGTCTGTCTGTTTGTATGTTCTTTAGTTTGATTGTTCCACTATCACGTAAAAAGTACGAAATCAATATGGTTAACTTTTATACTCAAATATTGTGTGTAACTCGATGTTTCAATTAGTTTTTGTTTCATCGCAATCGCTTCAAAATATCAAAAGATATATGAATTTAAAGTGTTCAAGAAGGAATTTTCATTACGTAATGTACATACACGTAACGACATCTATTGACGCGAAATGATACTTACTTCTTAATTACTAGGTTTGTGAGATCGTGTGTTGTTATATGACCGTCATTTTCTTTGCGCGGAAACTTAACGCGATACATTGTGTATAGAATATAACTCTAAAGTTAGATTAATTAAAATTTTCCAGATGCGTTGTTTATTTATTAGTTTAGTATTAGTGCGATAGGTGGCGCTACCTATCTTTCAAATCTTGATAATCATGAAAGAATAGTGAAAAATGTTAATTTCTTAAAAAATAAGGTATTTATTCTTTAATTTTTCACTTTTCTACATAGTTTATTTAGCTTACAGAGTGTTCGAACGTTTTTCCATATATTTTGACAGTATCATTTCGTGCTCGATAGATGGCGTTGTTCGTTTAATGTCATTTTCTGAATCGCGGTGTTAAGAGTCTCCGTCGAAGAATGACTTTCACCCAGATATCCCAAATAATTTTTAGTGTAGGTATCTTTGTTTTTGACTTCTTTAGTGTCGATTATATAATAATAATAATAAATAAATAATAAATTGTTGGTTGGGTTGTCATTCGTTGAAAGTATTGATCTTAGAGATGGGTTGTAACAGGTGAAACACGATATCTGTGATCACTGTGACTGTGACAAAAAATAACAGATCCAAATATCTGTTATTAAATCACAGCCTGTGATTTTTGATAAATACGTAACTCAATCGAATATCATTTCTTTTGATTTAAAGTCGAAAATCGTATCTATCTGTTATAAAATCACAGCCTGTGATTTTTGTACAGACGATAAATACGTATTGACTCAATTGAATATCTTCTTTATTTCTTTTCGTTAAAGTCGAAAATCGTATCCGAAGTTTTAACAGTAACAGTCTTGATTGAGGATCTGTGATTTTAAGTAACAGATATTTTTTTATCGTTAGGAGCAATTGCTATCTGCTATTTTATAATATCTGTGATTTCTATCTGTGACGATAAATACGCCTCACTCCTAATTGATCTGATTGGTTTTGATTTGGTATTTTGGTTGGTTTCGTTCATTAGGTTCAAATTAAGAAGTCAAGAAACGAGTCGTTACAGATCGATTCAAACTTAATGGCGGCTCGGAAGTTAGCTTTTAGCTGCGCAGTACCCCACCCCTCACCCCCGCTGTCACATGAAATTGTTACTGCGCAGCGACTCGCCTCATGTTCCGAGCCGCCATTAAGTTTGAATCGAACTGTACTATACTTCGTAATTTGTTCGTATGATTCGTGACCGCCGCTCATTCGATTCGATCGTTGTTGGCGTGTGTAAGGCCTCGGCCTCGAATCTTGCGGGCAGCGGGGCGGATGGCGGCTCGGAAAATAATTTTTAGCTGCGCAGTACCCCACCCCTCACCCCCGCTGTCACATGAAATTGTTACTGCGCAGCGACTCGCCTCATGTTCCGAGCCGCCATTAAGTTTGAATCGAACTGTACTATACTTCGTAATTTGTTCGTATGATTCGTGACCACCGCTCATTCGATTCGATCGTTGTTGGCGTGTGTAAGGCCTCGGCGGGGCGGGCATCAAAGACCCGTTCTCGAAACTAGCGGGCAGATCGCGCGTCACTATAGCCGCGTAGTGTTGTGTTCACGATTTTGTCGTCGAGATATTTGTTTTTATTCGCGAAAGAAATGGCTAAACAATGGCGGCAACATCTTTTTGATTCAAATTTATTCCTAACGCTCGATTTATTGTGGGCAACAACACTGCAATGCAGACGCGCGGGCGGTCACCGCTTGAATGGAGTGCACCGCTCGCTGCCCGCCGCCTCGCCGCTGCCGCGCCGCTGTTTTCGAGAACCGGTCCATTTGATTTTACGCATAAGATCCTGCTGCGCCCGCGCCGCCGCCGCCGCCGCCCCGCTGCCCGCAAGGTTCGAGGCAGAGGTCTTATGGTTGATTTGATTTTTTCGACTATCGGACAGCAATAAATACACAAATATTGGCACATGTTTCTGGGGAAAGTCAACAATATACATCGATAAATACGGTTCCCGAAGAAGAAGATGCCACACACTATCCAGTAGAGTTCTTAGAATCCCTTAACACACCCGGTCTTTCAGCACACAAAATTTGTTTAAAAGTCGGAGTGCCAATAATTCTTCTCAGAAATTTAAGTCCTCCCAAACTTTGCAACGGCACTCGGCTCATAGTCACCAATCACCAACAAAACGTCATCGAAGCCGAAATCTTAACAGGTTGCGGCGCCGGTGATGTTGTTTTTATTCCAAGAATTCCTCTCATTCCCAATAATTTCCCGTTTAGTTTTAAGCGTGTGCAATTCCCCGTCAGCCTGTGTTACGCCATGACCATTAACAAAGCTCAGGGCCAGACATTATCCGTTGCGGGGGTGGATCTTAGTATTGGTTGCTTTTCCCACGGCCAACTTTATGTAGCTCTTTCGCGTGTGAGCTACCCTAGCAACTTTTTTGTGTACGCTCCAGGTGGTTCCACCGCTAATATTTTATAAAGAGAAGCATTTTCTTAAATAAAAACACAAGTTTTTTGGCAGTTTCTTACTAGGAAAAATCACCAGGCCTGGTCGAAAGATTCCCCCTTTTTAAATGAAGGTACAACTTTTCTAAGCGACATATTATTGTTTTCCGACATCCATGCGAACGAAGTCGCGGGCACAGCTAGTATTAAATAATAACGGGAAACAAAGCTTTTAAATAAAGTAAATTTATTTTTATAAGATAGTTAAAATTAAGAGCTTCTAATGAAGTCGTGGCGCTGGTGGCACGAAAATCCGGAACTTCTATTGAAGTCCGTGGCGGTGAAAAGGTTAAAGACAAACCAAAGAGCCCGGGAATTCATCGCATTCTTTTGTTTTTTCAGATTGGTGACTATATTCTGACTCCCGACATCTGTGTTGAAAGGAAATCCATTTCAGATTTGATCGGATCTCTGAACTCGGGCAGACTCTATACACAATGCACTCAAATGTGTCGAAACTATACTCGGCCCATTCTACTAATTGAATTCGATCAGAACAAGCCTTTTAATCTGCAGGTACTTAATATTTACTGAAGTAATACAATTAAGTATGTACCACAAGGTGTATTTCTGTACCTACTTCCCATTTCTTCAGGGACACTTTGTGGTGTCAACCGACTTATCTGGAGCAGACATACAACAAAAGCTACAGCTTCTGACCATACACTTTCCTCGTTTGAAACTAGTGTGGTCCCCTAGTCCTTACGCTACTGCCGAGTTGTTTTACGAACTAAAGGTTAGTATTATGATTATAAACTGACTGACATCAAATTCTTCAGTCTTCGACATTCAGTGGGATAGTCACCAAAATCTTATGCGAAACGATTGGTGTAAGCAGTTGATAACCATACTCAAACAAACACTGCTACTCATCCTTATACATTAATCGCTTTTTGCATACGACAGTTATCAGATTTCTTGGGGAACCGATCACTTTACCGATTTTTTTTTTGTTCGAATTTCATTTTACCGAAAACTATTGACGCCAGCCAGCAAGCCGAAGTTGCGGTGGTGAGTGTAAAAACCATCTGCGACGATAAGGTCGCGTGGGGCCGCCCAAACCCCGCAGCGCCGGAGTCGTGAGAGAAACGATTCGCTGCAAAACCGACTTCACATGCTGAAATGGTGAACAAACTTTCTAGGCGTTTGGTGAAATGAAAATATGGTAACAGTGGTTTAATGAATGTTCGGAATCATACTACTTCGAACAAATGTTATTTCGGCTAAGTGTAACTTCGGTAAAAAGTTTTTCGACCAAATGAATCATCGGAGTAACGAAAACAATCGAATTAATAATAGGTCAACTGATACAGTGGTAGACGAGACTTCCATGAAGCAAAAACAAAACGAAAAGATAATAGTTGGAATGTTTTAGGTGATATGAAATTCGGTCAAATGTTCTTCGAACTTTTGATAGGTAACCGATTTCTTGAATGCCAGACGAGCCTGATCAAAAGATTTGTTTTTATTTTCGTTTTTAATTTCAATAAAATATTTGAAAAAAAAAAAAAAAAAACTGTAAATGAATTAATATGTACATTCGAAAAAAAAATAGATTTTTGTATGCATCCCAGAAGAAAAAACGAAATCCCATTTACGTTTATTTTGGTGCAGCAAGGCAGAAAAAATCCTAACGTTGACGAGGCTCTTGCGCTTAGCAGTGATAATACGGCTGAAGATATGTATTACGAGCGATACAACACTCAAGTTCATGACTTTGTACAAAAGCTTCCTGGTGTCAGCTCTAAGAACATCGCAAGGATTATGGATAGAGGCATATCACTGGATCATTTAATAACACTTAACCAGGTATGCTTATTTATATATCACAAGTAGGTACATCATACTAAAAGATTTATTTTCGGTCAGTTATTAACAAGACTTATTTTACAGGACGAGCTGCAAACAATAATTGAAAACAAGAATGAAGCAGTAACTTTGCACTCCATATTACATGTCAAGCCTCGGCCTGTGGATGCCAATAAAGATGAAAAGTCTTATGGAAAAAAGAAATTTCTTGGGAAACCATTCCAAAATAAAAGAAAATGACTAGGAGTTTGATAATCTTATATATATTTTTTTAATACAATAATTTATTATGCAATATTGTGAATAATACAATGTAAATAATTAAATATTTTAATGGAATCTATTTCACTACCATAAAATGTCAAGGTAGGCCGGTAGGTACTCTTAGATCAATTATAAAATGGTCACACTGGTAAATAATATCAACGCCAAGTACCTATAACAAAGTTACAAAGGTCGCTTTCAACAGTTTCAAACAGTTAAATAATACAGATTAGTTACAAATTATTGTGGCTTCAAGATTCCAAGATGAGAGCTATTTATAAATAGCTACCAGCCAAACTTTGGTTGAACTTTCAGCTGAACAACTTGAGTGTAATCAAATGATATCGCATTTTGAAAACCCTGCAAAAGACAGCTTCCCTTCTTAATATTTACAAAATGGGTAAAAAACTATAATGATTAATCGAGGTTTTGTAGCAGAAAAAAACTAAATAAACAGTCAAGGTTTCTTTTTAAATAAATTCAAGATCTTGCTCATCATACCTGAAAAGAACATGATAATTTATTAAAACTATCCGCACTCTCAACATTATTGCTGATGACGTCATGTTCTGTAGCGCTTTGGGTGAATTTAAAAATAGAATTTGTTATGGTACAAACAGTGGAACTATTTAATTTAAAGGCAATACATGGTCTTTATCAGAAGAGTTATTGTCTCTTATTATGCGTGGGTTTGCGGGCTAGGAGATGTAATTAAATGGGAATGAACAATAATGTAAACGACGTTCCACAGAGTACGTGAGGCGCGAGCGCAGATCAATCAACTCACTGCCCTGCCAGGGTAGTCACCATGATCATCAATACCACAGTCGCCATGAAACCTTGCCGGTTTCCCGGTTTCCAATATTTTGGCGGGGGGCCGCCTCCTCAGTACTCGGGGTTACCTCACGTTGACAGCTGTCACAATCGTTCGAAAATCAACTCCGCGTCTCTTTAGACGCGCCGTCAAATTTTTAAGTGTACTGCAATATTGCATTGTGTCCAATTGTAATAATATTTTTATGTTTGGAGTGAATAAATAAACAAAAAATTCATTGAAATCGATATAAGCCATCCATTTGGCGTCAAAACTCTGGATTTCAGGGATATATTGAAATCAAATCTCAATTAATTATGAGTACACACGGCTACACATCAAGCTATACATTTCCAGTTTATGTTGATCTCGCATTGTATAAGATTTCCGTACAATGCGAGGTCAGCTTATATTGGAAATGAATAGCTTGATGTGTAGCCGTGCGTACCTACCAGATTTTAACACCGGCTTTGATCAAAACTGGGTTTATTATCTTTGTCTTATTACACATTGGACATATACACTAAATAAGATTAGGTTCTTTCCATGAAGAATGAAATGCAAAACTTCAGGACTGTTTATTTATTTTTTTCTGCTCATTTAATTGACGACTCTACTTCATAAGTTTATCTTAAAAAAATACATATTCTTTAGAGCATACGTAATCTCCGTAATGACATCATGCGTTACGCGAGCGCTGTCTGTCTGTCGCTGTGATATATCCGTGTAGATCAGAGGGCCTTGACAATCGCTTCGAAAGCGTTTCGCATTTCTACAACGACTTTCACAACAGGATTGACCAAGCTTTTTGATAGCTTATTTCAGTCCTATACATTTTTGCCTTTTCCATCATCGTTATCGCTGATAGAATTTCACTTGGTCTAGGGCCTCTGGTCTTTTATTATATTAGTCCTCAAATTATTGCAAACGCAGAGCCAATTTTCGAAGTTGGCGCTTTATTTACCAATTTTCAAGAAATAGCATTGATCCCGTCATTGTGTGAGACGTTCACAAAAATTTACTCTTGGTCCACAGAATAGTACAGAAGATTCACTCCGCAAAATCATTTAAATACAAAGCGACTCTAGCACGACACAATAAAGTGCAATTCAGGTCGAACTGCGATAATTCAATTACCCATATTTATATTCACCTAGAAGTTGCCTCTTTCTATCGCGTAACTCTTATATCCTCTGACTATGTTACGCTCACTGAATTGGCCCGACAAGACGAGCCCGCCGCGTACCTACTTTTTTAGCTTTATACCATGCGGAGTGCGCCTTCTGTACTATTCTGTGCTCGGTCA